>CM061133.1:182512947-183112947 GCA_030789695.1 Scilla litardierei
GAACCCCGCGTGACCAAGGAAGCCTCTAATGCCCTTGACATTAATAGGAGGAGGGAGTTTCTCGATTACCTCAATCTTTGCTTTATCTACCTCAATTCCTCTCGAAGAGACAAGGTGTCCGAGAACTATACCTTCCGTGACCATGAAGTGACACTTCTCCCAATTCAGAGTGAGATTGTTTTGTTGACACCTCTTTAGGACTTTAGTAAGATTTTCCAAGCATGAGTCAAACTCACTTCCATAGACCGAGAAATGATCCATAAAAACTTCCATAATATTTTCAATGTAATCGGAAAATATGGACGTCATACACCTCTGAAAAGTGGCGGGGGCATTACAAAGGCCAAACGGCATCCTACGGTAGGCATATGTGCCATAGGGACAAGTGAAAGTTGTCTTCTCTTGGTCATCTTCATGCAAAGGGATTTGGAAGAATCCTGAATACCCATCTAGATAGCAAAAGTATTTATGTTTTGCAAGGCGTTCAAGCATTTGATCAATGAAGGGCAATGGGTAATGGTCCTTTCGGGTGGCTTTATTGAGTTTCCTATAGTCGATGCACATTCGCCATCCCGTGACGGTGCGTGTAGATATGGGCTCACCTTTTTCATTTTTTATGACAGTCATCCCCCCTTTCTTGGGGACGACATGAACGGGGCTAACCCATCTACTGTCTGAGATGGGATAAATTATGCCGGCTTCTAGCAATTTTAGGATTTCCTTTTTAACCACCTCCTTCATGTTCGGATTTAACCGCCTTTGAGGCTCTATGGAGGTGGCGTCAGTATCCTCCAAATGAATCCTATGCTTACAAAGCCTAGGGCTTATCCCCTTTAGATCGGAGATAGTGTATCCCAGGACATCTTTATGGCTCCTAAGAACGTCTAGGAGTTTTTCAAGTTGGTCGGGCGCAAGGTGGGAGTTTACTATCACCGGGAAAGTTAATTTGTCACCCAAAAAGGCGTACCTTAGATTCGGAGGTAATTGTTTAAGTTCCACCTGAAGAGGCGCCTCTCCTTCTACTTCATCGGCTCGCATGAGTTTCGCTCCTTCCTTGCCATCCGGGTCTAGCTCGGGCTCAGGTGTCGCGCTCTCTTGTGAAGGGTCAGACTCACTACTTAGTGAAGATGATGCATCGAAATAAGCACTCTCTGATTCTGTGCTAGCTTTGTCGGAGCTTTCACTCGGCTCCGGTTCGTCCCTGGAATCAAAAAACACGTCAGACGATTCGTAGAAGCAAGAGTAAGTGTCATGGGGTGTAACTCCCTGAACGTTGGCTTGCTCTGAAGATCCTTCCGAAGTATAGTGATCCTCGACACTTGTTCCACTATTTTCGAAATATAATTTTTCGTCGATCACGTCAACTCGGACATTGCCCCCGATAGTCCCCTCCGGGGAGATCTGGTCCATCACGAAACTAGCAAACTGTTGTTCGTCGGGGTCCTTGACGTCGATAGCAAAAGCTCCGGTGGTGTGGACCTCATCGACAAGCTCCTTGAGGAGGTCTGTGAAGGAGTCATAGTCTTCCTGACTGAGTTCTATTGTTGACATTGCATTCTCCATTCTTCCTGCAAAGACACCGTCAAAAAGCCATCCCGGCAACGGCGCCAAAAACTTGATCGCACCCCGGATACACGCCCGAGGCGACGGTTGTAGTTTTACCGCAAGCGCACGGTGTAGCGGCGAGCGGGATATCGAACACAGGGAGGACGAATGTCCGTGCTTGTTCCAATCAACCTGGCTATCTAAGAAGAGAGATTTGCCTTTGGCGATCCTGTCACAATCGTCAGACAAAGCACAGAAATATCAAATCAAATAAAGAACGTCTAGGGAATGGGGAATCCCCGCTACTCCCCGTATCTCATAAATGTGGTTCATCGGTATCAAAATTGCAAGATTAGGATTTTGGATGAACTAGTTGCAACTGAATGTAGAACCAAGTTCACGCTCTCGCGCTGTTGCCGGTCTATAGCTATCCTAGGTTTGGGTCCAATCTCTTGCAAACCCTAGCCTATGAAAGCTAGCATTAGGGTCAACATCATCGTTCAATCGCTCACCGAGCCCAATCTCTTGCAAACTCGGCTCGCGATCTAGATTGGGATAGTTCCTACCCGTCCAATCTCTTGCAAACGGGTATTGGCACGGAATTGCAACCGACAACCCTAGCATCGGTCCAATCTCTTGCAAACCGATACTATGGAAATTCGATTCCAACCCAATGCGGATTTCTAGGGTTTCCTATCGAATTGGGATCCAATCTCTTGCAAATCCCAATCGGTAGAACTCCTAGCTATCCGTAGTAAATCGATCCCAACCTAATCTCTAAATATCAATTCTAGCAAAATTTCTACTAATTCATCACAAATATGAAGTTGGGCTTGTAGGGTTCATCCCCACGCCCCAAGACGTGGAGACTACTCACAATTCATAGCAAGATCACAAGAATAAACAATGAAATAAGCACTAGAATTCATCACAATATTGAGATATGCAATAAAAATAGAATTTTTAGAGTAGAGATAGACAAACCAATGGAGTTCTTCAATTAATCCAACAAAAATCAAAAATTGTCTTCTCTTCAATCTCCAAAATAAAGCTAAAAAGTAGATCTAAAAAGCTGCAAAAAATCTAAGGAGAAGCTCTCAAAACTAGGGTAAAAACAGGGGTTAATTAGCCCCCAAAATCGTCCAAAAACTGTGACCAAAATACCCCTGCACAGCCTGTTTTCTGCAATTTTCGCTACAGGCAGCGCATCGCACTCGGCCGAGTGACAAATGTCGCTCGGCCGAGTGAGAAACCCTGTAATTTTCCAGTAAGTCGGGGCCTTCAGGGGTCTCTACTTCGGGGGCGGCTCGGTCGAGTGAGTTGTCGTCACTCGGCCGATGGCTTCATTGTACTCGGGCAGACGGGATAAGCCACTCGGCCGAGTGGGTCTTCTGAAGCTCAGGCAGCCGAAAAACAGAAACTTGGAGATTTTTGAAGGGCTTCGTCTGGGCGCCACTCAGGCGGACGTGATGTCGTCACTCGGCCGATGTGGTCTCCGTCGCTCGGCCGAGTGCACAGGTAAATCGTGTCTGATCTGGTCGGCCGAGCGGTGTCTCGCTGGTCGGCCGAGCGGCTCCTCCACTCGGCCGAGTGAGACACAAAAAATGCCCAGATTGCTTATTTTGGCCTCCTCGTCGCTCCTGCGATGTCCATTCTTCTTCCGCTCCTCTCCAACAGCAAAATACCCCTCGTGGAGGTCGTCGGTGACCGTCTAGAGTAAGCGCATCTCGAGATCACTCCAAATCGCGCCAAATCACCTGAAATGCGACAAAAACAACAAATCGTGAAAAGCATCGCAATATCATCGATATATCGTGAAAACATGATTTGGGCGATCTAAATGGCATGCAAACATGCGGGAAAAAGGTGTAAAATAAGGAGTGATCAGCGAGGCGAGATGGTCGGATGCACGACAGAGACGAGCGGAGCTCACGGCGGGTCCTCTGCGTTGAGGGCGGTGGTCGGAGCTTGGGGCAGAGTGGGGGTCGCTCATGGGGTTGCTGGCCGTCGGAGTTGGGAGGAGGCGGTCGCAGTCCGCGGGCGAGGTCGCCGGAGTGAAGCTCGGGGGTTGAAGGTTGCTGCGTGATGTTGAGGGGAGGAGAAAACTAGTGTAGGGTTATAAGTAGGCCTATGATTAGGCTGGGAATTGAAGGGGAAGAAATGACCTACTTTGATAATAGGAGCCTAGGGAAATTATTATATAAATGGGTGATGAGGTTGGCTCACGTGAAAGGAAGCCTAGGGAGGGTTTTTATTAGGGAAATAAGGGCTAATCAATTTAGGTGTAAATGAGTAGTAAAAAGGAAAGTTTGAAAAGAAAAATTAATAGATTTAAACGAGTTTTAATAGGGAAGTTTTCAAACATTTTAAAAAACCTTAAATTTGAATTTGAGTTTTCGAATAACAGTTTCTAACAACATGATTAATAAGGAAAAATCAGAGTTAGTTAACTAGGTTTAAATCGTCCTAAAAGGAAGGCTTAATGTGTATTTCAAAAAGTTTAAAAAAAGGATTTGGATTAAAATTTGAATTCGAATTTTAAATCGAAGATTTAAAACATAACTACAAGGAAAGATATTTAAAAATAATAATTTTAGAAATGATGATGCTAATAATAATAACTATGAGACAAAATATAAGTGGTGACAGGTACGGGGATGAAACGTCTAACAACGGATACATGGAAAAATATACGGAAGAAATACGGATAATAGTAATGATAAAAACCGGTCGTTACATCCTACCCACCTTATAAAAATTCCGTCCTCGGAATTTCTTAAGTTTGGTATGATCGAGGAAAAACCGGATAGACGAAGGGTCAGGGTATCATGGAAGGAAGGGACAGATAGATGAAGGAAAACTTCTGAAACGAAGAGGGTCTACGATCAAATCAATTATTATCAAGACAACGCCTGGAACAAAGCAAGATAGACTAAATGGTAATAGTAGAAGCAAAAGATACATCTAAGAAGCAACAAGTAAGGACAAGCACATGACATGAATCCCTAAGTGCAATAATAGGTCGGGGTTCAAACGTCACCGTTCATCACCGGTACGTCATCCCTAACTTCCTCAGCGACCATAGAGTAACTTTGGCGCTGACTACGTTCGAGGTTGGCCTGTTGAGGAACCTAACGCCGAGGGGCTAGAGACGGTCCCTGTTGAGTCGATCCGGATGCAGAGTTGCTAGCGTGACGAAAGCAGTTCCTGGCAATATGATCAGGTGCTCCGCACGCCAAGCACTGGTTCAGCAACACGCGACAATCCTTCTTGACGTGCCCAACCCGGTTACAATGATAGCATACCACTGTAAATCTGGGATCGACAAGACTTGCAGGTTTCTTGAAATCGGTGGTCTGAGTCGGTCGGAGATCGTTCTTTGGCAGCTCCTGCGGACGCTTGCCTGTCTGACGTGCCTTCTTCTGATTAGCAATCCGCTCCTGATTCTTCGCAGCTACTAGGACATCCTCATGAGTGGTAAAAGTATTTCCGGACAGCACGCCCTGGATGTCTAGATCCAGGCCCTGTAGGAAGCGATGTGCACAGTCCTCGGGGTCTTTCACCATGGCAGGAGCATATCGACTCAGCATAGTGAACTCTGCCTCGTACTCATCAACGGTCATAGTGCCCTGCTCCAGGTTGATGAAGCGAATCTCCATCATTCGCTTCACAGAATTCGGAAAATACTGGGCGTCGAACCTCTTGTAGAAGGTATCCCATGAAATCGGCTTGGTCAGCCTGGCTTCCTCCGCATTCCACCAGCTGCGGGCATTATCTGTCAACTGCTTCCTGGCAAGCTCCACCCATTCGTCTTTATTGATTCGAGCAAGGCCCAAATCATCCTCAGTGCTCTGACGCCACTCTTCGGCCGCTAGCGGGCCTTCTCGTCCGGAGAAGCTCTTCGGATGCATCCCTCTGAACTGCTCGGCCCCTGGAGCTGGTGCAACTAGTGCGGCTGGTGCGGCTGGCAGCCTGGCGTCCTTGCTGGAGTAAATGGTGTTGAACTTCCAGCATCTCTCTCATGAATCCAAGCATCTGTCGAATGTCATTCTCTCCGCTTCCAGCAGCACCGGATCCTTGTCGAGTGTTACGTCTTCCTGCCATGCTGCAAACAACAAAGTAAACATTTGCGTACAAGATTTATCCAGACAGTCTAGTTAATAATGACATCTATGTTGTCCCGAGCATTTCGCAGAGAGCAGGACCTGCATGGGCCACCACTAAAACCTGTCACGCCCCGCTTCCCATTATACTTGGGAGCGAGGACGTGAGCGGGCCCGCTTGGGCTGGAACGGTGAGGCCCCAACCCAATAAGCGTCTGTGTATGACTACTTGGCAGGTTTTTGCTTGCGAATATTCGAAACAACAAAATAATGTCATCATTATACTTTCACTTTTCCAGATTACATGTACAAAAAAATTAAAAGGCCTATCATGGCCATTACAACAGTTATAAAGAAATTACAACAACAATTATTAAAAGCTTTAGCAAGCTGCGCAGTGTCCGTCGTCTTCAGTAGTGGATCTCGTGCTCTTGGCTCTCTTGGTCTTCCTGCTCAATCTCCAAAAGAACTCTTCGGTGAACTCTGCTCAAAACCTAACGTATATTTCACAAACAAGGAAATATACGTCAGCGAGGGTCGCTCGGCAAGATTTTAAAAACGTTAGTAGTAAAAATGACCCTCGGCAAGATTTAAAACGTTACAAAGCTCTAGGAGAAGAGGGCACAACAAGAGGAAACATAGTAATATATTGACACATGTGAGCATAAACAATGTGTAATGTGCAAAGTAGTGAGCAGGCGAAGTGTAGTGTGCAAGTAGCAAACACAGCAAGGTGTAGTGTGTAAAGTAACTAGCAAGGCAAGTGTAGTGTGCACAGCAAAAGTAGTGACAAGTGTAGTGTGTACAACAAAAGTAGTGACAAGTGTAATGTGCACAGCAATAGTCAATCGTGATAATAATTTTAGCAGTTTACACTGTAGCATCAGCAGAGGTATAGAGAATGGTGCATCAATCAACCAATCAATCAATCTCCTATCTAGTGACAAGCCCAGTGTCTGAGGGGGAGGTGACCAGCATCACACCCAAGTCAACGGGAGCTACCCGTGACTCTATACTCACCGACCCGGCCAGGTGTCGGTCAAGTTCACCACTAGAGTGTAATCCAGCTTTCCAGCCTCTACTACACTAGACTACCCCACCCAAAGTGTCCATAAGCCAATCCGTAGTTCAATGTTTGCCGAGTGGCAAAACATTCCGTAAATGGCCCGCGGGCCCAATATCCATATTGCCCGAAGGCCCATTAGTCTGTAGTTGCCCGAAGGCCCAAAAATCCGTAATTTGTCCAAAGGCACAATAGTCCGTAAATTTGCCCCAAGGGCCCAGTATCACATCCCAACACTGGTGTGCATTTAGCAGTTAAAAAGGCATACAATTATTGCGTGCGTTTCAAATACTTTATTTCGAAAGCAATAAAAGTGAAAGCAACCAACGATGTCATTTTGTTCATTAAGCCTGAGCAACGTACTTGAAAATTGTTATTTGCAATTGTTTGGTATTTTCGGTCACGAGACCGGAGCAATGTAAAAAGCGATAAATGGTTGAGCCTTTGAAACCTGATAGAGAATTTATGTACTTGAAAAGAGTAGATACTTGCGGTATTAAATACTTGCACCTTAAAAATTTGTAGAAAAATAGTATACTTGCCTGTAGTGATGCGAGTTTTGGGTGCCCACGCGATCGTAAGATAGGCACAGTTTTATCTGCGAAAACGGGTTTTGATATTAAGCTAAGTTTAAAGTAAAATATTCTAGAACTAACTTGTATAATTATTGTTTAGATACCATCATATCTATAATAATCTAATTTAGATGACCCATATATTATGACCATATTATAGAGGTTATAATATGATGTTCATAAGATCAACCTACGGTATGTATACAAGTCTGCACATCAATTAAGATTGCTCACTGTTCATTCGGGTGTAAGCTGGCACAACCAAACTCTTACCTACATACCTATTTATAAAACTTTATACATACAACAATGTTATCCTATGCTGATAATAATAAGTATGATCTTATTACCTACGAACTTACCACCGAGTTGCGTTGCTGCCGTGTTTGGATTGGAGGCGTCAGAAGCTCGAGGGGAGGTCGGAGGCGAACGAAGGGGGAGGAGGAGAGGGTCTCCGACGGTGGAGAGGTGAGTGTCGAAGCTCCGGTGAGGGGAGGATCTGAATGGCGAGAGGTGGCGCTCGGCGAGGTGAAGCAATCGGGGAGGGGCGCTGGGCGGCTTCGAACGGGGCGGTGTCGGGGTCGGGTGGCTTCGATCCGAGGCGGAGGGGAGAGAGATCGGCTTCCTCGGCTCCGAACAGGGGGAAGGGGGCAAAACAGGGGAGGCTGATCGGAAAGGAGGGAGGCTGCTCCGAGGAGATCTGGGCGGCCTGGCGGTGGTGGGTTGCTGGGCGGTGGGACTTCGAACGGCGACGTCGATGGCGGTTGAGGGGATCCGGTGGCGGGCTGAAGACGCTGGCGATGGGGGATGAAGGGCGAGGCGAGATGGTCGGATGCACGGCAGAGACGAGCGGAGCTCACGGCGGGTCCTCTGCGTTGAGGTCGGTGGTCGGAGCTTGGGGCAGAGTGGGGGTCGCTCACGGGGTTGCTGGCCGTCGGAGTTGGGAGGAGGCGGTCGCGGTCCGCGGGCGAGGTCGCCGGAGTGAAGCTCGGGGGTTGGAGGTTGCTGCGTGATGTTGAGGGGAGGAGAAAACTAGTGTAGGGTTATAAGTAGGCCTATGATTAGGCTGGGAATTGAAGGGGAAGAAATGACCTGCTTTGATAATAGGAGCCTAGGGAAATTATTATATAAATGGGTGATGAGGTAGGCTCACGTGAAAGGAAGCCTAGGGAGGGTTTTTATTAGGGAAATAAGGGCTAATCAATTTAGGTGTAAATGAGTAGTAAAAAGGAAAGTTTGAAAAGAAAAATTAATAGATTTAAACGAGTTTTAATAGGGAAGTTTTCAAACATTTTAAAAAACCTTAAATTTGAATTTGAGTTTTCGAATAACAGTTTCTAACAACATGATTAATAAGGAAAAATCAGAGTTAGTTAACTAGGTTTAAATCGTCCTAAAAGGAAGGCTTAATGTGTATTTCAAAAAGTAAAAAAAAGGATTTGGATTAAAATTTGAATTCGAACTTTAAATCGAAGATTTAAAACATAACTACAAGGAAAGATATTTAAAAATAATAATTTTAGAAATGATGATGCTAATAATAATAACTATGAGACAAAATATAAGTGGTGACAGGTACGGGGATGAAACGTCTAACAACGGATACATGAAAAAATATACGGAAGAAATACGGATAATAGTAATGATAAAAACCGGTCGTTACACCTGCTCCTGCATATTCACTACTGCCTTACCCAGGTCCTAGAGCGGCTCCCACACGTACCCCCACCCACCCAGCAGGTTCCCACCCCCACTTCCCCACACACTCAGCCTGCTTCCACTTCCACACCCACACCCGCTCAGCAGCCTGTCCAGCCACCACCACCACCTCCGCCTCAGGACGGAGACGGCGCAGCACCACCTTCTTAGGCACCCTTGATGCCATCGATTCTTTTTGCCGTTGTGCTGCCCGTTTCTGCTGGGTCCTGATGCATTTTGTCCACCCCCCTCCCCTCACTATTTTTGGGTGCACATTTCCTTTATATATCTTTATCTTTTTTTTGGGAGAGAGGGAGAGTTTTTGGTGTCACACCTTTATATCTGTATCACTCCTTTATTTGCATGCATCATGTCCGCATCACATTTTCCGTTTCATTATTTTCTTATTTTTCCTCATGCATGCATCCTCACTTACCCCTCACATTACTTGTCTATCGGTGTGCCACACTTTGCACATTGAGGACACTGTGCCATTTAGCTTGGGGGAGTGAGTTCTCACGTTCTTTTTGATTTACCACCTTTATTTTTAGTTTTTTCACGCCATTTTCCGCTTTTGCACTTATTTTCATCATTTTTCTTTTATTTTACCATGCATCACGTTTTTCTTATTTTTCTGTGTGCTGCATTGTAAATAGTTTTATTTTCCCCTTTATCTTTATTTCTTTTTCATCTCATGCTAGAGATGACTTTTCTGTGATGATGATGACGTGGAGTTAGCTTACTCTATATGCATGCTATATTTGTCATGTCTTAGATTTTATTTCTGATATCATATGCTGTGATTTGCCTTGCATTTAGAGATAGTAACCCACACCTTTTTCCACATGAAAATGGATGAAATTTTATTATTAGCTGAGTCTGAATATTCATATGTATGCTATCGCAGAAAACACACCAAGATTCACGCATTGAATGCTTATATCTGGAGTATCGTTTTCTCTTCCTATATCACTTCTATATGCATGATTTGTACATTTCACTTCAGGATGATTGAATGATGTTAGCTATGATAAATCTGGATTAGTTAGCTTTTTTGTGATCGAAACTGAGTAGATTAGATTACCCTGCTGAAGTTGTCGTGCATGTCTTATAGAGTGAACCGAGAGATATATTTATTTCTTTCTCCACAAATCTTGAACATCATTTCTCTAATTTTAAATCATTGGTGAATCTCCCCTTAGCGATTCTATTATATGGCATTTCCCCCGCTATTAATTCCTAGCTCCAAATTTCCCAAAACCAAAAAAAAGAGAAAAAGAAAAAAAAAGAGGAGAAAAGAAAAAAAAAGAAAAGGAAAAGAAAAGAGGAAAGAACCTCAATAAAAGATCCCATCTCATGTTCTCTCTTTCTTCTCTCTTTTTGTATTTATTTTCATTGCTTTTGGAGCTTTATAAAAATGGGGATGTAAATATTTTTTATGCCACCACGCTTATAGATAAGCTTGGGAGAGGGAATCCAATGATGTGTGAGAGAGTGACTACTTGACGTTGCACGACAACCTAGGCTAAGTAATATTCTATACTCGGTAAGATTATTTTTAGCTTTACGAAGTCCAGAAATCTATGCCTAGCACTCATTTCATGAAGTCCACACTTATCTATTCTTTCTATTCTATTGTGTGATATTCTTATACTCCTCATAGAAAGCATTCAATTGAAAAGTGTGTGATCTGCGATTTGTATACCGCTTTAAATGATTCAGACGATGTTAATTCTAAAATTATTCCATTTTTCATGATTATATCGTTGTTCGTGGGTTTTCTATTTCTATTTGCACCATTATACTATGATATCGAAATAAAAATTCTTTGACATGTGTTTTTCATTCGGTGCATGCTATATGAGTAAGTGAAACCCACGTCCTGAGAAAATGATCTAGCAGCTTCCCTCTTCGCTTCTTTCTTTCTTCTTTGTTTTTATTTCGTTTCTCGTTTTTCTTCGTTTTTCATTTTTCGTTTTCGCCGTTTTCGTTTTCCGAATCCACCGGGTTCGCCTTTTACTTATCTTCCTCGAGGACGAGTAAGAGGTAAGCTTGGGGGATTTTGATCACTCCTTATTTTACACTTTTTTCCCGCATGTTTGCATGCCATTTAGATCGTCCAAATCATGTTTTTCATGATATATCGACGATATTGCGATGCTTTTCACGATTTGTTGTTTTTGTCGCATTTCAGGTGATTTGGAGCGATTTGGAGTGATCTCGAGATGCGCCTACTCCAGAGTGTCACCGATGACCTACCTGAGGGGTATTTTGCTTTTGGAGAGGATCGGAGGAAGAAAGAGCGTCGCAGGAGCGACGAGGAGGCCAAAACAAGCTGTTTGGGCATTTTTGGTGTCCCACTCGGCCGAGTGAAGGAGTCACTCGGCCGACCAGCGAGACACCGCTCGGCCGACCAGATCGGATACGTTTCATGCGTGCACTCGGCCGAGCGAAGGAAGCCACATCGACCAAGTGACGAGATCCCGTCTGCCCAAGTGGCACCCAGACGACGCATGTCAAAAATCGCCAACTTACTGTTCTTCATCTGCCTGAGCTTCAGAAGACCCACTCGGCCGAGTGGCAAATGCCGACCGCCCGAGTACTAAGAAGCCATCGGTCGAGTGACGACAACTCACTCGGCCGAGCGACTCCCGAAGTGAAGACCCCCGAAGACCAAGACTTACTGGAAATGTACAGGGTTTCTCACTC
Source organism: Scilla litardierei (assembly GCA_030789695.1). NCBI lineage: Eukaryota > Viridiplantae > Streptophyta > Magnoliopsida > Asparagales > Asparagaceae > Scilla > Scilla litardierei. The sequence goes on from CM061133.1 coordinate 182,524,641, forward strand.
GGCCGAGCGACTTTTGTCACTCGGCCGAGTGCGACGCGCTGCCTGTAGCGAAAATTGCAGATTTCAGGCTGCGCAGGGGCATTTTGGTCACAGTTTTTTGGACGATTTTGGGGGGTATTTAACCCCTGTTTTTACCCTAGGTTAGAGAGCTTTTTCTCTTAGATTTTTGCAGCTTTTTAGATTAACTTTTTAGCTTTATTCTTGTGATTGGAGAGGAGACAAAAGTTGATTTTTGTTGGATTATTTGAAGAACTCCATTGGTTTGTGTCTCTCTTCTCTAAAAATACTATTTTTATTGCATATCTCAATTTTGTGATGAATTCTCTTGTTAATTTCATTGATTATTTTTGTGTTTGTGCTATGAATTGTGAGTAGTCTCCACGTCTCGGGGCGTGGGGATGAACCCTACGAGCCCAATTTCAGATTTGTGATGAATTGGTAGAAATTTTGCTAGAATTGCTATTAGGGTTAGATTGGGATCGATTTACTTCAGATGGCTAGGAGTTCATATCGATTGGGATTTGCAAGAGATTGGATCCCAATTCGGTAGGAAACCCTAGAAATCCGAATTGGATTGGAATCGAATTTCCGTAGTATCGGTTTGCAAGAGATTGGACCGATACTAGGGTTTCCGGTTGCAATTCCGTGCCGATACCCGTTTGCAAGAGATTGGATGGGTAGGAACTATCCCAACCTAGGTCGTGGCCCGAGTTTGCACGAGAGTGGGCTCGGGGCGCGATTGAACGATGATGTTGATCCTAATGCTAGCTTCCCTAGGCTAGGGTTTGCAAGAGATTGGACCCGAACCTAGAATAGCTATAGACCAGCAACAGCACGAGAGCGTGAGCTAGGTTCTACATTTAGTTGCAACTAGTTCATCCAAAATTTTATCTTAGCAATTCTGATACCAATGAAACACATTGACGAAATACGGTGAGTGGCGGGGATTCCCCATTCCCTAGACGTTCTTTATTTGATTTGATATTTCCGTACTTTGTCTGACGATTGTGACAGGATCGCCAAAGGCAAATTCTCTCTTTTTTGTTCTTAAATAGCCAGGTTGATTGGAGCAAGCACTTTCATTCGTCCTCCCTGTGTTCGATAACCCGCTCACCGCTACACCGTGCGCTTGCGGTAAAACTACACGGTCGCACTTTTGGGTTACATTCCGAAGCGATCAGAAACCAAAATATATCGACATCGAAGTCGCGGTGATATTCGTTGGAATGGATAACGTCGCCGCCTAGAATGGGGAAACTGAAAATGATATTGATCGTGTTCATGTGGGTGCAGATTGTTCGGTTTCGGACGCGAAAAACGACCATCGATCCTGCCTCACATTTAAGGGAAGATAGGAATTCTAGTGTGAGGGAGGGGTAAGACATCGCGTGGGCATTCAAGAAAGCTATCCATCCTAAGTTAGCGAAGAGAGTCTTGACATCGGAGAAAGCTCCGAGATCGATAAGAGTTTGGGCATGTGCAAACTTGGTGGAAAGGTGTGAATGTGCGTCGAGTCTATTATAAAAATCTTTCTGTTCAAGACTCAAAAAAATGGTAACCATGCGGTCCCATCATTGGGTCCTCAGGAGGGATAATTGGTTGGGCTTGGGGTTGTGTAGGTGGTGTAGGAGGAGGACGTGAACTAGGTAGACGTGTGGACTTCCGTCTCTTACGAGACGGCTCCTCCTCATGCATGTTGGCCTTACCCTTATCTTTATCCCTAGCCATGATAGTGTGTGATGCAAGTGAATGCAAGATGTGACGAATGCACACAATCAATGGCAATTGAGCAAAACAGTAGTACTAGGGCAAAGGTAAGAAATAGAGCTAGGGAACGAGTTTACCCACTAGAGAAGACAATCCTTGCTCGCAAATCATCCAACGCTGTGCAATTGATGGGAGTGTGAAGTTGCGGCACACCAATTCAACAAATTTTCGAAATGGGGAAGAGGGGCTAGGGTTAGGACGAAGAGTTGGGTCGAATGAGAGAGAATGAGAGTGGGATTGATGGAGAGAAGGGAGGAGGAAGTGGGGAGATCGGTTGAGAGGCAGTGGGGGTCGTTTGGGGGAATATGGTGGCCGGTTGAAGAGTTGCATATATATATATATATGGTTGGACGAACCGATCGGATGCGAATTCACCCGATCGGGTGGGTCATTTTCGAAAATCTCTTGCGAATCAACAGCTACAGGTCAACCGATCGATTGGGACTTCACCCGATCGGTTGACCGCTTCCCGATTTTTCCCGAGAGCACTGTGCTCTTCACTAGGACAGCCACTTGATCTCATCTTCAGTTCAACTGATCGGTTGATATAATCTCAAAAATTCCCGAGGGCTATTCAGTGTCACCCGATCTTCCACCCGGTCAGCCTCATATGCCACCCGATCGGTTCGCTGTTGCGCTGACACATGCCATCTTCAAACACGGTCCAACCGATAGGTTGATTCATCACCCGATCGGTTGGATATGATTTCCTGCCCAATTTCAAAGATTGACCTAAGTTTCCCAACGGAGACCCCCATTGCTGAATTTATTCACTAAAAATTAGAAAAATAATCCTAAAAATAACGAAGAAGGTTTAGAACATGGGTTGCCTCCCATGAAGCGCTGTTGTTTAAATTCCTTTGCTTGACTCCTCATTTAGTGGTTAATTCGGATCCGGAGGGTTTGAAGACAAGCCATCGGTCGTTGAGATTCCGACCGGAGAGATTACTGGTTCACCAACCGCATAATGTTTTAGACGCTGCCCATTGACTTTGAACGGCTCATCTCTTCTCATTATCTCAATATGTAACGACTGCTTTTCATGTATCTGGATTTATTATAATATAATATATGTTTTGGCGAATTTTCTCCTCGTGTGTGTGGTTTTCGTCTCCGTAGCTTTCATTTTTGATCGACTCGTCGTATTTTCTCGTTTCTTCCTTAGGATCGTCGATTTCGAAGTATGTCATTCGTGACGGACTTCATAACGGTCATATCTTAATATTATATCAAGCCTAGGAGTCTTAGGAATCGATACCGGGGCCCCACGCTCCGTATCGGAACTTTTGGTGCTCATTAGCCGGTATAAGAAGGGGCACCGACCGACTGGATGACGATCCAGTCGGTCGGCAATCCTTCTTGGACCGACTAGTTGGCTTTCTAAATTATTCAGGAGTTACTGTTTATCGTTAGTCGGTCTAAGAACGTTGGTTGACCGACTAGGTTGTAAACTAGTCGGTCGGCAATGCTTCTTTAACCGACTAACACATCATCTAATTTTAGTATCAGTTACTGTTTACTCTTAGTCGGTCTAGGAACGTTCATCGACTGACTAGATGTAAAACTAGTCGGTCAGTATTTGTTCATGGACCGACTAACTCTAAATACTATTTTCGTTCAGGAGTTACTGTTTACACTTAGTCGGTCTGCGTTGGTCGACCGACCGACTAGTTGCCAAACTAGTCGGTCAGTGGTTGCTCTTTGACCGACTAACCTGTGTTAAAACCCTAATTTCTGGGCAGCCGCCAGCCCAACCTATTTAAACCCAACCCAAACGTTTTCTTCTTCCTCAACACGACCCAAAACCCTAAAATCTTCCCCCTTGAGCCCCCATCTTCCTCCAAGCTTCATTCCTCCATCCCAAGCCCTAAATCCATCATCCAATCCATCCATCCACTCTATCTACCTCTCATCTTCCCCAAAATCTCACCAAATCCATCAAAATCCCCAAATCCCCCAAAACCCTAATTTCTCCAAACTTCTCCAATCATTTCCAGATCTGATCCTAGGGTTCCCCGGAGTGTTTCTTCCGCCTCCTCTCGGTAAGAAATCGATCTATTGATGTTTTCATGCCCTATTTGTATTTTTATGAAACCCTAATAAATTTCATGTTGTTTGATGTTTGTTTCCCCCATAACAGCGATTTCCCCGTAGATTGGCATCCGTGTGACGAAGTGGTCGTCATTTCCGGTGCTAGGCAAGTGAAACTTGCCACTTAGGGTTTAGGCCATGTTTTAGGCCATTTGCTTGTTGTAGGCGTGAAAGAGACTAGGCGACGAAATGATACTCGCCTAGGCGCAAATTGGGGAACTAGCTTGATAACGAAGCTAGTTCCAACATATAGCATGTTGCATAATTACCATGTCATGTTTATTTTTCATTAACGGTACGCGAATTAATTGTCATGTCATTGCATTCTTTAAGTGCTTCTGTGATTGCGTAACTTTGCTACGAATGCTTGTGTTCCTGGCTCGTGTTCCAGAAGCGGGCCATGTGTTGGTTGATAGCCAATGCCCGAATTGCGTGTTTCCGGCTAGGTGCACCCCTACGCCAAATGTTTAAGAATGCGAGCTCATTGTGCGGGGCAACCCCAGGCTCACTAGCTGAGCTCATTGTGCGGGGACCCAGGCTCCATTACGTGTGGGTATTGGGGGTAAGAGTTAAGCGACCAATCAACTGGGAGTCTGCCCGATCAGCAACTGCAGTGGTAAGGCGTAAACTCTGGGTTTTGGGGTAGATGTTAAGCGGCCAATCAGCGAATGTGAAACCATTCAGCTGTAAGGCGTAAACATCTACAAAACAACGTGAATAGTAAATTGATTGAGATTGATAGTAGCTTGGCTACTCTTGTCTTGTCTTGCCTTGTCTTGTCCCGATGATTGTTCTCTTGTACAAATTGTCTTGCCATTTCTTGATTGTGCACTCATGTTATAACTGCCATGTCATGCATACTATAACTGTTAGGTTGCTAGTTGCCTTACTTTCAGTTTCCTTGCCCAAGTCTTTTAGACTTGCTGACATGTGCCCCTTTACTCTTTTGGGTGACACATGTTAGATCCCGAGCCTGAGTACCCTGTTGAGGACGAGGTGTTTGCTGACGCCGAGCCCGAGCTGGTGTTTGACGGGGAGTACATGGACACTGGGGACCAGTCCTAGTGTCTTCGTTGTGTTTTACTTTTATTAGACAGTTGTTTTGTTATCGGTGCGTAGCACCTATACTTTGTGATGTTGTAGCTTTTGTTGGCCTTGTTCTGGGCCTTTAGACTCTTTTCTTTTAGCCTGGTGGCTTTTCTGGATGTTGGACATATTTTCATGTTGGACAATTATGAGATGTGAGATTTTATTTCAGTCTCTCCTATTATTATTATTGTTGTTCCGTTGTGGTTACAGGGACCTACTTATGTTTTATTGACGCTTATCGGGTTTGGGGCTTCACAGCTCCACTCTCGTGCGGACCTTTTCACGTCTCGCCTCCATTTTAGGGAAGCGGGTCGTGACAGGTTTTAGTGGTGGCCCATGCAGGTCCTTCTGTAACTTCGATTTTTGGAATAGCGATAATAATATTAGAATGTCCAATAAACTAAGTTCGACGTCCGAGTCATAAGCTATGAGTCTAATCTGATTCGTTCTCTGTGTCACTAGATGGCAGGAAGGCGTTTCACCCGTGGTGGGGGCAGTGGTGCGCTCCCTCATGATGAGGAGCCTGAGCGGGAACCCACCAGCGGTGAGATGATGCAGATGATGCTGCAGATGATGCAAGTGCAGCAGGGCGTGCTTCTGCAATACCAGAATGCTCCACTTGCTCGAGCTGCCCGGGCTCTTTCGGATGCCCCTCGCTCTGAGCCAGGAGCGAAGCAATTTCGGGAGCTGGGTCCCGCATATTTTGATGGTTCTGAGGGTCCTCTGGCTGCCGATGAGTGGATTCGGAACATCGAGGACAATCTGAAGATGGCCAAGATCACCCCGGCTGGATGGGTTGATTTGGCGAAGAGGCAACTCAAGGATAATGCCAGGAATTGGTGGGATGCGGAAGAGAAGATGTTGGTGGAGCAGATCGTCTGGGCTACCTTCAAGGCCAGATTTGAGGGTGAGTTCTTCCCGAAAGCTGCCAAGGAGGAGATGCTGCAGCGTTTTATCGATTTGAAGCAGGGGAACTCGTCGGTGGACATGTATCACCAAGAGTTCATGAGGCTGAGTCGATTTGCACCAAAGATGGTGCAGGACGCTGAGGAGAGAGCTCAGAGGTTCCTGCAGGGGCTTGCTTCGGAGCTCCAGAGTTTTGTGACCTCTTCTGACCAGGAATCTTATTAGAAGGTTCTAGTAGCAGCTAAGAGGCAGGAGCTGCGCGTGAATCAGAGGAGAGGGTCTGTTGTTGGTGCTGGGAAGAGGCCTGTGGAACAGGCGAGAGCTGTGGTTAGACCTGGATTCAGGCCTAATCAGTCCGCTCAGTTTAAGAGGCCAGGAGGGCCTATCCTGAAGTTTTGCCATTTCTGCGACAGGCCTGGCCATATCAAGGATCAGTGTCGGAAGTTTCTGGGCCAGTGTCTGGTTTGTGGTGATGCTTCCCATGCCGCGAAGGATTGTCGGCATGCGAATCAGCTGCGGAGGGCTCCTGTTGCAGCACAGCCGTTGCAGCAGCGAGCATCTGTTCCTGCTGGTCGTGGAGCAGCTCTTGTTCCGCAGGGACAGGCTTTTCGACAGGCTGTTCCGCCGAGGAGGCAGGCTTTTCTGATGACCGCTGTGGAGAGCGAGGCTGTGGATGAGGTTATCGCAGGTAATCCTCAATCTAGCTATTACTTTCCTAGCTGGTTTTGATTGTTAGATTGTGTTGTTTGCTTAAACATGGTTGTTTGCTAGACTAGGGTTTGATTGTTAATTGCTTGTTAGGTGTGGTTTTGGTTTGCACATTTCCTGCACGAGTCCTCTTTGACTCTGGTGCATCGATGTGCATTATTTCTCGGAGCTTCGTGGAGAGGCATTCCTTGTCGACGTCCCCTCTTTCCAAGAGTTGGAACATCGTTACGGGGAATGGCGTGGTCTCGGTGCATCGTGGTTGAAATTCTTGCTCGTTGGTGGTCTGTGGACATGAGCTTTTCGCTGATTTCATTGTCCACGACATCATCAACTATGATGCAGTTCTTGGGATGGATTGGCTTGCGAGCTTCTATGCTACGATCGACTGTCGGAGGAAGAAGGTGGTGTTCAAAATTCCCGGACATCCAGTATTTGAGTTCAGTCGTGGTAGCAGTTCGCTTGGTCCTGTTAGATTTCGGACCAGGCCGGTGGAGGCTGTGGCTATGCAGATGGAGCTGGAGTGGCCAGCTGTGGTGCGAGATTTTGGCGACGTCTTCCCCGAGGAGATGTCTGGTTTGCCGCCTGATCGAGCTCTGGAATTTTCTATCGATCTTGTTCCGGGTGCGCAGCCGATTTCGAAGGCGCCGTATCGTATGGCACCTGCAGAGTTGGAAGAGTTGCGGAAGCAGCTGGATGAGCTTTTGCTGAAGGGTTATATTAATCCTAGCGTGTCTCTGTAGGGAGCACCGGTGCTGCTGGTGAAGAAGAAGGATGGTTCGCGTCGCATGTGCGTGGACTATCGGGAGTTGAATGCGGTGACCATCAAGAATAAATACCCGTTGCCTCGTATCGATGATATTTTTGATCAGCTTGGAGGTTCGAGGGTGTTTTCTAAGTTGGATTTGAGGAGTGGTTACCATCAGTTGAAGGTGAAGAAGGATGATGTTCCGAAGACAGCGTTCAGGACGACGTATGGACACTATGAGTTCGTGGTTATGCCTTTCGGCGTAACTAACGCGCCTGCAGTTTTCATGAATCTGATGAACCTGATTTTCTACGACTTTTTGGATAAGTTTGTCGTTATTTTTATTGACGACATTCTGATCTATTCGAAGTCGGAGAAAGAGCATGCATCGCACTTGAGGACGGTATTGGAGATCTTGAGGAAGCATCGGTTGTATGCTAAGTTTTCGAAGTGCGAGTTTTGGCTGGATCGAATTGCTTTTCTCGGGCATGTGGTGACTGGAGATGGTATTTCTGTGGATCCCGAGAAGATTCGGGCCATCAGGGAGTGGCCTGTTCCATCGTCGGCGTCTGAGATTCGGAGTTTCCTTGGACTTGCTGGTTATTATCGGCGATTCATTAAGGACTTTTCCTGTATTGCTGAGCCGATGACCAGGTTGACGCGGAAGGATGTTGCTTTTGTTTGGTCGGGTGATTGTGAGAGTGCTTTTGGTATTCTGAAGGAGAGGTTGACGACGGCCCCTATTCTTGTTGTGCCTGATCGCAGCGGCGGATTTGAGATCTTTTGCGATGCTTCTGGCAAGGGTCTCGGTTGTGTGTTGCATCAGCATGGGCATGTTGTGGCGTATGCGTCTCGTCAGCTTAAGGTTCATGAGAAGAATTATCCGACGCATGATTTGGAGTTGGCTGCCGTTGTGTTTGCTCTTAAGATTTGGAGGCACTTCCTGCTGAGTGAGAAAGTGAAGATTTTCACCGATCACAAAAGCTTGAAGTATATTTTCACTCAGAAGGAGCTCAACATGCGACAGCGTCGATGGTTGGAGCTTATGGCGGATTATGAGATTGATTTGCAGTTTCACCCTGGCAAGGTGAATGTGGTTCCGGATGCGCTGAGTAGGCTTCCCGCGGTGATGATTTTGACCTCGCAGTGGAGATTGCAGCAGGATTTTTGCGAGTCTGGCGTGGAGATTGTTCTTCCTGGGGAGGCTTCGTCGTTGATGTACATGCAGGTACAGTCGACGATCGTGGATCGGGTTAAGGCTGGCCAGGCTGAGGATCCGAAGCTGGTGAAGATTCGGGAGCAGGTGGAAGCCGGTCTGCGGACTGACTTTTTGATTCATGAGGATGTCTCGCTGAGGTTCGGAGCCAGGTTGTGTGTGCCAGCTGGGGATATCAGAGAGGAGCTGATGGTGGAGACACACAGTTCGCCGTATTCTGTGCATCCTGGTGGCACCAAGATGTACTAGGATCTTCGTCTGAATTATTGGTGGCATGGTATGAAGAGGAGCGTGGCTCGGAGTGTAGCCAAGTGCTTGGTTTACCAGTAAGTGAAGGCGGAGCATCAGCGTATGGCCGGGTTGCTACAACCGCTTCCGATTCCGGAGTGGAAGTGGCAACACATCACTATGGATTTCGTGACTGGACTACCTCGGAGTCCGAAGCAGAATGACGCAATTTGGGCGATCATAGATCGATTGACCAAATCTGCGCACTTTATTCCGTTCCGAGTAGGACAGTCCACTGAGACGCTAGCGAGGAGATATATGGAGGTAAATTCTTTACTCTCCGTTTTATTTCCATTTTCCTAGTTGGGATAGTGATGTAACGTGAATCGTGCAGGAGGTTGTGCGACTTCATGGAGTCCCCGTGAGTATCGTGTCGGACAGAGACACGAGGTTCACATCTCAGTTCTGGCAGAGTTTGCAGAAGAGCTTGGGTACGCGTCTGAGTTTCAGCACGGCGTACCATCCGCAGACGGATGGCCAGTCCGAGAGGATGATTCAGATTTTGGAAGACATGCTGAGGGTGTGCATGTTGGATTTCAAGGGTTCGTGGGAGGACCATCTGCATTTGGTGGAGTTCTCTTACAACAACAGCTTCCAGGCGAGTATTGGCATGGCGCCTTTCGCCGCTCTTTATGGGAGGAAATGTCGATCGCCATTGAGTTGGGATGACGTTGGTGATCGGGAGCTGTTGGGACCTGAGATGATCGTGGAGGCCGTGGATATCGTCAGGAATATTCGGGAGAGGTTGAGAATTGCTCAGGACCGTTTTAAGCATTGGGCGGATGCTAAACGTCGTCCTTTGGAGTTTCAGCCGGGCGACCATGTGTTCTTGAAGATTTCCCCGAATCGTGGTGTGATTCGTTTCGGGAAGCGTGGAAAGTTGAGCCTGCGATACATTGGACCGTTTGATGTTTTGGAGAGGGTTGGCGAGGTAGCTTATCGCTTGGCCTTGCCGCCATCTTTGGAAGGAGTTCACAATGTTTTCCATGTGTCGCAGCTTCGTCGATACATTAGCGATCCATCTCATGCTGTGGATTTTTCGGAGATTACCGTTCGCCCCGATATGACGTATGACCAGCATCCAGTGCAGATTCTGGACAGGCATCAGAAATCGCTTCGGAACAAGATTGTCAATCTTGTGAGGGTGATGTGGCGACACGGCTCACCTGGAGAGTCTACTTGGGAGAATGAGGATGAGATGCGAGAGCGTTTCCCACTTTTGTTTCCGGACTCGTGAGTATTCGGAAATTCCGAGGACGGAATTTTTCTTAAGTTGGGGAGGATGTAACGACTGCTTTTCATGTATCTGGATTTATTATAATATAATATATGTTTTGGCGAATTTTCTCCTCGTGTGTGTGGTTTTCGTCTCCGTAGCTTTCATTTTTGATCGACTCGTCGTATTTTCTCGTTTCTTCCTTAGGATCGTCGATTTCGAAGTATGTCATTCGTGACGGACTTCATAACGGTCGTATCTTACTATTAGATCAAGCCTAGGAGTCTTAGGAATCGATACCGGGGCTCCGCGCTCCGTATCGGAACTTTTGGTGCTCATTAGCCGGTATAAGAAGGGGCACCGACCGACTAGATGACGATCCAGTCGGTCGGCAATCCTTCTTGGACCGACTAGTTGGCTTTCTAAATTATTCAGGAGTTACTGTTTATCGTTAGTCGGTCTAAGAACGTTGGTTGACCGACTAGGTTGCAAACTAGTCGGTCGACAATGCTTCTTTAACCGACTAACACATCATCTAATTTTAGTATCAGTTACTGTTTACTCTTAGTCGGTCTAGGAACGTTCATAGACCGACTAGATGTAAAACTAGTCGGTCAGTATTTGTTCATGGACCGACTAACTCTAAATCCTATTTTCGTTCAGGAGTTACTGTTTACACTTAGTCGGTCTGCGTTGGTCGACCGACCGACTAGTTGCCAAACTAGTCGGTCAGTGGTTGCTCTTTGACCGACTAACCTGTGTTAAAACCCTAATTTCTGGGCAGCCGCCAGCCCAACCTATTTAAACCCAACCCAAACGTTTTCTTCTTCCTCAACACGACCCAAAACCCTAAAATCTTCCCCCTTGAGCCCCCATCTTCCTCCAAGCTTCATTCCTCCATCCCAAGCCCTAAATCCATCATCCAATCCATCCATCCACTCTATCTACCTCTCATCTTCCCCAAAATCTCACCAAATCCATCAAAATCCCCAAATCCCCCAAAACCCTAATTTCTCCAAACTTCTCCAATCATTTCCAGATCTGATCCTAGGGTTCCCCGGAGTGTTTCTTCCGCCTCCTCTCGGTAAGAAATCGATCTATTGATGTTTTCATGCCCTATTTGTATTTTTATGAAACCCTAATAAATTTCATGTTGTTTGATGTTTGTTTCCCCCATAACAGCGATTTCCCCGTAGATTGGCATCCGTGTGACGAAGTGGTCGTCATTTCCGGTGCTAGGCAAGTGAAACTTGCCACTTAGGGTTTAGGCCATGTTTTAGGCCATTTGCTTGTTGTAGGCGTGAAAGAGACTAGGCGACGAAATGATACTCGCCTAGGCGCAAATTGGGGAACTAGCTTGACAACGAAGCTAGTTCCAACATATAGCATGTTGCACAATTACCATGTCATGTTTACTTTTCATTAACGGTACGCGAATTAATTGTCATGTCATTGCATTCTTTAAGTGCTTCTGTGATTGCGTAGCTTTGCTACGAATGCTTGTGTTCCTGGCTCGTGTTCCAGAAGCGGGCCATGTGTTGGTTGATAGCCAATGCCCGAATTGCGTGTTTCCGGCTAGGTGCACCCCTACGCCAAATGTTTAAGAATGCGAGCTCATTGTGCGGGGCAACCCCAGGCTCACTAGCTGAGCTCATTGTGCGGGGACCCAGGCTCCATTACGTGTGGGTATTGGGGGTAAGAGTTAAGCGACCAATCAACTGGGAGTCTGCCCGATCAGCAACTGCAGTGGTAAGGCGTAAACTCTGGGTTTTGGGGTAGATGTTAAGCGGCCAATCAGCGAATGTGAAACCATTCAGCTGTAAGGCGTAAACATCTACAAACCAACGTGAATAGTAAATTGATTGAGATTGATAGTAGCTTGGCTACTCTTGTCTTGTCTTGCCTTGTCTTGTCCCGATGATTGTTCTCTTGTACAAATTGTCTTGCCATGTCTTGATTGTGCACTCATGTTATAACTGCCATGTCATGCATACTATAACTGCTAGGTTGCTAGTTGCCTTACTTTCAGTTTCCTTGCCCAAGTCTTTTAGACTTGCTGACATGTGCCCCTTTACTCTTTTGGGTGACACATGTTAGATCCCGAGCTTGAGTACCCTGTTGAGGACGAGGTGTTTGCTGACGCCGAGCCCGAGCTGGTGTTTGACGGGGAGTACGTGGACACTGGGGACCAGTCCTAGTGTCTTCGTTGTGTTTTACTTTTATTAGACAGTTGTTTTATTATCGGTGCGTAGCACCTATACTTTGTGATGTTGTAGCTTTTGTTGGCCTTGTTCTGGGCCTTTAGACTCTTTTCTTTTAGCCTGGTGGCTTTTCTGGATGTTGGATTTATTTTCATGTTGGACAATTATGAGATGTGAGATTTTATTTCAGTCTCTCCTATTATTATTATTGTTGTTCCGTTGTGGTTACAGGGACCTGCTTATGTTTTATTGACGCTTATCGGGTTTGGGGCTTCACAGCTCCGCTCTCGTGCGGACCTTTTCACGTCTCGCCTCCATTTTAGGGAAGCGGGTCGTGACACAATAGCTCCGTGCGGGAAGACCTTGGTGACGTGGAAGGATACCGACCACCTCGACTTGAGCTTTCCAGGAAAAAGCCTCAGCCTAGAGTTGAATAGGAGAACTAAGTCTCCTTCCTTGAATTCCTTCTTCAGGTTGCACTTATCATGCCACCGCTTCAACTTTTCCTTGTAGATCCAGGCATTTTCATAAGCATTGAGCCGGATCTCGTCAAGCTCGTTCAGTTGTAGCTGTCGGTGGCCTCCAACTTCCTTGGCGTCAAAATTCAGATTCTTGATTGCCCAAAATGCCTTGTGCTCCAATTCCACGGGTAGATGGCATGCCTTCCCGTAGACAAGCCGGTAGGGGGTTGTGCCGATCGGAGTCTTGAACGCCGTCCTGTAAGCCCAGAGTGCGTCAGAAAGTTTTGATGACCAATCCTTCCTAGAGTTGGCCACCGTTTTCTCCAGTATGCTTTTGATCTCTCTGTTAGAAACCTCCACTTGGCCGCTTGTCTGCGGGTGATAGGCATGTTCGATTTGGTGTTGCACCCCGTACTTCTTCAGGAGAGCTTCAAATTTCTATTCTATAAAGTGGCTCCCTCCGTCGCTGATTAAAACTCGAGGCATGCCGACCCGCGGGAAGATGTTGTTTTTAAAGAACTTGGCGACCACTCGGGAATCATTAGTAGGACTGGCTATCGCTTCTACCCACTTGGACACATAGTCCACGGCTACCAAGATATATTGGTTTCCAGAGGACGAGGGAAACGGTCCCATGAAGTCGACTCCCCACACATTGAAGATCTCGACCTCTAAAATGTAGTGCTGAGGCATTTCATTCCTTTTGGAGATGTTTCCCGTCCTTTGGCACTTGTCGCAAGCCTGAACATAGGCGTAGGTATCCTTAAAGAGGGTCGGCCAATAGAATCCACTCTGGAGGATCTTCGCCGTCGTCTTATAAGCCCTCGCATGTCCTCCACACTGCTGATCATGGCAATGGGAAATTATGGAGGTCGCCTCAGTTTCAGGAATGCACCTTCGTATCACCCCATCCTTACAGCTTTTGTACAAATAAGGGTCGTCCCAATAAAATTTTCGGACCTTGAGAAATAATTTCTTCTTCTGCTGATAGCTCACGTTGTGGGGGACGATGGCACATGTCAGATACTTGGCGATGTCGGCGTACCATGGAGTCCAAGCGGAAGAGATGGAGAAGAGATGCTCGTCAGGGAGTGAGTCGTCAACCAGAGTAGCATCAAAATCGGGAGTAGGCATTCTGGACAAGTGGTCGGCAACGACATTCTCCGCCCCCTTCCTGTCTTTGATCTCCAAGTCGAATTCCTGAAGGAGGAGAATCCACCTTATGAGCAGCGGCTTAGCCTCCTTCTTGCTCAAAAGGTATTTGAGAGCCGTGTGATCCGTGTGCACAATTACCTTGGTACCAACAAGATACTGCCGGAACTTGTCCATGGCATAGATGACAGCTAGCAATTCAATCTCCGTGGTCGTATAATTCCTTTGGGCTACATCGAGGGTCTTGTTCGTATAGTATATAACATGCAGATTTTTATCCTTCCTCTGCCCCAAGACGGCTCCAACTGCATAATCGCTAGCATCGCACATTAACTCAAAAGGTAGATTCCAGTCCGACGGCTGAATCACGGGTACTGAAATTAGGGCTTGCTTCAAAAGGCGGAAGGCTTCCATACACTCGTCGTCGAAGACGAAAGGTGCATCCTTCACAAAGAGTTGAGTCAAGGGTCTGGAAATCTTGGAGAAGTCCTTTATGAAGCGGCGGTAGAATCCCACGTGCCCTAAAAAATCACGGACTCCCCGAAGATTAAGTGGAGGCGGAAGTTTTTCGATCACCTCTACTTTTGCCTTGTCTACCTCGATCCCCCTTGAAGAAATGACGTGTCCCAATACAACTCCTTCTTGGACCATAAAATGGCATTTTTCCCAATTCAGAACTAGACCCTTATCTTGACACCTCTCCAGGACTTTAGTCAGATTACGGAGGCATGAGTCAAACTCTGTTCCGTAGACGGAGAAATCGTCCATGAAAACCTCCATTATATCCTGGGAGTAATCGGAGAAGATTGCGGACATCAATCTTTGGAATGTAGCCGGGGGCGTTGCAAAGCCCCAACGGCATTCTCCTATAAGCATATGTCCCAAATGGACATGTAAAAGTTGTCTTCTCCTAGTCATCATTATGGATGGGGATTTGAAGAAAGCCTGAGTATCCATCCATGAAGCAGAAGTAATTATGCTTTGCCAGCCTCTCGAGCATCTAATCAATGAAAGGAAGAGGATAATGATCCTTCCTTGTGGCCTTGTTCAGTTTCTGGTAGTCGATACACATCTGGTACCCTGTGACGGTCATCGTGGGTATGAGCTCGTTTTTCTCATTGCAAATTACCGTCATTCCTCCTTTCTTGGGTACAATGTGTACCGGGCTAACCCAGCGACTGTCGAAAATAGGGTATATGATACCGGCTTGTATGAGTCTAACAATCTCCTTCTTGACCACCTCCATCATGATTGGATTCAGTCTTCGTTGTGGCTCAATTGAGGAGGCTTGCTCATCTTCAAGCAGTATCCTATGTGAGCAAAGCCCCAAGATCACTCCCTTTAAATCTTCGATTGCATACCCGAAGACATTCTTAAATATTTTTAAAACACTAAGTAGTTTGGTCATCTGGTCTCCAGGCAGTGAGGAGTTCACTATGACTGAAAGTGTCGAATTCTCCCCCAAATATTCATACTTCAGTCCCGGGATAACTCTTTCATCTCGACCTCTTGGGGTCCTGATACGTATTTCTCAAGCTGAGCATCCTCCAGTGAAAGGGCTTCTTCGTGGATCTCCTGAAATCTAGCATCCGGTTCTTCACCCCCAGCCGTGGTTTCGCAAGGCAAAACCTCGCAGGGTAATGAGGGGGCTACAAAGGAAGGTTCTAAGTCTTTCTCAAGTTCGTGATATTCATCCGGGAAGAAGGCTTCAATGCGAAAACATGTCTTAATAGTTCTCCACCGTTACTGTCAGCTTCCCCATTGTCCCAAGATACATGATGCTCTATAGAAGTCTGCAAGGGATAGATCGATTCCTGTTCAACGTACACGACAAACTTTGCCTGATAGTCCTCCTGAGAAAACTCCCCATAGGTGAACAATTCTTCCCCACTGAATTCGGAACTGGGCACGTCAATATACATCACTTCATCTGGAGGAAGGAGAGTTGTCGTAACTGGATGCTGCTGCATATCATGATACCTCCTCTGATTTTCCATAGAAGCTGATAGAAGGGATAGGATGTTTGAAGCACTTAGGGGTTCTGTCAAATTCTGTGCCAAACAGCGGACGTGGTGTGAATGATCCCAGATATCACCCGAAACGGCACACAACATCCTTGTCGTGGAGCAGAAAACCTGTAAGACAAGGAGAGAGATAGAACTGCATGGATAGAAAGCACGTCAAAAGCACATGTTGTATGAATGGGAGGTGAGGAGTAGCGATGGCAGTATGGCGACTCAGTCTACCAATTCTATACAACTAATATTTACAATATGTCCAAGTAAAATCAAAAAGTGTAGAATGCGAAAATTATCGCGTGATAGGGATGTGAACTAGACTCAAGGGTTCATTGGGTCCTAAAATAACAAGCACATTCGTTCCCCGGCAACGGTGCCATAAAGCTCGGCGTCCCCTAGTTTTAGCACTATATGTGGGCAATGAGATTGGGGATACCAGATTTAAATATTTATACCGCAAGCGCACGGTGTTGTAGTGTGGCTTGGGGGTCGAACACAAGGAGGCGTGGTTGTGCTTGTGTCAAAGAGGAACCGATTCACCCTAGGGATGAGATAGCCCGAACAATCGATGGTTTGTCACAGAAAATGAATACGAAGGATGAAGGATATAAAAGGAAACCTAGGACTTCGGTTTCCACCCTATCATGTGTTCTCACTATTACGACCGACGGATAGGAATACGATTGGAATTAGGGTTTAGTGGTGAGACGTTGCCTCTAAAAGTGATACCTAGCATCCCATGGGCCCGATATTCCGGTCGGTGCCCAGGATGATACGCTAGGACTACCCGGGTTCGGTCGGTGGGCATTCCCATGTCCATTAACACCGACCGATTCCGGGAGCACTAAGCTCGCAACGATAACTCCCAACATCTCATCCTGCCGTTCTCATGCGCTAGGATTCAATGTCTGCGCTAAGGGCGTGAGCTGTGGCTAGGGAGTCAACCGCCAAGTTTATTCCCCCTTGGCCCGACGGTCAAAGGCGGTATTTTTCCGATCGATGACAATGAAACACCCCGCGTAACCATCTAAATTCCTAATCCCTATCGACATCCTAGTCCTATGGACGCATTAGGGAGAACCCACGAATGGGTTTCCACCAAAATCCCAGATTTGGGAACTACTCACAAATCATAGCTAAAAAGCAATATAAACAAATTTCAACCTTAAAAATCATGATCAGACAATTGAAATGAGGTAGTAGCAATGCTATTAAGATAATATTAAAGTTTCACAAAGATCAGAACACTTACAGAAAACAATAAAATTCCAGCCGTCACAATGGGAGAAAAAGACAAAAAAATTAAGAACTCCAGTTTTCTGAAACCTAGGGCAACTATATATACAAATCGACGTCACCCGATCGGTTGAAGCATCAACCGATCGGGTGACCTGCTTGGCGTTTCAGCATCGACGTTCAGAAGCTTCAACCGCTCACTTGGTCCGATCGGTTGGCATCTCCGGGTCGTCGCTTGGAGAGATGTAGCATCAGGTGAACCAATCGGTTGAGTATTCAACCGATCGATTGGAAATACGCCCCAAAAGACAGAGAGTACTGTCGACTTCACACGGTCAGCGAACCGACGGTTGAGCTCTCCGGGTCATTGTTTGGAAGATTCGGCTACAGATGAACCGATCGGGTGAGATGTCACCAGATCGTTTGGAATTCAGCTCCAAATGGCAAAGAGATCTGTTGGATTGAATCGGTCGATGAACCGGTCGGTTGACTACTCCTTACTCCAGCCTCCGTCCGGGTCGGACATGCGTGCATCACCCGATCGGTTGGCTGTGTCCAACCGATCGGTTGAGGGCTGAAAAATAGCAATCTTCATCGTTTGACCCCCTGGATCATGCGTGACTCCTCTCGTTGCTCTGAGGACTCATGATATCTTCGTTATATGTCCCCTACGCTGGCAATCTCCTGCAAATACACAAAAACACAAAGAAGAGAAAGAAAACTAGAAATCACAAATGGATACGGGATGACGGAAAACAACAGAAAAACACAAGGAAGACGTGCGTGAATATATAAAATATAAACACACGTCAGTAGATGCCTGATGAAAGGCTCTCAAAATGTCCAAGTATGAATTTTACTCCTTTTTCTTGAGACGTTACATACAATAGTTCTTTTTCATTTACAATTGCTATTTCCAAATGGAATCCGTTTAAAAAGATATACTTGAAACTTAGAAAGTTTCTATTGGAATTCAGAGAGAATAATGCATCCTTTATTTTTATTTCTGTGTCATTTTGGAGCAACAGCGTTGCGTTCCCAGAACCTTCAATATGGCCCTAATATTGGGCTTTGTATTGAATGATCGTATGTGTTTATTGTCTACTAATCAGTCATGAGAGCAGTTCATCTATTAAAAGATGAATCATATAATCACATTTTTCAGAAAAACATTTTCATTCTAAACAAATTCATTAATTCAAATTACTCTCATGACATAAATTGTTCTGAAACAAATACAAAGATAAATGGCTAATCTAGCAGGTCAACACTTTCGAAGTCGTCAGCCGTGAACTTGACTGGAGCATTTGAAATCACCAGGTTTGTTTCAGCTTTCTTTTTCTTGTTCCTTTATACAGTTCCTAGAGATGCTGCGGAGTTCGGCACACTCTAGACCAGTGGCCTTTCATGCCACAGCTATGACACTGGTCTTCCCATTCCCTCTTGGGTGAGGGTGCATCATTTCTATTGTTGTCATTTCTGCACCAGGTGAACTTCCGCCGCTCTTAATTTCTAAGTTGCTGGACTTGGCCTCTGGCCCTTTTGTTATGTCCCCCATTTCTGTGGTCTTTCTTTTCTTTTGGTGTCCCTCTTCTTTTTGGAAAAAGAAGATGCATTATGAGCTTCTGGTAGGGGGCAGTGCCAGAGGGGCGCATGTTGTGAGTGGCGAGGAGTAGCTCTCTGTTTTGTTCAGCCATGAGTAAACATGACAGCAGCTCAGAATACTTGGTGAATTTGCGTTCACGGTATTGCTGCATTAGTATCACATCTTTCTCATGGAAAGACGTGTACGTCTTTTCTAGCATGCGATCTTCTGAGAATTTTTCACTACACAACTTCAGGCGTGAGGTGATGTTAAAAAGAGCTGAGTTGTACTCAGCTATGGACTTGAAGTCCTGCAGTCTCAGTTTCTCCCACTCATATCGTGCCCTTGGTAGTATAACATCTTTTTGATGTTTATAACTATCATCAAGGGCAGTCCACAGTTCAAGTGGATCTTCGACCATAATGTATTCATCCTTTAAGGTCTTGTCCACATGGCGACAAATATAGATGATGGCTTGCACCTTTTCTATACCGCTTACATTTTCATTTTTAGTCACAACAGAAATGAGGGACTTAACCCGCCGGTGAAATTTCACATCGAGCTGCCAGCTCATATAATTTCTTCCTGATGCATCCAGCACTTCGAAATCGACACTTGTGATTTTGGCCATTTTACTAGGAGAGCACAAATTTTCATGAATTAATACTTTATACAATAAACATTTTTCATGCGGAGGCAATTTTTAAATGAAGAGCTAATTGCGTGGATTGGCCAGTCCCACATAAAAAATAGAGTTCAAAGTCCATATTACAGTCCATATTACACAAATGAAAGCGAAAAAGAGATTACAACTTTGAAAACCCCGTGTGTCCCATTTATAAAATCTTCAGCTTCAAGTGTGGCATCCATCTCTATGGAAAGTAGTAGTCGGTCTTAGACATTACATAATTTCCTCACTACAATTTCTCTCAAAAAGAAAAGAAAAATGTAGGAAAAGTAAAATGTGGGACTTAAACAGCCGATCCAAAACCACATTTAGCCATACATGCAAAAATTTGTGCTCATCAAAACATTTTCAGTAGACATTTATAGCAGACATTTTCATTACATGCATCGCATGCATCATATTCACAGAAGGATAAACAATTTGAATACTTAATAATTATTGGACCACTGGGCAACGTCATACACTGTTAGGCTAGGTGACTAACGATAGAGCGGTCGTGGGATCTTCCTAATTATTAAGTTAATATTGCACAACAGAATATCAATTTATCCACAGAATAAGCCATTAAAAGTGATGCAGAGCATATAATTATGATCCTAAAAGGCATCATATAATGCAAAAAGTTGTGCTAGTTGGGATTATTCAAAAAAGTTTGAAAAGAGCCCAAATTAACATGTTCTTTATGAAAAGGAAGGAGTTTTCCTTTTTATTTATCCCCAAAAGACCCCCAAAAATCCCCAAATGTCCCCTTTATGTCCCATTTCAGTCCCATATTTTATCATGATTTTGCTGTAATTTTTAGGCCCCCAAAGCCTTTTTAATCTTATTTTTAGCACACTCCCCCTTTAAGCCTTTTAATATTATTTTTAGCATACTTCCCCTTTAATTCTGATCTTTTTTAAGAAAATCGGCATGCGGGCCTGAAGCCCGCAGTGTGGCTGCAGGCTTCAGGCCTGCAGTCTCATTTATCCCCCCTTTAGAAAAACATTTGGCCTGTGGGCCTAAGGCCCTCAACTTGGCTGCGGGCTTCAGGCCGGCAGTGCATTGTTTTCTTGATTTTTTAGTGGTCTTGCGACCCGCTACCCCAGCGAGAGGAAATGAGGGGCGTCGGCGGCTAGGGCTTGCCGCCACCACCCCCCCACAGAGCCGCCGGGGTGGGAATAGTGCTGCCCCGCCGTGGCGGGGACGGGAGGAGGCACCCCTGCAGCAAGGCAGGGGAAGTTTGCAGCAGACCCCCCCACCGCCGAGAAAGCGGTCGGGGGTGCCGTGCGTCAGCCCCCACCCCAGAGGCGGGGGTGGGGGCACGGATCGTTGAGGCGGCCCCCGCTGAGAGGCAAGGGCAGTAGTGCCCCCTCCACTGTGAGGGGGGGACAGAGGTACCCCCTTCCGAGGGCGGAGGGGTTTGGGACGGCGGCCCCCTCCGAAGTGGGGGGCGCGCACAGCGACAGAAAACGCCGAGGGTGGTTGGGGGGTTCTGCCTTCGAGGCGGAGGAATACCGGTGGCAAGGCCGACGACGAAGCCGTGGGGGGATAAAAACATTATTTTTATTTTATTCCAGATTTAAAACATGTTAAAACATGATTTTTAGACGATAAAAATCGTCGATTTGGGCAATTAGCTCTATTTCCACTCCGATCTTGCGAGATTTATGGAGAAAACTATCATATGAATGATAAAAATTACATTTTTAGCGAGAAATACCTCTAAATCCGTCCTCCAGATCTAGCGACGGTTGAACGAAGCCTACGCATGGATGACGACGCCCGTTTGAGGTAGATGACGTCGCATTCGTGGATCTGCCGCCTTTCCTTTCCTTTCGCAACGATCGGTATTTGTGGAAATTTTCTATTTAGAGTCTTGTGCTGATAACGTGTTATAAATCATCATCTGGAGGAGGAACCCCAGCTCTTTATTTATAGCAGGAGGAGGAGTGTACAGAGATAAGATACAATAGATACAGTCTTATCTATAAGATAAGCCGTGATCCTAACCAACTCATGTATATCCATTCACAACATGAGCTATAATTATGTTGAAAGAATTATTAAAAATGAATTTCAAATTCTGTTACTTTATTTTAAACTTTAACATGTTTAGTCGAAGCCCATGTCTAGCAGCACTTGGTGAAGAATAAGATAATTCAACCAAAACATAAGATCGAACCTTAATCTCTCATTGGGTTAGGATTTTGGATCTCACATGAATTTGACCCAAATCTATTTTACCTCAAAATTAGTGCGGGCCAAGAGATCGTGTTTGTGGTGGCCCATTGGCATACAACAAACAACGGATATATTGGTCCAGAATTTGTTCGGTCCATCATAAGTTCATAACTCATGCTAGCCCAAGAAGAAACAAACTTTATCCTTCTCTAAAAGGGTTCAAACTTATTTTGTATTATTGATGCCTTAGAGCATCTCCAACCCTCTCATTCAAAAAACCCCCTTCAAAATGGAATATGCTTCAAAGCTTTCATAATGAAGAAGGGACAACTCCAACCCACCCTTTTCAAAACCTATTTTTATTCATTTGTTGTTATCTTTATTGAAATGCATAATGAAAAATTTTTATTTTAGACTTGGATTAATCTAATAATCAATATTTTTCTTTATTAGATAAATTTATAATTTATAAATAATATAAATTTATTATTATTCTATAATAATTTTGGTGAAAATATTAAGTATTATAATTTTTTAATATTGCTTGAATAATATTCAATATTGGTCTCATATTATATGTATTATCGCGATCTTTCCAATGGTGTTGAGATTATTAAATTTAGTGATACGGTTTGTAAAATATTATTGTTTTAAGTAATCATGTTTAAGTTAATAGAGGGACAAATTGGTCATTTAGCATGAAATGCTAATATGAATGGGTGAATAGTGCCCCTTCATATTTGAAGGGGCGCTATTCATCCCCTTCAATTTTGGCTTCAAAATGAAGCCGGGTTGGAGCTCCACCGTGCATCAAAATGAAGAAATGAAGCACAGTTGGAGATGCTCTTATAAAGTTTGCGATGGATTCTGCTAGTTCTTCATATTTAAGCTCCCTGAAAAAGATTTGGACAAAGTTCCCACTTATATTTGTCTATATTGCCAATCTATCTTTTATTTTCTCACAGTGTCAATGGAATACAATACCAACCATTGTTTATCAAACCAAAGTACCAATTATCATGCTCAGTCACTTATGACTGCTTAAACATCCCCTCTTTCCTTTATGTTTAAAGGTCTTGTGGAGTAAAATTATTTTGACTCCATACTTCCTTTTACTCTAACCTTCTCTCACCTTTTAGGGAATTTGGGTTGGTAGACTTTTGGTTTTTTGTCTAATGATAGTAAACTTTCTAGTTTGTTATTATCATGGTTAGCCTTTTTATCATCTTGTTTCTTTATATCTTTGTATCATGTGTATTCACAAACCATCAACAGGAGGGGAAAACATTCCCTCTTTCCTTGCATTTATTGCCCCATAATGTTATGGTATTTTTTGTAGGAGGATGTGACTGGAATAGGATCGCCGGTGTAGGTATCCGAACCAGGATAAAATCATTGTGTCTGCGTATGCATTATCTCTTTGATTTGTGATTGTGTGCAATTATATTCTGCATTGCTTAATTAGTTTTAATTAACATTTTAATTGCCAATACACTATTCACCCACCCTCCAATGTTGCTTAGAGTGCAGGAGATCCTACAATTGGTATCAGAGTGGGTTGATTTTGCTTAAGCAACAACGATGGTGTTTAGAGCGTTATCTCAATCTCACGAGGAGGGAATGTATACCGTTCGATCATCGCTCTTCAACGGGATCAATTACCCATCTTGGAAGGTCAAGATGATAATTTGGCTTGAAGGTCAAGAGCTATGAGACATCACCGAGTCTCCATTTATGAAACCCAACATGCCCGCGGCTCAAAGGATAAAGGTGGAGAAGGACTCGATAAAGCACAATGCTAGAGCCATGAATGCATTTCATTGTGCTGTCGACACAAACGAGTTCAACCGCATCTCAATGTGCAAGTTGGCAAATGAGATATGGCATCTTTTGGAGGTTACACATGAGAGTAGCCAAAGGTAAATAAATCAAAACAAAGTGTTTTTATTTCTAAATATGAGATGTTTAAGATGCAGGAAGGAGAAAGCATATCAGAGATGTTCACAAGGTTCACCGAGATCGTGAACGCTTTGGAAGGGCTTGGGAAGGAGATTTCTCAAGAGGATCGTGTGACGAAGATCTTAGGCTCGCTAACACCTCAATGGGAGTCCAAAGCCTATGTAATTAAAGAATCCAATGACTTGAGAACATACACCGTGGAGGGGTGCATTGGAAACTTGATGGCCTATGAGGTGAGGTTGCATCACAAGAAGGAAAGCCAACCTTCTAAGATCGAAAAGCAAAAGGAAATTGCTTTCAAGGCCGACAAGGAGAAGATTGAATGAAGGAATAAATTCAATCCTAATGATGTGAGGCTTAAGAAGAATAAGAAGCTAAAGCATATCTCTAGTGAGGATGAAGGCGATGATGAAGAAAATGAAGATGATGATGGAGGAGCAATGGAACTTGTCAACAATCTCATGAGCATCATGAACCCATCGTAGTGTAAGAAAGCTTTAAAATTATTTTCGAATACTAACAAAGCTACCATTGTGTGTTTTAAATGTGGCAAAATAGGACATTTTGCTAATGCTTGCCCAAAGAAGAAGAACGAGAAGTACAAAGGAAAAGGGAAGAAGCATTAGAAGGGGAAGAAGAAGAGGAATCCCGCTTTCATTGGAACTTGTGATGAGTCCTCATCCGATGACTCAAGTGATGATGAAGATGGTGATAAGGAACAGACGTTCACATCCATCATTCATGACGATGTCTTCTCGGACTTGTGCATTCCGTGTGGTGCGAAAGACCGATGGCCCACGGAAAATTTGGCTCTTATGGATTTTGGGGGAGATTCCTCAAGTGATGAGAAAAGCGATGAGGAGAATGATGAATAAGAGGAGAAGGAGGAGACTATGGAGGACCTTTGGGAGAACAACAAGGTTATGTTGGCCTCCCTTCATAAACTAGCTAGAGCTTTAACTTCGCTTAAGTCTAAGCATGATTTATTGTTAGTTAGTCAAGGGAACACTCCCTCTATTGCTTGCGATGTTTCACCTATGCATGATACACACATAATAGGTGTTGATGAGAAAGAAACACTTCTTTCTCAAATCAAGAAACTTGGCATTGAAACTGACATATTGAAAGCCAAGAACCTTGATTTAGAATCTTGCATTTCTATCTTATCTTGAAATGCGATAAGGAATCCCGTAAACTTCAAAAGTTTGTGACATCAAGGGATAACCTCAATGATTTGCTCAAACAATAACAACCGGCAAATCATCATGGGGGTGTGGTTTTTTACTCAATTTTTGGTTCCCAACACACCACTCCTTCTCAAAATGCTAAACAAAAATCATATCAAGCACCTAAGAAGAATCACCATGCTTTCTTGTATAACCACACTAACCCCAACAAGAAGCATGTTAGTCACGGCTTTATGAATGTGAATCAAAATGATTCATTTTATGCCAAGAGGCAAGCCATTCACAACAAACATGCGAAGAAAATTTTTTCTACATCAAAGCATGTTTGTCCCTCTAATGCAAAGTTTCACCCCAAAATCACTTGTCTTAAATGCGGATCTTTAGGACATTATGCAAATCTTTGTCCTAAGAGGAAGCCCGCCAAGATGACAAGGAATGCCATGAAAATTTGGATTCCTACTAATGTGCGATTATTAGAGAGGGATGCATATGTTTATTAGAGAGGGATTCCTACTAAGCCCGGATCCGTCTTCTTAGTTTTCTTTCTCTCGTCGTCCCGATCACCCCAATATTTATTTCACAATTTTTGGAGTTTATTTGACCTATTTTATATTTTTGTCCAAGCTTAAAATATTTTTAAATACTAAGTTTTAAAGTATTTTCGACCCAATATAATTTTTATTAGATTATAACTCCTCAAAATATTTTTGACCCAAATCCTAGCCCTATATTGGCCGCACCCTAGCCATGCGTGGGTAAGAGAGAGAGGGTTTGAGTTTTAAATGATTTTTAAATCCTAATCCTAATAGAATTAACCCTAGACCAAGTCAACCCACCTATACTATATAAACAATCCCTAGGTTAACCTATTTTCGCAAGCAAACAAACCCTAGCCGCCCTCACAACTCAAAATCTCACTTAAGAAGTTCGTCACAACCAAGCCCCGCAGCCGCTCGTGTTCGACCGAGGATTTCGCTTGGTTTCCATCGGTCTGACCGAGGCACAACCCCCGCACAGCCGCTCCGCTCCGCATCCAGTCGTCGCTCCGCATCGCCCCCGCCTGACCGAGAGATCCCATCGGTCTGACCGATAGAACGGCCCGCTCCGCATCGCACCCCACTCAGCTACAGCCCGCAGCGCCCGACCGATGCTCCCCATCGATCTGACCGACTCGCTCCCCCGCACCGCCACTCGTTGCAACCCCTGCTCATTGCAACCCCCGCCCCAAGCGCCCGACCGAAAATTTCTTCTGCACTGGCCCACTGTGACCGAGAGCCCCCACCTTGCAATGATCTCCGCAGCGCTGCGACCGCCGTGTGTTGTGTCTGACTGACAGAATCTCTCGCAGTGGCTCGGTCTGACCGAGCGACGTTCGTCGCAACTTCGTAACTTTCGTATCGCTTGCCACTGTGGGCCCCCCAAGTTCTCCAGAGGTGTTGTGGGTCCCCCATTGGCCCCTAGCACTACTGTGGGTCCCACCTAGGTGTCTTCTCTTCGTGGATTTACCGATTACAACGTTGCAATACATCGTAGCCCGTCGTCGCACGTTCTAGCTTTGGAATCTTGGTTCGTTGATCTGGTTGCTGCCCAGACTTGGCGAGCGAGGAATCTAATCTGGAATTTGGACTAGGAGCGTGTTCTTATATTCCAACCCCTGGCGTCGCTACCCGACGCCAGTGTAGCTTTCGCGTCGTGTTGAGGTAACGTTTTGCACTCTTAGGACCCCCAACCACAGCCTGTTAATCAAGATTAAAATTGATGTTTTTAAAGTGTTTTAATTCACTAATCAAGATTAATAAAATGGGACTGTAGGCCGGTGGACTTGTGCACGTAGGTTATTTGTGACTTGGACTCTTTTGGACGGTGTTTTTCTGACGTCAGACTTGCAGGCAAGTGAAACTTGCCAACTTTTACTTAGGGCCATGTTTTAGGCCACTTCCTTGTTTTTAGCGTAAAAGAGACTAGACAGTGAAATGATAGCTGTCTAGACGCAACTTTAAGATCTATCTTAACAACGAAGCTAGATCTGTCACCCGGCCATGTCATTCATGCATTGTTATCTGCCATGTTTAAATTCCTTATCTGTACGCACTTAAACTATTATCTGCCATGCATTTGCATCTTACATGTCATCCAAGTTGAATGTTGCATTCGTAGCACACGCTACAATACTTGTACTCCTTGTTCAGGCTAGGTGCACCCCTATGCCATATTGAAAAACACTTCCTGGCTCGTGATCCAGAAGCGGGCTTCATGTGTTGGTCAAAAGCCAATGCCCGATACACGTGTAGGGGTAGGGATAAGCGATCACTTGAGCTTAGGAGTTGGCCCGCGTAGCCACTCTAGCCAAAAGGCGTAATCTCTGTGCACGACATGCTTACTAGACTTGTCCTTGTCTTTGTAATTTGTTCTTGAAAAACTTGATATCCATGCCATGATTTAAATGCCATGCTCGTACTTTACTTCACTTATTGCACTCATGCTATATCTGCCATGTCATTGCATCATGCTAGAACTGCTAGGTTGTTTACCTTTACTTCCAGTTTCATTGCACAAGTCTCTAGTAGACTTGCTGACATGTGCCCCTTGCTCTTTTGGGTGTCACATGTTAGACCCTGAGCCAGAGACCGTAGCTAAGGACGAGGTGTTTACTGACGCTGAGCCGGAGCCTACGTTTGACGAGGAGTTAGTGGACACCGGTGACCAGTCTTAGAGACTGATTTGAGTTGCTTTTGCTTTAGGTTGCTGTTATTTGTCGGTGTGTAGCACCATTACTTTGTTTTTGTACGATGTACTTTTGTTGGCCATGCTGGGGCCTTTTTAGTCTCTTTTCTTTTAGCCTGGTGGCTTTTCTGCGATGTTGGAACTTATTTTTATGGATATTTTGAGATGGCTTTTTGTCTCATTTCCTTTATTATTATCTTTGTTTCGTATCGCAATTGCAAGGACCTGCCATTTAATGTTTATTGACGCTTATCGGACTTGCAGCTTTGCAGCTTCAAGTCTGAGCGGACCTACTCACGTCTCGCCTCCATATTTTTGGGAAGCGGGGCGTGACAGCTAGAGATGTCATTAGCAGTGATAGATTCATTATTGGGAGTAGATTCAATGATTATGCTATCATCATCATTATGAGCAGTATTATAAGGTAGAGATTCATCAAATGTTACATGTAGAGTTTCAAGAATAGTTTCGGAACTTTTATTGTAAACTCTATATGCTTTACTATGTAAAGAGTAACCGATAAATATGCCTTCATCCACTTTGGAGTCAAATTTATCTAAGTTATCTTTAGTATTCAGAATATAGCACTTACAACCAAAAACTCTGAAGTAAGATACTTTCGGAATTCGTTGGAGCAATAACTCATAAGGGGTCTTTTCAAAAGGTTTTCTTATTAAAATTTTGTTTTGAATATAGCACGCGGTTGCTACAGCTTCCGCCCAAAAACCTTTTGGAAGGTTGCTTTCACACAATATTGTTCGTGCACACTCTTGGAGTGTTCTATTTTTCCTTTCAACTACCCCATTTTGAGGAGCAGCTCTAGGAAAAGCAAAAGTATGAGAAATGCCTCGTTCTTCACAAAACAGTTTAAAATGTTCATTTTCAAATTCACCACCGTGATCACTTCTCAAAGAAATAATTTTTAAAGAGTATAAACGTTCGATTCTTTTGAAAAATATTTCGAATTCACGGAAGGCATCATTCTTATGAGTTAAGAATAATACCCACGTATATTGAGTAAAATCATCAACTATGACAAATACGTATCTAGAGTTACATAAGGATGGAGTTCTAGTTGGGCCAAACAAGTCCATATGGAGTAGTTCAAGTGGCCCATTAGAACTAAGAGCTCCAATATTCTTAAATGAACTCTTATGCATTTTGCCAAATTGACATGAATCACATATTTTATTCAATTTAAAATTTATTTTGGGAAGTCCTTGCACCAACTCTTTCCTAGAAATCTTATCCATGTTTTTGATGTTCACATGACCAAATCGTCTATGCCAGAGCAATGGGTCATTTGTTGAAACAATTAAACATACATTTGATTCATATTCATTTAATCTAAGTACATAAATATTTTCGACTCGCTTGCCCTTAACAAGAATATTTTTCATATCCTTGTCATAGACTAAGCAGGAGTCAAGAGTAAATAGAACTTTCATACCTTTGTTGCACAGTTGACTTATGCTTATTAGATTATGCTTTAATCCTTTCACCAAGCTTACATCTTTGATGAGCAATTTTGAAGGACTGCCGATATTACCTATTCCGATAATTTTACCTTTCTTGTTGTCACCAAATGTCACGGTTCCGCCATCATATATTTTTAGATTGCTAAGTAGTCTTGCGTTCCATGTCATGTGTGCGGAGCATCCACTATCCATTATCCATATGTCCTGAAAGAAAATAATTTTGATACGTTTGGTACCCACTTATAATTGGGTCCATTTTGTTAGAAAAAAAAGAAAATTTTATTTTTAAGTGCGATCTTAAATGTTGGGTATCAAAAGAATATACATGAAGCATGTGGATACCCTAAAGCATGTACAAAATGAAGGAGTTACTTATTAGGAACCCAAATTCGATTTGAATTTGATTACCTATGAACAAATGAATCATTATAAAATCCATGCATACTTCTAGTCAAATTATGAACATAAACATTTTTATCATGCAGACATAAGTGTTTAGGTATCCATATCATGTTAGGTCTAATATTGTGTACATTGTGAGGTTTGTGTACAAAATTTGATCTTTGATTGTGTATAACATGTGGTTTATGTGACATGTGTGATGTATTGTGTCTAATATTTCTTCCATACACAAGAGTATGCTTTCTAACATTTGTATGCATAACATTTTTGCAATTGTTACTCGAGGTAGAAGCATGAGCATTCTTATTATGTGTTGTGGATACATGCTTTTGTGAATGAGTAGCTTTTGCACTTGTATTTGTCTTAAACTCATCAAGCTTAAGAACTAATTCTTCGTGTTTAAGCTTACTCGTGCTCAAAACATTTTCAAGCATCTCAATTCTATCATTTAAACTGGAAACATAAATAGCATGTTCAGTTTTCAGTGCATCGTGATCACATACTAATTTGTCATGTTCGTTATTCAGAGTCTTGTGTTTCTTGTCTAGTACTTGTGTTTCTTTGACAAACGTTCATATTCTCTATAGAGATTTTCATATGCGCTTGCAATGTCAAATTCATTTTCCTCATCGGAACTAGAATCACTTACCTCATCTTTGTCGTTTTGACGTGCCATCATGCATAGTTCTTCATTGTTGACTTGAGGTATCTTCATGGGTGTTTGGATCTCATTTGATCTTGATCCGAATATTTCGTCCAATAGGTTTAAGATTTGATGTGCGGTTTCTGCCTTTTCTACAAGATCTAACATTTGATCAGTTAATCCAGTGTAAAGTAAATGCATTACCTTGAGGTTGTTGAAGTAGGCTTCCTCTTGATCAGGACTCCATTGAGTTTGCGGTATGGTTGGAATCTCGTACGGTTCTCTGAGAGATCTCATGTATTTCAGATCTTGTGCCTCTAAGAAGATTTCCATTCTCCTTTTCCATTGAGAATAGAGATTGCCGTTGAAGATCGAAGGAGTGTGAGTGTTGCAGACGTTTGTTGATGCCATCGCTTTGACCTTGCTTTGATACCAAGTGTTGGATCTTGTGGATGGCAAACAACACTAGAAGGGGGGGTTGAATAGTGTTGTGCAAATAGTAAACTTTTTCGATTGTTAATAAACGTCCTTGTAATGTTGCCTAAGAAACCAAGTAGAGCGATCTACGCTTGGTTCTTAATCAACAAAATAATCTTAAAATACACAGAGTAATTTCACAGCAGGTAGTCGACTCCCTATGAACAGTAGTCGACTCCCAGAGTATTTATAAGCACAGATAAGATTGCAAGTAATACAAATATTATATTCACAGCGGATAAAAGTAAGTTGATCTTTGCAATAGATGAATAATAATTAGCGAATAATAAAGTAAGAGCAAAGATAAACAAACACAGATAAGCAATCGCAGACACAAGGATTTTTATCCTGGTTCCCCACAACTCTTGGGTACATCCAGTCCCCGACCAATCCGGTACGAGATTTTCCACTATCTGCCTTGGTAAATACAAGTACCTAACTCCACTCGTTAGGATTTCCAACGACCTAGTCTTGAACAGGATTTCCAACTGGCAACACCTAGACTTGTCTAGTGTTTCAATAACAATACAATAAAAATCGATATCCAATTCACCACAATAAATTGGTGGAGATTGGTTTTACACCCAGATTCTATAGCCAAATAATGATAGACAAAATTGCATGTAGTGGCTTGATAGAATAAGATTCTAGATCACACAAAGATACGAATGAATTCTTTGTGATCTAGATCTAATGTTTTCAAAAATCCTTTAAACAAAAATCAAGAGAAAAGTAATACGGATTTGAAAAACAGTTAGCCAATAAAACGAGAATATGATCTTTAAAAATAATAACAGAATTTTGCAAGATCACACATAAAATAGAATTGGCTAAAGAAAGAATGAGAGCTTAGAACTTTAGAGTGTTTGCACGAGAGATTTTGAATTCGATAGTTGTTGTATTTTTCTCAATAAGAATGGTCCTCTATTTATAGGACAAAACTGAGAATTCGAATTTCAAAAATACTTTGACTTTTGACCCAAAAATCATGGAGAAAATCGCTCAACGATATTTCAAAATTCAAGTCAAAAATGTCAAACTTTGACAGCTGGTAGTCGACTCCCTAGGAGAGGTAGTCGACTCCCAGTGTGTTTCAGGAAATCTTGATTCTCAGCTAGTAGTTGACTCCCTACATTTGGTAGTCGACTCCCAGAGGAGTTTTTCCTGCGACACAGCTAGTCAGACAGGTAGCTAACTCCAGGGTGTGTGGAGTTTCACTACGGAATTTATAAGATGACTAGAGAAATCTCTCAAAAATATTTTTGAAGATGATTTAAAAGATATTCAAAAATATTTTCAAATCGTTTGTGTGTGTGTGTTTGTCTATATGATTTGGCTTTAATAATACCCTAAAAAGACACAACACACTCACTATAGACTTAGGACACGTCTTCGGAAGCTTGATCAGTTTGATGAAGTAGATGTGAGCTTCACTTGAGCTTCTTTGTTCTATTTAAGCTTTGAGCTTCATCATTTGATCTTGGCCACGTTCGTCCTTGTCTTTGAACGTAGATTTGCGCTTCTTTGAGTATGAGTAAAGCTTCGCATATTCTGTAGGATCCTGCCAAAACAGAGTTAGGATCGATAAATGAAGTTGAGACTTACGCTTGCGTATGCGGCACGGTAGTCTACGAACTTCGCCTTCGGATTCGCCACGACGGATCGAGTCTTCTCACGAACGGAGTAAGGCTACTAAATCCACAATCTAAATCTCTACTTTTAGATTAAGAACTTGGATAACGAGAGAAGAAGGATTTCGGCAGAGCTTCGCTAGAATGAAATGCATGCAAGAATGCCATGCAAAAGTGTAAACAAATGGCTAACCCTTGGGTCTTATTTATAGCCCCCAAGGTAGTTATTTTAGGAGTAATTGTTCCTTTGGAACAATTTAACTAAGGTGTACCATCGTACATGGCATATTATAAGCTTAAGTTGTACAATATGCATGGTACAATATAAGCTTAAGATATTACCCCTTTATTAGCCATATGTCGCATGCACTTATGCACATATAATGCGACTTTCCCATCAATCTAGAGATCCTCTCCGCAAGGGAACATATTCCCCTTGCACACGACTTCGTGTACGCGACGTTCGAGGTCCGTATTCCCTCATACATCCCCTACAAGGGTGTACTAACGTCTTCCATATCCAACATCTCCCACTCACACTTGAGGGGATTGTAAGAGAATGTCTTTCTCTTAGTTTTTTCATCTATCATACCGAGAAATAGACCGTGCGACCGTCATGCGCGTAGAGTCTGTTGTTGTGCACTTGTTAGAGATACACAATGACCTCGAAGGTGCAAAGTTGAGTAGTTCAACACATGCTTTACCCTAGATTATTTCTTCACATTTCTTATACTTTATATTCAACAATTGAATCCCATCTGGATCACAATTGGCTGGACAGCTTTGAATCATTAAAGTCCAAATGTGAATATGAAATCAATCTTCCTCTTCTTGCGAACCTTCTGATCTTGACTTGATTCGCTTTTCTAACGTGTCCCGCCGAGCCGAATTATCATAGCCCATTAGCAACACGCTAAGATAGCGATCATCTCGTCAAATCTAAAGGAACCAATTGGAGTCCTTGAGGGTAAGAGTTAAGACCCATATGGCCTTTGAGTCTCACATAATAGTAAACACTATTGCTACTAACTCAGTGGTCGAAATACATACGTGGTATGGACACGTATTACAACATCGCTCCTTTCCCAGGGAGTGTATGTCTCAATGATGTTGTAAGGATGATGATCAGACACCACAATGTCTGACTTTGAGTCCCTTGTTCTACTCAAATAATCCTTTGGACTCACATCCCGCATTTAGACAGATGGGATTTCAAAAATCCTCTGAGATCTTCTGTAAGCATCCATATGATGCAGATCTTTCATGCGACCATTTTGTTTAAGTCATGACTCTAAATCATCCGTCTGATGATTTTGACTTTAAACAGGTCTCATCTCTATTCTATCCATCTGATAGAATAAGGCGGTTGCTCATGTGAGAGAGCCAACCTCAATCTGTCCGACATACTAGAATTCAGCTGAGATTTCAAAAATGTACACAAACATTTCTCAAGAGATTCATATGCAATGTTTGAAAAAGAACTTATTCTTTTATTAAATTTGATCTTTCTCAGACATGGGAATATATATTGGTACAACTCAGCTCTTACACAATCCTTGGGATGATAAGTGTTTATAAAACACATTTCTGGGGATTGCTTTCGTGAGCTGATCCTCTATCATCTCATGCGTAGATATGTACCTTATGTCTACCTTCTTGGTTTTATCATAGTCTTTTGCAAATCTGTAGTTCCTTTAAGATACTGCATTATCCTCTTAACCGCTTTCCAGTGTTCTTGCCCTGGGTTGGATTGGTAACGACTTACCATTCCAATGGCAAAACAGATGTCCGGTCTTGTATGCATCATAGCGTACATAAGACTATCAACTGTACTGGAATATGGAACTTTTTCCATAATTTCCTTTTCCTTTTGGTTCTTTGGACATGATTTCAGATATAAATTATCGCATCTGCTTATAGGAGTATCAATTGGACTTGCAGTCCTACATATTAAACCGTTCTAGAACCTTCTTTATATAAGTCTCTTGTGAAAGAGAAAGAAGTTTCTTTGAATGATTCCTTGAAATCTTAATTCCAAGGATATATGTGGCTTCCTCATGTCTTTCATCTCAAAACTGATGAAAGTCAAGCCTTGATATCCATCACAAAGCCCTTGTCATTTCTGGTTATTAAAATGTCATCTACATATAGAGACATAATAACATGCTTGCTTTTAATCCTCTTGATATATACGCAGTTATCTTCATCAAGCATGGAAAATCCATTTGATAAGACAACTTCTTGAAATCGTATATACCATTGCCTCGAGGATTATTTAAGACCATATATGGACTTACGAAGTTTACAAACCTTATGTTCATTTTCTTCTTTTACAAACCCTGTTGGTTGTTCCATATAGATCTCCTCGTCCAATTCTCCATTGAGAAAGGTAGTCTTTACATCCATCTGATGTAATTCGAGGTATAAGCAAGCTACCATTGCCAGCATCAGGCGAATCGAGGTAAAACGCACAACAGGTGAGAAGGTCTCTTCGTAGTCTATCCCTTCCTGTTGCGTTAAACCTTTCGCGACAAGGCGAGCTTTATATCTATCTATAGAGCCATCAGCCTTATGCTTGATCTTGAGAACCCATTTGTTCCCAATTGCTCTATGTCCTCTGGGTAAGTTAACTAAGTCCCAGACTTGGTTAACTTTCATGGATTTCAATTCCTCCATCGCTTCCATCCATTTGTCTTTTGCAGGGCATGATACGGCCTGTTTGAAAGTAGCAGGCTCGTCATCATCTTGTAGTAAAGTCATAAAGGTTTGCGGAAATTCATCCTCAAATCTTAGAGGAGCCAACCTTGTATGACTACTACGTCGTATTTTAGATTCTTCAAGTCCTTGTTGACTCGAATTTAGATCAATTCTAATATCACTCCCACTTGGAATGTCGTTAGAATTGCTCCCACTTGGATCATTATTCCCGTATGGAATAGGATAATCGTCATTCGTATAATCAATTGGTGAAGGTTGAAACGTATTTTCGTTTTCACCAAGAATTCTCCCACTCGAATGAGGTAATCCTTCTTGATCATAAATCTCAAATAGAGATAAGTCCTGACTTATCTCGCCCTGTCTTGGAAACTCGTTTTCCAAGAAAGTGACATCCCTCGACTCAAACTCAATTAGCCCACCATTGTCTTCCTGACTAACAAAAACATAACCTTTGGAGTTTTCTGCGTATCGTATAAAGATACATTTCCTTCCCCTTGGCCCAAGTTTGCCATACTTATGGGAGGAAATATGTGCGTAGAATGCACAATCCCAAGGTTTCAAAATGTTTAAGTCAGGAGACCTTTGGTTCCACAACTCATAAGGAGTGGAGCTAACTGATTTCGAGGGTACGCGGTTTAAAATGAAAGCAGTCGTCAATAATGCATCACCCCAAAAGGTGATTGGCAAGTTAGCTTACGCCATCATTGAACGGACCATTTCCATTAAAGTCCTATTTTTCCTTTCTGCAACACCGTTTTGTTGAGGAGTATAAGGCATAGTTACCTGATGTACTATGTCTTTTTCATCATAAAGTTCCTTAAAACTTGTTGATTGATATTCACCGCCCCTATCGGTTCGCAAGACCTTAATCTTGCGATCTAATTGATTCTCCACTAAACTCATATAGTTTTTAAAGCAAGCCAAAGCTTCACTTTTGTGGGATATCAAATAGATATGTCCGAATCGGGTGAAATCATCAATAAAAGTGATGAAATAGGACTTTCCGCGTCTTGTCTTGACATTCATCAGATCACATATGTCCGAATGGATAAGTTGTAATGGAACCTCGGCCCTTGTGCCGGTTCCAAACGGCTTGCGACAAGATTTCCCCACAAGGCAATGTTCGCAGGTCGACATTTCAACCTTTGAAACATTGGATAGAAGGCCACATTTGGCAAGTCTATCCATACGCGTTGGTCCAATATGACCAAGCCTTGTGTGCCAACAAATTATATTAGACTCATTAGTCAAAGAATTTGTCACAAGAAAATTTTCATTACATGAGGAACCATACATTGTACTTATTACAATAAATCCTTTGAAATACAAACCCAGTACCAATAAAGGAATTATTACAAAATAGGTCCATATTACAATCATGAAGGAACCAACTATAACCAAGACCCATTAAATTGACCACAGTTTTAATATTCCTTTGAATATATGGAATGAAGAGAACATCATGAAGTAGGAGAGTGCGGCCGTTGTCCAAGACTAGCTTGCGAGTCCCAACGCCTTTCACTTCAACACGTGTGTTGTTTCCTACATTGATCCACTTCATTCCTTGGGGTATCCGGTGATACTCCACGAAGGACCGTCTGTCCCTTGTTATGTGGTCGGTGGCACCTCGTCACTTCCACTCGTACACGAACGAGCATAGTGACCGAGCTTATTGCACTTGAAGCACTTGATCATTTTCAAGTCTTTCTTCTTGTGCCATTTGCCCACCCTTATGTTTGGGTTCCTTGGTAGACTCAGGTTGCTTATTACGTTCATTAGAAGACTTCGAACGATCTTTACGTTTCTTTCCCCCGTGTGAGGAACTAGCAACCATGTGCACTTCTGCACTTGGCTTGGCAGCCGCAAGCCGCTCTTCCTCTAATTCGAGGTGCTTGGAAACATCGTTGAAGGTCTTGATGCTCTCATTATGAGTGAGATGCATCTTCATCTGATCCCACCCATTTGGTAGGGAACGTATGACTGCTTGGATTTGTTGCTCATTTGTGAGCACATGACCTGCATCCTTTAACTCTGAGATTAGATTCACCATATGTCGCAGATGTTTCCCCATGGAATGATCTGGACGTTTCTTATATGAATCAAATCTTATAGTCAAGGCTCGAAGTTTGGACACCGATGTGCCACCAAACTTCTCCTCAAGCTTGGACCATATGTCCATGGCTAAGTCATGCTCCCGGAAGATGCGCATTATGTCATCAGCCATACTGCTTAATAACGTAAATGCGCGCTATCTTTATTCTTCCGAGACCAAGCATCAAAAGCTTCCTTGTCTCGTCTGTGTTGGGCCGTAGTGCCCAACTCGGGTTCAATCATTACGTTCTTTAGAGTTTCGAGCACTTCTTGCTCCTCTTAAACGTATTGTATCTTAATGGACCAAAGTTTGTAATTATCGCCGTTGAGTTTTCACCTCTGTTTAACTCAGCGACGATATTCTTTGAAGCGGAAGACATTTTACTTTTAAAATGCTGCAAAAGACACAAAACCGAAGGTTTGATCAAAACATTGCATAAAAATTCTTAAAATATAACTCCCACTTGAAATGATAATAGAATATCCCATTTGGATAGTTCTAAAAAATTTAAATCCCACTTGGAATTATATTATATTTGATAAGTTACTTTCGAAAAATATTGAAGATGTTGTTCTAGAATCGAAAAGGTCTCTATGATTCCAATCACCATCTAGAACAACCTTCAATATTCCCCCATCACTTATCAAACAATAGTACTCTTATAGTACTAGCAGCGGAAAACGAGTTTGAAAACGTATTTTTCAGATATAATTCCCACTTGAAATGATAATAGAATATCCCATATGGATAGTTCTAAAATCAACTCCCACTTGGAATGATATTCATAATTTGATAAGTTACTTTCGAAAAATATTGAAGATGTTACTCTAGAATCGGAAAGGTCACTATGTTTCCAATCACCATCTAGAGTAACTTTCAATATTTCTCCCTCACTTTATCAAATGTTAGTACTCTTATAGTACTTCGCAGCGGAAAAGCGTTTTTTTTAAAACGTATTTTTCAAAACGTATGAAAACGTATTTTTTCAAAAAAAATGTATATTTCAACTTAGTACCCTTATGATACTTGTGAAATATTCGGCACTTCCTGACCATTTGTCTGGAATGAGCCGTAGTCGTGCCAAGGTCGGATCCCCCCTTTTTGGGGATTTTTCTGCAAACTATCGTCGCTGGCTCCCGTATGGATCCAGGCGTTTCCCCCCGTATGAGAGAATTTTGGCGCAGACGACTGTCGTTTGGCCCCGTATGGGCTAGTCGACACGTTTATGTTCGACCAAGACCTTTTGCCGAATTGGTCGACCAAAACACCCAAATTGGTCGACCAAAAAATTGGTCTGAATCACTCCCGGCCAGTGTCGATCAGTCCGGCCCCCGGCCAGGCCCTGACCGCTGCCAGGGCCGACCGTGGCCTTGGCAGCGGACAGGGCCGGCCATTGGCCAAGCCATGGCCGAGGCCAGGGCTGGCCAGGCCCTGGCCTGAGGCCAGGGCACTGCCCTGGCCTCTGCCAGGGCGGCCAGGCCCCTGGCCGGGGCCCCTGCCCTGGCCTCTGCCAGGGCGGCCAGGCCCCTGGCCGGGGCCGGGGCCCCTGCCCTGGCCTGGCCTGGCCTGGCCGCGGCCAGGGCTCCCTGGCCATGGCCGTGGCCGGCCAGGGCCGGCCGGCCATGGCCCGGCCATGGCTTATTGGCCTTGACCGGCCATGGCCCTTTGGCCATGGCCGGTCTCCCCCCTTCATGGGGTTGCCGCACACCCCGTCGGAGGGGTGGCCGTGGTGGTTATTAGCCGTAGCCAACCCCCTCCGCATGGGGAGGGGGTGCATGGCCTTCATAGCCCATTTGGCCATGGTGCACATGCATTAAAATTCATCTTCCCCGATGGGAATAACCACCATCTTCTTCTCCGGTGAAGCACCCGTTCGTCGAGGAAGTAGTTAGCCTCCAATGGCCTTATGCCAAAAAATTAACCCACTTCAAAAATTCGTAAACTACGCGCTCCACATGAAGAGAGCGCCCATTCCCTATGAATGGAGACTCAGCATCCATGAAGAGAGCGAGTTTGACGATATGAACGGTCGGTTCTTCCCGTCACGTAGAGTTCCTGCCATATCCGTAATGACAGAAGACCCTAACGTGAAAAGAACAATCGCTGCGTTCTCTCCGTCACGAAGCGTTCCTACCATATCCGTAATGGTAGGATACCCATTCGTGAAAAAGACAACGACTCGTTCATAGTTTCGACGGGGCGGCGGTTTGACCGGGGCGAACCCGTATGGCTCTGATACCAATGTAGGATCATGCCAAAACAGAGTTAGGATCGATAAATGAAGTTGAGACTTACGCTTGCGTATGCGGCACGGTAGTCTACGAACTTCGCCTTCGGATTCGCCACGACGGGTCGAGTCTTCTCACGAATGGAGTAAGGCTACTAAATCCACAATCTAAATCTCTACTTTTAGATTAAGAACTTGGATAAAGAGAGAAGAAGGATTTCGGCAGAGCTTCGCTAGAATGAAATGCATGCAAGAATGCCATGCAAAAGTGTAAACAAATGGCTAACCCTTGGGTCTTATTTATAGCCCCCAAGGTAGTTATTTTACGAGTAATTGTTCCTTTGGAACAATTTAACTAAGGTGTACCATCGTACATGGCATATTATAAGCTTAAGTTGTACCATATGCATGGTACAATATAAGCTTAAGATATTACCCCTTTATTAGCCATATGTCGCATGCACTTATGCACATATAATGCGACTTTCCCATCAATCTAGAGATCCTCTCCGCAAGGGAACATATTCCCCTTGCACACGACTTCGTGTACGCGACGTTCGAGGTCCGTATTCCCTCATACATCCCCTACAAGGGTGTACTAACGTCTTCCATATCCAACATATTCTGCACACTTAATTGTAGTGTAGTTAGTACACTAAGCTTCATTTGGTGTGCTCATCATCAAAATCACTTGGGGTGGAATTCAATTCCCATCATACATAACTTAGTGTTTCATTTTTGCCTTATTTGGACCTTGTTGACTGATTATAAGAAATCACAATTAAGGAGTTGTAGGGCTAGATTATGCAATTAATCAAATGTATTTTTACATTGAGATATTACTTGATTCTTGATTGATATGGATATATACTATTTAAGTGATAACTTTATTAACAGAAAACACTGACTAGAAAAGTAAATTACAAATCAATCTTTATTAACTATGTGATTATATGCTTAGGTGTACATAGATTAGAATTGATCTCTAATAAAATCTAAGTGGGCAAGACTTGGGCCATGCTATGATTATATTATTGGAGTTATGACATTTGGATTAGTTGGTTTTATTCCCTTGGATATTATAACAGTTATGGATTGACACAAAGATTACATATATTGTCCCTTAATACTTAGGCCATATTCTTGATTATAAAGTTGATATCATAATAACATCCTTGGGCTGCACATAGAGATGTTGACACCTGTCATATGATATATGTGTGTAAATCCTACAAAACATTCAAACTTTATACATAAGTACAAATATGTGTGTAAATCCTACAAAACAATCAAACTTTATACATAAGTACAAATGATCCTGAGCTGTTGATTTGAGTGCATATATCATATATTGTCTCTGCTATAGACTTTGCGACCACCATGTACATAAACACATGGTACTGCACCTGACATTGATCTTGATCTTGAGTATATATATTGTACATGTTCATGCTATTCGCCTTTGGCTTTCAATGAGCATTGAAAACTAAGTGCTACATGGAGCAAAGTATCATACGAAGCTAAGTGTTACATGGAACAAATTGTCATGGGATACCGAGCACCTCTTGAATCTATGAGAGCCACCTTTAAAATCTATGTGGCCACCTCTTGAATTTATGTGGGCAACCTCTAGAATCCATTGGGGGCCACCTCTTGAATCCCTCTCTCATATTCCTATTATCATTTGTGCAACCTAATGCAGTATCATGAACGTTATTTACATACTCCAACTACAACACACATTACCGTTCTTGATTACTACTCTTGGTATCTCATTTGATTTCTTGTCAATTCTTATAGTCAGGTTTTGGGCCTTGTCGTGATTATATACTTGGCTTTGATTAGTCCGGATCTTGAGGATATTGCATTGGTTTGGTATTGATATTTATACAGGCATTGACCTGGATTGCATGTGCCTTTACTTGACTTTACGGATGATTCCATGATATTACATTCGGGCTTATTCCTATGATTTAGTCTCTAATCGATGTAAATGTGCTGAGTAATTTCTCATAATAACACATCAAAAGAAATTTCCCTTAAAAACTGGTGATGTTTCATATATGCATATCCTACATCTCTGATACTATTATCATGCACTGGATAATGCATCCTACATACATGACATCTAGGATCATTTAGGGATGAGGTAACTCATGTTAGAGAAGGTGTGTGAGCGATTGGAGCCACCTTTTATGTACCTAGTATTACATCCGAATGGATCATAATCATGTATCTAATTGGATCCATATTGTATCAGATGGATCACACTCATGTATCTAGTTAGATCATGGGTCTTACTCATATATCTATTTTGACCCGCCCGGGTGAGCACCCGGTGGCACTGGTGATCTCGTATGTTGCATGATGTTCCCTCCATCATGAATCATAGCATTAGTATAGAATTTGTTAGAAGTCATTAGTCCACCTACATAGTCATCATTCCTCATGTCACCTTATAGTAATACTACTTGTTTCTTAATGCTATGATGTCACAGTATATTTCATGCTATTTGTTACTTAATGTTCTTCAATTTTTATTATATTACTGTCATTCTATTTTGCTTTGTTTATCTTGATTTATATGTAGATTCAGCATGTCTTATTTTGTAGTTTTTGTGTATCTACGATTAACCAGGCGAATACTGTTGTTTTTGCTCCAGTTAGGTTCTGGAATTGACTACGGAGGTATCCCGGACTTTGAGGATCCAAAGTACATAGAGTATCATGTGGAGTTTTAGCAATCAGATTGTTTTGCGGTTTTGTTGTGTAGTTAGGCAATTGGCCCAAGTTATGTTTATAGTTATTTTGTATCGGGACATTATGTTGTCATTCTGATGGAGTTGTTATCGAGTATATCTGTTTATCGATATATTATGCATATCTGTATCGTTCTCTAGTGACATGCAGAACATGTCTATCATACACGTAGCACGTATTGAGTCTATGTTGAAAAATGATGGTTTTTCCTTTGAGGTCAAATGTGCTGCGGGTAGTCTTGGGTCATTTTCCTCATTTTTTCCCAAGGGGTGCCAATTAAAGAGGAAATTACACTTGGAAATATCAAAGCCTGACAGCCTTCTTACAGACTGCTTTTTGACAGCCGAAAAGCCCTCATCTTAAGCCTAGATAACGCAACTCACTACCACCACCAACTTCACCTCCATAACACCTCTCCCTTCAATGGTTTAGAAGTTGTCAATTAAATCGTTGTTCCCAACCATTCATATGCCTTGATGATGGCTATACAATCAATACCCTTTCAACACACACAATTCCCAACTACCTTCATGCCTTTCAAAACCCAAACCTTAATCGCTATTTGTGGCAAATTTTTGTGAACATAGCTACCCTTCTCACTTCACTTCTGTCCCTAGACATATTTGAAATCCAAACTTCCTCTTCTTTATACAACTCATTTACCATCTCCTTAGAAATTTGCAATCCTACCTTGATTCTTATTCCCATTCCCTCAAATGCTTAGATGCATTATCCTTCTTGCCTCAAAACTGACATGTAATTAGCATAACACTAGGTTGGAGGTGGAAACCTTAGCTCATAATGACTCACCTAAATTGGCGGCCATTGGAACCACAAACTTGGGTATAATAAGTCGGTTGTGCTTAATGAACAACATGACCCAAAGTTCATCTTCGAATCCATTCTGACTTTCAGTTAAGTTTTGCGATTAGTTCACCATGGTCTCTTAGAAATTTCTCCATTTCGAAGAGGTTTTGAGAATCATATCAAAGGACTTCTTATATTGCCATTACTCCTAATGTGGATTCCTTAAGCACAGGGTCTTCTCTTGCCTACAGGAAGTGCAACTACCGAACATTGACAGATTATGTGGACAAGTTTATGGAGAAAAAGAAATGGAGTAATTTTTTCATCATCCCGATGAACGAAGACCCCTTAATAAGTCCGATCCGACCGAACCCGACCCGAACTCAGCATCCTTAACCGGGTATGGGTAGGGGCCAATCCGGGTCAAGTAGGATCCGGTTTGACCCGACCCGACCCGGATAAAATCCGGGTCGGGTTTGGGTTTGGCATGTCAACTCGTGTAATGACCCTAATTTTAATGTACGCGTACTTGTACGTATTTTGGCGTAGATGCGTACGTATAATTTTTGGGAGTATCCTCGTATTTTTCTTTAATTTTTGGTGTAGGAATTATTTTTTAAAAAAGGTTTTAACTCATCATTTGGTATTAGTAAATAGGAGTATGGGGATGAAATACCATGTATTTAAGAGGTATAGTGTATTTCATCATGTATTTCTATTTTTCACAAAATACAAATTCTAAATTTTGTAGCCATGTCACATCACATGGTTGTGTGTCTTCTTGCATGATAAGAGCCTTACCACATGGCATTAAGCTTGACTAATGTGTGGATGAGAGGATTTTAGGGGAAACAAAAATCAAGGAAAGAAAAACAAAAAGAGAAGAAAAAAACCAAAAAATCTCCTTCTCACCCTCTCCTCTCTCCCCCCACACACCAGGCCGAAAACTTCACCACCCCTTTCTCCCCTTTTGCACCACCACTCCCACCACCTCTCACCTCTCTAAACACCTCCCCTTCCACCACCAAGAAGCCACCCTCTTCCATCATCCTACTAAACCCCAATTTCATCCGAGATACTCTCCAAAATCCAACAATTTGAGGCCAAGTTGGAAGATTGAAGAAGGAGACTAAGAGAGCTCAAGTCCTTCAAGGAGAAGAAGGGCCCAAGCATTTTGAAGGATACATTAAGGTAGATCTCTTAACATCCTAGGGGGATTTAGTTTAGAACTTGGTTTAGATTAGGTTAGTGTAATATATGAATATCATGCTATGCAATTTTTAAAGTGTTCATGCCATGGTTATGTTAAATCTTTTTGTTGTCAAAGAAAAGTATGTAGTAATAATGCTTGTAATAGATTTTGGAAATAATTTTTAGTATGTAAATTTTGAAATGAAAGTTTAATTTTGAGATGTCATTATTAATAGAATTTATTTATGGAAAGGCTTATGTTAAAAATTGTGATCATATCATGCTTGTAGACCATGTAATCATAGTTAAGTAAATTTTTTGATGCATGTTGGATGTTGGATAATAATTACCATGTAAACTTAATTTGGTTATTATTGTCAATATTATTCTCATGTCCATATAGGATTTAAGTTAACAACCATGTAAGTTATATGTTGTGTTAGTGCTAATTGATAACCCAATTTCATGTTAGAAATTAGATTTTGGTTGGAAAAATCATGTGCTGGAAATTTTCTTAGCACATGACAATAACTTAAAAAATTAATATAAAATAGTAGAAAAATCCAAAAATTAAAATCTAGGATACTAAGAAAATCAGAAGAAAATTTCCTACAACTTTTATGATGGACCAGAGAATGATTCTGACTGAAGATAGGTTAAAAGTACCAATCTTTCTGCAGTAGCAGTTTGGACAGATTCATGTATTAATCTTACACAGAAATTGTCATGGTGTATTTTTGTATTAAGCTAAATTTGTTTGTGCTATTTGTGCCCTCATTAGTATGCACTTGACATATGTTTTTATGAGGATATTTCATGTAATATTTCAATTGGAAAATGATGTGATTATGTGATTATGGAATGCGATGTTCGTAGTTAGAAACTCGACATCGGCTAAATGATGGAAAGAATGAAATGGTGAAAGTGGTGGTTGAGACCACTATAATTTGAGAGTGAGGTAGAGAGTTGACATCGGGAGCGCTCGATCCATTCTAAAATGGGTGAGACTCCAGATGTGGCTTTGGG
Source organism: Scilla litardierei (assembly GCA_030789695.1). NCBI lineage: Eukaryota > Viridiplantae > Streptophyta > Magnoliopsida > Asparagales > Asparagaceae > Scilla > Scilla litardierei. The sequence continues at coordinate 182,569,493 of CM061133.1, forward strand.
GGAAACACGGGTAAATTTTAGGTGTTAATGAGCGGACAGTATTATTATTCTTACCCGATGTGTCACTCCCGAAAGGGGGAGTTTGAGAGGGTTACAGAGGCCGGTGGTGTGCTCGTGTCGCACCATGACTGGTAACTGATGGTTTTCTCTGTTTTCCACTGAAAACCGAGATTTGTCTCACTCCAATACCTTGCTCTGTTCGGGTAGGGGGAGTTACGAGAGGCCCCTCCAGTGCTCGTGTCGCTGGTTGCGATACCACATTTTACCCACCCTGAGTGAAGTCCGGCTCCTTAGCGTCCTACGGTTTACCCGGGTTTCCAAATCAGAAATAATATGTAATTTTTAATTAATTTAATCATTTATTGTACTTCAGTTCTGCTTTCTTTTATTTACTTTCAGCACTTATGTTCTGTTATTTAATTTCTACATAAATCCTATGATTGATGTGACGGCTAGTTAGGAAGACTAGTTCTAAAACTGGGTCCTACTAGAGTGTTAGGAGTTCCTACAGTGTTACGCGTTGACGTGTCCCACCCTGTGGTTTTCAGGTGCAAAACCCGTGCAAACTGTGTGGGTTCCAGAGTCGGAGACCGGTACTAGTACTACATAGGTAGAACCTACGGGCGACCTCGTCTAGTCGGACTTCCCGGGGTTAGACTAGTAGGTGTGTTGTACCGGGTGTTGACCTTTTTGTACTTTTTGGGTTGGGGGTTTCTTCTTTTTGTTGTACCCCACTTTTGTATCATTGTACAGCTGATGTATGTATATGAACTGGTATAATGTAATGAAATATTCTGTGTTGTTTTTCCTTTTAGTACTGCGAATTTTTACATTCTGTTGGAGTATTTTTACTTTCTGCCTTGTACTATTCTAGTGTTGTTGCAGTGGCCTGCCTAATTATTTAATTTAACCGCACACAAAATGCCAAGTAGTATTTAGATAAGAGGGCTCGAATCCTGAGTCTGAATACTACGGCGGCCTCGTCAGCTACGCCTCCCGTACTTGGGAGAGCGGGGTGTGACAACCCGGATGACCCGAATTTGACCCGGTTTACTTTATATATATATATATATATATAATAACTTCAATACACAGTTACAAGGGGAGTTGTGCTTATAAGATTTGAATTGTTGTCCTCTTCTTTAAGAGGACTTGGATTCAATTCCATTTACATACAACTTTTTAGTTAATTTTATTATTTTCGTTAATAAAATGGTAACATTAATTATACTTCATTGCTGTCATTAGTGCGGTTTAAGCGACGAGCTGATGGAAATTTTGCAACACTTAATAAATTGCCGTTGGCTCTTAATAAATAGCTGGATATCGAAAAAGGAACAGTTGTGTATAAGTCAAATCTTAACCCTACAGGTTAACCCAAACCCGACCCGGAAATTTTCCGGGTCACCCGAACCCGACCCGGATTCAATTCAGGTCGGGTTATGGTTTAGCCCTATCAGGGTTAGGTCAAATCTAACCCGAACCCGAACCCACCCGACCCGTTTGCCACCCCTAAGGGCACCCCCGCATCAGATGCCATGAAGATACTGAGTTGGAACTGTCAAGAAATGCGAGGGTATTTCACAGTCCAACATCTTGCCTCGTTACTGTTCTATGCCTCTCCTACCATCCTCTCCTACCATCTCATTCATTTAAAAGACTCATTCTTTAGAATCCTTGTGTATTTCTGCCTTCAACAAACTAAATTTGTCCGATTTTCAAGTGGTTCCCTCCAAAGGCTCTGGCATAATTTATGGTTGCCATAGGATGATGCCATAGTACTGCAATTTATAAGCTCTGTCAATAAGTATATACTTATGGATATCTAGCCTCTTTTCCCCATATAAACTTTGAAAACTAGTTTGCATTTATGGCAAACCAGCTCACTATAAGAGGGAAGAAGTAAGCTCTGAATGACAAAAGAACTAGAAATTACTCGTGCACAAAGTGCACGTGGATCCCAAAACCGCTCCACAAAATCAGGACGCGAGACCCAAACAGGATCAAATGAGTGGGTGTGAGTGTGGGTATCGTCTCGGGGGTTTTTGGGATTTTTTGATTGAGGGGTGTGAATTGTTTTTGTGTGTTGTTTGAGCTTAGGGTGTGTTTGAATAGAGGGTGGTGGATTTGTGGGGTTTTTGGGTGGATTTTGGGTCATTAGGTTGAGGTGGATGTCTCATGTGGCGATGTGACATTGCTACATGAGACAACCTCCTTATTTGTATAATAGATTTGTGTGGAAAAATAACAAGTCATATGTATATGAAAAATAAAAAAAAAGTAAAAGAAAAGAGAAGAGAAGAAGCCCTTACTAGCTTAGCCAAGAATGCCAAAGGGCACCCCATCTCCAAAACAGAACCCAAGCAACACTATGTTGTAGACCACGAGATCCCAAATCCTTTACCACCAATGGCCACCTCCTCTTCATTTTCTTCTCTCCTCTCTCCCTTTGCCTCTCCACAGTTGCCTCCCCAAAACCCAAATCAAGAACTTATATGCAGGAGGAGTATCTCATTCACCTTCAACCCTTATCATCCATTAACAACGACAATACTAACAATAACGAATCCATAAACATGTAGTGGATTTTTTTTGCTCAATTTTTGCCCCCTTTTAGTTTAAATTCTCTAGTAATAATTAGTGGTCTTAATGCAATCTCAACACTTCTTAAAAAGTTAGGAGGCAATCCGTTGTCCTTTGTAATATTTCGCCTTTCTCTTCTTTTCTTAGTTCAAATATGCTCATCAATATTGGCTACATTGCTACTGTTAATGATACAACACTAGTCCCATGGATAAGCTCGGCTCAGTTATTTTGTGAACACTCCAGAGATGCTTGCATTCATGGCATTTATGGCATTTTATGACCTAAACCATTGGGCTTTCTCACTTATTTCTCGCCTTCAATAATGATCGTTTTCTCCAATTTATGCCGGCCGATAACACGTCTTTAATGGCAATAACTCGGCAATAATAAAGGCTCACCCCGCCTTAAAAAAGTCTCCCCAACAATGGAAGATTGGGGGGGGACTTAGACTTGTCTTCTCTGGAATCATCTTATTATTGGAGATTCTCTCTCTTTAGAGCTTGGAGCTTGCTGATTTCTCTCATGGTCCCTCTCATAGGCAATCTCCTGGATAACCTCGGGTCACAGAAGCCTCGTACAACTCCAGACAGCTTACAAGAACATTAAATGTTAGACAGTTTGAAATGACTTCAGACTATTCATGTATATTCTAAACAGGACCTTCTCTGACCTAAGCACTACATGCTCTCCTTACCTTGGTGCAACTACTACTAGCGGGTATACCTAATAGATCGTCCTTGGTTGTCATCGAGCCTCCTTTTAGTAACCTACTGATTTAAGCATCGAAGGAGATTAGGTTGGATCCCAGATTCGGCCATCTCTCACGAGCTGTTTGTGTTGCAGGCAACTCGAAGATAGCTTGGAATAGACTAGAACATCTCGAGCTCCAGTAACTCGGACCGAGGGATAACTTGGACCATCAGCTACAACCGAAGGACCCACCAACGCACACACACCTCAAATTGGTGGATTCACCCGTCAACAGTTAACACCTAAAGTAACTAACAAGATGAGGCTACACTACATTAAAGAATGCGTGGATAAGGAGTTCAATAATATGGAATTTATAGATATCTACCCAACTCTTCTCTACACCTACCACCTTGTGTTGGGTGATGGGTATGCCCTCGAGGCAATTTATCCATGTGTATGTATACAAACATCTTGTTCGAAATAACAGTAAGCAGTTTGGTAAGAATTTGCCTAAGTTAATAATAATGTAGTTTTCATTAGAACTTAGGTAAAGTCCTGAGACTTAATGCGATGTCAAACATGTTTCAATATGGAGATCTCGACCATGGAGAAGTGTCGAGAATAGGACATAGCTCTAAAACCGTTCGTGGTTGTAGATGTTTCGAGAATAGGACATCGATACATCGGATATACCATTGCGTCTTTGTCTTCACTATGGAGTGTTGACGATGATCTCATGTGGTTTGACTTGGCGAAGTCGAAGATGAGACACATGTGATCATTAGAGCATGAGTTCACTGAACGACCCAACAAGAGTTATCATATGGTTAACATTGACTAATCTGTCAATTATAACTTTCAGTGATGATAGGCAATTTGGTCCATAGACTTGAGGCCATTGTACGAACCTGTACATGAACGATGTCAATTAGATCTCTGACCTAGCCTCGGGATAAGACCCGAAGAAAGGTCATTGGTTGGGCGACACTTGAAGCGTGTGAGGAGAGTAATGACCAAGAGAGAATTCGTCTCTCCCGTTTATGGGGAGTTAGTGTTGCACGTGATAGTTCAATATTTAGTAAAAACTCTGGCCAGAGTATGTTGAAAAAGTCCAACATTGTTTGACTAAAGATCGATGGAGACTAACCGACTTCGAGCTATTGGGGTTGACAGTTGACCATACCATATGCTTGACTAAGCGGCATAGTTTTGACGAAAAGACTAAAACTGTAGTGTTCATCACGCACACAGTCAGGGTGGTCCCGACAATACTCTTGTCAATGAGTTAACCACATAATTATGATACCGAAATAGGGATGTCACCTGCTGCTTGTGGTCACTGCCGTCTGGGGTCTCGAGCCCCACCTGTAGTAGGGTCAGGCTGTAGGGTCTCACACAAAGTGAGACCTTCGTCAAATAATATGTAGAAGTAAGGGAGATAATACATATGATGTATGGGAATTTATTAAGTCGCAAAGAGTTTGCGATATGAGATAATACATCGGATGTATGTGAATTTATTAAGTCATAAAGAGTTTGTGATATAAGCTTTATATTAAAGATGTGTGATTAATTGCATTTGATACAAAAGTACTTAAATATGTCGTAAAGTGTTTGCGAGTGGATTTTAATAATAAACATATAGAAAATAGTTACGTGGATGTCGAAAATGTCCCGGTGAAATTCCAAGCTCAAACGGATCTAAAATCGGACCATAAATGACCAAGTTATAAAGGAAAAGGGGCCTAAAGCTATAAAAGCTTTATAATAAAGGGGGCTCGACCCCTTTATAAACAATGGGCCAGGCAAATTAAGGCTGGCGCCTGGGCAGGTCCCAGCAGCGCCCTCGGGGCATGTGCTAGGCACGCGCCCGCGGGCGCCAGCAGCGTGCCCACTGGGCGCGTGCATGGCACATGCCCATCTAGGGGTGCATGCAAGGAACGTGCCCAGCTCGGGGCACGTGTGGGCTGGGTAGGTGGGGCCCGGCATAGGCCCCACCTCTAGGGTTTCAAACCCTGTTTTGTTCCTTTGGCGGCTGGTGTTTTTGAAACACAATTTTTTGGCCATTTTTGAGACGATGTTTGAGGGGTCAATCGAAGTCAGAATGGGTCCCCGTTTGTTTCTATGTGTTCACCATTCAGTGCTCTTCGATTTGATATATGATATCACTTGTGAAGCTCAACAGCGAGGGAGGGAAAATTCGTCAAAGTTTGTTCTTCATGGAAGGCAAACTTGAAATTGATTTTCTCTCTAATTAGTTTAGTCCCACATCGGAAATGAAGAAAAGGAGAGGGGTCATCCGCCTATATAAATAGGGGCCAACCCCCTCCTTGAAACTCGCATCAAGCTCCAGATCCAAGTAGCTCCATTAAACGTGAGCAAGCTCGGATCCAAGCTACATTAATATTCCCTCTATCCCCCTCATTTTTTCTTGCTATTGCTAGGGTCTAGCAAAGTTACGAAGGAGTTCGGATCGGAGTTGAAGTCTTGACGGAGGATCCACTCAAGGTGAAACTTTCTGGAGCGCGTGGTTGGCTCGGCGACAAGGGTGTTGCTCGTCTCAGGACGCGGTTCGGTTCAGGTTGCAGTTCGACTCGAGATCTAGTTCAGCTCTGGACGCGGTTCGGTTTGGTAGAAGCGGCTTGGGGAAACAGTTCGGAGTCAAAGTATGGTCGCTAAAAATGACGCTTCGTATTCTGCGGAAACGAAGTTCCAGTTATGTAGTTTAATTTACATGCATTTATAGTTGCAATAGTTTGATTGATCTATCCCTAGGGATTGGCCGGACCCAACCCAGGAAGTAGAGATTCTGACTAGGGTTTATTCTTTAGGTCTTCTCTTAAAACTGTTTTAATATATGTTTTCTGCTGCTTTTACGCTTTCATCGTCCGCCCGACTTAGGCCGAACATTGATTTTATAGCCCTAAGGACCCTGATAACTCTACAGTGGTATCAGAGCCAGTCTAATTGATCTATATTTTTGCAATTATAAAGTGCATAGGATGTAGCATGTTTCTCCATGAGATGGAGGTTTTTTTATTAAGGTATAGTCGTTACCCATGTGATGGTTTTATTTTCGAAACACTAGTTTTTGAAAATTAAATCTATTTTAAAATCAGGTGATAATTTTAAGATTATATCTCAAATTATTATGACGATAATTTACTTTTTATGTAACTTAAATTTATGAGATAATTTTTAAGTTGCTTGTTTAGCTAAAATTTTATGAGATAAAATGTTTAGTTGATAGTTTTAATGGTTATATTATTTCTTGTTAATTATGTGATAATACAAGAAAAACTATTAGGTTAGCCATTAAAAGCTTTCTAAAAATTATAAGATAATTTTTGATGGACATGCTATGATTTAAAAATTGTTACAACAATTAAATTCCTAATACTTTATTAGGGTAGTCCTCTCCCATAATTATTATTTTAATTGTTCTAATAATAATTTTGAAAAAGGCTATGATTTAAATTGTTGCAACTTGAATTTTAAATCACTAATATGTGATTAGGATAACACCCTAAAATTCCTTATAGTTGATAAGGATATTAATAAAAGTTATTAACCAATCCTAATAATTTTGAATTTTAGGATTCAACTAGTTGATAGGATAAACTAGTTTATGAAGCCAATACAAGTCGATGTCATACATATGAATAATTAGTATCCTTAAAGTATCATGATCAGGTCTAGCGTTTTTTGACTAGTGTTTTGGATCACCTTAGCTCGACTGGGAATAGTGATCCTGGCTTGGCCAAATCCCTGGCCGCGTTCCGCTGGACCACAAGGATGCGAAATATTATTATGTAAACCAATCGATTACATTTAGTCAAATACATTAAAAACTTCTTTAAGATTAGACGTAGCCCTCCTTGTTTTTGGATTGGGGGACTAAAAGACGCCTGTCATGGTTGTTAAGTCTCCTCAAGCTATGACATGGTCTCTTCTAGAAACCGACTCCATCATACATGTGATTTAGTCTGGTATTAACCCAAACCGCTGCGTCGGGTCTCCCCGAGTATCGGAGTAAGTTAATATTAGACATGAAAAGAAGTGTTCGAGTAGACTAGTCATTGTGGTTTATTGGGTCTCCTCAAGATCATAAGTGACTAGGGGTAAAAACCTATAGGGTGTCACATATGATGTGATTGATAAAGAGTTTATCTACCAACTGCAGAGTCAATCAGCTTGTTGAGTCTCCTGAAGATTATGAAGCTCATGGTGGTTGGGTCACTCTCCCATTAAATGACTAAATTCGTTCATCTATATGGCTTAGGATGATTGCTAAAATAGTGGAAGGATATAGTTAAATAAAAACCATTTTAACTATATTTAAAATCATGAATATATGCTAAGCTAGGGAAATTCTATGTTTTACCAGGTGGAATCCTAATGATAATATCCTTAAAGAATAAGTTAACTAGTCAAAAGATTGGTTAAGGAGTATTTGATAAACCAAACTATTCTCACTGACCCTTCCCATGAAGTGTCCTTCTTAACACTGAGTTAAGGACAATGATTTCCTTAAGCTCTAAGGACTAGCCCAATAAAAGCATGATACTTAACACTCTCCTCTATGAGTAGGGACAGCTTGAACATACTGATATTCAAAGCACGTTTCTTCGTACAACTTATTGAGTCTCCTCAAGGTTGTATGGAAAACAGTTTCAATCCGCAAGGTTCGAAACTTCGATCAAACTGTTTGACTCGAAGATAAGTGTAAGAGCAGTGCAAGACCATGTATCCAAATTAGATCTTGAGACGAACAACTTGTTGAGTCTCCTCAAGGTTGTAAAGCTCAAGTGTTTTGTCATGCCCTATTTTGCACTATACTGGTATTCTGCTGAATACACGTGGTATTTCTACTTACGATACATGGGTAGGCATGAGATAAGCGTAGATATCGATGTATGTGACATAGCGTAAGGGGGATTGGGCCGTAATATGTGGCTAAGGGTAGAGAATGTGAAATGTGAATGCGGGAGAAGTGCGAGTGACGTCGTGGGTGTAAAACAAGAAGAATGTATTAGACGCATGTGTGTGATGCATGTATGCATGCATGGATGTGCGTAGATGTGTGTAGGGAGAGCCATGCAAGTGTTAAAGGGGTTAGGGGTCAATGGCAACTCCCGTAAATTTTTAGAAAGGCGAGGGGCAAAACGGTCATTTGGACTAAAGCTGATGTGCGTACATACTAAAGTGGTGTGTGCATAAAGTAATGGCAAACTTGTAAATACCTAGATGATGGGGGGTATTTTGGTCATTTCCACATGGAATATTCCCTTCTTGGAAGAGAAGAAAGGAATAAGAAAAGAGAAGAAAAGAAGAGAGAAAACTAGAAATCTCTCTCTTTTTCTCTCATTTTCTCCTCAAATCCTCTCTCCCCTCTCCCCACCATGTTGGCCAGCCACCCCCACCCCCCATGGCTGAAATTCCTTCAGCCACAAAAAAAGGGAGGAAGAAGAAGAAGAAGAAGAAGAAGAGAAAAAGAAGAGAAGGAAAAAGAGAAAGGAAACCCTAGCTTGGAGAAGGATGTTCATGAAGTTAGGAGGCATGGAGATGAAGCATGGGGCTTGAAAAATATCCATCTTGAGGTAGGAATCCCTTCTCTAATAGTTTATTATGTTAATATGGGTTAAATCAATGTAGTTTCAGGTAATCATCATACAGATTTTTAAGGACAGATTCTGTTGCATGTTCATATGAGCATATCTCTTAATTTAGGGATAAATGAATTCTGAAAAAAATATATACATGTAGATCTTGAAGTCCTACCCTAAAATCATATAAATTTTGATATTTGTGCAATTCAGAAATTAGGAGTAAAAATTCCATCTTTATAACATGTTTGTTTAATCGTCAGTCTTGACACAGTTCAGTAAAATTGATCTAAATAGCTGCACGCAGAATGGAATTTTATGTTCTTGGTCTCGTTGGAAACTTAACAAGTTTATCTATAATTTTATCGTAGTGCTTATATTTTGAAATTCTGCTAAAACATGCCCAAAAACAGCAATCTTTTTAAACTCTGAAATCTGTCTAGAAAACAGACTTGACACACTTCACCAAATAATTCACCATAAATCACATACTTAATACATTTGTATGAAGTTTTATCTGTGAATCCAGTACTAACATATATACTACTTTCATTTGGGAAGTTTTGTCAAATTCTTAATGAAAACTGATGATGTATGGTCATTTGTGGTGACTGTTTACAATTTCTAGCAAGCTGAAATGTATAAGAGATGTTATAACTATGACTTGATGTTAAATTTTTCCTCTATTATGCATGTGCATTGTTATTGCTTGAAGTAGGGGTTCATTGTGATAATTGCTCTTGGATTTACTCATCTTATAATGGCTATGTTAATGACCCCATCATGTGTTTGATGAAATGCCCCAATGAAGGCAATATTCCGTAATTTGAGTAACATGCATGTGTTAGTGTTGGCCTTGAGCCACATTGATAATTGGTGAAGTTAGAGGCTTGAATGACATGGATACGTTGTAATTGTGAATGGATGATGTGTTGTGATAGAGGGCATGTCACGTGAGTGCATGACCCTATGTTTAATGATGGACGACTAAGATGATATGTCCACCATGCCATCATGACCCCTAACGTGTTACGTATGAGGTTAAATTATAAAATTGGATATGTCTCAATCCTCTCTAATGAGGGTGAGTTAGTAAAACCGGGTTTAGGCAGGATTTCAGTAAATTGTGGATATGAGGCCTGGACTAAGAAGTTGGGGAAAATGATTATGTGATATGTGATATTTATACCCACTCGCCTTTATCGGGAGTGGAGGGGACATACGGAGGTTGTGTTATTATGTGGAGATCCTCACTCCTGCTAGGGACGGGGGAGCTGAGAGGCCCGGTGTTATACAGTGCCCGTGTCCACTGTGTCGTGTGCTATATTCACCCCAAATTTGGGGTGATGTTCAGGTCCTGGTATCACACAGTTTACCCAAGTTTCAATTAATTCAATTAATTAATTCAATTATAAAATGAGAATTCGGCATGTTACTCTTACTGCTGGCAGTACTTCTCTCTACTTGTACTGATGTGACACTGTGTACTTGTAGTTGCCTTGTGGTTCCCTTCCTTATATATTATTTGTAACACTAACACTCTTCTGCAGCAATTCACTCCCTAACGACATGTACGTCTCTATCTCATTTGCTTTTACGTCATATTGTGGTATACCTTACTTTATGCTATGTCACTTAGCCCCCATGATCATACCTTAATTTATAAACAGAGTAATTAAACCAGTAACAACATAATTTACCATTAGCGTTGGGATATCCTACTGGGGCACGCATTGACGTGTTCCTCCCCTTTTTCAGGTGGTAGCAGGCGGGGTCTTCAGAAGTTAGCTTGGAGATGGAGAGTGGGTAGTTCAGGGAGTTGAGATGTACTCTGGGTTAGTGGAGTTAGCAGTGTCCTTTGGAGGTGTAACTTGAGTTTAAAATTTATTGATGCATAGTGATACTTGATGTTGTGTTGGCCCTTATATTAGAAATGTGAAATTGTGCATGTACTTTTTGTGATGTTGTATAATTGGAATGTGATGTCCTTGTTATATATAGAGCATTACAGGTATTATCCCAGCATGTGCGCAGTGACCTGCCTCTGTCTTCATCATTTCTCTTTTATTCCTTTTCTTCATCACCTCTGCTCTTCAGGATACTTGGAAAAAAATTTAGAAGCTTCGGGTATTATGGAGATCGGGGCGTGACAGTTTCTGACGGCCCTTGCAGGTCACCGCACTGCGATGTGCGTAAGGATAGTACATGTGATGCTTCAGTAGGTGGTTGGGATACATTAGCCCAAGGTGGGTAGGGACTTTAGAGCCTTAAGTGATCCACCCTTAAACTCCTAGTTTAGGAGGTCAGGGGATGGACCTCCTTCAGTGGAGTATACTATAGATGTATATTTGTTGGTATCAGTGTATACATATATAATAATGAGAATTCGTGTAAGTAAATGTAGTAGTTGTACTTGGATAATTGAATTATATACATCGCATGTCTACTTGTATTCGGTAAATATATATAATTGTATTTGAATGGCATGAAAATTGCATGTATGGATAGGTGTGGGCGTATATACTAGGTGTGCGAGTGCTTGAGTATATGTATATGTTATGTCCCTATATAAATACAAGATACGGATAGGTGTGTAGGTACGTGGCATACTTGTGTGACTTTGAGGTATAGGTGATATGTATATGTTTATTGGTGGATGTATACGGTGGATACGTATAAGCTAGCGAAGACATATACCTTGAAGGGGTGTGAGTGAAAATATGTACGTATGAGATGTGAGTGCATGTAAGCATTTTCCTATCTATTACATTATGATTGTGTTCCCGTGTTAGGAAGTACCAAGGTGTGTATATCTATTCTTGTGTGGATGGAGTGCTGGAGTGTCCATATTGTCTTGTGGACATATGGGGAGAAGGTGTATATGTGTGAATATACATGTACTTGTATAGGTAGGTGGTGTAGATATAGGTATGTGATACTAGTATATATATCGCTAGTGTTGCATTGCTAGTGTATGAATTCCTCAAGTGTTAGATTTGAATAACTGTGAGTGTGTGTATATGCTGCCTATGTGCCTATATGAACCGATATATTGTCTTAATTTGGTACACGGTTGCGGATTGTAATATTGCATGACGATAGGTGTTGTGTATGGCCATATATAGTGTGTATGTAGCGAAATAGATAAGGGATGTATGGATAGTATGAGTAATGCTCCAGGGTATTTGGAGTAGATGTACCCTAAGGAGGGTAGGGATGCTTTAGACCCGTCCACCTAAGTTTAAGCCCTTAGCTCTATACCGTGCCTAACATGGGATAGGGATATAAGTGTGACGTGTATCATATGTAGAATGTGATGAATGTAAGGATTTGGGATTATACAATGCATGTATAAGTGGGGTGCCAATGGGTTTGCACGGTTAAGTGGAGTTATGATTTATATATGTGTATATACGCTTACCCCGTAGAATGGTGTTTATAAGACCATTTGGATGTATATGTAGTGTATGTATCTATTCTATAAAACAGAGCATATTTTGAATTTTTATCCTACTAGGACAAAGTTTGTCCTACGTGGCCAAAATGCTGACTAGGATAAGCAAAATGTTGAGAGAAAAATTTGGGGGGAAACTTTGAATTTTGGTAAGTTTTGGGTGGAAATTTTGTATTTTGGTGGGGGGAAACATTATGGGGGCAAAATTGAAATTTTTGAAATTTGGGGATACTTTCGAGTTGAAAAGCATTGCCATCTGTTTCCTCTCTTCAAACGCCAAATCTCTTTCTCTCTCTCCACAGGCCAAAAAAAATCTCGACCCTCAAACCGATCTCTTCATCTTCGACGATTCCTCCCATTCTTCGTCTTCGGTGATGCGAAGGCTCCAAGAACCAGAGGTGATTCGATGACATGCCATTTGAGGTGATTCGAATGATCCATTCATCACCACCCTTGAGATCGGGCACCGGGGATCCATTCGTCACCGCCCTCAAGATCCAGATCCAGATCCATTCGTCATCACCAAGATCCAGATCCAGATCTATTCGCTGTCCGCACAAGGAGCTGCATCGCAATAGGTTCCAATACATCAAGGTAAGCTCACTCCCTTCGACTCTGGATTTTGGGATTCTGGATTTTGGGACCTTTTTAAAAGAATTTTAAAAAAAATTCCTTTTAATTTGAATATGTTGCAGGTTGCTGTAATTTGCAGGATGCTGCTAAGAAAAGGGCCATTTTGAAATATTTTCCTGAACATTTTTGTTCACATTTTATTTTGTTGTTTCACTACGTGCGCTTCATTCATGAAAAAAATATTGCTTCCTATTTAACAGGTGAACGACGTGGCACTCTTAACTGGAAACAACGATTTGATGATAAGGGGGCTTGCTTATCGTGACATAAAATCAAGCAATATATTACTTGATGATAATTTTCAGGCCAAAATTGCAGAATTTGGTCTGGCAAGGCTTCTACCTGGTGATCAAATTCATCTCAGCACTAAATTTGCTGTCACTCTGTATGCCTGAATAGTTAAAATCTGTTTTTGTTAAGATGCCAATTTCTTGTAGAAAGTCTGTTCATTTCAGGCTTTGGTTTCTACGAGATTTGTCATCGATGAAGCACTTAGTTGTTGCGATGGAAGGGGGTGCTATGATACGACCAATCAACTGGTAACTTATTAAGTAGATCAACAAAATCATGCTGCTGCTGTATTTGGCTATTTTTTAGAGTGAATAAACATTGCATTCTTACATTTTCAGGAAGCATATGAAACAAGGGATAACAATATGGATAGATGTCCATCTGGAAGCTCTTGCAAGGCATATTGCTACAGTGTGAAAGCTTCACGTCCTCTCTTGCATCAGGAACTTGGTGATCCTTACACAAAGGTAATTGAGATGCTACTTTAAGAGAATCACCCTAGAAGAGGATGTGAAGTGAATACAAAGTTCAAATATGCATCTCACAAGTTTTTCTAACAACAAATTTATTAGAAATAACAATCTTAAATTTTAACCGTCAATCAACTATTTGTTATGTATTAGTGTTAAAAATAGAGTCTTTGCATGGATTTATGTTAAAAATTGAATATTTGTTTTGATTTTGGTGACAGCTCGAACTAAGGAGATGGGAGGTAAGGAAATCTTCATACCTGCCTAGCTTGCAGTATGCGAAGGCGAAGTGCAATGGCGAAGGTACATAAATTGGTTTGAATTGGGGTTTTAGTGGCAAGCGGATGTACATGAGCCGAGGAATAGTCATTTAATCCCTTTTATAAAATCATATATATACTTATTTATCTCTTGGTTCATTTTTATGACCCGGTGACCACCTGAAAGCGAATTATGTTTGTTTTGACATTTTTATGACATCCCATTTGATCTTTTTTTGCATCAAATCTTGGGGTGTATATATATGTAATTTTGTCATGTTTGGGCTTATAAATGTAATTTGTAATCTACATTATATGAATGAAATTAATTTAGAAGATGAGATTGCAAATTGGGCTCTTTAAGTTGGAAGCTGAATTTAGATTATTGGGAGTTTTTATATTAATAGAGTGGAATTTAATTTCAACAGTAGTGAAAAAAAATTAGAGCCTTTATTCCACCTAATTTCTTTAATAGGAACTCCACACTTTTTTCCCAAACATATTTTTATTACCAACTAATGAATTGTGATCGTTTTTTAAGTTTATAAAAAGTATGAATGCTTTACATTGTCGGGATATAAAAATATGTTTGGGAACGATTGATGTAAAGCATGTTTTTAATGAAAACTCGAAGCATGAAGGAATGATTTGATGATTGTCATATGCAATAATATTGGTTAACCTCATGTTTTACGATGGCTAAATTATCATCGGTTGGCGTAAACTTTGAAAAATAAAGGCATCTAACAAATTATCATAAATTGGGCTAAGATTGGGGCATGTCATGCCTCTTTAAATTTTGAGTAGTAGTGTGAAGAATTTCAGGAGAAAATGCAATCATAATTAGGGGAAAAATGATATTATTTCCTCTTTTTTGGAGAGTATTATTACTGTTTGGTGTTGAGGAAAAGCTATAATATGGAATATGCATGGCTTTCTTTCTCTAAAAGCTTTTCTTTTGTTCAGAAAATAGTGGAGAAAAATGAAATTTTTGGGGAGAATAAAAGGGTCTATATATTGAAATGGCACCGTAATTTTTTTGGGAAGAACAAGAAAACAGAAACGATATATAGGAACTAAAAATATCTATAGCATAACAAAGAGTTGTGAGATTAAAAGAAATTGCTTCAATGACGAAGTATTGTTCCTCATTTCTAAAAGAGAGAGAAACTATGATATACTGATGATCTGAACCTTAGGATCCTGCATTTAAATTTTCCCCCTTTATTAATGTAAGAACAAATTTTGATTCACAATTTCAAGTTATATTATTATGGTTGTCTTTCATATCATGGATAAAAATCTCACCTTTTGTCTTCTATTAATCTTTTTTCAATGTCAAATGTAGGTCACAGTGAATAATTGTATGCACATGCAATTTTGCTTTTTGTTTTTTGTAGGCGTGTATCCTAAATTTTGCTTTTTTGCACGAAGGTGTTGTAACTATGATTTCACTATGCACTTCTTCTTTTCAATTATA
Source organism: Scilla litardierei (assembly GCA_030789695.1). Lineage (NCBI taxonomy): Eukaryota > Viridiplantae > Streptophyta > Magnoliopsida > Asparagales > Asparagaceae > Scilla > Scilla litardierei. The sequence continues at coordinate 182,584,966 of CM061133.1, forward strand.
TTGGGTGCAGTAAAATTGTTTGTGAACTGATTTGGTGTTGGTTTTTGAACATCGGATAGATATTCATCATGACCTTGATCTGAACTTGAGTATTTCTCAACCGAATGTCAGAAGAGGGGTGACAATCCGATAAGTGTCCCCTTTCAATTTGGATCATTTGAAGCTTCTGATTCACCTTTAATGGATATCGTTTTACATGTGTACCAATAATTAAATGTCATGCTGGATATACCGAACTTTGGTTGATGGAAGTTCCCAAATATCATATATAGAAAGGTAAGGGAAGAAGGATCCTCATATGAAGGAGATCTCTTTATGATTTTTGAAATAATACTTTAAATGCCAAATGTCATGGGAGTTCAAACCAATGTTGTCCCTTTCCGTTGTCTTCTCTCCACACGCAAGCAGTAATTGGGCTCAATTCTTCATCCTCTAGGGTCTTTCATCTTATTCCAAGCAATACGGGTCTTTCATCTTCTCAGTCGCACTCCAGCAGGGTCTTTCATCTTCTCAATCTGCACTTCTTCCCCGCCTCGACCCTTCTGGACTTCTGGACTTCAATCTGCACTCCAACAAGAGGAAGGAGTTCCTCGGCCCTTCTCCCTTCTCAATTCTCCAGCAAGAGGAAGGAATCCGGTAATTTGATGATTAGTGAAGTTTTAATTTGATGATCCACACAGCCAAAATTATTAGTTTTAAATGATCTGCACTCCTATTCTACACATCCATAATCTTAATTTCTGTGGGTTTTAAATTATTAGTTTCTTTCATTTTTGTCGAATCATAAAGTTCAGGTTAGTGATATGAATAGTTTTGCTCTGCAATCAAGCCCATGCCCAAGCATGTTGGAATCAACATTGGAGTCTGTCTGGAAAGGAGGCTATGCAAATAAAAGCTCTGGATAAGAGATTTAAGTCGATGAGTCACTCAATGCCCAAACCTAATCCATTCGTTGCCTTGCTGCTCCAGGAGAGATGGTGGCACCGATAGACTCACATTAAGTTGCCAAAAGGTAACTTTTTTTCTGATGCTGCTTGAAATTATTGAGCAGGTAAGAGTTTTGCTGAAAATTACAATTTTGGCTGAAAATTTGTCTCTCAAATTGGTGAACCAAAATGAAGTAGGCCATAATATTATGAAATTTGTATTGTGTTACTATATGGTTAGATGGTATATATATTGATGTGAAATCTGATCTTGATGCTATTTTTGTAATACCCATTTGGGAAATTCTTGAAGTTCAGTTCTTGGTTATAATCATGTGATTTTATTTATAATATACCAATATACCATGAGTGATAATCATGTGATTATTTATAATGTATAATGTTTATGAAAGAATGATATATTGATATACGTCTCAGCTCGAGGTGGTGACGATGCATGCGGCAGTTTACTCTCTGTACACCCCCAATGTGAAGAGCATCATGGAAATCAAGAGCGAGTGACACGGTCCAGTCTCAAATGGTACAAAAAGCTCTAATCTTGATGCTATTTTTGTAATACCCATTTGGAAAATTCTTGAAGTTCAGTTCTTGGCCTATTGTTTATTAAAAAATGCAATTTGAGTGCTAATCATGTGATTATTTATAATGTATAATGTTTATGAGAGAATGATATATTGATTTATGAGAATAGTTATTTTGCTTATTATGTCGCGGAGGAAATTGTTAATGTCATAATTTTGGGGATAGAATTTTTTTCTGATGGCTATTAAATTTTTAGTATTAGTCATTGCTATCGTTTGTTTTATAGTAGGCTATAACACTGGTGGTATCAAGATCAAGCTAAATGCCTATTTAATTGAGAGTTTATCATCCTAATTTACATGTTTTTGTTTGCTCATGAATATTTTAGTTTGATATGTTGTCGTTATTTGGACTAAAAATAGGCAAGCTTCAAAACTGTTTCACATATTACCGGTTAAGATTCTCGAATCCCTTCTTCCTAGAAGAGAGCCCTTCTATGAGGCAATACATGTTTGTTTCCTTACATTTTTGCTGATTCTTTACTTTTGATCATGCAGCTGCATGCACGCACCATTGATCTCTCTCATCTCCCTTACAATTTCCCTTCTTCAACCCCCGCTAAAAAGCCTAGATACTTTCGAAGTCATGCGGCCTCACTCGCATCGAGCTCATCCGCGGCTTGGTCAACCTGCAAGGCCACCCGTCTCATCTTCCAGCTCATCAAGGATTGGAATTGCCTTCGCCTTAGTCCAGTGGATGTTCATCTCTAAGGTGAAGCTTTTGCCGGTCTGTGTTTAAGTTTGAGTTTGAGTATGTTTATACATTGTTTGAGCATGTCTATGTTTAAGTTTAAGTTTGAGGTTGTTCATCTCTGGCATGAGTCATCCTCTTAATTGCATGTGTGTCATCCTCTTGATATGGAATTCCGGATACAAAAAACAATGAATGTAATTTACATGACCTCATCTTTGGCATGTGTGTTACCTCAACCTCAACAAACATTGTTCAATCTCTCAAATTGTCAAACATCAGGACTCAGGTTCCATTAAATTACAGGATGTTCATCCTCTGGTTAATCTCAACAAACACTATTTATTCTCTCAAATTGTCAAACACGAGGACTCAAGTTCCAACAAATTACAGGATGTTATCCTCTGTTTAATCTCATCTTTGCCATGTGTGTCATTCTCTCATCTTGGGTGTATGTCAGTTCTTTGAATAGATTTCTTTGATATTCTGAAAATAAAAGGTCACGGGTGTATGTTTGTGAATGATGGGGATTTTGATGTTGTAGTTAAAAAACTTGCAGTTCGAATTTTTTGAGAGTTTCATCTTTGGCATGTGTTTTATCCTCTTAACAAAGATATATGATGTTTATTGTTTGAGGTTGAGGTTGACAAAATTAATCTCATCTTAGGTGTATGTAATATCTTTGAGCATGTTTCTTTGTTATTCTGAAATTGTGGGTATGAAAGCACGACAACATCACTGTGTTTATCCCAAATTTCAGAAGTAGAACCAAAAGTTATATCTCAAACAAAAGAAAGTTATAAAATAGAGAAAACGTTCAGGTTTATTCAAAGAAAAAAAAATAAGAACGTGGTAAATAGCTGCATGGTCGAAAAATTGCATCCATCTACATCATAAGAAAGTGGCATTTGTCTCTGATGCACCAATTAAAATATTGGAAGCAAAGTCTGCATGGAGAAATTAAGGTGAAATGCGGTTTATTTATGGGACAATGGTGAACCAAAGCTCCTGTAGCTGATCTTAATGGGATAGGTTTGGCCAATCTATGAAGATGTGTAGCATGAAGTCCTTCCCTTCTCCAGTTCACTGTAGTATCAAAGCATAACTTACAAACAACGATATTTTAATTTTTTTTGGAGTGTGAATGATGGGGATTTTGAGGTTGACATGAATACATGTGGTTGTCAAGTTGCATATTAGGTATGTATAATGACTTTTAGACTTGAACATGTGGTTCTAGTTCAAATATATGGATACTGTTACGCCTATTTGGCCAGGGCCCGAAAGACATGAGCCCAGGAACCCGACCGCCGATCAAAAGCCCATCTGCGCACTCCGGCCCGCTCGATGGAGCCCTATGGGAGACTCCCCCGAATGTCGATCCGACCCGGCCCCGATGACACGCTGGTCACTCGCCCACTCCTGCGATAACCGCTCCCCCGATCCCGTTACCACTTAATGGCAGTTACGGGGGGTGCTGGCATGGCGGAGGGAGCGGCGACGGGGGGGCGGATTGAGGGGGCACGATCGAGGGCGGACGAGCGACGTGGGCCAGAGGCCATCACGATGGGGGCTCTATAAGTGGGCTAGGAAGACGACGAAACAGGGGATCGCATCTCAGGTATCCGAAACCTAAGGTACTCCGTCAACGACCTAGTTCCCCCATTTCATCTCCTTCCTCCCCCGCTCGCGCCGTGAGACGCCGTTCCGATCTCCTCACGAGTCGAACCGTCTCCGCCGGACCTCCTCTTTCAGATCTCTGTCTGACTTAGGCATCGGAGGGGATTTGGCCGGAACCAAGGTCCGGCCCCCTGACGAGCGTTCTCGTCTTCGTAGGAGGACAGCTGATCAACGGGCCGAGGCTTCCCCTCGCCCTTTGCCGACCACGCATCTAGCTGGGCGACCAAGGCTACCCCTCGTCTTCCTACCTCCGAGTCCGTGCACGTCCGTCCGAGGCCGAGCGTCTCAGTCAGGGCCGAGGCTCCCCCTCGCTCCATCTGCACCGACTCGAAGCCCCCGAGGGACCCAAGCGGGCCCCTTGACCACGTTGACCGGGTTGTCCACGGTCAACGCTTTGTAGTGAGAAAACACTCTGAAACATCTGGCGCCGTCTGTGGGAACGAACGGTCCCACGAAGAAACAAACCACACCTGCGATGACGCGTCTCCGCCCGTCTCGACGAAAGGAGAGCAAGGCTTTGACACGAAGCGACAGGGCCCGCCATCGTTGGCAAGAGTGGGCCTAGGCCCAACGCGAGGAGGATCATGAGGAGAGGACCGGGGGACCCTCACCGTCCCTACCGGTCGTAAGACCGAGCACGTCTGTAACGGCACGCAGCTCGGACGTAGCCTTGGTGGTGTCGGTGATCGTAGACACAACCATGGTACGACGACTGCTCGTCGACACCGGTAGCTCCTGTGACGTCCTCTTCATGTCAACCCTGGAAAAGATGGGACGGCGGAGGGAGGACCTGCGACCTCGCTCGGGTCCCGTGGTGGGATTCACAGGTCATTCCGCCCCTATCATCGGGACGATCCATCTCCCGGTGACGCTCGGAGGCCCACCGGACTCGGTGACCCTGGCGGTGGAATTCATCGTACTGGGGATCGGATCGGAGTACAATGGGATCATCGGCCGACCCCTTCTCAACGCCATCGGCGCGGTGGTCTCGACCCTCCATCAGACTATCAAGTTCCGAGCGCCCGGGGGGATGGGTCAAGTCGAAGGCGACGCGGGAAGACCGAATGCCTGCTATCAACTGGCGGAGGGGAGTTCTGAAGATCGTCTGGCTGACCGGATGGCCGCGCTCGACCTAAGGGACGGGCCGAGGCCCACTCCGGCGGAGGAACAGGAGCAGATCCCAGTCACGGACGTTGATGGCCGGTTTGTCTCGATCGGGAAAGGGCTAAACCATGACCTGAGGGATCAACTGGTCGAGTGCCTGGAGGCAAACCTAGACATCTTTGCTTGGTCACCGGAGGACATGCCCGGCGTAGACCCCCAGGTGATCGTCCACCAGATCAACGCCGACCCCAACTTCAAGCCGGTCAGACAGAAGAAGCAGAACCTGGGTGGCGAGAAGATGAAGGCGGCCTCCGAGGAGGTGGAGCGTCTCCTGGACGCCGGCTTCATATGAGAGGTCTGGTACCCGGAATGGCTGTCGAACGTGGTGATGGTCAGGAAGCCCAACGGGAAGTGGCGAATGTGCGTGGACTTCAGTGACCTCAACAAGGCTTGTCCCAAGGATAGCTACCCTCTGCCGCGCATCGACCACTTGGTGGACAACGCTTCGGGGTACGAGATGCTCAGCTTCATGGATGCCTACTCAGGGTACAATCAAGTCCAGATGGACCCCTGGGACGAAGAAATGACAGCCTTCACGACGGACCGGGGAACTTATTGCTACAAGAAGATGCCATTTGGCTTGAAGAACGCAGGGGCCACCTACCAGAGAATGGTCAATAAGGTTTTTAGCTCCCAGATCGGGAGGAACCTGGAGGTCTACGTCGATGACATGCTTGTCAAGTCGAGGTGACCGGAAGACCACATCGCCGACCTTCGGGAGACCTTCGAGCGGTTGCGGCGACACCACATTCGACTCAACCCCGTGAAGTGCACATTTGGGGTAAGATCTGGCAAGTTCCTAGGATTTATGATAACTAACCGTGGCATTGAAGCTAATCCTGACAAGATCGAGGCGCTAATCAATATGCGTGAGCCGACGACGATCAAAGAACTGCAGAGGCTGAACGGGCGCACCGCAGCCCTGGGGCGATTCCTTTCCAAATCAGCAGAAAGATCGCTCCCCTTCTTCAAAGTCCTGAGGAAAGCGATCGCGGAACCTTCAGACGATGGGAAGGCGATATTATGGGACGAAGACTGTTCCTGGGCGTTCGTGGATCTCAAAGAATACCTCCTCCGCCCGCCTCTCCTGTCCAAGCCACGGGAAGGGGAGTCACTAAGCCTCTACCTGGCGTGCGCAGAGGAAGCAGTGAGTTCGGTGCTGATCCGGGAAGACGGCGGGGTGCAGTGGCCGGTGTACTACACGAGCCGGATCTTGAAGGGAGTAGAGGTGCGGTACTCGCCCATGGAGAAACTGGCGTACGCCCTCGTTCTTTCAGCGCGAAGGCTCCGACCCTATTTCCAAGCCCACACCATCCTGATCCTGACCGACTCACAACTGGAGCAGAACCTCAAAAGGTTCGATCGAATGGGGAGGATGCTAAACTAGGGGGGGTAGAACTGAGCGAGTTCGACCTCCGATTCAAGCCACGCACGGCCATCAAAGGGCAGGCCCTGGCCGACTTCATCGCTGAGTGCACAACGCAAGGAAATGACCCCCCGGAGGAAGAAGGCTCAGCAACGGTAATTTCCCGACCCTTGTCCTTTCTTTCGGCTGACCACCTCCAGCCAGGAGTTCCAGGAGCGTGGATCGTCCATGTGGACGGATCGGCCACCCAGACGGGAGGCGGGGCGGGGATCGCGATCCGATCTCCGGAAGGGAACATTGTGGAATACGCGCTGCGGTTCGAGTTCCCCGCCACCAACAACGTGGCGGAATACGAAGCGGTAATCAACGGCCTAAGGCTGGCCCTGGAGCTCGGGGCCGAGTCCATCCGCCTCCTCAGTGACTCGAAACTCATTGTCAACCAACTCCTGGGGAGTTACGAGGCGCGGGAGGAGGCGATGCAGAGATACCTCGCTGTCGCCAGAGCCGCATTGTCCAGGTTCAAAAACGTGGAAGTCTTGCACCTCCCACGATCGGAGAATGCACGGGCCGATGAGTTGTCGAAGCTAGCCTCGTCCTCGCCAAAGGAGCTGGGCCGCACCATCTACGTGGAAAATCTGCGATCCCCCAGCACGGAAGAGCAGGAGATGATGGCAATCGACCAAGAACCGACCTGGATGGACCCGATCATACGGTACCTCACTCACGGGGAGGTGCCGACAGATTGGGACGAACGCCGAACCCTGGAGAGGAAGGCGCTCCGATACGTAATCCATGAGGGGACGCTCTACCGGAGACGCTGGACCAAGACGGATGTCCTCCCATACTTGAAGTGCATCGGGCCACAGGAAGCTGACTACGTCCTACGGGAGGTTCACGAAGGGATCTGCGGGAATCACCACGGGGGCAAGATAGTCGCGCAGAAGATCTTGAGGCAGGGATACTACTGGCCGACCCTGGCCCGAGACGCAACAAGCTACGTTCAAAAATGCCAAGAATGCCAGAGGTATGCCCACCACACCTCGACTCCCCCGTCAGAACTCATCCCTATCGTGAGCCCCGTCCCCTTTGCGAAATGGGGGCTTGACATCCTCGGACCGTTTAAACCGGGCCGAGGGCATCGAAAATATCTGATTATGGCGGTGGACTACTTCACCAAATGGATCGAGGCCGAACCGTTGGCAACCATCACGTGGAAGAAGGCGAAAAGCTTCGTGTGGAATTCCATCATCTCCAGATTTGGAGTGCCACGGGCCATCGTCACTGACAACGGGAAACAGTTTGACTCCGCAGGGTTCAAGGATTTTTGCGAGGAATGGGGAATCAAGCTTCTCTTCGCCTCGGTAGCGCACCCCCAGACCAACGGAATGGCGGAAGCGGCCAACAAGTGCATCATAGAGCCCCTCCGAAAGAAGGTGAAAGACGCCGAAGGGAACTGGCCAGAGGAGCTCCCCGGGATACTCTGGTCATACTGGACGATCCACAAGGAGGCCACTGGCGAGACCCCGTTCATGCTCACCTACGGGCCGAGGCGGTGGTGCCGGTCGAATTGGGCGAAGAATCTCTCCGCCTCAAATACTTCGATGAAGACAGGAATTCGCAGGGTCTGGGGCTCGGTCTGGACCTCCTCGACGAGCGACGGGAGCAGGCACTGGCCACCATCATCCGCTAGAAGCAGAAGGTGGCCCGATACTACAATGCTCGGGTCCGAGGAAGAAGCTTCCACCTTGGAGACCTGGTCCTCCGGAAGGCAGGCTTCAACCCCGATATCGCTCGCAAAGGGAAGCTCGCGGCTAGATGGGAGGGGCCCTACAAAGTCGTCGAGGTCTTCGGACCCGCAGCCTACCGACTAGCCAATATGGAGGGGAGGATTCTCACTCACACCTGGAATGCGGAGCATTTACGCAAGTACATTCAATAGATGTATCGTTTACTATGAAATAAATCTATTTTGAATTCATTCCTTTCCAGATAAAGCAAAAAGATATACAGAGAGATGCACGAAGAGGCCGAGGGGCATTCCCCTCCCTCATTCTTCTCCGGGGGCACCGGTGGAGCCACAGGCTGGCGGTCCACTGGGATCTACCCCCACACTCCGTTTGACGTCAGGGTACATCCAGAGATCCTCGAAGTTGACCCCCGACAGCGGGAACTTCAGTTGGATCTCGGACTGACACCGGGCGAAGCCCTTCTCGAACGCCTCCGACAAGGCGGTCTCCACGAAGGAGGTGGCATACTCAGCCACAGCATCCTCGGCGATCCGGGCAGGATCCACCTTCTCGAGCCCACGCATCCGGGCCTCTAAGGTCTCGATCTGGCGTTGGTGCTCCGCCCTCTCCTTCTCGATCTCCCGGGACCTCTCGCCAAGTTGAGCAAGGAGGACCCTCGCCTGCTCCTCCGCCGCTTCCAGACGATCGGAGAGCTCCAAGGTCTCGGAGGCAGCAGTGGGGACGGGGGTCTGCTCGGCTCCCCCAGACGTGTCGGCGCCTCTCAAAACCTCGGCGACCCGCGCCTCGGCCTCCGACCTTGCAGTCAGAGCCAAGGCCCTCTCCCGGTCCGCCTCCTCCAGGGCAGTGGACAGCTCAGTTATGCGGGACCGCAAGGACTGGATCCACGCTTCCTCTAACTGACCTGCCTCCCCCTCCTCGCCGGGGGCCTCAGGGCCCCGCCCGACATCGGATCTGGCTTTGGGAAGCGCCGCGAATTGACGCCACATTGAGAGGCCCACCGAGGACAACTGCACCAAGGCAACGAAGGTAAGACAGCGAAAGCGGCTGGAGGAAGGGAGGACGTGCAGAGACACTCTACCTGTTGGCCAGCCTGAATCACGAAGGTGGCCAAACAGTCACCTCTGACTCCGTCCAACGCAGCCTGATCGGGAGGGAGACAACTGTTCTCGGCCACTCGAGCGGCGGCTCCACGGCTCGAAAACACCGACTCCTTCTCCCCCACAGGGAAGCGTGGACGAAGAAGACCCTCCCCCGACGAAGGGAACTCGCCAGGAGTGGAGCGGAACGCGCCAAGATACCGATCGTAGGCATCAGGGAGAGAACCGTCCGGGAGAGGTGAAGGGCCGACCCACGGCCAGGCAACCTCAACGGGGGCAGGGTGAGGTTGATCAGCAGTCAGTAGGACATCAACCCCCTCAACCCCCTCACGGATCCTCTTGGAAGAACCTAGCAAGGGGAGAGAGGGGGACGACGCCTTCTTCCTTTTAGAGCCTCCTGTCGTGGCCACGACCCGTTGCTTCTTCCGGATCTCCAGCACATGATCCCTTCGGCGCGGATCCGGATCGGGGACCCGCACGTGAGTGCTGGCAGGAGAAGGACCGAGGGGAAATCCACCTGCACTCAAAGAAGAAATGAGAGACCGAGCAGAGTCCAGGCGACCTCGAATGGCGAACACTCGAAAAAGCTTACCCAGGGGCCACACCGTCTTACGCAAGTTGTGGTCACTAAGAAGGACGTCAATCGAGCACTCCCTCGTAGGAATCACCAGCATGTCCTTCACCGTCTGCTGCTCGGCGACCGTCGGCTCACCCAGATCGAGGATGACTGCGCCGGCTGCCTCCCACCGAACCGGGAAGGGTACACTCGACGGGAACGTGACAAACACATATTCCCCCTTCCAGCGTTTCAAGGAGCTCGGCAACCCCAACACCAGGGTCATCTTCGGGCGGGAGCTGATGTAAATCCACGCCCCTGATTGGTGGTGGCTCAGGCGGTAGAACTGGGCAAAGAGACGAAGAGAGGGCACCACTCCCCTCAGCATGCAGACAACAATGAACCCGACGAGGAGCCCGACGGCGTTGGGGCAGAATTGACACAGGCACACGTTGTGGGCCTGAAGGAATTCGACGACAAAAGGATGGAGCGGGAAACGAAGCCCGAAGAGGAAACACTTCTCGTATACTCCAACCTCGTTGGAGCCAGGAAGGCAGACCCGCTCGTCGGCCCCAGGGGCACGAGCCGAGTAAGGCGGAAGCAGGTAGGCGGAGCGCAGACTCCCGATGGCGGTGGCACAGATCGACGAAGGCCACGACAAGACCTCTGTGGGCACCCCAGAAAGATCACCCCCGTGCCGACGAATCGCCGAAGGAGGGCTACCCGCCAAGCCCGGAGCGGCGTCGCGCTCCGGCCGACCCGAACCCGTGGCAGAGGAAGACGACATGAGGCAGAGCTGAGGAAGAATAGGGATCAGCGCAAAGAAGAAGAAGACGAGATGGCGGCTCACGAACCCCTCGGTTTCTCAACTTAAGACGACCCCGCGAGCGGTGGGGATAAGCTTACCGCTACACGTGGCAGCATCAGAGGACCGACGGCGCTTCGGAGCCCGCGCCTTAAAAGTATCGAACGGGCCAACTCATGATGACGACTAATAAATGAGTCAGCATCGACTGGCGAGCCTGTCCAAGTCGGCAGAAGTCACATCGGCCGAGCCAAACCGACCGAAGCCGATCAACCCGACCAATGGGGGCAATTGTTACGCCTATTTGGCCAGGGCCCGAAAGACATGAGCCCAGGAACCCGACCGCCGATCAAAAGCCCATCTGCACACTCCGGCCCGCTCGATGGAGCCCTATGGGAGACTCCCCCGAATGTCGATCCGACCCGGCCCCGATGACACGCTGGTCACTCGCCCACTCCTGCGATAACCGCTCCCCCGATCCCATTACCACTTAATGACAGTTACGGGGGGTGCTGGCATGGCGGAGGGAGCGGCGACGGGGGGGCGGATTGAGGGGGCACGATCGAGGGCAGACGAGCGACGTGGGCCAGAGGCCATCACGCTGGGGGCTCTATAAGAGGGCTAGGAAGACGACGAAACATGGGATCGCATCTCAGGTATCCGAAACCTAAGGTACTCCGTCAACGACCTAGTTCCCCCATTTCATCTCCTTCCTCCCCCGCTCGCGCCGTGAGACGCCGTTCCGATCTCCTCACGAGTCGAACCGTCTCCGCCGGGCCTCCTCTTTCAGATCTCTGTCTGACTTAGGCATCGGAGGGGATTTGGCCGGAACCAAGGTCCGGCCCCCTGACGAGCGTTCTCGTCTTTGCAGGAGGACAGCTGATCAACGGGCCGAGGCTTCCCCTCGCCCTTCGCCGACCACGCATCTAGCTGGGCGACCGAGGCTACCCCTCGTCGTCCTACCTCTGAGTCCGTGCACGTCCGTCCGAGGCCGAGCGTCTCAGTCAGGGCCGAGGCTCCCCCTCGCTCCATCTGCACCGACTCGAAGCCCCCGAGGGACCCAAGCGGGCCCCTTGACCACGTTGACCGGGTTGTCCACGGTCAACGCTTTGTAGTGAGAAAACACTCTGAAACAGATACAAATACTTGGACAGCATTTTGAATACTTATTTGTAAACTGATTAAGAGATCATCTACTATTCATTGTTTGTTCTCTACCATAATCCATATCGATATTTTCACCAAAACGTATGTTGATAATCACATATAGTCCATTGATAGCAATAGTTGACATATATGCTCTCCAATTTGCTAGATATGCCATTTATTCATATTTATCGATCTATACATTCCATTGAAATTTTTTATATGTTAATCTTATAGAATTCAGATATTTGTATGTTTTGAATCAAATTGAGTTGAATTTTGATTGGATGTGTGAGGTTTTAAAGGATGAATTGTGTTGGCATTTTATGTGAGAATTTGTGGTGGTTTAATTTCATAGAGTGCAACGTAATTCTATGGAAAGTTTAATTACTAAGGTAGAATGACTTATTTCTATGGAAAATGTAATTCTCAAGGTAGAATGCCAATGCTTTAGCAGCAGATGCTTTCTCGAGGTGGTCGTGTCTATCGCTACCCTACAGGTCGCAACATGTCTGATGTGTAAATGCTTGGTGTTGCTGGAGGACGCTTTCTGTCCCCTATGACATGGGTGGTTTGCCGATGCGTGATGCTGGCATGTTGCAACAAATCCCTATTGTGGCATTAGCTTCAGCCTTGGCCAATGCAACTCCTGAACAACAAAGAACGATGCTCGGAGAGAGTCTCTACCCCATTGTGGATCAGCTGGAACATGAATCTGTATTGAAAGTGACATGTATGCTTCTTGAGATGGACCAGAATGAAGTTCTGCGTATGATGTTAAATTATAAAATTGGATATGTCTCAATCCTCTCTAATGAGGGTAAGTTAGTAAAACCCGGGTTTAGGCGGAATTTGAGTAAATTGTGGATATGAGGCCTGGACTGAGAAGTTGGGAGAAATGATTATGTGATATGTGATATTTATACCCACTCGCCTTTACCGGGAGTGGAGGGGATATTTATACCCACTCGCCTTTACCAGGAGTGGAGGGGACATACGGAGGTTGTGTTATTATATGGAGATCCTCACTCCTGCTAGGGACGGGGGAGCTGAGAGGCCCGGTGTTATACAGTGCCCGTGTCCACTGTGCCGTGTGCTATATTCACCCCAAATTTGGGGTGATGTTCAGGTCCTGGTATCACACAGTTTACCCAAGTTCCAATTAATTCAATTAATTAATTCAATTATAAAATGAGAATTCGGCATGTTACTCTTACTGCTGGCAGTACTTCTCTCTACTTGTACTGATGTGACACTGTGTACTTGTAGTTGCCTTGTGGTTCCCTTCCTTATATATTATTTGTAACACTAACACTCTTCTGCAGCAATTCACTCCATAACGACATGTACGTCTCTATCTCATTTGCTTTTACGTCATATTGTGGTATACCTTACTTTATGCTATGTCACTTAGCCCCCATGATCATACCTTAATTTATAAACAGAGTAATTAAACCAGTAACAACATACTTTACCATTAGCGTTGGGATATCCTACTAGGGAACGCATTGACGTGTTCCTCCCCTTTTTCAGGTGGTAGCAGGCGGGGTCTTCAACAGTTAGCTTGGAGATGGAGAGTGGGTAGTTCAGGGAGTTGAGATGTACTCTGGGTTAGTGGAGTTGGCAGTGTCCTTTGGAGGTGTAACTTGAGTTTAAAATTTATTGATGCATAGTGATACCTGATGTTGTGTTGGCCCTTATATTAGAAATGTGAAATTGTGCATGTACTCTTTGTGATGTTGTATAATTGGAATGCGATGTCCTTGTTGTTATATATAAAGCATTACAGGTATTATCCCAGCATGTGCGCAGTGGCTTGCATGTCTTCATCATTTCTCTTCTATTCCTTTTCTTCATCACATCTGCTCTTCAGGATACTTGGAAAAATTTTTTAAAAGCTTCGGGTATTATGGAGATCGGGGCGTGACATTTTTGTATGCATGTGATGCTTGCACCGCTAATATTTGTGCATGAAATGTCTAAATGTGATTTAGAAAGGAGAAGACACTAAGAAAAATTCATTGAGAAAGAATGTTTGGTCTATCATGAGAAAAGGCATAGTAGGAGGAACTAAAAATGGGACATGTTTGATGTCTAAAGTTTCAGAATAATATTGTATTAAGTGTTAATACATAAATGCACAAGTTACAGAAAACTTATCTAAGGTAAAATGGACTAGGCTTGACACGTAACATAAAGAGGGGTCTGTTGACCTCTCATATTATGAGTCGAAAGACATGTGTAAGTATTGTCTCAATGGTACGATGGCCAAATTTTTTTCTATAAGATAGTAGGAGAATGAGTTAGAGAACTCATTCTCTCATACATACGGATGTATCCAGACCCAACTCTAAATTAGCCAAGATATGGTATTCTTATCTTATTACGACACGTGTTCTTGATGAAACACAAGTCCAATAAAATAAAGAACACAATGACAGAAGTATTTGATCTGCTTCGATCAGATCGAAGATGAAAATACTTAGCCATATAATTCTTGTGTAATTAAAAGAAAATGAGATTTTCTCTTAGATCGAGTTTCTTAACACATCGGTGTTTTGGAAAGAATGTATCGCACTCTATTAGACTTGGTGCGATACATGGCTAGTGACTCTGAGTTACAATCCTCCTTCTGGGTTAAGCCCCAGATAATAATACCTAGGTTCTTGATAAGGTTATGTTAGGACCTTATAAATATGATATTCCTCAAATTAATAGTTAGGAAGTCACAGGGTTACTCGAGCCTCGTGAGATGAAGGAATTGAGTAAAACATCATAGTTGATGATGGCCTAGTCAACTCCTAGGATGCCATTCGAAGTAGGGACTCTTAAAAATAGCTTGATGCGAGCCGAAAAAGGTCCTTGCACGTAAATAAGGTATGTACATTAGAAGACGTGCCCAAAGAAAGTGTTCCCTTTGGCTGCAAGTGAATCTTCAAGACAGAAGATTGATGCAGATGGAAAATAGTGAAGTACAAGTTATGCTGGTTGAGAACGGTTATCATCAGAACTCCTATAAAAGGATTGTGATGAAACATTCTCGCCAACAGCTGTGTACAGATCTATTCGGATAAGACTCGATGTTAATGCTCATGATGCCCCTGAAAACTGGAATATGTATGTTTTCTAAATATGATTTAGAAGAACAAACTTATAAAATTTTCAAGGTCAGTGGATGCGAAAAGAAGGCATGTGAGTCATCATGGAGCCGGAACATAAGTTTTGACAAAGTGGTCAAAGAGTTTGACACGTTGTCAGAAACGGTAATAAACGGTGCAGAAGACCAGTGACTATTTTGGATAATTATATCAAACCTCAAGTGAGGATGACGAGCTGGATGAGATCCAGGCCAAACAAATATTATAGGTTCCAAGAGACCAAAGAAACGATTTGGATAAGATTCAAATCTGTGATCTAGAAGGAACATAGAACACCTTAAGTATATACACTAGACAGTTTAGCAGATTCACTCACGAAGGCTCTACCACATGAAGTTTAGAGAGACTTATGTGAAAATGCGATATTAGATACCGTAAATGGGCCTGAGTGAAAGTGGGAGATGTTGGAAGATGTGTATGATCTCGAGGCAATTTATCCATGTGTATGTGTACAAACATCTTGTTCGAAATAACAATAAGCTGTTTGGTAAGAATTTACCGAAGTTAATAATAATGAGTCTTCATTAGAACTTAGGTCAAGTCTGAGACTTAATGCGATGTCAAACATGTACCAAGATGGAGATCTCAATCATGGAGAAGTGTTTGACCGATTGTAGCATAGGTCTAAAACCGTTTGTAGTCGTAGATGTTTCGAGAATAGGATATCGATACATTGGATAGACCATTGTGTTTTTGTCTTCACCACGGAGTGGTGACGATGATCTCATGGTCGTTTGACTTGGCAAAGTCGAAGACGAGACGCATGTGATCATTAGAGAATGAGTTCACTAAACAATCCAACGAGAGTTATCATATGGTTAACATTGACTAATCTGTCAATAATAACTCTTAGTGATGATAGGCAAGTTGATCCATAGAATTGAGACCATTGTACGAACTTGTACATGAACGGTGTCACTTAGATATCTGATCTAGCCTTGGGGCAAGCCCCGTTGAAAGATCTTTGATTGGGCGACACTTGAAGCGTGCGAGGAGAGTAATGACCAAGAGAGAATTCGTCTCTCCCGTTTATGGGGTGTTAGTGTTTCACGTGTTAGTTCGATCTTTAGTAAAAAATCTAGCCAGAGTATGTTGGAAGAAGTCCAACATTGTTTGACTAAAGATCGATGGAGACTAACCGACTTCGAGCTATTAGGGTTGACAGTTGACCATACCCTAGGCTTGACTAAGCGTCATACTTTTGACGAAGTGACTAAGACTGCGGTATTCATCACGGACACAATCAGTGTGGTCCCGAAAATACTCATGTCGATGAGTTAACCACATAATTATGATACTGAAATAGGGACGGCACCTGCTACTCGTAGTTACTGCCGTGTGGCGGTCTCGAGCTCCACCTGTAGTAGGGTCAGGATGTAGGGTCTCACACAAAGTGAGACCTTCATCAATTAATATGTAGAATTAAGGGAGATAATACATATAATGTATGGAAATTTATTAAGTCGCAAAGAGTTTGCGATATGAGATAATACATCGAATGTATGGGAATTTATTAAGTCGTAAAGAGTTTGCGATATAAGCCTTATATTAAAGATGTGGGATTAATTGCATTTGATACAAAAGTATTTAAATTTGTCATAAAGTGTTTGTGAGTGTATTTTAAATAATAAACATATAGAAAATAGTTACGTGGATGTCTGGAATGTTTCGCTGAAAATCTAGGTTCAAACAGATCCAAAATCGGACCCTAAATGAACAAGTTACAAAGGAAAAGGGCCTAAAGCTTTAAAAGCTTTATATTAAAGGGGGCTCAGCCCCTTTATAAACTGGCCCGGCCCATTGGGATGGGCAAATTAAGGCTGGCACCCGGGCGGGCGCCAGCAGCGCCCTCGGGGCACGTGCCAAGCACGCGCCTGCGGTTGCTAGCAGTGCACCCAGGGCGCGTGCGGGATGGGTAGGTGGGGCTCCGCATGGGCACCACTGCGGAGCCCCACCTCTAGGGTTTCGAACCTTGCTTTGTTCCTTTGGCGGCTGATGGTTTTGAAACACAATTTTTTGGTCATTTTTGAGATGATGTTTGAGATCTCAAACGAAGTCGAAATGGGTCCACGTTTGTTTCTATGTGTTCACCGTCCAGTGCTCTTCGATTTGATATATAATATCACGTGCGAAGCTCAATGGTGAGGGAGTGAAAATTCGTCAAAGTTTGGCCTTCGTGGAATGCAAACTTGAAATTGATTCTCTCCAATTAGTTTAGTGCCACATCGAAAACGGAGAAAAGGGGAGGGGTCAGCCACCTATATAAATAGAGGCTAACCCCCTCCTTGAAACTTGCACAAAGCTCCAGATCCTAGTAGCTCTATTAAACGTGAGCAAGCTCGGATCTAAGCTAAATTGATATTAACTATCTCTCCCTAATTCTTCTTTGTTCCTGCTCAGGCTCTAGCAAAGCTATGAAGGAGTTCGGATCAGATCCGAAGTCTTGACGGAGGATCCACTAAATGTGAAACTTTCTGGAGCGTGTGATTGGCTCGGCGACAAGGGTGTTGCTTGCCTCGGGACGCGATTCGGTTTGAGACGCAGTTCAGCTCAGGATGCGGTTCGGCTTAGGAGAAGTGGCTCGGGGCAGCGCTTCGGATTCAAAGAATGGTTGCTTAAAACGACACTTTGTATTATGCAGAAATGAAGTTCCGGGTATGTAGTTTAATTTACATGCGTTTATAATTGCAATAGTTTGATAGATATATCCTTAGGGGTTGGCCGGACCCAACCTCAGGATAGTAGAGATTCTGGCTAGGGATTATCCTTTAGGGCTTATCTTAAAACTGTTTTAAGATATGGTTTCTGCTGCTTTTATGCTTTCGTCGTCCACCCGACTTAGACCGGACGTCGATTTTATAGCCATAAGCACCCTGATAACTCTACACCTTGCACTTGTCTATGGTAATCACTACGCCGTTTTCTTGCACATAACATGGCATAAACAATATTTCTAAGAAGAACCAGTTTGAGGCTATGTATGTTGAGAATCCATAATACCTAAAAGTTTTCTCATAAGATTGGCCCTACTTTCGCCGTGCTTTCTCCTTTGCATCCATGGTGCTCTATTTTAAGAAATACATATGCTGATGGCACCTCTCCATTATCTGCAACCTAAAAGATAACTTCATTAAACTTCTTATGCAACTAGATGATTGCTATGATTTACCAACTTTGCAGTAGAATGTGAACAAGGTCAAAGCCATTTCTGAACCACTGGCGGTTCTCATGAAGGCTTATGAGACCAATTGGCATCACAAGGCATAATACAATGGGATCACATAAGGTAACTAGAATACTAGATTTTTTACATCTTAGTGTTAAAATGCAGATATTGTAAATGTAATGTGATTTGTGCTGTCAAGGGCTCCTTAATAGCGTGGGCGGAGGAACCATAATAAGTTAAGTTGGTATCTGTCAACTACTTTAAGGAGATATTCACAACCTCATCACCTCTGGTACTGGTAGACTTCACCTTCATGGGAACACCAAATTTAGTGCTGGTTGTTGTATTATGCTCCATTCCATTAGGAGACATTTCACAGGGGAAGTCTATACATCCATCCAAAGATCTTAGCCCTAACGATCTTTCGACCATTTTCCATCAAGCTAGCTGGAACATAATATGTCATAATGTCATCTTTAACATTCAACGTATATTAATTTGAGTATGGCTCTAGCCTAGAAAAATCCTACCAAATCATTCTAACCCTCATCCTGAGGAAGAAAGTTATGAGTTTCCTTCTGACTTTAGAGCAACTGGACTCTATGATGTTATTTATGAAATTATATCCGAAATTATGACCAACAAGATACGAAACCTCATGTACGATCTGGTTTCTAGCAATCAAAATGTGCTCGTCTTTGACAAATATGTCTCTGGCAACTTTTTCATAGTCTCTAAGCTACTCCACTCCACAGAAAGAATGAAATGAAAAAAAAAAACTCTTGCTGTAAAGTTGCACATGGACAAGACTTAAAACATGATGGAATAGAGCTCTTTTCTGCTGGTGCTTCATCAGTATGGCTTCCATAGAAAACCAATCCTATCATCAGTGCTTGTATTGGCACCGCAACTATCTCTACCAACATCAATGCCTAAAATGAGAGAAAAAATTTATCCAGCCTGAGGCCTACGACAAGGTTGGTTGCCCTCATTGTACCTGCCTAACTTGGGTATCGAAGCTCTATCGCTACTCAAGAAGCAGGAAGTTGCGAATGGGGAATACGACATGATGAAGATTAATCAATAAGCACAACCTTTCTCACATCTTGTAATGACTTGGAAATATAAAATGAAAGAAAAATGATGGCTATAATATTTTTGCAAAATCCGACTGCAAAAATCCCCCGAAATCATGCGGATTTTGCTACGATTCCACGATTTGGGGCCCACTTGTTCAGATCACCCCTCCTCTCACCTTCGTTTTCGCGGGTTTCAGTTGGTGCGGAAATCCTAGCTGTGCAGGGGTTTTCCGTTGGATTTGGTTGCCTCGTTTGATACCTAGGACGGATCTGATTTGGGTGTGCCTAGCTTGGGCGGATATCATTGCCGTCGACGCTCAGAGCAAAACCCTAGTTTCAGGTTTTGGGGAGATCGGTAGGATCGGTGAGCTGCCATATACTTTATCTGCGATATTATCAACAAGGTATAATTTCTTCAGCTCTCAAATGAATTTTGATTTCATTTGATGCTGCCATTGGTTCCTACCGTCATCGATTTATGCGGCGAAGGGTTTTTGATATTATACCTTGCTCTTCTTGATGGCTTGCCGCTAGGGTTTCCAATTTCATGGGTTTAGGCCCTATGCGGATCTACTTTCATGATCTTGATAGAGATGGGTGCATGAATTCTATGTTTGCTGAAATATGTGTATGATGAATGCAATGGCATGCGGCTAGGGTTTTTAAATTTCATGGGTTTAGGCCTTTTGCGGAGCATAATTCGTGATGTTGGTAGGGATGAGTGCATGCATTCTATGTATGATGAAATCTTTGTATGATGAATGCAAAGAATTGTGCATTCTTCCAAATAGCCCAATGATGAAAAAAATGAGGAAGTTCGGAATGGATTTGATTAAGTATGTACACGCTGGATGGCTTGCTAGTTGGAACATTTCATCCCCATTTTGATTTTTACATTCATTGATACCCATTCCAACATTTACAAAATTTGATTAAAGTTAAAGTTTCATTGGATACCCCATTTTGATTTTTACATTCATTGGATACCCCATTTTGATTAAAGTTAAAGTTTCAAAATATTAGAAATCATAATTTATTTTTTCAGTATACAAAATTTTTATTTGAGACCTTTTGATGAGTGGGAAATTTTTCTAATGTGTGTATTTTTACTTGATATAAAGTTTGGGTTTTTATGGGGTAAAATTGCAGGATTAACTGCACAGCAACCGCGTGTGTGACTATGATTACACAGTAATTCTGAGAGCTAATGTTTTGGATATGCACAAGTGTATATTAAATGTGTGATTCATATTGTTTTAGGCTATGTAATTAAGTTATTGGTTTTGAGTATTGACTCCCCGGATTTGGTTTTGGATGATAAACAAATATAAATATCGTGAACTAACTCTTTGTGAGCGCAGTTATGGAGATCGTCGCCAAAATTCCACGTATATCAAAAGCGACGTCTTAAGACTTCTCAAAGCGCGTGATCGTGTGCTTGAAGCTTCGTTGAAGCTCAAGGACCATTATTGAAGTCAAGAAGATTCGATTGAAGCTTTTGAAGACTGTTCGTCAAGTTTTATTTATAGTCTTCTAGCTTCTTTTCATAGAATGTTAAGTCTTGAGTAGGTCTTACGTTTTAATCTTCATAACGCTCCTATCTTAGAGCTAGGATCTTATTAGAAGCCCATACAAACTTTCCCGAAGCTTCGCGCTTCGATTCGCGGCTTCTAGTGCATGTTAGTTGGTTCAAGAAGAAGAACCAACCGACTAGATGGCAATCTAGTCGGTCGGCAAAGCTTCTTGAACCGACTAGAATGCCTTGTTCATTTTAAGCTCTTTATTGTTTACAGTTAGTCGGTCCACGTTGACTTACCGACCGACTAGTTGATGAACTAGTCGGTCAGTGATCCTTCTTAGACCGACTAGTTGAGCTTTCCCTGTACAGCCTAAGTTACTGTTTATCGTTAGTCGGTCAAAGCACATTTGTCGACCGACTAGTTGAGGAACTAGTCGGTCAGCATTTGCTCTTAGACCAACTAATTCAACTTGAGTTTGGCCATTCTATTTCGACTCTTAGTCGGTCAAAGAACACTCACCAACCAACTAGTTGTGAAACTAGTCGGTCGGCAAGTCTTCTTAGACCGACTAGTTATCTATTGCCTGAACTTCTTCTTTTGGCTGTTCAACCGTTAGTCGGTCCACGTTGAATCACCGACCGACTAGTTGATGAACTAGTCGGTCAGTGATCCTTCTTTGACCGACTAGTCTGGTTCAGAATAGAGCCGTTGGAGCTTTAATTGAAACGTTTCTCTCTCTCTCTCTCTCTCTCTCTCTCTCTCTCTCTCTCTCTCTCTCTCTCCTCTATCCTATATATACTTGAAGGGCTGCTTTCATAGCATTCAAGGCTGATTATTATTGCAGTTTAGAGATCAAAGAGAAGCAATTAAATCTCATTCAAAGCTCATTCATTTCTCACTTGAATCTTAAACAATCCTCGAGGCAATGGTATATACAATTTCAAGAAGTTGTCTTATCAAATGATTTTACCATGCTTGATGAAGATAACTGTGTATATATCAAGAGGATCAAAAGCAAGTATGTTATTATGTCTCTATATGTAGATGACATTTTAATAGCAGGAAATGACAAGGGCTTTGTGATGGATATCAAGGCTTGGCTTTCATCAGTATTTGAGATGAAAGACATGGGAGAAGCCGCATATATCCTTGGAGTTAAGATTTCAAGGAATCGTTCGAAGAAACTTCTTTCTCTTTCACAAGAGACTTATATAAAGAATGTTCTAGAACGTTTTAATATGCAGGACTGTAAGTCCATTGATACTCCTATAAGCAAATGCGATAATTTATGTCTGAAAATGTGTCCAAAGAACCAAAAGGAAAAGGAAATTATGGAAAAAGTTCCATATTCCAGTGTAGTTGGTAGTCTTATGTAAGCTATGATGTGTATAAGACCGGACATCTGTTTTGCCATTGGAATGGTAAGTCGTTACCAATCCAATCCAGGGTAAGCACATTGGAAAGCGGTTAAAAGGATAATGCGGTATCTTAAAGGGACTGCGGACTATGCTTTATGCTATCAAGGAAATGCCTTGAGGCTCGAAGGCTACACTGATGCTGATTGGGCGGGTGATCTCGATGAGCGACGATCGACCTCAGGACATGTTTTTCTACTCGGATCTGGTGCAATATCCTGGAGTAGCAAGAAGCAATCCTGCATCGCACTTTCAACTATGGAAGCCGAATTTGTAGCATTTAGCATGGCGGTCCAAGAAGCTGTTTGGCTTAGGAGGTTCTTAGACAAGCTAATTGATGCAAGTGACTCAGGTGCTGTACCAATATACAGTGACAGTCAAGCATCTATAGCCTATGTCAAAGATCCAAAATTCCATTGTAAGACCAAACACATTGATATCCGCTACAAATTTGCAAAAGACTATGATAAGAACAAGAAGGTAGACATTAGGTACATATCTACGCATGAGATGATAGCGGATCTGCTTACGAAGGCGATCCCCAGAGATGTGTTTTACAAACACTTATCATCTCAAGGATTGCGTAAGAGCTGAGTTGTATCAATGTATTCCCATGTCTATGAAAGATCAAATTCAATAAAAGAATAAGTTCTTTTCGACATTGCATATGAGTTTCTTGAAAATGCTTGTGTACATTTCCTTTAATCTCAGCTATATTTTCTAGTATGCCGGACAGATTGAGGTTGGCTCTCTCATATGAGCAACGCCTTTATTCTATCAGACGGATAAGATAAAGATGAGACCTGTTTAAAATTAAAATCATCAGACGGATGATTTAGAGTCATGTGTTAAACAAAATGTTCGTATGAAAGATCTGCATCATATGGATGCTTACAAAAGATCTAAGAGGATTTTTGAAATCTTATCTGTCTTATGCGGGATGTGGGTCCAGAAAATCAATGAGTAATTAAAGGGACTCAAAGTCAGACATTGTGGTGTCTGATCATCATCCTTACAACATCATTAAGACATACGCTCCCTGGGAAAGGAGTGATGTTGTAATACGTATTCATACTATGTATGCATTTGACCATTGGGTTAGAATAGTAATTGTGTTTACTATTATGTGAGACCCAAAGACCACATGGGTCTTAACTACTTACCCTTATGGACTCTAATTGGTTCCTTTAGATTTGACTGGGTGATCACTGTCTTAGCATGTTGATTATGGACTATGGTCAATTCGGTCCGGCGGGGCATGTTAGAAAAGCGAGTCAAGTCAAGATCGAAAGGATCGCAAGAAGAGGAAGATTAATTTTATATTCACATTTGGACTTTAGAGATTCAAAGCTGGCCAGCCAATTGTAATCCAGATGTGATTCAATTGTTGAATATAAAGTATAAGAAATGTGAAGAAATAATCTAGGGAAAAGCATGCGTTGATCTACTCACCTTTGCACCCTAAGGAGTGTTATGTATCTCTAGCAAGTGCACAACAGCGGACTCTATGCGCATGACGGTCACACGGTCTATTTCTCAGTATGATAAACAGAAGAACTAAAGGAAAAGATGTTTCCTTACAATCCCCTCAAGTGTGAGTGGGAGATGTTGGATATGGACGACATGTATACACCCATGAGGGGATGTATGAGGGTCTATGGACCTCGGATGTCACGTGCATGAAAGCATGTGAGAAGGGAACCTTTTCATGTATGAAAAGGACCACTCGATAAGTGGAAAAAGTCACTTTATAAGTGCATAAAGGCACTTGATAAGTGCATAAGGAAGAGGATAAGGAATGGTATTTATATAGGCTAATAAGCTTATATGTAGTTATTTCCTACAATAACTACCCCCTAGGCCTATAAATAGGACCCAAGGGTATGGCTTTTAAGGCTAATCCTTCATGCCATAAGTTTGCATAAGGCAACTTTCTTTCCTCTTCTCCCCTCCATTAAAGTTCTTCTTCCAAATAGAGATTTAGACGGTGAAACGCTGCTTTGATCTTCTGTGACAAAGTACCGACCGTTGTGACGAATCCAAGGGCGAAGTTCAGAGATTATAGCAAAGCGTACGCTAACGTAAGTCTCTTCTCTCTTTCGATTCTCTATCATCGCATGATGAGATTCTACATTATGACCACCATGATTTATTGATAAATTAAATTTCTTCCTGAGGGCCTATGTATCACATAAACACAAACAACAATGAGCCATGCCCCAAAACCTGAACCAAGGAGCCATGCCCATATGTTTCAGCCCTATGATGATGAACATATAATGATCAATTTGTCCCTCGGTTATGAAGAAAAAGTGGTATTTGGCGAGAAGGTTTATTCATAATGAGCAACCGCCTAATACATACTTAATGCTAAAAAAACATGTTTATCTGAGGACTGTAATTTTGTAATGTTGTAATTATCTATTGGGATCAGTTTTAGGGGCATGTCTCAATGTTGCTGCTTGTGTTTTTTTGTAACATATGTGTAATGCCCTGAAAGCTACTGCACAAGTACTAGGGGGGTTGAATAGTACTTTAAAAATAACAAGGAGTATAATTCCTAATTATCGTGCAAACTACTACCAACAAATGCGGAAGCTAAAATTGACAACAACAAATATTCAATGCAAACAATTGATATGATGGGTTCGGATCCACCCAAGTCTCCCCGACTTGTTTCCGGTGATCTTACGTCCCAGAACACCCGGATCCCCTCCGGATACTTAGGTTATATACCCTAACCCAAGATTTCCACTATGAATACCTTGTGAAAAACATTCACAAGATCAAATCATACAATCAATAGCAATAGTGAATCCCACAACCCAGGATCACAACCTTCTCTCACAATCGAGAGAATCAATAGCAATAAATGAGTTTATATGAAATAAACAACAACTTACCACAAACCCTATACCTTGAGTATTCTTACCAAATTAGGGCAAGGAGGGATTTGAGGAAGGAGAAGTCACCAAGACCTAGCACCACCAATATGAGCAGCAATGGGTGCCTAGGAATGAGTAGGAGACTTGATTCAAGCAATAGCTTGGATGGCTCAACAAGAACAAAGTTCTCTCAAGATGGATTCTAGATCTCAAATGAGAGAGAGATTGGAGTTCTTGTGAGGAAGAGAGCTTTGGAAATGAGTTTCAATCTCTAACTCTTTCAATCTGAATAAGGCTCTCAATAGCAGCTCTAACCTTGAGAGAAACGACCAAGCTTTGTATTTATAGGGTCCCACAAAATCGAGCTAGGTCAACTCCCAACGGTTGGAAATCTAAAGCAATTAGTCGGTCAAAGAACAACCACTGACCGACTAGTTCATCAACTAGTCGGTCGGTGAAACAACATGAACCGACTAAAGGATGAACAGTGAACATATGAAATTT
This sequence comes from Scilla litardierei, assembly GCA_030789695.1. Classification (NCBI taxonomy): domain Eukaryota; kingdom Viridiplantae; phylum Streptophyta; class Magnoliopsida; order Asparagales; family Asparagaceae; genus Scilla; species Scilla litardierei. Next base: position 182,610,474 of record CM061133.1, read on the forward strand.
CAGACCTAAAGAACTAGTCGGTCCAAGAAGACTTTCCGACCGACTAGTTTCTCAACTAGTCGGTCGGTCAGTTAACTTAGACCGACTAAGAGTCAAAAACTATTAGTCTGAATACAAATTGATTTAGTCGGTCCAAGAACAAATGTTGACCGACTAGTTCATCAACTAGTCGGTCCCCAAACGTTCTTAGACCGACTAACGATAAACAGTAACTTGGCATGAACAGGGAATGTTCAACTAGTCGGTCTAAGAAGCATCACTGACCGACTAGTTCACCAACTAGTCGGTCGGTGAGTCAACTAAGACCGACTAACTGTGAACAGTAAAAGGGCTTGGAATTTAGGAAACAAACTAGTCGGTCCAAGAAGCTTTTTCGACCGACTAGATCACCATCTAGTCGGTTGGATCTTCTTCTTGAACCAACTAACATGCACAAGAAGTCCCGAATCGAAGCGCGATGCTTCAGAAAAGTTTGAATGGACTTCTACTAAGATCCTAGCTCTAAGATAGGAGCGATATGAAGATTAAATGATAATACCTACTCAAGGCTTAACATTCTAAAGAACAAAGCTAGAAGACTAAATATAAATCTAGACAAACCGTCTTCAAAAGCTCCGATCGAATCTTCATGACTTCAAAGTTGGTCCAAAAGCTTCAACGAAGCTTTAGGCATATGAATACGTGCTTTGAGAAGTCTTGAGACGTCGCTTTGAATGTTCACGTGAATTTGGCGACGATCTCTAACCGCGCTCATAAAGTGTTAGTTCACGATTTATTTATGTTTGCTCATCATCCAAAACCAAATCCGGGAAGTCCAATACTCAACATTCTCCCCCTTTTTGGTGATGACAAACCAACATAAATAATAATAAAAAATAATGATTCAAATGTAAAATACTTACTCCCCCTGCATTGATGACACGTTAATTCCAAATTGAATAAATATAATACGCATCAAGCAGAAGTGAGAGATATAAAACATGATCCAATTATTGAAATTTAGGATCGTAATCCATTTTTATATCTTCACTCCCCCTGAATCTAACATAATAAATTAGATTCATGGACAATAGAGTTAAATTTTCATTTTGCCCTTGTCATTATTACTATCTCTCCCCCTTTGGCATTATCCAAAAAGAGTGGGGGGGCATACAACGACAACAACAATGCTAAAGAAGATCCAACATCGGGAGTCGAAGAATACGACGATGGTCCAAAAGACACCAAAAAAAATACATGAAGAAAATCAAGGTGTGCCAAATTGACCATTATCCAAAAGCGAAAAATGAAATCATCATAATACCAAATATAATTCACTTATTGAGTAAAGGAACGTGCTCTCCAATCTCAACATTTTGGTTAAATTAGTGCATGGAAAACAATTCTATGTATTCATAGAAATAAATTCTTTTTAACCAAGTCATTATCGTCGAGCGACGAAATCGAACATCATAGACATTAAAACGAATATAAAATGTGCACAACGAAGTAAAGGAGAACAACGATGTATAAATATATATATATATATATATGAAGCATCATGAGTACAACCAAAAGATACATCGACTCCATACAATCAAAGGCACAAAATACATTGACTACATCAAAATGTCACATACTATATCAACATCAAAATGTCAAAATCCATCATCGACGTCAACACCATTAACATACATCCAAAAATGATACAACATCGACATCAAGCATCAAAACATCCAAATACATCAAAAACACCACCAACCCTGTCCTAATCCAAGACTCTCTCTAAAAGATGAATCATCCAAGGAGCATCGGAGAGTCCTACAAACAGACTCTCAAGAAGGAGTGGTAGGATCAGCAGTCTCCGTAGGTCCAGTCGAAGGAGTGGACTCAGGCTCTGCTGGGAGGAGTGGTGTGTCAACAGAAGGAATCGTCGGGGCAGGAGTGGAAACATCAATAGCAGGCTCAACGGCAGAGGCACCAACAGGAACGTCAACTGGAGCAGACGTCTCTGGAGCACCAGTAGACTCATCCACTAGAGCAAAAGACTCTGGAGCACCTGAAGAAGTGGCAGCTCCAGCAACGGAAGTGGTAGCAGCAGCAGCAGTGGCCTCAGCGCCACGAGCAAGAGAATCAACGAGCTCATTGAGCTCCTCATCATCCATCTCCTCATCCTCAGAAACTGGAGGAGGGACCTCAACACCCATAACACGAGCCATACAACACATAATCTCCTCGGTACGAGCATACCGAGACTCGAGACGACGAACAGAACGAGCGAGATCATCAAGTGTGGTGGGAGGTCTGGAGCAGCAGCTGCAGAAGAGGTGCCCTGAGAAGCTGAAGGAGTCGTCCTCTGCACGTGACGGAGTGCCGCAAGAGATTTCTTGACGGCCGTCGCGTTCAGGGGAGGACCAAGTGGACGCTCATCGTCAGGAGGCAAAGGCACGTGGAAATGACGAGACACCAAAGTCAACAGACAAGGATAAGGGATATGCGCAGATTTCGTGGACTTGCGAATACACTCGAAAGAATCCATCTTATCGAGTATAATGCGAGCCCAGTTAATCTTACTACCCATGAAGAGAGCGTAAATCAACTTTAGGAATGGCTGGGGTGGCAGAGAAGATGAGCCGTACTTAGGAAGTAAGCACGACTTCAGGATAAGATTAAGCACCCAAGCATTCGGCTTGAATGACTTCGATGGGACACCTATGAAAGCTGGAGGGATCACATGGAAGATATCGGCGAGAACGGACTGATCTAAAGAAGTGATATCATCAACTGAAATATCAGACGGGAGGAGACCAGACGACGAACAACCAAGCAACTCCCCCAAGATTTCTGCCGTGAGGACTATAGGAGTCCCCAAGACAGTAGTCTCGATGGAGTGGGTCTCATCGTACTGACCCCTGGAACGGTTTGCATAGAATAGTTTGACCAGGTGAGGATAGGGTCGAGGGTTCGCCTTAGGGTCAAAGCGAAGGTAGTCTAGGAGCCCACTATAGGATAGAAGATATGCTAAGCCAAGGAAGTCGGAAAACTGAACAAAGTGCTCCAATAACAGCGGGCAGTGCTCGATACGGTTGTAAGCCGCGAGACACAAAGGGTCGTCGTGACACAACGATATATCGACACCACCTGCTGGCATCGGAGCCTTTCCCTTAGGCTGTCGAGTCCTAGAACGAAGTGGAGGAGTGGGTTCCTTACGGCCAGGCTCAGTCTCAGGTCTAAATTTAGTGTCTGAATCTGAAGGTGAAGTGGTTTCATGAAAAGAAGACGCTGAAACGGTTTTCTTCCTAGGCTTAGGTTTAGGTTGAGCTTGGGCTTGGGAAGCTTGGGCAGAGGGTTTTGGCTTAGGCTTTGAGGTTCTCTTCCTCTTCAATGGTGGTGAAGAAGAAGAGGGCTGAGTAGATTTGCCCTTGCGCATGGGTTGAGGAGGATCCCTAGGGTGTGGCTCTATGGTCATAGGAGATGCACCGGAGGGAGTGATCGGTATTCTCGTCTTTGCCATAAGTGTGACAAAACGAGATCAAGCAACGCAAGAAAACGAAAATCGAAATCAAACAGCCCTAAGTATAAACCCTAGATGCGAAAATGAGAAATAGGTGAAAATAGACCGAGATCGAAGCCCTAGATGCAAGAGAGGAGAGGAGGGATACCCTAGGAGGAAGATCGACGGCCGTTGATGGTCGGAAAACGACGATCGGACGGCGGAATCGACGGAGGAAGACGAAGAGACTCGGGGTTTTGAGCTGGAGAGTGAGCGTCGATCGATTAGAATGAAAAATAATCGAATAGATACGAGATTAAGTTGGTCGAAATGCGAAAAGACAAGACAGCCCTTGAGCACTTAGTCGGTCACAGTACAAGCGCTGACCGACTAGAATGAAAACTAGTCGGTCGGTATATGTACATGAACCGACTAATCCGAAACAGCCGTCAGTCAAAGAATTATGGGGCTAGAGTTAGTCGGTCTGAGGCCAAGTACTGACCGACTAGAACTCAATCTAGTCGGTCGGTAAGTAAGCGAGGACCGAATAAACGAAGATAGTAGGAGAGGAAACCCTAAAAGCTTGAACTAGTCGGTCTGAGTTCTTTTACTAACCGACTAGGTGTGAATCTAGTCGGTTGGTGATTGAACTGAGACTGACTAGATGAGTCCAAAAGTTAGAGAATGAGTTCTCTCCTAAATGCACTTGGACGAAACATCGTAAACCTCTCAAAAATCATCATACTACCCCATTAAAAATCGAAAATCTTAAATTTGACGTTCAAGAATAAATCGAGCATAAATTCCAAAAATTCAACAAAAAATCCAGAAAATTCCAATAAGACTAGCATGAGCAAATATAATGAGATTAAAGAGCATGCAAGATTATTGAAAAAAAATTGATTCCTATATCTCGGATTCACCCATAATCCCCAATTCTCGACGTAACCGCACAAAGGAGTCCTCCTTTAGGGGTTTCGTGAAAATATCGGCGATTTGCTTCTGGGTTTCAACGTACACTAATATGATGTCCTTTTTAGCAACATGATCATCTAAGAAATGGTGTCGGACATCTATGTGTTTAGAACGGGAATGGTGCACCGGATTCTTTGAAAGACAAATGGCACTTTGGTTGTCCACCATGATAGGGCTAGTATCACAATGTATACCAAAATCCTTAAGTGTGTGTCTCATCCAAAGAACCTGGGTACATGCAGCACCGGCGGCAATGTATTCCGCCTCGGTGGTTGAAAGTGATACGGAATTTTGCTTCTTGGAAAACCAAGAGACAAGAGAATTTCCTATAAAATGGCAAGTGCCACTAGTACTCTTCCTGTCGGATTTGCATCCCGCATAATCTGCGTCACTATATGAGATTAACTCATACGTGCTAGATTTTGGATAAAGTAATCCAAAGTCTAATGTGTAACTTAAATAGCGAAAAATACGTTTTACCGCTACTAAGTGAGAATCCTTAGGTTGAGACTGATAACGAGCACAAATACATACGGCAAACATAATATCGGGCCTACTAGCGGTAAGATAAAGTAAACTACCTATCATACCTCGATATAGACGAATGTCTACATCTTTTCCGACCGTATCTTTATCAAGATGCGTAGTAGTGCTCATTGGAGTCTTTTTCCTGGAGGCATTCTCCATTCCAAATCGCTTTAGCAACTCCACCGTGTACTTCGTTTGGTGGATGAAGATTGCATCGTTCATTTGGCGAATTTGGAGACCTAAGAAATATTTGAGCTCACCCATGTGGCTCATCTCAAATTGTTCCTTCATAACATTAGAAAACTCTTCGCAAAGAGCGAAGTTAGTAGCACCGAAAATGATATCATCAACATAAATTTGAACTAAAAGTATATCAGTATTCGAATGCTTAACAAAAAGTGTAGAATCGGCTTCTCCCATTTTAAAATTCAAATCCAAAAGAAAATTCTTTAGGCGATCATACCAAGCTCGAGGAGCTTGTCTCAAACCGTAAAGTGCTTTCTTTAGTTTAAAAACATGATTTGAAAATTTTTCATTAATAAAGCCCGGAGGTTGAGAAACATAAAGGTCCTCAACGACATCTCCGTTTAAAAATGCACTTTTTACATCCATTTGAAATAGTTTGAAATTTTTATGGCATGCAAAAGATAACAATAATCTAATAGATTCTAATCTAGCTACCGGAGCGAAGGATTCTTCGAAATCGATACCTTCCTCTTGTCGATAGCCTTGAGCTACTAACCGAGCCTTTTTCCGGACGACGATTTGGTTCTCGTCGGTTTTGTTCTTGAAGATCCACTTCGTTCCTATAACGGTGTGGTTCTTCGAAGGCAATGGAACAAGCTCCCATACCTCATTCCTCTCGAATTGAATGAGTTCCTCCTCCATGGCAAGGATCCAAGCACTATCTTCGCACGCTTCATTTATATTCTTTGGATCAATCGAGGAGGCAAAGGCACAATTGGCGAAGTGGTGGACTTGCGATCTCGTCTTGACTCTATCATGAATATTGCCAATTACTTGCTTATGGGGATGGTCACGAACCGTATGAAGCCGTTTGGGAATTCCCTGATCACTAGGAACATTCTCAACAACCTCATTAGTTGGGTTAGTATCAATAGAATCAATAGAATCAATAGACTTAGAATTATCAATAGAATCATATAAAACATCCATTGAATCATCATCATTTGAAATTCTAGAAGGAATAAAATTTTCATTAAAAGAGACATGTAGTGATTCCTCGATCGTCGAGGATCTTTTGTTGTATATCCGGTAGGCTTTGCTACGTGAGGAATACCCAACAAATATCCCCTCATCCGATCTCGGATCAAACTTGTCCAAATTTTTATAAGTGTTTTTAATAAAACATTTCGCACCAAAAACACGAACATGTTTAACTTGAGGCAATCTACCAAACAACAATTCATAACAAGTTTGTTTAGTGCCGGGCCTCAAAAGTATTCTATTAAACACATAGCAAGCGGTGTGTACCGCTTCCGCCCAAAATTGATGGCCAAGTTGGCTATCATCGAGCATTGTGCGAGCACACTCCACAAGCGTTCTATTCTTTCTCTCAACAACACCATTTTGAGGGGGTGCGTGAGGGAAGGAAAACGTGTGTGTAATTCCAAGATCATCACAAAAATTTGAGAAAGACTCATTCTCAAATTCACCTCCATGATCACTACGAATAGTGACAATGGTGGTTCCGATGAGATTTTGTACTTTCTTCACAAATGTTGTGAAGTTTTCAAAAGCTTCATTTTTATTACATAAGAAAAATACCCATGTAAATCTCGAAAAATCATCTACGATGACAAGCCCATATCTAGCATTTCCTAAAGAAGCAACTCTAGTTGGCCCAAATAAATCTAGATGTAATAGCTCTAGAGGCCGTTTAGTAGAAATGCTTTTCTTAGGTTTAAATGAAGATTTAGGAAGCTTGCCTCGTTGACATGAGTCACAAAAACTTTTCTTTTGAAATACAAGCTTAGGAAAACATTTAATGGAATTTAATTTTGAAAGCTTAAAAAGTGTTCCAAAGTTCACATGACCAAAGCGTCGATGCCATAAGTGTTGTTCACTTGTGTTGGCAACGAGACATTGTTCATATGACTTAGGAAGATCCAAAATATAAATATCTTTATGGCGTGTGCCGGAAAATAATAAATCATTATTAACATTATTAAAAATGTGACACAATCCTTTCGCAAAGCTAACTTTGTAACCGTTGTCACAAAGTTGGATTATTGAAATAAGATTGTGGTTTAAACCATTAACAAGATAGACATCACTAATTAAGGGTTTAGATGGGTAACCCACTTTACCAACACCAACGATGGTTCCGCTCTCGTTGCCTCCAAAGGTTACCCGGTTCCCATTAGCAATGTGCACCACTCCGGAAAGCAATTGAGCATCGCCCGTCATGTGTTTTGAACACCCGCTATCGAGTATCCACCCATCCTTGAAGCCAAATTTAACTTTGTTGCTCCGTTTGTTTTTCTTGAGTACCTAAAGATGATTATATCATTTCATGGTACCCAAGGTCATTGGGTCCTCAAAGGTTAGACCTTTGGAAGCCAAGTCCAATTGGACTTAGACTTCCCAATATAATTAATATTATCCACTACATTCAAAAAATAATCATTCATGTAGATTTGTTTTTCATCCATACTTGTGTCTTTTGGGCTCCAAAGTGAGAATATTTTGGGAGCTTTAATCCTATTGGGAGCATGCATGCTTTGTTGATTTCTACGTGATGCATGTCGTGGATAGGTAAAAGGAACATGATGAAATGGTGCATATGGATAATTATTCATATGACGATGTGGGTGAACATATGCATGTGAGGGAACACGTGCGTGAGGGTGTCTCACATGTTGTGCACGTGCCCGTGAATGTGTAGCATAGAAATCATCATATGAGTGAGCCGGTGGAGTAGGACGTGTGTTCCTACGTGGCATGTATTTGTGTACATGTAGGCATGACCCTTCTTTGGAGGTCCACCCAAAGTGGGTTTCTTTCCAAAAGAGGGTGTGTGCGAAGTGGAAGCACCATTGGTAGATGAACTACCAATAGAGTGTTTGCTCCCACTCGGTGAGGCATCGGAAGTAGGCCTAACAAAGGTAGTGGCCGATTTGGATGAACTCCCCATTTTATACCTCAAGCCAATGTGGTGATTGGCCGGAAGTAATTCATTTAGGATGTTATCCAAATGGTCCTTACCCTTATTGAATTTATTAATTCGGCCTATAGTGCACTCATATTTCTCGGTGAGAGAATGCATCGAAGCACCCAAAGTGGACACTTGCGATGTGAGCGCATAAACACGAGACTTGAGATTTTCATTCTCAATACTCAAAGTCGAGATTTGAGAAGTCAAATCCGCTATCTTATGTTCATCCGAATCCTCGATGCTAACATGTTCAAGTTTAGATTTGAGATTAACAATCTCATTTCTTAACTCTTCAACAACGGTGTCGTTGTTGGTGATGATAGTTTTAGGTGAGGTTTGGATGCTAACTAGCTCATCTTTAGCCTTAGTATATCGTTTAACTAATTTAGCATATCTATTCCATATTTGCTCATTAGCTAGTCTAAGGTCATCCATAGTTACCTCATCGATTTCATCCTCACTATCATCGGAGGCGGGTTCTTGAACATTTTCCTCGTTAGCCATGAAACATATGTGCGCTTGGTCCACTTTCACATCATCCGACTCCCCGCTTGAAGAGTCATCTTCGGAATCGGTGAAACTGACAAATCCTTTCTTGTAGCCTTTCTTATACTTCTTCGATTTGTCGTACTTCGGCGCCTTCCACTTTTCCTTTTGCTTGTTTTGTGGACAATCCGCTTTGATGTGTCCTGGCTTATTGCATTTAAAGCACAAAGGAGGAGAAGCGTTAGTAGAAGTAAATTTAGATTTGCCTTTGAAGTTACCTTTTCGGAAGAAGCGATTGAACTTCTTTGCCATGAGGGCAATGGATTCCATGTCCATTTCATCTTCCGAGTCCTCGTCATCGGTAGAGGTGGATGGAGCCGCTTTGAACGCAATCGCCTTTTTCTTAGGCACGTCTTGGTTCAAGTAAGACTTCATTTTCTCTTGTAACTTCACCTTGCTATCCTTGCGTACCTCGTATGACATTAAAGTACCCATTAATTGAACTACGGTATACTTGTTCATATCGTTACCTTCCTCGATGGCGAAGGTACGCTTTCCCCAACTAGAAGGAAGTCCTTCGATAAGCTTCGAACATTTCTCCTTTTGGGTGTAGGTTTTGCCGAGAGCCTCTAACTCGTTTATGATGTCGACGAAGCGAGCATAATACTCCTTCATCTTCTCACCCTGTAGCATATGAAACATCTCGTAATCTTTATTAACTACAACGAGTTTAGAGTCTCTTACCCTACTCGTCCCTTCATGTAAGATGAGGAGGGAGTTCCAAATTTGATATGCACTCTTACATGTGCATATCTTATTGAAGTCCTCGGGCTCCAATGCGCATTGCAAGGCGTTCATTGCCTTGGCATTGCTTACCTCCGCGGTGACCTCCGCGGTTGTCCATTTCTCGAAATCTTCTTCGGCGGGCTCGACATACTCCTTCATTGTGGTCCTCAATAGTGAAGCACTCCGGAGGAAAGTTTCCATCCGGTATTTCCAGTACCCGTAGTTGGTACCGTTGAAGAATGGAGGCCTCGTTGAGGAATGTCCTTCCATTACCGAAGAAGCTCCTTCACGGTTCTTGAAGGTGTTATAATCCGAAGGTGGACGCACGGTCTTGTTGTCGTTGGCAGACATAGATTAGAATCTGGCTCTGATACCAAATGTAATGCCCTGAAAGCTACTGCACAAGTACTAGAGGGGGTGAATAGTACTTTAAAAATAACAAGGAGTATAATTCCTAATTATCGTGCAAACTACTACCAACAAATGCGGAAGCTAAAATTGACAACAACAAATAGTCAATGCAAACAATTGATATGATGGGTTCGGATCCACCCAAGTCTCTCCGACTTGTTCCCAGTGATCCTACGTCCCAGAACACCCGGATCCCCTCCGGATACTTAGGTTAGAAACACTAACCCAAGATTTCCACTATGAATACCTTGTGAAAAACCTTCACAAGATCAAATCATACAATCAATAGCAATAGTGAATCCCACAACCCGGGATCACAACCTTCTCTCACAACCGAGAGAATCAATAGTAATAAATGAGTTTATATGAAATAAACAGCAACTTACCACAAACCCTATACCTTGAGTATTCTTACCAAATTAGGGCAAGGAGGGATTTGAGGAAGGAGAAGTCACCAAGACCTAGCACCACCAATATGAGCAGCAATGGGTGCCTAGGAATGAGTAGGAGACTTGATTCAAGCAATAGCTTGGATGGCTCAACAAGAACAAAGTTCTCTCAAGATGGATTCTAGATCTCAAATGAGAGAGAGATTGGAGTTCTTGTGAGGAAGAGAGCTTTGGAAATGAGTTTCAATCTCTAACTCTTTCAATCTGAATAAGGTTCTCAATAGCAGCTCTAACCTTGAGAGAAACGACCAAGCTTTGTATTTATAGGGTCCCACAAAATCGAGCTAGGTCAACTCCCAATGGTTGGAAATCTGGAGCAATTAGTCGGTCAAAGAACAACCACTGACCGACTAGTTCATCAACTAGTCGGTGGGTGAAACAACATGAACCGACTAAAGGATGAACAGTGAACAGATGAAATTTCAGACCTAAAGAACTAGTCGGTTCAAGAAGACTTTCCGACCGACTAGTTTCTCAACTAGTCGGTCGGTCAGTTAACTTAGACCGACTAAGAGTCAAAAACTATTAGTCTGAATACAAATTGATTTAGTCGGTCCAAGAACAAATGTTGACCGACTAGTTCATCAACTAGTCGGTCGCCAAACGTTTTTAGACCGACTAACGATAAACAGTAACTTGGCATGAACATGGAATGTTCAACTAGTCGGTCTAAGAAGCATCACTGACCGACTAGTTCACCAACTAGTCGATCGGTGAGTCAACTAAGACCGACTAACTGTGAACAGTAAAAGGGCTTGGAATTTAGGAAACAAACTAGTCGGTCCAAGAAGCTTTTCCGACCGACTAGATCACCATCTAGTCGGTTGGATCTTCTTCTTGAACCAACTAACATGCACAAGAAGTCCCGAATCGAAGCGCGATGCTTCGGGAAAGTTTGAATGGACTTCTACTAAGATCCTAGCTCTAAGATAGGAGCGATATGAAGATTAAATGATAATACCTACTCAAGGCTTAACATTCTAAAGAACAAAGCTAGAAGACTAAATATAAATCTAGACAAACCGTCTTCAAAAGCTTCGATCGAATCTTCATGACTTCAAAGTTGGTCCAAAAGCTTCAACGAAGCTTTAGGCATATGAATACGTGCTTTGAGAAGTCTTGAGACGTCGCTTTGGATGTTCACGTGAATTTGGCGACGATCTCCATAACTGTGCTCACAAAGTGTTAGTTCACGATTTATTTATGTTTGCTCATCATCCAAAACCAAATCCAGGGAGTCCAATACTCAACAATATGTGCATGGCTTCATGTTTCAGTTTTGGGGCATGACTCAATGTTGCTGCTTTTGTTTTTTTTGAAACATATGTGCATGGCTCCTTGTTTCAGATTATGGGGCATTACTAATTGTTGTTGCTTGGGGGGTTTTGAAACATATGGGCATGGCTCCTTATTGCAGTTTTAGGGGCATGTCTCAATGTTGCTGCTTGTGGTTTTTTGTAACATAGGGGCATGTCTCAATGTTGTTGCTTGTGTTTTTTTGTAACATATGTGCATGGCTCCATGTTTCAGTTTTTGGGGGCATGACTCAATGGTGCTGCTTTTGTTTTTTTGAAACATATGTGCATGGCTCCTTGTTTCAGATTATGGGGCATTACTAATTGTTGCTGCTTGGGTTTTTTTGAAACATATGGGCATGGCTCCTTGTTGCAGTTTTAGGGGCATGTCTCAATGTTGCTGCTTGTGGTTTTTTGTAACATAGGGGCATGTCTCAATGTTGCTGCTTGTGTTTTTTGGTAACATATGTGCATGGCTCCATGTTTCAGTTTTTGGGGGCATGACTCAATGTTGCTGCTTTTGTTTTTTTTGAAACATATGTGCATGGCTCCTTGTTTCAGATTATGGGGCATTACTAATTGTTGCTGCTTGGGGGTTTTTTTTTGAAACATATGGGCATGGCTCCTTGTTGCAGTTCTAGGGGCATGTCTCAATGTTGCTGCTTGTGGTTTTTTGTAACATAGGGGCATGTCTCAATGTTGCTGCTTGTGTTTTTGGTAACATATGTGCATGGCTCCATGTTTCAGTTTTTGGGGGCATGACTCAATGTTGCTGCTTTTGTTTTTTTGAAACATATGTGCATGGCTCCTTGTTTCAGATTATGGGGCATTACTAATTGTTGCTGCTTGGGGTTTTTTGAAACATATGGGCATGGCTCCTTGTTGCAGCTCTAGGGGCATGTCTCAATGTTGCTGCTTGTGGTTTTTTGTAACATAGGGGCATGTCTCAATGTTGCTGCTTGTGTTTTTTTGTAACATATGTGCATGGCTCTATGTTTCTGTTTTTGGGGCATGACTCATTGTTGCTGCTTTTGTTTTTTTGAAACATATGTGCATGGCTCCTTGTTTCAGATTATGGGGCATTACTAATTGTTGCTGCTTGGGGTTTTTTTTGAAACATATGGGTATGGCTCCTTGGTGCAGGTTTTGGGTGCATGGCTCATTGTTGCTGGTTACCTATAGCCCAATGATTTGTTTCCGGTTTATTATAGCCCAATGATGAAGATAATTATTTGATCCGTTTGTCCCTTGGTTATGCATAAATAGTTGGTTCTAGGCTTGATGGTTCTAATACTCCCCAATGATGTATTTTAGTGAGATACAATGAAAAGCAAAATAATTGATATGGACTGTATGTAACAGTCTATGAGATGGGTGAAGGTTAAATGAGGGGGTGATATGTGATGGAGCAACTTCCTATGACCACCATGTTTACTTGATAAATTAAATTTCTTCCTGAGGGCTTATGTATCACAGAAACATAAATAGCAACAAGGAGCCATGCCCCAAAAACCTGAACCAATGAGCCATGCCCATATGTTTCAGCCCTATGATGATAAACATATACAGATCAAGTTGTCCCTCGGTTATGAAGAAAAAATGGTATTTGGCGAGAAAGTTCATTCATAATGAGCAACCGCCTAATACATACTTAATGCTAAACAACATGTTTACCTGAGTGCTTTACCTATGATGATGAACATATACAGATCAATTTGTCCCTCGGTTATGAAGAAAAAAATGGTATTTGGCGAGAAGGTTCATTCATAATGAGCAACCACCTAATACATACTTAATGCTAAACAACATGTTTACCTGAGGGCTTTACTTTAGTAATATTTTACTCGTCTCTTCTTGATTCTTGCATTATCTTTGCTTCGTTTGGGTTTCTGCGTTGTCTATCTTACGGTATTTCCTTTTATCTTTTACTTCTGATTTAAGCCAGATGATGTCATCTTTCGCGGGTGTTGTAATTGTTCGTAGGTACGCTTCTTAAACCATTTTTCATCTAATTATCATATCTCTATAAATCATTATTCATTCTAATATTTTTTATTTCATGCTGGGTTCAAATGAGCACTGGGTCCAGCTCTTCTATTCAATCCAGACCAAGAGTTGCTGCAGGTGGTGAGTTAGCTGCTGATGAAGAGGATTGCAAGTTTTGCTACTGTGGACCGAGGGTTGCCAGGAGGACATCATGGACCCAAAAAAATCCCGACAGGCGCTTTTGGAGCTGTCCATCCCGTGTGAATAGATGCAACTTCTACGAATGGAAGAATCCACCACACTCGGACTGGTCCGTGTATGTGATATTGCAGTTGCTGGATGAGATTGAAAGAGGCCCCACCAATGCTGCCTCTTCCACATCGTTCTCTGATCGGCGGCTTTTAGAGATAGAGGGTCGGTTGGCCACGCTCATGGGGCGATTTGAGCGGACCACGGTGAAAATGGACACCGTGAAGTTGGTTTTGTTTACGCTCCTAGGTCTGATGTTAGTTTTGTTATTGTTGATTATACACAAGAGTGTTTGATGTTAGGTTGGGTACAATGTAACACTTTATAACTGGTTGTTTGTTATGCATAATGAGATTGTATTATGTATACTATAAGTATTCTGTATATGCTGGATTAATGTGTTATGTTAAATGGGAATGTGATTTCAGTTGCATGCATTCTATGCCTTTCATTTCTAATTTTTATAATTTATGAATGGTGGATATGCAATGTTCTACCTTGTTCTTGTTCTGTTGCTTGCGTTGCCTGGCTTGCCTTCGTTTATATTTAATAGCCCAAAAATTCAATTAATTAATTCTTTTTATTATTAAATTCGGTATTTTTAATATTTATTTTTGAGTAGTGGGATTTAATTATGCGTATTTAATAGATATTTATTTAATAGTTAATAGTTAGTTAACTAATAGTTATTTGTTTAGTTAATTAAATGATTTTTCTAATTCATATGTGAATGGGGGGGTATTCTCACCTCATAACACCATAACCAACTACCAACTATTCTCATCCAACAATCCCAACCCAAAGAAACACAAAACTTTAGTGTGGGACCCACAAACAAATCCCAATCCAACTTTCCAACCCACTTTCCTCCAAAAGAAACACAAAACTCTACTTCTCTCTCCTCAAGAATCCAACATGGATTTACTATTCACAACAGTAAATCCCAACCCACAATCACCAAAAGAAACAGGCCCTAACTCTCACTTCTCTTTCCCTCCACCCTCTCCCTCCCCCGCTCTCCAAGGTTATGGGCCAATTGAAGTAGGACGACGATAACTTCAAACCTCTTAAATTTTCAAACTGGAAACAAGAGGTTTACCTCTCTCTTGCAAAGAAAAATATTAAACTTAAGCAAATGAATGGTGCAAATGAAATGATTGATCTCTTTTCTATGCTAATGTAGTCTTAACGAGGCATGCATGCTATGCTATAGTATACTAAATAAAAGAATTGATTACATTTCTAAGCAAATTTATTGTTAATGAGAATTGCATGCTATTTGAGTATACCAAATTAAAGGACTAATCTAATTTATAAACTAATAAATCTAATATTAGCGAGGCTTGCATGCTATGCTAAGTATACTAAATGAAAATTTTGATCTCTTTTCAAAACTAATATAGAGTTAATGTGGGGTTGAGTGCCATAGTAAGTCTACTAAATGAAAGGATTGATCCCATTTCTAAGCTAACCTAGTGTTAACAAAGTTTCCATTCTATGCCAAGTGTACTACATGAAAGGATTGATCTCATTTCTAAGCTATGAGGCTTGCATGCTATGCTAAGTGTACTAAATGAAAGAATTGATATTTTTGCTTGGTTAATCTAGTGTTAAAGTGGCTTTCGTGCCATCCTAAGTGTAATATATGAAATGATTTATCTTATTGTTAAGCTAATTTAGTGTTAAAATGCCTTTCAAGCTATACAAATAAGGTTAAATAATATTTTCTAAAGTTTTGTAGACTAAAAACCTAAGAATAAGGTTTCGTTGTAGGAAAAGCGATTAAGTTTAAGCTCAAGGTTTTGAAAATGATATTTTGGTCATTATCTATAGGATAAATTCTAAGCTAATAGAACTCTAGTTAAGAGTTTAGGCATGTTTGATTAGATGCCATGTTACTAGTATATCTTTAAGAATCAATGCCCTAAAATGATGAGGGATGATTAACGATTGTGCGATGGAACCCATCATTATCTTGGGATAATCAAGGAGGTAGTTTAACGTAAGATAATCTAAAAAGGAAAAAGTGACACATGAGCTTGCGAGACAAACAGAATTACAAGCAAGTCAGTGAGTAAATTTATGAACCCTGACGTGATATGAATGCTTTGTGCTTGTGAATATTTATTTGGATTTCATATTAATTCTGCATTATTGGCGATGTGTATCATATTTGAATCTCATGTTGATTCTGTTTTGTTGTCAATATATATCATGCTTCGATTTCATGTTGATGGTGGATTATCAGTGATGTAAATCATATTCAGATTTTATGTTGATTCTGTTTTATTCATAATGTATATTATGGTTGGATTTCTAGTTGATTCTACCTTATCGGTGATGAATATAATGACTGGATTTTAAGTTGATTCTATCTTATTAGGTATGTAAATTATGTTTGGATTTCATATTGATTTTGTCTTATTGATGATGTATATAATATGCTTAGATTTCATATTGATATCACCCTATCAATGATTTAAATCATGGTTGGATTTTTTTGTTGATTCTACTATATCTGTAATATATATCATGGTTGGATTTCCCACTGATTCTGCCTTGTTAGTGATATATAACATGCTTAGATTTCTTGTTGATTATGCCAAGATAATAACGCATATCTTGTTAAATTTCATGTTGGTTTCCACCTAGTTGGTGTGGATACAATGCTTGTTACTTTTATGATTAGTTCCACCCAATCAGTGAGGGTACCATTCTTGTTATTTTTATGATCAGTTTCTACCTAATCAGCAATGATACACTACTAGTTGATTTCCTAATTGATATCTATGTAGTTAACGGTGGTACAATATTTGTTATTTTCATAATAATTTTATTTTCGGTTCCAAATAATTGGTAAATATGCATTATTATTGTGTCCATGCTAGTTTTCATATAGTCAATAACGATATCATCTTTGACATTTTATGTTAGTGTCTATCTAATCGGTGATGATATAATGCTTATTACTCTTATGCTAATTGAGTCTATAGAGGCAATCATGTTAATTGAGTCTATAGAGGCAATCATGTTAGTTAAGACTTCGAGGTGATCGTAGTAATTAAGCTCATCGAGCCATTGAGGTGATCATATTGATTGAGCCATCATTACACTAATGCTAATTAATCACATTAAGATGTTCATATTAATTAAACCCTTCAAAGTGTTCATATTAATTTAGTGTACTGAGGTGATCATGTTACTTAATCCCTTCAAGTCGACCATGTTAATTGAGCCCATCAATGTGATCATGCTAATTAATCACATTGAGGTGATCATGCTAATTAAGCCCTTCGATGTGATCATATTTATCAAGCCAATCGAGGTGACCCATTAATTGAGCCCGCGAGGCA
Source organism: Scilla litardierei (assembly GCA_030789695.1). Classification (NCBI taxonomy): domain Eukaryota; kingdom Viridiplantae; phylum Streptophyta; class Magnoliopsida; order Asparagales; family Asparagaceae; genus Scilla; species Scilla litardierei. Next base: position 182,627,642 of record CM061133.1, read on the forward strand.
AACATGCTTATTAAGAGTATCAAGGTGATCATGCTTATTAAGCTCATCAAGACAACCATGTTAGTTGATCCATTGAGGCAGTCAATTACATTAAATAAGTCATTTGTGTTCATTCATGTTTTTAATTGGAATTGTGCACGATTCATAGTGGGTGTGATGTGTGTGTATCTAATTAAGTTTTTACTGATTTATGTGTCATTTGTGTTTGGTATTGTTACCCCTATTTGGCCGAAGTCCGAAAGACACGAGCCCAGAAACCCGACTACCGATCAGAAGCCCATCTGCGAGATCGGGCCCGCCCGACAAGGCCCACTAGTGGGCCCCGAACGTCAAATCGGCCCGACTCGGGAAGCGTGCGACTCACCCACGGATAACCGCCCCCACGAAATCCGCCGCCCCTTTTATGACCATTAAGGGGAGGTGCTGGCACGGCGCGGGCGAGCGGCGGGGGAGGGGGGATCGAGGGGGCGTAGCTTGGTATGTCCTAAGATGGGTGGCACCCTTGTATATTTTGCATGTATGAATACTTATATTATACTTGGTATATTTCGTTTAGTTGATGAACTTTCGAGCTTGCCACTGTGTTGGTAGTGATTTTGCCAGACCAAGTTCAGGTGTTAATGATACATCATTCTTAAATATGCATCCTAAATAATCCCTAGATGTGAAGTTAAGACCACCGTTTGTGTCTAAAAACATGGTTCATGCCTCGGGATTCACATCCTACACTTACATGTCTCTTAAGACACAACTTTACACAGAAGTTCAGTTGTCTTTAGTACATAAACCTGCATGGTAAACTTTTAAATATGCTAAATTTTAAGAAACACCTTAAACTTTGCTTCTTTTTTTAAAAGACCACCACTTAACTTTTTCAAAATATTAGAATATTTGAACACAAATCATTTTAAAATAATAGAATATTTAATTATCATAACACGTACTGAGTTGTAAACACAACACAAACTCAGGTCTTAAGATAAAATAACTCAATAACATCATTATGTATTTAAATAACAATATTTGTATCATAATTATTTAACACCTCTGACATTTATATTTAAATTAAATTGAAATCAATTCACCACTACAAGTCCAACATAAAAACACATACTACCACAACACAAATGTTTGTCACAAGTTCAACATACGGCCAAATAAAATCTCGTAAAGTAACTCTGAAAGAAATACTTGACAATGAAATTAGGCCAAATAAAATCTCGTAAAGTAACTCCGAAAGAAATACTTGACAATGAAATTACTAAAAACTATTTGTTATCGTCACGTTGACTTGACTAACTTTGTCCAGCTTGATCCTTGTTTGCCTTTCTAACACGAATCACAGCATCTAATAGTGCGTCCAACCCGTCACTATCAAACCATCCTATTATTTGCTCTATTATTTGCTCTAAATGTACTTGTGGAGCCATAGAGTTTGTAGACTGTGCGGTACCTGAAGTTAGACCAAAATCCTCCTGCAATCAAGTATATATATAATCAAATTTAAATTTAAATAAAATAATCACATACGTAAAAGAATAAAAACGTTTAAAAATTCTTTACTACTCATTGACGTAAAATATACGCATAGTCGATAAAAGTAAGACCACGTACTCTCTGCTCCTTAAGCAGCTTAACTTTGGCTTGAAGTTTCTTATTCTCATCTTTTAGTTCCCGCTCCAAGCATGTATCTTTATTTATGATCTTCAACTTCTTTCTATTTGGCCCCAACCCAAGACCACTTTCATATCCTTCATGGTGATCATCACTCACTATATCCATTATAGGTGACAAAACAGAAAGATCTGAGCCACTTGATAATTCCAGTCCTTGAATTTGAATCTCCGCTGTAGCATTATCCTATATTTTAAAATTTTAAAACATTAATTAAGAACAATGGTTTTTTTAAAAATATATGTAAACGAGTAACCAATACTTGTGTACTCTCATTCAAATATGCAGTCTCTCCCAACTCCGGATCTGTTGACGTATGGGTGCATACGAAACATCCCATGACGTACAGTTGTCAACTCCATTCCTCTCAATCTGAATGTAGTGTAAAATAAACTAATATATATATTAAACATAATCACTTACAACTTTTTCCTCTACACGTGACATACGATCGCTACCACTTGAGTAAGCCGCACAACCATTCTTGTTTGAGTTACGATTGACCCTGTTTCGAATTGATTGAGCCTATATAGAAATAAATTTAGATTGTTAAAATAACCAATAGAACAAATTAGACTAGCAAAAAAAATTATTGTACTAAAACTTGAAGTTCAGCATTGCTGAATACCATGCCGTGGATGGCATCCAACTTGAATGAAGTACAGTACCAAACAACTTGCAAGAATTTATACAATGGATACCTAATACAAAAATTATTTCTTATTGATGTTTCTTTAAACTCTTTTAATAGTCATTAACTAATAGTTTTCATCAAAAAAATTGTTAACTAATAGTTGTCACATGATAATATGATTGCTTACGTGGTTTATAAAAAAGAATCAATCATGGAAGAGTCCAGGTAGGCAAATGTACAAATCCAAGGGAGGCAAAGCCACAAGAAGACCAAGCATATACCAGACAAATACAGCATCTTCCCAGTCCCACCCCTCCCCCTCTTTATGTTCAAACAACAATATAACTGCCAAGAAGGGGAACAATATCGTCAAATATTTAATTGTCTAAACGTACTTAAATATATTGATAAATATTATTTTATGATGAAAATCGATAAAGTTCTCCCTAACCTTCGAAAGAGAAATATATCATGTTTTTTAGATGTGTGTGTGAGTGTGTTGATAAACATCCTTAAATGACAGCGCGATACGCAAATTTAAGATGCATCTCTGTTCTAACATTGTTCAGAGACTTAATTTACTAATCATTTAACCACTTACTATTAGAAGCTGGTGATCCATCTACATGGATCAACCACGCAGAGAAGCATGATACATTATGAATTTGGCATGAGTACTAAGACAAATAAATATGGTGGTTTCATGGAGCAAGGTCAGGGAGTCTGAAGTCCAAGGAAGAAGAGAGAAGAACGTTGTCTACATTCCCAAATGCAGGTATGCATGATTCTTCTACAAGGTATTTTACAGCTTTCAACATCATATATTATACTGAGTTATTTTAAGATTTCAAACTAAGGATGCTAAGCTGGAGACATAGTTAAACAACACAAACTGAAAATTTCTCTACAATCAAGCTCATTCATCTATTGACCAAGTAACTCTTCAAACACTAACAAAAACACACAGAATCACAAAAGGTTTATCGCATTGTTGCGTGTATGCACGGAACCATTTTCTACATCATCATTGTTATTTTTGAAAATTCTTTTCCAGAACCAGGACTTCTTTAAAATTTCTATCTAAATCATTTTCCCCCTTGATTTTGTTGTGTGTTTTGGCGGGTTTTAGAGAGAACCAATTGTGCAGGAATGTGCACAAATATATGCAAGATACCATCTCAGAAGTTCATCAAGGACTCGATTGGAATGCCTGTACATATATCATATATTTCATTTTGCATATTTAATTGTTTAAAATGTATATTGGAAGAAATATTCGTGCACAATTAGTATCCATGCACAACATATATCATATAAGACCCAAGATGCCTAAAATTTATGTTTAGGCACATCAAACATTATTTCTATTAGACACGTACCTTCTTTACATCACTATCCAAAAATGCACGTAGTGCAGGCCATTCGGACAAAGGTATCCTTCCATAATCAAGATCATTCTCGATCGATTTGTGCTCCATTTGAGTCTTCAAATGATCTGTCTTTCCAAGAGGATTAGGCCCACCTATGGCATCCTCTATCATGGCTCCCATATCACCTCCCTTGAATAAAGTTGCATTATCATTTTTCTTCCCCTTTTCCTTGGACCGATCAATCTCTCCATGATATACCCAAATATCATAACCTCTCATAAATCCATTTCGGCCAATATGAAACTCAACAGTATCCCTTGTACGGTAGTAAATGTTATGACAATTGATGCATGGGCATGCTATCTGGGTGACACCTTCTGGCATGTGTTTAAATGCAAAATTTAAAAAAGCCGCCATTCCTTTTCGAAAGTGCATTTTCTTTCGGTGTGCTAAGCCAACATACATCCACGACTTATCACCGACGTAGTCAAACTCCATGGCACTACAAGCAAGGCAACAAATAAACACAACCGAAAATGCACAATTAAGACATCAATGAAACATAGTATATTAATTAAGAACATGTTTGAATGATGTCCAACATGAAAGAAATGCACGTTCCACATAGAAATTCGCACAATAACATGGGATTTAAACAACAACAAAATGCCCGTTCAACATAGAAATTGAAAGAAAAATAAAGTTCATGCAATAGAAATTGATAGTCATTACCCGTGTCCATAGGACACGGTTTATTTAATGGCTCAGTCCCCCCCCCCCAAATTTCAAGTTCCCCAAATTTCAAGTTTTCCCCCCAAATTTATGTTCCCCCGAAATTGTCATTGCCACCTAGGACAAACCTGCCACGTATGACAAAGATTTGTCCCAGTAGGATAAGATTCAAAATCTTCGTGTTCTATAGAATAGATAGAAGGATAAAAGGCATGTTTCGGAGACTTGAACGTTATTTTTTAAAGTACCCATTAAACATAAAAATAGAAATAAAAATGCGAGTCATGAGATTAGCCCTTTACTTAAGCAGATCATTTTCCTTTACTTAGGCAGTAACAAAGCCAACGGTTATCGAGAAAAAAAGAGGGGGAACAATGAGAGGAGTTAAGCAGATCATTTTCGCTACTTCATCTCCTTCGAATATACCAACAAATGTAGCTCCTTCATTTACGCTGATTTTGTTGATTGTTTTCATGCAGGTTTGCTAAATAATACAACAATTACATGACTAACAATTCCTGATTAATTGAAAGTGAGGAAACATGGTATGTTCAAAAACATGCATACTCAAGATGCAAATGATTTGGCTATGCGTTGTCACGTTGATGATTACCACACAATGGTTAATGTAAAACAAAAATCAATTTTTTTTATGAAATATGAACACATATTATATCAAGTTAATAATTCACAAATATAAACAACAAGAATCCATCAAACACGAACCTTCTAATGATTTGTCTGAGGAGCGTGATGGAGATCACCGACCGTCTGAATCGAATTGCAGGTGGATCGTGCCACTGCCGCCTCGACAGGGGTGCACCGTGATCTCGTCGAGCTCGTCGGAGGATTGGGAAGATGAGAGAGAGCGGGGGAGTGAAGAGGAGGGAACCTAGAGCAAGTGAAAGGGCGGCGGTAAAAAAAAACCTATGGGGGGAAAATAATTAGGGGTTCGAGTGGATGAATTGAGGAGTGAAATGAGAACGGTGGGGAGGGATGAGACGAGCGGCGGCTGAAAATAACGGGAGTTACCATGCGCAAATACCTAATTGTTGTCTACATGGACCACGTATTTACAAGTTTACCATTAAAAATTTACAGGGCTGCCACTGTAACCTTTTCCACTTTTACTTGGGGCATGTTCTTTTGGGGTTAAAACGCTGTGAAAGTTGTGGGTTTTCACTATTCCACCTACTGTAGCCCACTTTTACTCCTCACTTTCCCAAAACGTGTTCGCCTACTCCTGCTGCTTTTGCAGCTGCTCTCGTCGTCGTGGCTTCAACATTCACGAGCTCGAAATCTACGGTTTTTCCGGCGATTGCAGCTGCTACTCTCGTTCTCGTGGGTCCCTCGTGCTTCCGATCACCCCTCTCCACAACCCAGCAGCCTCTCCATCTCCCACGACCCCAACGGCTCCTTCAACGGTCGGAATTTTTTGAGGTTTGTCAACCCTAGACGGAGGAAAAGATGTGGTTTTTTGGGGTTTCTTGCAAGATCTGAAGCTAGGGTTGCGCTCTCTTCTTCGTTGCCTATGTAAAGCCGAATCTAGGGTTGAGGTGGTGGGATTTGGACAAAAGGCGAGGCTGTGGCTGTGCTGCGTCGTTGTTAGCGGGTTGATCATCTCCTGGATCTGAGGTATATTTGGGTCTGAGCTTCATATTTGCTTCTCGATCAGCTCTGATCACTGAGGTATAACAGCTCTCTTTTCATTTCAAGCACTATTTGTCAAATTAGGGCAAGATTTTAGGGTGAAGTTGTGTCTGTGCTGTGCTGAAAGAGTAGGATTTTCTTCGCTTTATAACTGAAAATGCTTGGGTGAACGATTATAGACGGATTTAGTTCGATGATGATTTCTTGCAACCTGTGGGTGGTATATATTATTTGCCACAACCCATACGGGAAGGCAAGATCGATGCCTTACAGTACACCAATCAATTTCAATCCCAATGAATCCGTAATTATGTCGGTTATATTGCAATAATTGCCCCATGATGATACACACAAAGTGTGGATAAATTGATGGATTTAAAAATTAACAGAATTTATTTTGCACTTCGGAGGGCTCGGGGGTAATGATTGAATCAGTGTGAAAGTTGTGAAAGTTGTGACGGTATACGATTTTAATGTTTGAAGCATGAAATGTAATCACTTTTAATGTTTAATCAAGTTTCATTGATGAGATGAAATAAATTATGTTGGCTTGACGGTAATCGATGCTGCATTTGGCTACCATACCAGAAATACTACGAGGTGCCAAAGTAATATATGTTATTAAAGTCGGGAGCTACTGTGAGAAATATTTCGTAAATATATGAACCCTACTTAAACGAGCCCAATGATGAGGCAAGTGCAGTGTGTATAAGGGGTTCGGGAGTTGGTAATTTGGTAGGGTATGCTTGATGTATGTCAAGAAACCACCAAAGAAAATTAATAGCTTAATCTGAGGGCAATTAATTACGGATTCATTCGGATTGGACATGATAGGTGGTGGATGATTAAGTTGGCGTTAAATTTATAAAGTCGTTGGTATATGTTTACATGTAGCTAGTATACAATTTGTGATGTCACATGTAAATTGGTTTTTCTATTTATGAAGCATTATTATGTTAGCAGATTAGTGATGCCTTATCAATTCGCAAGTTGTTCTGTTTATATGTAAATTGCACTATTATATTATAACTGTATATGCCTTGTACAACGTATGATTGAATATATGTCTGATACAAATAAGGGTATGATGGAGGAAAGTGGAGAAAGTCCGGTTCTTTCATTGTGTGCATCGGCCGCAGCTACTGTCATGTTTACCATCGTATTCCAGGAGTTATACGATGACGATAGTGCTCCCCATCTAGCTATTTATATGTAAATTCTACAACTACTTTCAGAACCATATAGAATTCGACGCATGTGTGATTTTCTATGTATATCACGCATCGATGAAGGCTCACTACTTAAGAATGCGGAGAGGGGCTTTTCTGAATCTTGCTACTTTAATGCGAGAAGGCAGTAGTCTCAAAGACAGTAAACATGTGTCAATCGAGGAGCAGTTAGCAATGTTTTTGCACATCGTAGGGCACAAGTCAAAGAACAGAGTGATGCAAGTTGATTTTATAAGGGCCGGGGCGACGGTTAGCAATTACTTTAACAAAGCAATGTATGCAGTATGTACCATTCGTGATAGGTTCATGAAGCAAGCAGCTAATGAGACACCAGCAGAGATACTTAATAATCCTAATTGGTTCCCATGTTTCAAGGTCAGATTTTTATGAATATCTGGCTTTGGCGTTAGATGATGTATGGTTATGGATAAAGTGACCTTTAATGTTTACGGTGTAGGATTGCATTGGTATGATTGATGGAACACACATCGATGCCATGCTTCCTGCCAAACTCGTACCACGATTTAGAGGACGTAAAGGGGTTACACAAAATGTGCTTGCAGCTGTAACACCTAACAAAAGATTCACCTACGTAATGGCCGGGTGGGAAGGATCTGCGAATGATTTCACGGTCCTTAAAGATGTGTTGTCATTACCCCCACCCCAAGGGCTGCGTGTGTATGAGGGTAATATGCAAAATCTCACGTAAATATCTTTTTTACTTAAGTATGCAACCATGTGAATATAAATAGGGTTTTATTTTTCGGTTGTAGGTAAATATTACTTATGCGATGCTGGATATACAACAATGCCTGGTTTCATATCTCCATACAGGGGCGTTAGATACCATCTGAAGGACCATACTGATAGAGTGCCTAGAAATCACAGAGAGCTGTTCAACCTAAGACATTCTTCATTAAGAACAAAGATCGAGTCAACTTTTGGCATTCTAAAGAACAAGTTTAAAATTTTGACGGCAAAGCCTCATTATCCATTCAAATCTCAGGTCGAAACCGTCCTTGCTTGCACAGTGTTGCATAATTATATCCAGATTGCCGATCCTCATGACCCACATTTACTTGAGGATGTAGATGAGATTGATGAGGATGTGGATGTGATGGATGAGCCAGATGACTCGATTATGGATCTTTCCCAACAGTTGCCCATACGTGAATAGACTTCCCAAAGGGATCAGTGGAAAAGTCGAAGGGAACAGATCGCGTGGGACATGTGGATGGACTACTGTAACCTGCATAACAATGGAAACACTACCGAACGTGGGCTATGATGGAAGTGTGTAATGAATAATTTTAGTGACTTATGTTAATTTGAATGATTTGTATAACAATAGGATCTAAATGTTTGATATGTTAGTTTATGCATGAGCTGTGGTGACATTATAATGCTTTTATCTGTTTACTTTATTTCTAATGAGTTGGAGTGTGATGATATGTGTGGTTGACAGTAGTATGTTAGATGATGTTTATTTCAATAATTATTTGTGGGTACATGTCATTGTTTCAAATATTGTGTTATTGTGGAAATAATAATTTTGTGGGCATGGATGGGGCATCGCATGAAGGGCAGGGGAGTGATCCTATGCCTCCTATGCCTCCATATTACGACCCGGCTTACTATGCACAGTGGGCCGAGGAAGCAAGGGGGCATGATCCTTTACTTGGTAGGCCAATGCCGCGTAGGCCAAGTGAGTATCAATTGCCACCGGCTAGCTACCAAGGTGGGGGTTCTACCCTTCCATTTCAACAGTACCCTGCGTATAGCTTGCCGTTGCCCATGCACATGCCACAACCACCGGGGTACATGCAAATGCTCCAAGGTGGGGGAGCTATACCCCCCTATGGAGGCCAAGCATCAAATAATGCTTTTGCCATGCCTTCACCACCAAGTGGGCATGGCACAACAGGTGGGAGTGACTCTTCAAGAAAGTCTGAACGGAGGGATGAAGGCATAGAAGCTTCTGTGTCAAGTCCAAGGAAGAAAAGCAAGAACCCATTAAAGAAGGGGCCGACAAATAAAGTGTGGCTACTTGAGCATGACATTGCACTAATTCCATTCCTTGCCTCCCAAGCTCGTCAAGGCCTAAGAGCCGACAAGACCTTCAAGAATTCGGCCTTCACCGCTGCAGCCATCCATATAAACAAAATGTTTGGCACTGATTACAGTTGGGTGAATGTGAAAAACCATATGAAAGGGCTTCAAGGGCGGCTTAAGGATGTGAATAAGTGCTTGGAAATAAGTGGGGCTGGTTAGTCATCGGAGCTGCAGATGATAGTCCTCGACCCAGAGACATATGCCACATGGGCCGCGGTATTAACTTCTCCACTATCTATATATGAAATTAAATTTGGATTACATAATTTTAGTATGATATGCATTGTTTGCTCTTTAATGATGCAGGTAAACTATAGATTGAAGGAATATGTCAACCACCCCATACCGTGGCTGGACGATCTGAAGCTGGTTATAGGCGACGATGCGGCGAAGGGTGAGCATCGCCAGAATGTGTATAACGATTTTGGAGTCGCAGATAATGAGAGTCACGGCGATCATGCTAGTCCGCCAAACTACTCACAAGCATCAACCGACTATGAGGCTTATGCGGACATCCCCACTCCTACGTCGACGGGGCCATCACAGGCAGGGACAAGCCATGCAATCCCCCCGGCGTTGGAAAAAAGAAAATGCGTCGTCGTGCATTGAGGGATGAACCTGACCTCTTGAAGGAAATGGTTGACAATGTCAGACATGTCGCATTAGCCATAGAGCGTGCCTACCCGAACACTCTTGCTCTTCTTTCGCAGCAGTTGTATGCAATGACTGAGTATCCACCAGAAATTTTGGATAAGTTGTATATGCAACTGAGTGACAATAAGAAAAACGGGCGTAGATTTGTAAATTGGACCGATACGGCAAGGAAGCGCTACGTGCAATCTAAGGTTGAAGAGATGCAGCGGGCTAGGGCTGCGGCCGGTGATGATGGGGACGACGACGATGACTGGAATATGTGATTTATTGGTTGGGGGTGAAGAAGGGATTCATAAGGTGTGGGGGGAAAGGAGGTGAATGATGGGAGTAACATATCATGGTTTGATGTATTTTTAGGGAGATGTGTTGAACAAAGCTTTTGTAATATAACCTGTGATGTATGTGATGGATGGGTGGATGAAGACAGTAGGATATTAGTAGGATATTTGATGTATGTTTGCTGTGATATTAGTAGGTTATTTGATGTATGTATGTGATGGATGGGTGGATAAAGACAGTAGGATATTTGATATTAGTATGATATTAGTAGGATATTAGTAGGTAATATTACGTGTGATGTATGTGAAGAAGGGAGTCCTTATTTTTGCATATGCATTGACATGCTGCAGTGGGAGTTGTGACTTTTTTCCTCTTCAACATTGTGAGCATGCTGTTTGTGAGTGTCTAATTGTGTGTGTGTGTGTGTGTGTGTGTGTGTCTACTTATGAGTGTCCTATTTTCTCTTCAAACTTCATGCATCATCTCAACACACACTTGCCTTGTGTGTGTGTGTGTGTGTGTGTGTGTGTGTGTGTGTGTGTGTGTGTGTGTGTGTGTGTGTGTGTGTGTGTGTGTGTGTGTGTGTGTCTGTCTAATTGTGAGCATGATGTTGCATGAATTGGTTTGCTTGCTTGATGTTGCATGAATTGGACTGCTGTATTTTTTTCCTTGCCAGGTACACTGAATTTTATTTGATGCTCTGGCCATGCATCTAGCCTTGTTGTAGCACTGGAATATGTGTTTTTGACTATAATTTTGAGATCTCAACTTGGGCTTTCTTTGGTGTTCCTGTGGTGTATTGACTGGAATTGTGAAATTGTGAAAACCCATAACTTTCACAACAATTTAACCCCAAAAGAATAGGCCCTAGGTTGTCTCTCAATTTGGTGTTTCTATGGTGTATTGGCTTTGCCCAATGATGATAATGTGGGGGTATTGAACTGAAATTCTTCTAGGAGGGCTTGCAATGAGGTTCCTACTTTCCCACTGTATGTGATTCCTAAATTCTTCTTGGAGGGCTTTGCCCAATGATGATAATCTGGATTAAGCATGCTCGTAAGTGGGATTGGTTGGATTCAATTCATGCATTGGGAAATAATGGTGAGATAATGTAGGAGCCAGTTGCAAGCAACCAGAAGTGGACATGTAAAAATAAATTATCTGAGGGCTAAATATTGAAAAACTGTTGATGTGGCAAGGTAGCTTCATGCGGCAGCCCATCAGCCTTGGAAATTCTGATAATTCTCTTCTTACTTCTGCATCATCTCACCACACACTTGCCTTTTGTGTGTGTGTCTAATTGTGAGCAAAGTACTGTTGCATGAATTGGACTGCTTGCCTGCTGTTTCATTCATTGTGTGATCTGTTATTACTAGATATTGTCATTGTTTTACATCAATGTCGTCGTACATATTTGTCCACAATGTTATTGCTTATATTGTCATTGTTTTACATCATTGTCTTTGTACATATTTGTCTCCAGTGTTATACATTGTTTACTTTGTTCTAATTGTGACAATGCAAAATGCATGAATTGGAATGCTTGCATGTGGGCTCTGTTGCCTGAATTTCTCTGTGTGTATTTGCGCTGTCTCAGTTTACTTATGTATCCAAGCTGCTCAGTTTGATTATCTTGATGTATTAGATGTCTCACTTTCAGAAAACATGGATTTATTTTCAATTGGTTCATTAAAGTACTGAAGTGGCTGATATTATGTTGTTTGAGTAAGTTTGTATCATGTTTGAGTAAGTTTGTATCATGTTTGATTATTTTCCCAATAGTGGAAACATGCATCTTTCATATCTTGAGCTGGTAGCTGAAGTTCAATAGACTTAGATTATCTTGCCCTTTTGCTGATAAGCTGGTTGGTTTTGTTCTTAATGTTAGAGGAGTATCCAAACATAAACCTTCTACATAATTTATCTAAAAAATTAGCACTCATTCTGCATCAGAATTTCAATAGTCTTCTTGTATATTGTTGTGCTGAAAGGGGATGCCATATTTGTTGAATATTGGACTCCCCGGATTTGGTTTTGATGATGAGCAAACATAAATAATCCATGAACTAACAATTTGTGAGCGCAGTATTGGAGATCGTCGCCAAATTCACGAGAACTATCAAAGAGACATCTCAACACTTCCCAAAGCTCGTATTCATGCCTAAAGCTTCGTTGAAGCTCTTGCGCCGTTTTGGAAGTCATGAAGAATTAATCGAAGCTCTCGAAGACCGTTCTTTAAGGTTTTATTTACAGTCTTTTAAGCTTCGATCTATAGAATGTTAAGCCTTGAGTATATCTTACGATTCTATCTTCATATCGCTCATATCGTAGCTCTAGGATCTTAGTACAAGTTCATTCTAACTTCCTCGAAGCGTCGCGCTTCGATTCGGACTTGTTTGTGCAAATTAGTTGGTACAAGAAGATGTACTGACCGACTAGATGGTGATCTAGTCGGTCAGCAAAGCTTCTTGGACCGACTAGTTTTCTTCCTTAATTTCTTGTTCAGTACTGTTTACAGTTAGTCGGTCTACGTTGACTCACCGACCGACTAGTTTGTGAACTAGTCGGTCAGTGATGCTTCTTTGACCGACTAGTTGAGATTTACTGTTCATGCAAAATTTCTCCTAAGCTACTGTTTATCGTTAGTCGGTCTAAGAACGTTTGGTGACCGACTAGTTGACAATCTAGTCGGTCGACTTTTGTTCTTGGACCGACTAAGTCAATTTGTATTCAGACTATTTCATTATGCCTCTTAGTCGGTCTACGTTCATTGACTGACCGACTAGTTGTGAAACTAGTCGGTCAGAATGTCTTCTTGGACCGACTAGATTTCTAGGTCTGAATTTCTATCTCTTCTCAGTTCCTCTCTTAGTCGGTCCATGTTGGATGACTGACCGACTAGTTGATGAACTAGTCGGTCAGTGGTTGTTCTTTGACCGACTAGTTGCCTCAGATTTCTATCCGTTGGGAAGTGATCTAACTTGTTTTTATGGAACCCTATAAATACAAACCTAGGTCATTTCTCTCTAGGTTAGAGCTACCATTAAGTGATTCTTTGAGATAGAAATAGATAGCCATTCTCACTCTTTTCTAAAGCTCTCTTCCTCACAAGAAATCCACTCTCTCACTTTCTAGATCTAGAATCCATCTTGAGAGAAGCTTGTTCTTGGTGAGCCCTTCAAGCTCTAGCTTGAATCAAGTCTCCAAATCACTCCTAGGCACCTATTGCTGGTCATTTCCTTAGTGCTAGGACTTGGTGACTTCATCTTCCTCAAATCCTTCCTTTCACCTATTGGGTAAGAAAAACTCAAGGTATAGGATTTTGTGGTAAGATTGTTTATTTCATTATAAACTCTTTTATATTGCTTGTTGATTCTCTCGGTTGTGAGAGAAGGTTGTGATCCCGGGTTGTGGGATTCACTATTGCCGTTGCATGTATGATTTGATCTTGTGAAGGTTTTTCACAAGATATTCATAGTGGAAATCTTGGGTTAGGGTTTCTAACCTAAGTATCCGGAGGGGATCCGGGTGGTTGGGACGTAGGATCACCGGGAACAAGTCGGGGAGACTTGGGTGGATCCGAACCCATTAACATAATTTGTTAGCATTGTTAATTTTGTTGTTGTCATTCAATTTAAGCTTCCGCAAATTGATTTGGTAGTTGTTTGCACTATAATTAGGAATTATACTCCTTGTTATTTTTAAAGTACTATTCATCCCCCCTCTAGTACTTGTGCAGTAGCTTGTAGGGCATTATATTTGGTATCAGAGCCAGATACTTAGCTATGTCTGCCAACGACAACAAGACCATGCGTCCACCTTCCAACTATGACACCTTCAGGAACCGTGAAGGAGCATCTTCGGTGATGGAAGGACATTCCTCTACGAGGCCTCCATTCTTCAACGGTACCAACTACGGGTACTGGAAATGCCGGATGGAAACCTTCCTCCGGAGTGCATCTTTATGGAGGACCACAATGAAGGAATACATTGAGCCCGAAGAAGAAGACTTTGAGAAGTGGACTACCGCGGAGGTCACCGCGGAGGTAAGCAATGCCAAGGTAATGAACGCCTTGCAATGCGCATTGGAGCCCGATGACTTCAATAAGATATGCACATGTAAGAGTGCATATCAAATTTGGAACTCCCTCCTCATTCTTCATGAAGGGACAAGTAGGGTAAGAGACTCTAAACTCGTAGTCGTAAACAAAGATTACGAAATGTTTCATATGCAACAGGGCGAGAAAGATGAAGGAATATTACGCTCGCTTCGTTGACATAATAAACGAGTTAGAGGCCCTCGGCAAATCCTACACCCAAAAGGATAAGTGCTCGAAGCTTATCGAAGGACTTCCTTCTTCTTGGGAGAAACGTACCTTCGCCATCGAGGAAGGTAATGACATGAATAAGTATATCGTAGTTCAATTGATGGGTACTTTAATGTCATACGAGGTACGCAAAGATAGCAAGGTGAAGTTACAAGAGAAGATGAAGTCCTATTTGAACCAAGACGTGCCTAAGAAAAAGGCGATTGCATTCAAGGCGGCTTCATCCACCTCTACCGATGATGAGGACTCGGAAGAAGAAATGGACATGGAATCCGTTGCACTCATGGCAAAGAAGTTCAATCGCTTCTTCCGAAAGGGTAACTTCAAACAAAAATCTAAATTTACTTCTACTAACGCCTCTCTACCTTTGTGCTTTAAATGCAATAAGCCAGGACACATCAAAGCGGATTGTCCTCAAAACAAGCAAAAGGAGAAGTGGAAGGCGCCGAAGTTCGACAAGTCGAAGAAGTACAAAAAGGGGTACAAAAAGGGACTTGTCGGAGCAACATTCACCGATTCCGAGGATTCCTCAAGCGGAGAGTCGGACGATGAGAAAGTGGAGCAAGCGCACATGTGCTTCATGGCAAGAGAGGAGCATGATCAAGGATCTTCCTCCTCCGATGATAGCGACGACGAAGGCGATGAGGTAACTATGGATGATCTTAGGGATGCTAACTCTCATTTATGGTCTAAATACACTAAATTAGTAAATAGATATACTAAAGTAAAAGATGACCTAGCTAGCATTCAAACCTCGCCTAAGACTATCATCACCAACAACGACACCGTTGTTGAAGAGTTAATAAATGAGATTGTTAATCTCAAATCTAAACTTGAACATGTTAGCATTGATGATCCGGAAGAACATAGGATAGCAGATTTAACTTCTCAAAACTCGACTTTGAGTATTGAGAACGAGAATCTTAAATCTTGTGTTTATGTGCTCACATCGCAAGTATCCACTTTAGATACTTCTTTTCGTTCTCTCACCGAGAAATATGAGAACACATTAGGCCGAATCAATGAATTCAATAAGGGTAAGGGCCATTTGGATAATATCCTAAGCGTCTTACTCCCGGCCAAACACCATGTTGGTTTGGGGTATACTTTGGGAAAGTCATCCAAGTCGGTCACTACTTTTGTTAGGCCAACTTCCGGTGACTCTACGAGTGGTAGCAAACACTCTATTGGTAGTTCAACTACCAATGGTGCTTCCACCTCGTCCACACCCTCTTTCGGAAAGAAACCCACTTTGGGTGGACCTCCAAAGAAGGGGCATGCTTATATGTACACCAATACCATGCCACGTAGGAACACACGTCCTACTCCACCGTCACACACATATGATGATTTTTATGCAACACATTCTCGGGCACGTGCACATCATGTGAGACACCCTCACGCACGTGTTCCCACACATGCATATGTTCACCCACCTCATCATATGAATAATTCTCGTCGTGCACCATTCCATCATGTTCCTTATGCCTATCCACAACATGCATCACGTAGAAATCAACGTCGCATGCATGCACCCAATAGGATGAGGGCTCCCAAAATTTTCACTATTTGGAGTCCAAAGGACACAAGCATGGATGAAAAACAAGTGTATATGAATGCTTATTTTTCAAATGTTGTGCATAGTAGAAATTATGTGGGGAAGTCTAAGTCCAATTGGACTTGGCTTCCAAAGGTCTAACCTTTGATGACCCAATGACCTTGGGTACCATGATATGAAATTCTCTATCTTTAGGTACTCAAGGGAAACAAAAAGAAAAGGAGCAACCAATTCAAATTTAGCTCCAAAGGGAATTGGATACTCGATAGCGGGTGTTCAAAACACATGACGGGTGACGCTCAATTGCTCTCCGGAGTAGTTCCCATTGCAAATGGAAACCGCGTCGTATTTGGAGGCAACGAGAGCGGAACCATCGTCGGTGTTGTTAAAGTGGGTAACCCGTCTAAACCCTTAATTAGTGATGTTTATCTAGTTGATGGTTTAAATCATAATCTTATTTCAATAAGCCAACTTTGTGACAAAGGTTACAAAGTTAGCTTTGCGAAAGGATTATGTCATATTTCAAATGATAATAATAAATTATTATTTTCCGGCACACGCCATAAAGATATTTATATTTTGGATCTTCCTAAGTCATATGAACAATGTCTCGTTGCCAACACAAGTGAACAACACTTATGGCATCGACGATTTGGACATGTGAACTTTGGAACACTTTATAAGCTTTCAAAATTAAATTCCATTAAAGGGTTTCCGAAGCTCGTTTTTGAAAAGAAAAGTTTTTGTGATTCTTGTCAACGTGGCAAGCTTCCTAAATCTTCATTTAAACCTAAGAAAAGCATTTCTACTAAACGGCCACTAGAGCTATTACATCTAGATTTATTTGGGCCAACTAGAGTTGCTTCCTTAGGAAATGCAAGATATGGACTTGTCATCGTCGATGATTATTCTAGATTTACATGGGTATTTTTCTTATGTAATAAAAATGAAGCTTTTGAAAACTTCACAATATTTGTGAAGAAAGTACAAAATCTCATCGGAACCACTATTGTCACTATTCGTAGTGATCATGGGGGTGAATTTGAGAATGAGTCTTTCTCAAATTTTTGTGATGATCTTGGAATTACTCACACGTTTTCTTTCCCTCGCGGACCTCCTCAAAATGGTGTTGTTGAGAGGAAGAATAGAACGCTTGTGGAGTGTGCTCGCACTATGCTCGAAGATAGTCAACTTGGTTATCAATTTTGGGCGGAAGCGGTACACACCGCTTGTTATGTGTTTAATAGAATACTTTTGAGGCCCGGCACCAAACAAACTTGCTATGAATTGTTGTTTGGTAGATTGCCTCAAGTTAAACATTTTCGTGTTTTCAGCGCAAAATGTTTTATTAAAAACACATATGATAATTTGGACAAGTTTGATCTGAGATCGGATGAGGGGATATTTGTTGGGTATTCCTCACGTAGCAAAGCCTACCGGATATACAACAAAAGATCCTCTACGATCGAGGAATCATTACATGTCTCTTTTAATGAGAATTTTACTACTTCTAGAATTTCAAATGATAATGATTCTATGGATGTTTTATGTGATTCGTTTGAAAAGTCTAAGTCTATTGATTCAATTGATTCTATTGATACTAACCCGACTAATGAAGTTGTTGAGAATGTACCTAGTGATCAAGGTATTCCCAAACGGCTTCATACCGTTCACGACCATCCCCATGACCAAGTCATTGGCAATATTCATGATAGTGTTAAGACGAGATCGCAAGTCCACCACTTCGCCAATTGTGCCTTTGCCTCATCGATAGAGCCAAAGAATATAGTTGAAGCGTGGGAAGATAGTGCTTGGATCCTTGCCATGGAGGAGGAACTCATTCAATTCGAGAGGAATGAGGTATGGGAGCTTGTTCCTTTGCCATCGAAGAACCACACCGTTATAGGGACAAAGTGGATCTTCAAGAACAAAACCGACAAAAATCAAGTCGTCGTCCGGAACAAAGCTCGGTTAGTTGCTCAAGGCTATCGCCAAGAGGAAGGTATCGATTTCGAAGAATCCTTCGCTCCGGTAGCTAGATTAGAATCAATTAGACTATTATTGTCTTATGCATGCCATAAAAATTTTAAGTTATTTCAAATGGATGTTAAAAGTGCATTTTTAAACGGAGATGTTGTTGAGGAAGTTTACGTTTCTCAACCTCCGGGCTTCATAAATGAAAAATTTCCAAATCATGTTTTTAAACTAAAGAAAGCTCTTTATGGTTTGAGACAAGCTCCTCGAGCTTGGTATGATCGCCTAAAGAATTTTCTTTTGGATTTGAATTTTAAAATGGGCGAAGCCGATTCTACACTTTTTGTTAAGCATGCGAATAATGATATTTTATTAGTTCAAATTTATGTTGATGATATCATTTTCGGTGCTACTAACTTCACTCTTTGCGAAGAGTTTTCTAATGTTATGAAGGAACAATTTGAGATGAGCCACATGGGCGAACTCAAATATTTCTTAGGTCTCCAAATTCGCCAATTGAACGATGCAATCTTCATCCACCAAACGAAGTATACGGTGGAGTTGCTTAAGCGATTTGGAATGGAGAGTGCCTCAGGGAAAAAGACTCCAATGAGCACGACTACGCATCTTGACAAGGATACGGGCGGTAAGGATGTAGACATTCGTCTATATCGAGGTATGATAGGTAGTTTACTTTATCTTATCGCAAGTAGGCCTGATATTATGTTTGCCGTATGCGTATGTGCTCGTTATCAGTCTCAACCTAAGGAGTCTCACTTAGTAGCGGTAAAACGTATTTTCCGTTATCTAAGTTATACACTTGATTTTGGATTACTTTATCCAAAATCTAGCACGTATGAGTTAATCTCATATAGTGATGCCGATTATGCGGGATGCAAATCCGACAGGAAAAGTACTAGTGACACTTGCCATTTTCTAGGAAATTCTCTTGTCTCTTGGTTTTCCAAGAAGCAAAATTCCGTATCACTTTCAACCACCGAGGCGGAATATATTGCCGCCGGTGCCGCTTGTGCCCATGTTCTTTGGATGAGACACACGCTGAAGGATTTTGGTATTCACTGTGATACTTGCCCTATCATGGTGGATAACCAAAGTGCTATCTGTCTTTCAAAGAATCCGGTGCACCATTCTCGATCTAAACACATAGATGTCCGACACCACTTTTTAGATGATCATGTTGCTAAAAAGGACATCATTTTAGTGTACGTTGAAACCCAAAAGCAAATCGCCGATATTTTCACGAAACCCCTAAAGGATGACTCCTTTGTGCGGTTGCGTCGAGAATTGGGGATTATGGGTGAATCCGAGATATAGGATTCATGTTTCATTCAATTATCTTGCATGCTTTTATATTTCGCGATATTTCATTCATGTTAAGATTTATTGAATTTTTGGGGATTTTATGTGATATGTTTGAATTTTTGCTCGAATTCTTATTTGAAAGTCGTATTTAAGATTTCGATGTTTTATGGGGTAGTTTAGATGACTAATGAGAGAGTTAAGATGTTTCATCCAAGTGGTTTGTGAAGAGAACTCATTTATCAACATTTGAACTCTCCTAGTCGGTTTCAGTTCATCAGCCAACCAACTAGATGCTCATCTAGTCGGTCAGCTAGTGAACTCAGACCGACTAGATCAAGCTTTTATCTATCTATTGTCATTTTCTTTCTTTAGTCGGTCACAGTACACTTACCGACCGACTAGATTGAAAACTAGTCGGTCAGTGATTATACTGTGACCGACTAACTCTAGCCCTAGAAATTCCTGTTTGCCTCTGTTTCGACTTAGTCGGTTCAAGCTCATTGACCGACCGACTAGATCGTAATCTAGTCGGTCAGTGCTTGAATTGTGACCGACTAAGTGTGTTAGGGCAAACGCGTCTTTTCGCTTTTCGACCGACTTAATCCCAATCTATCCGATCGTTTTCTCATTTAGTCGGTTTGTTTTCTTTTCCCAGCTCGAAAATTCCCTAAACCCCGTTCGAACCCCTTCGACTTCCGACGTCTTCCCGGCCAGTTTTCCGGCCATCCCCGCCGTCAGATCGCCGTCGCCCTCTCTCCTAGGTATAACCCCCCTCCTAGATCTCGTTTTCCATTCCTAGGGTTTGATCTATATCGTGTTTTCACTTCCTAGGATTCTAGGGTTTCGGTTTTTCTATCTTAGGGTTTGTTGTTGGATTCTAGGGTTTGAGCTAGGGTGTTTGATCTTATCATCATCGTTTGATTGTACTCGTTGTGCCGAGATCATGGCACGAACGAGAATCCCGATTACATCTTCCGGGGCATCCCCTATGACCGTAGAGGGTGCTACCGCTTCGACCCCTCCCAAACGTAGGGCCAAGACCACTCGACCCCCCTCTTCGTCTTCGACTCCGTTGAAGAGGAAGAGGACGTCCAAGCCTAAACCTGCCGGCCAATCGTCCAAGCCAAAACCTAAACCCAAAGCTTTCCGTGCACCCACTCCTCCCGGTGAGCGTTCAGGTAGTGATTCAGAGGATAATTCCGATGAAGAATACACTCCTGAACATCCCGAGAAAGCTCCTACTCCTCCTCCGCCGAAGACCCGTAAGGCTAAGGGTAAAGCTCCTATGCCAGTCGGCGGTGTAGATATATCGTTGTGCCGCGACGACCCTCAGTGTCTCGCAGCGTACAACCGTATAGAGCACTGCCCACTGCTATTAGAGCATTACGTTCAGTTTTCTGATTTCCTTGGCCTTGCTGATCTTCTCTCCTATAGTGGCCTATTGGACTATCTTAGATATGACCCCAAGGCGAACCCCAGACCATATCCTCGCCTGGTCAAATTATTCTATGCCAACCGTGTCCGGGGCCAGTACGACGAGTCTCACTCCATCGAGACTTCTGTTTTGGGGACTCCTATAGTCCTCACGACAGAAATCTTGGGGGAGCTGATAGGTTGCTCGTCGTGTGGCCTCCTCCCTTCTGACATCTTTGTCGATGATATCTCTTCCCTCGATCAGCGGACTCTAGGCAAAATCTTCCAGGTTATCCCCCCAGCTTTTATAGGAGTCCCTTCCAAATCTTTCAAATCAAATGCTTGGGTGCTTAACCTTATCTTGAAATCCTGCCTTCTTCCCAAGTATGGATCTTCATCTCTTCCATCTCAGCCGTTTTTGAAACTGATATACGCTCTGTTCATGGGTAGCGAGATTAATTGTGCTCGCATTATACTCGATAAGATGGACTCTTTCGAGTGTATACGCAAGACCACTAAATCTGTGCATATCCCATATCCATGTCTATTGACCTTGGTTTTCCGTCGTTTCGGTGTTCCCCTCCCTCCTGACGATGAGCGTCCCCTTGGTCCACCTCTGAACGCGACGGCCATTAAGAAATCTCTTGCGACGCTCCGTCACGTGCAGCGGTCGACACCTTCTGCATCTCAGGCCCCTCCTTCAGCTGCTTCATTTCATCCTTCAGCTGCTTCCGTCCCTCCTCCGGCCACATTAGATGATGTTGTACGGTTACTTCATCGGCACGAGTCGCGTTTGGCTCGTACCAAGGAGGTAGTTTGCCGTATGGCACGTTTGATGGGCATTGATCTTCCTCCTTCCGTTTCCGAGGATGAGGAGATGGGCGATGAGGAATTTGATGATCTTGTCACCTCCTTGGTTCGTGGCGATGAGACCACTGCTGCTGCTGCTACCACATCTGCTCCTGATGCTGGCACCTCTTCCGGTGCTCCTGAGACTTCTGCCGCAGTGGATCAGCCTTCTGTTGCTGCTGCTGCTCCTGTTTTGACTGCTGATATTCCTGTTGACACTTCTGCCGTCAAGCCTGTCGTCGACGTCTCGACTCCTGCCCCGACGATCCCTTCTGTTCAGACGCCTACCCTCCCTGCAGAGCCTGAGTCCACTCCCTCGACTGGACCTCCGGAGACTGCAGATCCAGCCACTCCCTCGTGATCGTCAGTTTCGAGGACTCTCCACTGCTCATTGGATGATGCATTTTTTTGAGAGTATTTTGGGTTAGGATGGAGTTTGAGGGTTGTTTTGATGTATTTTGGTTTTTGTGGATGTCAGTGTTGTGTCTTTGATGTACTTTGGATGATGATGTTGTATCGATGATTATGTTGTACTTTTTGATGTTTATATAGATGATGTGTCGCACTTGATATGATGTACTCGATGTGATATCTTTTTGGATGTACTCATGACATTTTTCTATATATACATCGATGTTCTCCTTATTTTATTCGTCGTGCACTTTTACTTTTCGTTCATCGCTTATGATATGTGAATTCGTCACTCGACGCTTGAAAACTTGGTTAAATAGATTGAAATTCTATAATTGTATAGAATTGTTTTCCATGCACAAATTTAACCAAGAATATTGAATATTGGAGAGTATGTTTCTTTATTCAATACATGAATAAATATTTGGTATTTTTGATGATTTTAATTATCGCTTTTTGATAATGGACAATTTGACACACCTTGATTTGATTTCATCACTTTTCCCTTGGTGTCAATTAGGTCCATCGTCATTGTCTACAACTCACGATGTTGGATTTTCCATTTCCTAGTTGTTGTCGTTGTATGCCCCCCATTTTTGGGATAATGCCAAAGGGGGAGAGATAATGATAATAATAAATAGGTCAAATGAAAATTTAACTCAATTTCCAAGAATCTAATTTGATGTGTTAGATTCAGGGGGAGTTAAGATATATATAAGGATTTTTCAAAATCCGATATTTCAAAAATCGATTCTCGTTATATATCTTACTCGTCTGATTGATGCAATTTATATATATTCATTTTGGAATTAACGTGTCATCAATGCAGGGGGAGTAAGTATTTTACATTTGAATCATTATTTTTGATTATTATTTATGTTGGTTTGTCATCACCAAAAAGGGGGAGAATGTTGAATATTGGACTCCCCCGGATTTGGTTTTGATGATGAGCAAACATAAATAATCCATGAACTAACAATTTGTGAGCGCAGTATTGGAGATCGTCGCCAAATTCACGAGAACTATCAAAGCGACATCTCAACACTTCCCAAAGCTCGTATTCATGCCTAAAGCTTCGTTGAAGCTCTTGCGCCGTTTTGGAAGTCATGAAGAATTAATCGAAGCTCTCGAAGACCGTTCTTTAAGGTTTTATTTACAGTCTTTTAAGCTTCGATCTATAGAATGTTAAGCCTTGAGTATATCTTACGATTCTATCTTCATATCGCTCATATCGTAGCTCTAGGATCTTAGTACAAGTTCATTCTAACTTCCTCGAAGCGTCGCGCTTCGATTCGGACTTGTTTGTGCAAATTAGTTGGTACAAGAAGATGTACTGACCGACTAGATGGTGATCTAGTCGGTCAGCAAAGCTTCTTGGACCGACTAGTTTTCTTCCTTAATTTCTTGTTCAGTACTGTTTACAGTTAGTCGGTCTACGTTGACTCACCGACCGACTAGTTTGTGAACTAGTCGGTCAGTGATGCTTCTTTGACCGACTAGTTGAGATTTACTGTTCATGCAAAATTTCTCCTAAGCTACTGTTTATCGTTAGTCGGTCTAAGAACGTTTGGTGACCGACTAGTTGACAATCTAGTCGGTCGACTTTTGTTCTTGGACCGACTAAGTCAATTTGTATTCAGACTATTTCATTATGCCTCTTAGTCGGTCTACGTTCATTGACTGACCGACTAGTTGTGAAACTAGTCGGTCAGAATGTCTTCTTGGACCGACTAGATTTCTAGGTCTGAATTTCTATCTCTTCTCAGTTCCTCTCTTAGTCGGTCCATGTTGGATGACTGACCGACTAGTTGATGAACTAGTCGGTCAGTGGTTGTTCTTTGACCGACTAGTTGCCTCAGATTTCTATCCGTTGGGAAGTGATCTAACTTGTTTTTATGGAACCCTATAAATACAAACCTAGGTCATTTCTCTCTAGGTTAGAGCTGCCATTAAGTGATTCTTTGAGATAGAAAGAGATAGCCATTCTCACTCTTTTCTAAAGCTCTCTTCCTCACAAGAAATCCACTCTCTCACTTTCTAGATCTAGAATCCATCTTGAGAGAAGCTTGTTCTTGGTGAGCCCTTCAAGCTCTAGCTTGAATCAAGTCTCCAAATCACTCCTAGGCACCTATTGCTGGTCATTTTCTTGGTGCTAGGACTTGGTGACTTCATCTTCCTCAAATCCTTCCTTTCACCTATTGGGTAAGAAAAACTCAAGGTATAGGATTTTGTGGTAAGATTGTTTATTTCATTATAAACTCTTTTATATTGCTTGTTGATTCTCTCGGTTGTGAGAGAAGGTTGTGATCCCGGGTTGTGGGATTCACTATTGCCGTTGCATGTATGATTTGATCTTGTGAAGGTTTTTCACAAGATATTCATAGTGGAAATCTTGGGTTAGGGTTTCTAACCTAAGTATCCGGAGGGGATCCGGGTGGTTGGGACGTAGGATCACCGGGAACAAGTCGGGGAGACTTGGGTGGATCCGAACCCATTAACATAATTTGTTAGCATTGTTAATTTTGTTGTTGTCATTCAATTTAAGCTTCCGCAAATTGATTTGGTAGTTGTTTGCACTATAATTAGGAATTATACTCCTTGTTATTTTTAAAGTACTATTCATCCCCCCTCTAGTACTTGTGCAGTAGCTTGTAGGGCATTACAATATTTATGGTAGTACATTTGATTTTTATTAGAAAACAAAATTCCCACTTGAGGTTGACAAATTAGCACTCATTCTGTTGTTTGCGTGTGTCATTGCTGTATTTAATTATTGTTTCATGCTATCCTTTGGTCTGTTGTTTGAGTGTGTCATTGTCCTGTTGTTTGCCTGCTATATGCTATATGCTCTGAGTGTGTCATTTATCTGGCATGCATGCAATTTATTTGTCATTGTTTTTGTCATTGTCCTGTACCATGCAAGCAAATGATATGCCTGATACTGGAGTTCTATAAAATGCTGCAAGGATATATAATTTTTTTCTTTGGCTGAACAACCCCAATAATGATTATGTGGAAAAATGGGTATCCGTCAATATGGATGGCAGGCAATTGGTGTCATTCATTGCTAATGTGGATATTTTGGTGTTTCTTTGGTGTATTGCCTTTGCCCAATGATGATAATGTGGATCCTTGAACTGAACTTCTTCTAGGAGGGCTTGCAATTAGTTTCCTAACTTCCCAATGATGATAATCCTAACTTCTTCTTGGAGGGCTTTGCCCTATGATGACAATGTGGTTTAAGCATGCTCATATCTGAATTCTTGGTTGGTTTCAATTCATTCATTGGGAAATAATGGGGAGATATTGTAGGAACTAGTTGCAAGCAACCAGAAGTGGCCATGATTGAATAAATTATCTGAGGGCAGCAGTCATGGTTGGTTTCAATTCATGACATTAGTATTTTTTTGGCCTTGTGCTGGCCTTCTCATTTGCCTTAAATACTCTGTGCCTGTTTTTTGCTCTTCCTGAAATTGGACTTCTATATCAGCTTCTGGCCTTCTGTTGCCTGAAATCTATGTATTGCATTTTTTTGGACTTGATCTGTCCTCCTTGCCTGCTCATTTGCCTGAAATTCTCTGTGTTTGTCCCTGTTGTTTGCTCTTGCTGAAATTGGATATATTTTTTAGCTTCTGTCCAATGATGATAATGTGGATCCTTGAACTGAACTTCTTCTAGGAGGGCTTGCAATTAGTTTCCTAACTTCCCAATGATGATAATCCTAACTTCTTCTTGGAGGGCTTTGCCCAATGATGACAATGTGGTTTAAGCATGCTCATATCTGAATTCTTGGTTGGTTTCAATTCATGCATTGGGAAATAATGGGGAGATATTGTAGGAACCAGTTGCAAGCAACCAGAATTGGCCATGATTGAATAAATTATGTGAGGGCAGCAGTCATGGTTGGTTTCAATTCATGACATTAGTATTTTTTTGGCCTTGTGCTGGCCTGCTGGCCTTCTCATTTGCCTTAAATACTCAGTGCATGTTCTTTGCTCTTCCTGAAATTGGACTTCTATATCTGCTTCTGGCCTGCTGTTGCCTGAAATCTAATCATTGCATTTTTTGGACTTGTTCTGTCCTGCTGGCCTGCTCATTTGCCTGAAATACTCTTTGTGTGTGTCCCTGTTCTTTGCTCTTGCTGAAATTGGACTTCTGTTTCAGCTTCTGGCCTGCTCTATGCTGAAATCTGAGCATGTGTTTTTTGGACTTGTGCTGGCCTGCTGACCTTCTCAGTTGCCTGAAATACTCTGTGTGTGTGCCTGAAATACTCTGATTCTGGATTTTTATACAGCATTCCAATTACAGCATATTATCAACTCTTTGCTGAGGCTGACATTGGACTAGGTCCTGAAATCTGAGAATTCACGCCCAGATTTCTGGACTGATTCTGGATTTTTATACAATGAATGAATTTGTTAATTTTATAAGGGGATTTGGGTGAACTAGCCCGATGATGATTATGTGAAAAAAAGGGTATCCGTCAATATGGATGGCATGCAATTAGGATCCTTCATTACACATGTTTGCGCAGAATTTGAATAACAATTGATTTCTGAGTTGGTAAGTAAGTAGGAAATTGGTTGAAAATAATGTGATAGTTGGGAGTTTATTTTCTTGAGATGATGTGTTATTGGGTGGATTCAATTCTTGTCATGGGCATGTGTTGCTAGAAAATGAAGGAGCCATTGCCATGCAACCTAATGGGGATATGTAAAATTATAATCTGAGGGCGCTTATTGTTAAACTATATGAATGCCCGCAATAAGCTTCCCCTTTTTTTCAGGCCATTTTTGCTTTCATTGTTTTTTGTGGGTCGAATTACTTTTACAGTTATCCGTAGTCGTAATTCTTCCATTGCCAATCTCCTTCATTATTATTTGATCTTTTTGTTTGACTGTTCGTTCTGAGTTCTGAATGCTGCCGACATCCTACCATGCCAATGCTCAATGCTTTTCGTAGGTATGATGGTCCCTCTTTATTTTAAATTTATCACTTTTTATATGTACCCTGTTATATGTTAATGAGGATGTTTTTCTTGCCAGGTACTGATGAGTTAGCAGTCAAGCTCATCTTATCGATCTCGACAGAGAGATGCGACACTTGGCGACTTTGATGCCGATTTCGATGACTTCAAGATATGCCATTGTGGGCTTCAGGTCCCACGGAGGACTTCATGGACAAGAGCAAACCCTGGGCGTAGATTTTGGAGTTGTACAGCTCGAGAGAATCGCTACAAATTCTTCCTATGGAAGGATCCCGCCCACACTGAGTTATCCAGACTGGTTATCATGCATTACATGGATGAGATTGACCGAAGGCCCACTAATGTAAGTTCGACGCCCCCTTTGACAGAGAGTAGGATGTCAGAGATGGAGGGATGGCTGGATACTGTTGTCTGTGTTGGACGCAACGATCTAGAAACTTTTGTTTGATGATGACAAACGTGTGTGAACGTTTTTAACGTGTGTGTTAAGTGTTTCAGGAACGGCGAACGTGCGATTAATTCACGGAAAGGATTTGGGGAATGTGCAATGGAGAAAGGGGAGAACCTAACTTGTGTTAACTTATATTTATTGGAGTCAAACCCCTAAACCTATTCCGTACCAAGCCAAACCCTAGTCATGAGAGCCGGCCTTCATATATATAAATCCCCAAGACCTCAAAAAGGGGAGCTGCTGAATTCTTAGAATCCACGCACATCAAAAATGAGAACAGGCGGCCAAAGCTCAGGAGTCATCAAAATAATTAAATACAAAATGGTTAAAAGCCCAGGCACAATATTTGGTTTCATATTGTTTTTTAAGGAGCACAACCCAAAAGGCCATTGTTGATTAAATTCAAAAAGCCCAATAATCCTTGACAGCCGCACCCTTCACATATTTATCATATAGGGCTAGCCGCAGTTTTTTTTGGAGAGTCTGAGATCTCAAAAACACAAGGCCGCTTGTTTTAATCACATGCCCTCTCAAAAACCCTAGTGCCGAAAAAACTTGAATCAGCCGCATTAAAAAATATTCCCTAGGCAAAAAGTTACATATAGAGGAGAGCTGCATCATTTTCTAAGGTGTAGGGGCATTCGTTGATTCACAAGCACAGCCACATCATTTAAAAAAAGGGTCAGTGCGGAATTTTTTTTTCCAAGGCCGTTTCCTTCTTGTCCCCCCCTCAAGAATTCCAAAGAGAGATCTTCATGGAGCCGCACAAAAATTTTCTGACAGATCTTCTTCATATATTATCATAGGGGACATCCGTAGGTTTTAGGGGTGAGAGCTCTTTAAGTGCGATTTAAAATCCAAGCACATGCCGATTTATCTTCATCTCTTTTAGTGCGAAAATCCCAAGAGCAGCCGAAGGTTTCTATTTGTTCTTGATTCATTGTCTCAGGGTCAAGCATCTTTCCCAGAGGGCAGGCCGAAATTTATCTGACATGCACCAATGACAAAGCAAACATGGTGAGTTTCGTTTCTTTTAAATAATTTAATAAAGCTACACTTGTTTTGATTGTGCAGGCACACAGTGAAAGCACCTTGTGCAATCTGATGTAATCCATGATACAAGCACTTGCAATCATCATGTGCAAGCTGATGTAATCCACATTACAAGCACTTGCCATCATCAATGCCCGAGTACGGACAAAGGCAAACATAAGTGCAATCATCCCGTCGGCACACAAATTGGAGAAGGGAAATTGCCGCAAGTTCAAGTGCAAACCCCTTTGAGTACCAAGAGCTGCAACTTGAGTTGTGAAGAGAGGGGAGACTACGACATCTACGTCAGACGATTTCTGACCCGTGCTGATTGACGAAGACGACACCGCTACACAATCTGAGCATTCTAAACTCTCTTGTTTATTATATTGTGTAGTATTTGTGTTAGTTCTTCGTAGGGAAAACTTTACCTTTTGTGTTACTTTTTGGGGACCTGACGACTTTGGGAGTCGTCACGGAGGGAGAGCATCTGACTAGATTGATAGTGTAGAGCACGTGGTGTGCGTACGAGCTAGGTGAGAGTAGATTTGGGATCTTGACTCATTGTAGATGTACTTGATTACATATCTATCTAGTAGTTGCTTTCGGGGGCTGGAGTAGGTCGTGGGGACGACCGAACCAGGGTATATCTGTGCGTATTCTGTGATTGTTATTTTACTGCCCTGTCTGTGCCTATAACTGCGTGGGATTGTTCGTGGGTTGCACGAATATTTTTATTAGCCTATTCACCCCCCTCTAGGCTACGATCCAGATCCAACAGTCTGTCTACTTGAGCGGACCACTGGGCAGTTGGAGAGCATCGTAGCCGATTACCGTTCCATTAAGACCGGACTGCTAGCTCTCTTAGTTGTAATATGTTTTTATGTAATTTTGATGTATAACAGTAGGCGTTAATGTTAAACACTGTTATGGATTATTTGTTTTTGTATCATGTTGATGATGGGGAATATTTGGTCTATTTGTTTATCGTTGGGCTCTGGTAATTGATGTTTAACACTAATGCGACTGTTTCACAATATCAGTTGATGTGGAGATGTACAGTTTGTGACTTTGATGTCGTTTTCGAGGGTTGTTGTATTTTGAGGTGGTTTGTATTTGGACGACTTTTTGTTTCACTTTACGGTATATATACGTTGTTGATGTATTCTGGGTTTATGCATCACAATATCATCATTGTATGAAATTTTTTCTTACTTAATTATTGATGGTTAACATAGAGAATACGACAATGTCAAAATAAAATGTATTTATTTTTTGTGATATTTTAATTAGTTTGTCATATTGCAAGGGGGGATATTGTTCTTTTATTTTGTTACAGACGTATATTTAGTTTTTATATCAATTCTAATCACAAATGCAAGGGGGGTCATTGTTCCCCGATTCTTACCACAACTTTCACCCTCCAACTTTCACAACAACATTCACAACCAACTTCAACACAAAAAAACATAATAAAGTTGTGTAGGGCCCACACACAATTCCAACATCCTCATTCACAACCCACTTTCACCCAAAAAAACACACTACTCTACTTTATCCACCACTATTCATCACTTCCACAAACCAAGCACTTTAACCTAAAAGAACATGCCCTTGGTTGCCATTGGAAATTTACAGTGTTGCCGTTAAAAACGAGGGAGGATGAAAATGGTGAACAGGAAAATGTTGGAATATTGTGTTGTGTGTAAACAAAAAAAATGATTTTTAAGTTTTAAGGTGTAAAGTGGTCTGTGTGAGGAGCAATTTGGTTTGTCCACATAGTAATAGAGGAAATTAGGGTGTGCAAACAGGTTCCATTTTGATTGGTTTAACCCAGGTCGACTCGAATGCAACTTCATAATTCATTAGCTTTATTTTATTTTAACAGTGTATCCAAACCAAACTGATTTGTTTGGCTTAGGGCCTGTTCTTTTCGGAGAAAATTGGCTTGGAATTCTCATTTGAGCACTATTCCTACACTATTCATGAGGATTCCAGCTTCAATTTCGTAGGGGCTGTTCTTTTGTGGTTTGGGGTATTTGGGATTCCTGTCTGACGTGGCCCTTGTCAGAGGGATTCCACGGGGCCAAAGGAAATTGGTGCAATTTGCTCTGATTACAGAGGATTCTCAAAACAAAACGCCCCCCTTTCTCTTCCCACCAATCAGTGTTTTTCCCTTTCTTTTCTTTTTTGCGCTTCGTGAGGCAGTCGCTGCCTCACGCGAAAAGGAGTGGGGCCCCCGCTATATGCACTTCCGATTAACCATATTCGTATCCAATTAATTATTTTAATTATTAAATAGATAGTATATGAATTATTTAATATAATTTTAAGTATTTAGTTTAGTTTTAAATAGCACAAATTAAATTTGAGTGGACCACACACCACTTTCTTCATCTAACTTTTTTCAACCAAAGAACACACTACACGGAGTGGGCCCCACCTCAACTTTCCAACTCTACAATACAACCCCATTTTCCAACACACTACACCAAATTTATCTCTCATCAGATTCCACACTTCTCAACTTTCCCAATTTATACTCTCCTACAAAAGAACAGGCTGAGAGATAAATTTGGTAGGAAAGTATAAATTGGGAAAGTTGAGAAGTGTGGAATCTGATGAGAGATAAAATTGGTGTGGTGTGTTCTTTTGTTGGAAAGTGAGGTTGGATTATAGAGTTGGAAAGTTGAGGTGGGGCCCACTCCGTGTAGTGTGTTCTTTGGTTGAAAAAAGTTAGATGAAGAAAGTGGTGTGGGGTCCACTCAAATTTAATTTGTTTTATTTAAACCTAAACTAAATACATAAATCTAAATTAATTAATTAATATACTATCTAATTAATACTTAATATAATTAATTGAGTACGAATATTGTAATAAAATGTGCAAATAGCGAGGGGGCCCACGCAGTTAACGCTGCTTGCTTCGGAACGAAAGCCAAAAAAACTGCTTCGCTCTGATTGGAGACACGTGAGATTGGGACCCACACCGAGCCAAGAATCCTTCGTTTTCCTAGCTTTTTGCAGAGAAAACACAATGGGTGTGGGAATCCTACTGTCACCTGCCACCTCAGCCTTTAATCGCAAATCAACATTTTGTCAAAAGAACACACAAAAAAATTCCCCCTAGGAATCCTATGAACAGTAGGTGAATAGTGTGTGAACAGTAAGTTTTCCTCATTTTCTCACCAACAATCTTGCAAAAGAACAGGCCCTAACGGGAAGTTACTCAGTCAGCAAAAGATAGGAAAAGTTCCCGAGTTTTATTGATGAAACGAAGCTCGTGTCAGTGCACTTTTGCTGATGGCTCAAAAATACCGTCAGCAAAAGGTAACGCGTCATGCCAAAAAATAATGTGCCAATGCCCTAAAATTCCAAGCACTGGAGTGCCGGATAAATTCACTAACAAGAGAAAAATTGTCGGCAGGCCTATGCAGGTTTCACTGATGGAAACATGTTGTCATCGATGAATATAACATGCCACGCCATAAAACCCCCACACTTGATGCGGGTATCGTTGACGGCAACAAAAACATCAGTATATCTCGACTTTCCCTAACGGTATATCAGTCGTCGTCAACGAATATTACGTTGTACTGACAGAAGTATATTTCGTCAGTGGTACCGTAACCTATACTGATAGAGAAATGTCGTCGTCAGCGAATAAAACATGCCACATCATAAAATCCCCCATGCTGTAAGGTCCCTGGCTATGAGTCCCTGGCTATGAGGAAAACACTAGAAGGGGGGTTGAATAGTGTTTATGTAATTTATAAAGATAGTTACACCAAATTAAATTCCTAACCAACAAATAGTGCGGAATAAAAATAAACCCAAAATGAAACATAAGCAAACACAAGGATGTTTCAAGGGTTCGGATTACCCAAGTCACTTCCCGACTTGTTCCCGGTAATCCTACGTCCCTTCCACCTGGTTAACAACTGGATACTCAAGTTAGAACCCTAACTTGAGGTTTCCTTAAAACCCACTTGTAGCAACCCTACAAGTGAAATCGAAATACAATCGATTGACCTTGACTCCCACAACTTGGGAGCAAGCAAACCACTCTCACAAACCGAGAGTAAATCAAATAACTAAATTTATGAAATATAAAATTAAGCAACACTTACAATCACCTATGCCTTGAAGTAGAACTTGAAGGAGAAGTGTGTTGTGTGTTGAAAGACTCTTTTGGAGTAGAGGAAAGCCCTTTCTCTTGATTGCACCAAATGCCTAGAAGATTTCTCTTTGGTTCTAGGATGGAGAGCAAGAGATAAAGATTGGAATTCTAGGGCTTTAGGATTTGAGAGCTTTGATCTTGAGAGACTGAAAGCTTGAATGATTTAGCAAAAATGAGTAACCTCTCAATGGAATAGTAGAGGATCCTTTTATAGGTTTCTCAAACCCCTTAAACTGAATCAACAAAAACCCCTTTGAAATCCGTGAGGAAAAACTCAACGGATAGAATCTGCGCCCGAGACAGTCGACTGTTGAACAACACACAGTCGACTGCTGCACAGTGACAGAGGGTAGGTGAGAATTCATAACGGTAACTTACCACATGGACAGTCGAATGATGAGGCATAGATAGTCGACTGTTGAACCAACAGGCGACAGTAAATCCTACAACAGGCGACTGGCCGAAACAGGGTAAGTAGATGAAATCTGAGAAACGTCTGGGAGAACATGACAGACGACTGATGAAGAGAAGACAGTTGACTGTTAAGCTAAACAGGCGACTGTAATTCCTTCTTCAGACGACTGTCAAGACCCTGATAATTTCCAGAGAGTTGAGTCATCAAATAGGCTCAAAGACAGACGACTATTGTAGCAATGACAGTCGACTGTTCCATTGGACAGTCGACTGTAAATCCAACAATAGTCGACTAGCCAGAAAAAACAAAGAAATAGAATTTGGGCTAAAGATAGACAGGCGACTGATTTACAAAACACAGTCGACTGTCACTTGGACAGGCGCCTGTGAATCGTTCATAAGTCACCTGTGAGAGTTAAAGCCGAGAAGCCCAAAACTAGACTTAAAAAGTTTGTGCATATCAGGCGACTGTAGAACAAAACACAGTCGGCTGTTTTGAGACAGGCGACTGTAAATCGTTCATCAGTCGACTGTTATAAACAAGACATACACAATCTAGATGGAAATGAATTGGTGTCTAAGGAAGGTTGATCTAATGAAATCCTAAGACTGAAATGAAGATGTGTGAGTGCTCCAACAATGTTCTACTTCTAAGCTACATACTAGAAGAGAAACAAGAAAGTTACATTAGACGAACTCTCTCTTCTTTCCAACGCCTGAGCTTGAAGTCTTCTAGGAGCTTCAATCACCATCTACGATCATCCAATCTACTTCATTTGCTTTCAATGATCTTTGAGTATCATCCATTGCACATTGATCTTCATAATAAGCTTAGGCAATGGATTAACTGCAAATAGGGGATTAGTCACAAGTATTTATGTTTGCTCATCATTAACACCAAGGAGGGAGAAGTCCAATACTCAACATTCTCCCCCTTTTGATGATGACAAACAAACAAAAACAAAAAGGTAAATAATTATGCTTAAAGAAAACTTACTCCCCCAACATAGATGCCAATCTAGTTAGTCAAGAAATATTAGTGCATCTATATGTCAAATGAAGAAAATGAGTAAGATATGCATGAATGAAATGAATCCATGAAATCTAGGAAATAAAATCCATATTCATTATATCTTACTCCCCCTGAATCTAGGGCAACTTCAATCTTAGATTCAAGTGTAATTAGAAATTACTTAGCACATTCATTATGAATCTGTATGTTTATTTCTCTCCCCCTATGGCATTATCCAAAAGGTGGGAGTAAAATAACAACAATCGTGCTAAATAAGAACTAACAACAATTACAAGAGTCTAAAGATATGAAAATCAAAAAACTCATAAACCACATTAAACATGTATCTGATAAGAGGAATGAGAGTCCAATATCAACATCACATATACACGAAGGAAGACTATCGTCTCAAATCACATCACATATAGAATATAGCATACACGGAGACAATATCACAAAATTCACACAGATATGATAAACAATTATACAATGCGTGAAACTGAACGAAGAAACTGCAACAACATACATACATGTGTGTGTGTGTGTGTGTGTGTGTGTGTGTGTGTATTCTATAAAATAGAGCAGATTTTAAATTTTGTCCCAGTCATCAGTCCAGTAATATTGCTTTTTCCCAGTCATAAGTTCCTTGCTGACTAGGACAATGAGCCCAAAAAATTAGAGGGTAACTCTTTTGAAATTTCAAGTTTGGGGGGAACTTGCGAACAACAGTTTTGGGGTGAGACTCTTTTGACATTTCAATTTTGATCCCAAAAATCCTCAGCCGCCAAAAACTCGCTGAACATGAAACCAAAAGGTTTGGGGGGGGGACGTTTTTGAAAGCTCTGAACTTGCAACCAAAAAATTCTGAACTTGATCCAAATATTGCAGCGTCCAAAAATCCTCAAGCTGAGGAAAAACTAAACCGAGCCCGGGGGGAGTTTGGGAAGAGACGTGGGCGAGGGAAATTGATTAAAACTAGAAATCACGTGAGAGAGAGAGAGAGAACCCTTCCTTGGCAATCTCGAAGGATGGTCGGATCCCTAGAGGTATCTTTTGAACCTCTCACCTCGGATTCTTTGGCGATCCAACTCGATTAGGGTTTTTGCACGATGGCCTCGGATCAAACCAGTGCGGCTGGATCCCAGCCCCTAGCTCAATTGGTAAGCTTTATTCGGCATTTTTGACGTCCCTCGCGTTTGCGCGTCAGATGTGTGCAATATATAATTGGGGGCGTGAGATTTAAATATTTATAACTGCAAGCGCACGGTGTTGTAGTGTGGCTTGGGGGTCGAACTCAGGGAGACATGGTTGTGCTTGTGTCAAGAAGGATCGGATTCACCCCAAGGGCGAGCTAGCCCGAATCGGATGATGGTTTGTCACAGAAAATAGAATGCGAGGTATAAACAATTATAAAGGGAAACCCGGGACTTCGGTTTTCACCATATCGTGAGATTCTCGCCAACACGGCCTATGGGTAGGAAAACGACCGGAATTAGGGTCTAGTGGTGAGACGTTGCCTCTAAAAGTGGTACCCGCGTCCCATGGGCCCGATATTCCGGTCGGTGCCCAGGATGATACGCCAGACTACCCGGATTCGGTCAGTGGGCATTCCCATGTCCATTAAAACTGATCGACTCCGGGAGCACTAAGCTCGCAATGATAACTCCCGACATCTCGTCCTGCTGTTCCCACGCGCTAGGATTCGATGCCTACGCTAAGGGCGTGAGCTATGGCTAGGGGGTCAACCGCCAAGTTTATTCCCCCCTTGGCCCAACGATCAAAGGCGGTCTTTTTCCCGTCGATGACAATAAAACACCCCGCGTAACCGGTAGATTCCTAATTCCTATCGATTTCCTAGTCCTATGGACGCATCGGGGAGAGCCCACGAAGGGGTTTCCACCAAAATCCCAGATTTCGGAACTACTCACACATATTTACTAAAAAGCAATCTAAATCAAAATCGACCGTTAAAAACATGATCAGGCGATTGAAAAGTAGTAAGAGCAATGCAAATAAGACTATATTAAAGTTTGGTAAAGATCAGACAACTTACAAATATCTAGAAAATTACAGCCGTCAAGAGAGAGAAAAAACAGCAAAAAAATAACAACTCTCGTTTCTGGAAAACCTAGGGGTCATATATATAGAATATGATATCACCCGATCGGTTGAAAAGTCAACCGATCGGGTGACCTGCTTAGTTTCTTCGACAGTTCAGCACGGGACTTCACCCGGTC
The DNA here is from genome assembly GCA_030789695.1 of Scilla litardierei. Taxonomy (NCBI): domain Eukaryota; kingdom Viridiplantae; phylum Streptophyta; class Magnoliopsida; order Asparagales; family Asparagaceae; genus Scilla; species Scilla litardierei. The sequence continues at coordinate 182,664,145 of CM061133.1, forward strand.
ATATGGCACGGTCGGTTGAGGGTTGAAGGTGATCGGTTGGATCTTCGTGCCGTCGGGTGAACCGGTCGGTTGAGCTCTCTGTGTCTCGGCTTCGGAGAATCGGCTACAGGTGAACCGATCGGGTGAAGGTCACCCGATCGGTTGGCATTCAGCATCAAATTCCATAGAGTTGGGGCGTTTGAACCGGTCTCTGAACCGACCGGTTGACTTTCCGCCCGCTTCAGCTTGTGTCTGGGTGGTGCACGCGTGCATCACCCGATCGGTTGGAAGCGACCAACAGGTCGGGTGAGGGGTTGAAAGATGCTATCTTCGTCGTTTGACCCCCTGGATCACGCGTGACTCCTCCCGTTGCTCTGGGGACTCATGATATCATCGTTATATGTCCCCTACGACGGTAAACTCCTGCAAAATACAAAAAACACGGGAAAGCGAAAGAAAACAAGAAAACACGAGAAAACGAATACAAGACGGCGGAAAACAACGAAAAAACACAAAAGAAAACGTGCGTGAATATATGAAATATAAACGCACGTCAAAATCCCCCAAGCTGAACCCTTCCTCGTCCTCGAGGAAGACGAGTGAGAGTAGGAGCTCGGAGGGAGAAAATAGAGAGGAAGAGAGGAAAGGAGAAAACAGAAAATCCTAAATCGCCCGTCAGAGCCAGCAAAATCAAAAACACACACCAAGCTAACAAACGCCAAATCACACCACTAAACCGAGGAATACGAGTCTAGACAAGTGCCGTGGGCCCATGCCGTGAAGCGCGAGTGAGTGTGGTCGTGTGCTAGCAATCGGTGTCACTATCTACATTGTGCAATAAGCTCCATATACACAAATCCAAGTAATGACCCAAATATCGATTCGATTTAGAAATAGCGGTGAATATATGGCTCAAGCATGCAAGAGAAGAGTATGAGAATAGAAATGCATCATGCGTCATGGACTCCACAGCTAGGGGCTCGGACATCACCACACTATCACCTAGATAATAGCTAGAATTCCCTATCCCAAGTGTTTTCGAAAGCGTGGGGGTTGAGATGATGTGGAGTAGAACACTCGGTGCAAATTCTCGCCTTCCCTTTATTCTCGGTAAGTAGGAAAATATTCACACTCATATATTTTTTTGGTTTTGGATATATGTATTTTTTTGGCTTTTTGGCTATACAATTTTCTCTTTTCTTTTCTTTTTGGGTTTTTCTTTTTCTTTTCTCTTTTTTTGGAATTTTTTGGGTTTTTGGCTATACACGTGTGTACTCTCCCAAGTGGGAGAACGGTACACGACGAGGGGATTTGCACCAAGTAAAACAAAAAAAGAAATCGGATTCTAGACACTTGGGCAAGGGAGATATTTCACTAATCAGAGCGTAGGCTAAATGGGTTATCCTGGTCCTAACTGTGGAATACCGATACATGCGAAATGAAGCATACGATATATATATATTCATGCATATAGAAGCAGATAGGAGAAGCAAATACCACATATTCAAATCGAAACATGATAATCTAGTGGTCATTCCTGGACATGTATATAAAGTAAAATCACAAAGTAGAAGCACACCAAACAGCTAGGCACGACACACAACTCACAAAAAAGCAAAGTGGACCCACGATGAATGACATGCAAGAGGACTCGACTTCCTAGGGTTAGTTAATGTGATTATCGATGCCATGCTAGGCATGTGTGATTTTGTGGCAATTCATCATAGGGTTCATCTCTAGGAGAAGGAGATGAAAAAGAAGAAAAGAAAAATAATAACACGACGAAAAGGACTCAAAAACGAAAAAGAAAGACTCAAATGACGCACAAAGTGCGACTCCCCCAAGCTGAAGTTTGCATTGCCCTCAATGCAAAAGAATTAAATACGGGAGGGCAATGAAAATGGGGGGGGGGGAATGCCCACTGACACACAAATACATGAAGAACAAGGAAAACACACAAATGAAACTGAAAAGAAAAATCACACCACATGACATATGAACAGAAAATAAAAATAGAAAACACACGACACAACAAATGAAACAAACACACAAAGAAAAACGACACACGACAGCACACAGGAAAAATTGACTTCCCCCAAGCTAGACATGACAATGCTAGCAAGATGATATGATCGTGAAAATGCAGAGATATGCAAGGGGGAGGTCAGAAAACAAAATGAAATCAAAAGGCAGGAGATGCGAAGTTCTCGTCCTCATTGGAAGAGGGTGTGGATGTGTGGTCGGGGGAGGCGGGGGTGTGCGGAGAAGTGGGGAAAGAGGTGGAGGAATAGGTGTAGTGGGGACGTGAATGATGGGTGGAGTGTCGGTGGAGGTGGGTGGTGGTGGAAATACGGCGATCAAGGCGATGGTAGAAGGGATAGAAATGGGGAGAGAAGACGTGGCGGTGACGGTAGTGGATGGCGGTGGGAGAGATCTGGAGCGCACCTGCAATTTCTTGCGGTGCACATATGTAGTGACGGTGGAGGAGGGAGGATGTGGTGTGGGGGCGACAGAAGTGGTCGTGAGAGGAGAAGTGGATACGGGGATGGGAATAGATGTGGGTGGGGGAAATGATCGCCTATGTGTGGGTGAAGGAGGTGGGGAGGGGTGGGATGGTGGAGGAGAAGAATGTGATGGGGGGTGACGATCGTCGAGGTGGTGAAGGTGGTGGCGAGGGGTGTGGTGTGGGTGGTGGTGGTCCGTGGACATGAGTGAGAAGGTGGAGGATGGCGGCCACGTTCCTCTCAAGTGTGAGGAAACGTGGGTGAGTGAGAAAGGACGGTGATGGGTCCGAGGGGACAGAGGACGTGGCTAGAGCACGGAGAGCTGCGACCTCGGCCTCGAGGCCAAGACGAGCTGAGGCCTGGCGGCGACCAAAAGAAGTGGACTGACGTGAAGCGGAAGTGGTGCCGAGAAGTGATGTGGAAGTAGTGCCGGTGGCAGTGGTCATGCTGGCACTGGACACAAGGTCGGAGATGGCTGCAGAAAGATCCTCAGCAGTGATAGGACCGGAGCACGGGTGGTGTGACTCGGGCCAGCCCCGATGTCTCCCCGGGACGCAGTGATATCCTGCTCGCCTAAGCGGGCGGCTGGGGAAGGTGGTCTGTGTGTGTCCTGGGGAAAGAAAGGAAGGCGCAACCCTGCAAGAAACTCGGGATCGGGCGAAAAAGTCCAATCTCCCACTACAGCAATAGTCATGCGAGCGGGGTTGGGGAAAATGGTGTAGCGGGCTGGGGGGTGGCCGTAGTTGAAATTGAAACGACGATCAGGGCGGGGCTTAATCATATGAATATGCCGCATGACATCAAGATTTAGATATGAGGGTCCTGCGGCAGTGGGAAGACCTCGGGGGATGGGGATATTAAATTGGGGAAAAGAAGCAATGATAGTGATTATTCCCCCATAAAAAAGCTTGCCCTTGCCGGCCCTGCTAATCTCGAGGAGCCGAACGGGTGGGGGGGGGGGGGGTTTATTTATATGGTTTAAGTCGAACCGATCGGGTGAGTTGTCACCCGATCGGTTGACTATTAGGTCGAGATTTTTAGCTGAAGAGACGCTACGAGCGAACCGGTCGGTTGATAACTCACCCGATCGGTTGGCCGCTCCACAAATTTTCCCGAGAGTTTGGTACAGCTTACCCGGTCTGTCACCTGATCACGCTTCGTATCAACTGATCGGTTGATCATTTCCCAAAAATTCCCGAGACTTCAGCCCTAGTTTACCCGGTCTTGCAACCGGTCTCGCATATCTTCACCCGATCGGTTCGTTGAGAGACTGATACGACCAGCAGCTGATACACCTCACCCGATCGGTTGAGTTATCAACCGATCGGTTGGGGCCTTGTTTTCTGCAAAATTCCACAAATGGCCTAAGTCCCTCAACGGAAGTTCTTGCGGCTGGATTTATTTATTAAAATAGATAAAATAAAGTTAAAAAAAGTCCTAAAAATTGGAAACAAATGTTTAGAGCATGGGTTGCCTCCCATGAAGCGTTTTTGTTTAACGTCGTTAGCTCGACGCCCGTAGATGATGTTCAAGGTGGGCGATACGGGTGATGTCCAAAGTCTGGCATCGCTTCAGCTTCAGAGCTGGTATCTCTCAGTGTAGTCGGTGGTAACAAGAAAACTTGTTCGATGACTCTCCCTTTGTTGACCGGGTCCGGGGGCTTCTCCCTCATATTGGCGTCCACCGTCACTCGTTTAAGGATCCGGACCTCATCCCCGGTGAGCCCCATGGGCTCTTTGCCTTTTCTCCTCGTCGGAGGATCTTTTGGGAATCCGGGAGGGATCACATGTTGGGCAACCACCCCATCAGCAACTTCTTCCTTTGGTGAGCCAGATTGCTCTCCAAGGTCTCCCAAGCTATCAGGGGGATTTCTTGAAAGAACCTCCTAGGAGCTTTCTTCCACAACTCTCTCTTCTTCGTTCTCCAGCTTACTGATACTAGGATCATCCGGGGGATTTGGGTGCTTCATCGACAACCTTAAGTCGAACTCGACTTTTTCGTTGCCCACATTAAGGGAAAGCTTCCCCTTCTTCACGTCTATTAGCACACCGACGGTTGCCATAAAGGGCCGTCCAAGGATAATAGGAGTGTGCTTATCTTCCGGCATATCCATCACCACAAAATCCACCGGCACTTGCACTCCACTTATATCAACGGCTAGGTCGTCTACTACTCCCACCGGGTATTTAACCGATCTGTCGGCTAATTGAAGTGTCATACCCGCGGGCTCCAAGTCTCCCATCCATATTCTCCTGTATAGCGATAGGGGCATTAAACTGATGCTCGCTCCTAGATCGACGAGCGCCCTCTGGATTCGCATTTCCCCAATCGAACAAGGGATGGAGAAACTTCCTGGGTCTTTAAGCTTGGGCGGATTTGCACGCTGAATGAGGGCACTACACTCCGCCGTTAATACGACCTTCTCCTTTCTGGATCCTCTTGTCACCAAGTCCTTTAGAAATTTGGCGTTGGAGGGAATCGTCTCGTTAGCTTCGAGGAAGGGGAATTGCAAGCTCAGATCCTTGACCATGGCAAAGAATTTTCCATACTTCTCGTCTATCTTGGCTCAGGCAAGCCGTTGTGGAAAAGGCACAACGGGCTTGAATACTCTGAGGTTCCCTTCCTCAATTTTTTTCTTCTCCTCTTCATGGACTCCCTCTGGAGTAGTTGGCTTTGACGACGAAGCACCGTCGTCATTCAATTTTTCAATTGGTCGCTCTACGACCAACGGTGCTTCCTGTTCCTTGGCGGGCACTCTAGTGGGGATTTGTGTTCCGCTCCTCAAGACGATAGCAGACACGTTAGCATGCTCGTGCGTGAGCACCAAGGTCTGATTCACCCCCCTCGGGTTCACCTCCGGTTGTGGTGGCAATAAGTTTTGCGACCGTGAAAGGTTCGCCACTTGTAACCCCAGCTGGGTTACTTGGTCCGTGAGAGCCCGGTGTCCCATTTCTAGCTTCAGATTTATCTTCTCTTGGTTGGATATATATTGAGTCAAAAGGGACTCAACCGGAGAGATGACCCTCTGTTGGCCATATTGCTGCTGCTGCTAAACGGGTTGCTGATTCCTGGGAGTATATTGCTGATATTGTTGTGGAGGTTGCTGCTACTGAAACTGCTGCTGCTGAGGCCTAGCCGGCTGATATATCTGTTGTTGCTGCTGCTGAGGCGGCGGCGGCTGATATGGTGCCCGGTAACTAAGGTTGGGGTGGTTCCTGTTATTAGAGAATTGGCCGGATTGGAGTTTGTTCGTGGTGGAAAAGGCGCATTACCCGTAGGATTGTAAAATAACGTGCTCGCCTGGTCCACCGGGGGTGAAATGTCACCTCCATCGAAATCCCCCATGACTTTGGATTCCACCGCAGCAATCTGTTGTGCTTCGGCGCCACCAGCGCCTACCATCAAAGCAGAGATCTGGGTCGACAGCAAGTCAAACTTGCTGGATAATCGGTCGACATCTTCGACCCTGTGGATACCCCCAGATCTGGTGTGGCTCTCTCATCACACCACCGCTCATTGTTTGATGCCATATTTTCTAGAATTTGTCCGGCATCTTCTTCACTCCTTGACATAAAGGACCCTCCAGCCGCGACATCCATGGAAGATTTTAAATCGTCCCTCTACCCATTATAAAACAGATTTATGATCTGTCACTTGGAGAGCTCGTGGTGGGGACATCTCCTCTGCATTTCCTTGTATCTGGTCCAGGCTTCATGCAGAGACTTGTGGCTGGCCTGGGAGAAGGAGGAGATCTCACTCCGCAGCTTCATGGTCTTTCCCGGAGGAAAGAACTTCGTCAGAAAAGCATTTAAAAGCTTCTCCCAGGTGTTGAATGTGTTCGGGTCCTTCCCCCTAAGCCACAGCTTGGCCTTATCTCGCATAGGGATGGCAGTAATGACCTGACCCGACCCGCCCGACCCGACCTGCCACGGTTTTGACCCGACCCGCCACGGCCCGCAGATGGGTCGGGGCAAGCTTGGGCTTTGTATGCAACCCGGCCCGCCCCGGCCCGCCTCGATAAACTATAGAGGTTCTAAGAAAACCTTACTATTTTGATGCGAACCATGTGGTCTGCCCATATCACATAACTCATACTCTGTTCCAATGTTCTTCCAATTAGGCCAATTCCCAATTCCAAATTACTAATAAATCACAATTCTCCCAAATCCCAAATAAAACTTTTGGTTGGGATTCATATGGATGGCAGTAATGACCTGACCCAACCGACCCGACCCGGCCCGACCCGGTTTTGGTAAGAAATTACCCGACCTGCCCTGGCCCGAGACCCGACCCGCCCCGGCCCACAGTCGGGGCGGGGCAAGCTTGGGTAGTTAAATACCTGCCCCGCCCCGTAATATTGCCATTCCTAATCTCACAGAGAGAAGGGGAATAGCTTCAGATGGATCGCCTCAGTTGTGACACCGTTTATCCGGAAGGTGTCACATTTCTCCAAGAAGGAATCCAAATGTTCGATGGGGCTCTCCATGGGTGCCCCAGAGAATTGATCCTGCTGGATCCATGTCACCAAAGACGGCTTAAGCTCGAAGCTTTGTGCCGTAATAGCAGGAGGACGTATGTCGGAGGTGGACTCGATGGATGGCATCGAGTACTCCAACAGAGACTTGTGAGGTGGGGTGTTCTCCCCCATGTCTTCGGGCTCTTCTCTTCTTCGCTTCTCGGCGGCCAGACGCCTTAGGGTGGCATTAATTTCAGGATCAAGAGGAATCAAGTCGTCAAGACTCCTCGAAGACCTGCGCATCAAAATCAACAAACACCCGTGAAGCACAAGTGGGAAAAACAGATAAAAGATAGAAAATAAGAAATGAAGGATAAGAATAAAAATAAGAAAAGAAAAAAAATAAAAAATAAAAAAGACGAATACAAAAATTATCACGAGGTAGAGATGTGAGCTAGACTCAAGAGTTCATGAGATTCTAAAATAATAAGAACGTTGCTTCCCCGGCAACGGCGCCATAAATCTTGACGTCCCCCGCGTTTGCGCGTCAGATGTGTGCAATATATAATTGGGGGCATGAGATTTAAATATTTATAACCGCAAGCGCACGGTGTTGTAGTGTGGCTTGGGGGTCGAACTCAGGGAGGCGTGGTTGTGCTTATGTCAAGAAGGATCGGATTCACCCCAAGGGCGAGCTAGCCCGAATCGGATGATGGTTTGTCACAGAAAATAGAATGCGAGGTATAAACAATTATAAAGGGAAACCCGGGACTTCGGTTTCCACCATATCGTGAGATTCTCACCAACACGGCCTACGGGTAGGAAAACGACCGGAATTAGGGTCTAATGGTGAGACGTTGCCTCTAAGAGTGGTACCAGCGTCCCATGGCCCGATATTCCGGTCGGTGCCCAGGATGATACGCCGGACTACCCGGATTCGGTCAGTGGGCATTCCCATGTCCATTAACACTGATCGACTCTGTGAGCACTAAGCTCGCAACAATAACTCCCGACATCTCGTCCTGCTGTTCCCACGCGCTAGGATTCGATGCCTACGCTAAGGGCGTGAGCTATGGCTAGGGGGTCAACTACCAAGTTTATTCCCTCTTGGCCCAACGGTCAAAGGCGGTCTTTTTCCCGTCGATGACAATAAAACACCCCGCGTAACCGGTAGATTCCTAATCCCTATCGATTTCCTAGTCCTATGGACGCATCGGGGAGAGTCCACGAAGAGGTTTCCACCAAAATCCCATATTTGGGAACTACTCACACATATTTACTAAAAAGCAATCTAAATCAAAATCGACCATTAAAAACATGATCAGGCGATTGAAAAGTAGTAAGAGCAATGCAAATAAGACTATATTAAAGTTTGGTAAAAATCAGACAACTTACAAATATTTAGAAAATTACTGCCGTCAAGAGAGAGAAAAAACAGCAAAAAAATAACAACTCTCGTTTCTGGAAAACCTAGGGGTCATATATATAGAATACGATATCACCCGATCGGTTGAAAAGTCAACCGATCGGGTGACCTGCTTCGTTTCTTCGGCAGTTCAGCACAGGACTTCACCCGGTCATATGGCACGGTCAGTTGAGGGTTGAAGCTGATCGGTTGGATCTTCGTGCCGTCGGGTGAACCGGTCGGTTGAGCTCTCCGTGTCTCGGCTTCGGAGAATCGGCTATAGGTGAACCGATCGGGTGAAGGTCACCCGATCGGTTGGCATTCAGCATCAAATTCCAGAGAGTTGGGGCGTTTGAACCGGTCTCTGAACCTACCGGTTGACTTTCCACCCGCTTCAGCTTGTGTCCGGGTGGTGCACGCGTGCATCACCCGATCGGTTGGAAGCGACCAACCGGTCGGGTGAGGGGCTGAAAGATGCTATCTTCGTCGTTTGACCCCCTGGATCACGCGTGACTCCTCCAGTTGCTCCGGAGACTCATGATATCATCGTTATATGTCCCCTACGCCGATAAACTCCTGCAAAATACAAAAAACACGGGAAATCGAAAGAAAACAAGAAAACACGAGAAAACGAATACAAGACGGCGGAAAACAACGGAAAAACACAAAAGAAAACGTGCGTGAATATATGAAATATAAATGCACGTCAATTTTCTGGTCGGATTGATATTTTTTTGTTATGTAGGTTGGGAATGCTTTTTTCAGTAATTTTATCACATTCCTCTTCATCCCCCCAGTTGTTCTCTTCGATCGTGCGGCACTTCCATCAAAATTCGGCGATTTCTAGGGTTTTTGATCTGCCATATAAATTTCCCCCCATTTTCTACTGGGAGTACACTTTTGCTGATGTTGGCAACTTGGAGCAGTGTGCGAAGTATTTGAATCAGACTCTGGTGACTTTTGGATTCCCTGCTGCGCTCGATCTATTTGCATCTGATCCGGTGCGTGACCTCTTTCTGAACGATCTGTAATTTAAATATATTTTATTTTTGGTACGGATTTTGAGTTACTTGGTTCTAGGGTTATGGGTTTTTAAGATTTATCCATGCACCTACCAAGTTATCGGGAGTAAATTTGGAGCATAATAACTTATTGTGATGAAAGAAAAGATCAAATTGACGCCTCTTTTGTATTTAAAGTTTGTTATTTTAATACTTAAGAATGTATGTTGTTTAATTTGTTACATGAATGGATTAAAATGGTAACATCACCATAAATGAAAGAAAATTTTTGATATTCCTTGCAAAATGGAAATTTCTATTTTCCAATGCAATGCTTTTTGGTGAGATGTTTTTTTTCTAACTAAATGATTGTTCTTACTTTTTGTCTTAGGTTCCAATGGCAACGACATGCAACTGCATATATTCTCTACTTTAGCAGAGGCAACAGGATATCGAGTTTAGGGAATCGGATAATGACCACATGCAAAGGTTAGTTTTGCTATTTTGCCTTACGTGCTAATTTTATGAACTTTGCCAGCATTACCATATAGAGAGTTGTTTCATTTAATCAGTTAAGTGTGATAGATGAATGGATTAATATTTTACTTGGAGTAGAGAGTGAAGCAATGAGTGTTTTTTTCTCAGATGTTTGCTTAAGTCTAATATATTTTAAAATTACATTTATTGGAATTCTCTTCTAAAAAATTACCTTTATTGGAGCATCCTTAAAGCTGTTGGATTCTTCTCATTCAGTCCCTTCCTAAGTGAGTTCATTAAGGACGCTGAACATATGAGCTTAAGAAAGTACAGGCATTCGACGACATGAAGTCAATCACTATTATGCAAGTAAGCAAAATTATGGATTCAAAATTAATTAAAAGTAATCAATTTTATCTGAAGCCAAATAGATATGCTGATTAGAGTGGGATGCCTTTTGATGAAAACCATAATGATTAGAGTGGGCCAAACAAGAACACGGTATGAGAGATTGAGAATTTGATGAATGAGATAGTTTCAACTATAATGAAATTATGCTTTGTGATGTAGGCTATGCTGCTTAAAGTGGTTGATTGCTTTACAAATCATTTGTACATAATTCCAAATAGCTCAAACTTTGCAGTGTTTTTGGGCATGCCATTATTTTGCATTTGATTTTTTATTTAAAAAGTATTTATAAGTGCATAGTCTTATTTGGATTCTATTATGGCGCCGAGCTTTCTGAAGGGTTGAAAATTTCACGCAGCTGGGTCTATAATACTTCCAGGAAAAGCCTCATTTATCAGCCCGTTCTCCTTCATGATTCTGGTTGCCCAATTCATTCGATTCAAACCACGAGTTTTCCAGTTGATGGCTAAAGGTATGGTCAGTTTCTGTACACCATTGGTTATTTAAATTAAGATGTACCATACAATACTGTATACCATTGGTTATTTAAATTGAGCTTTACCATACAATACGATAGAAATTTTCATTCTATTGCAAGTAACAAATTCTAGAAATATATACATCTAGCAGATTTCTTCAGTAAAGGGCTGTACATTTTGATATTGGTCAGAATGACCTAGCTGGCTCATTTTAATCCCAATCAGAGGGCCAAATTTTGACTTCTATCCTGACAGTTCTTTCAGAATTTGAGACTGGACTAAAGGTGGTGAAGATAATTGTCAAATTGGAAGTTTTACTTTTGAGTAAAATAGCTGAATAGAATAGTACTGGCAGTTTGTACATATCGATAAGGTCTATAACATTGATAACTCTATCTTCTATTCACGTGGTTTGTTATTCCTTTCAGAATTGTATGACCAAGATGCAATGAGGTTTTGGATTCATAATAACAGCCCTTTTTGGTGCTTACATCACAACATAGAAGCATTTGGTAAAGATTTGTCAAAATTCAATGAAATGCCCTTGAATGTGTAAGCACGCACAACCATGTTTCTAAGCTTTTTAATTTATAGTTTCGTGCAGTCTACACAAGGTTGTAGGGTACATTTGGAAATGCGAATATCACTTATGTCAATATCTTCTCCATAAAGCTTGATCTCATAGCAAACTATTCAAAAATATGGTAAGCAACTGTTGCATTCATTCACATGTTTTAGAGGTACACGAATAGAAGAAAAATATCAACTTGCTTATCTTTCATGTTTTGAGAATTCTACAGCAACATGTTGTCGATATGGCATGCCACCTCTGAACTATGATACTCGAGTCGGTTGTGGGCAAACAAAGATTTTGTATGGAACTTTGGTAACAGTGAAAGGGTACAATGACAATATAGAATATGTTAACTAGGATGGCGTACATTATACAAATGCTGAAAATCTACATGTTTCAGCACAAATACTCACTGGAAATATTCTGATCCTATGTACAAGATGTCATTCCTTCTAAAACTGAAGTTCTAAAGGATCATGTTCCCTTTATATTGCTTTTCAATGTTGATTACATTTCAGATGTATGCCTAATAATATGCTACTTTCAAACAAACTGCAGTGCTGATGCAAATGCAACTAATATAATGCTTAGTTGTTTATGCAGATATGTTACTTTGTCTCTTGGTTTTAGCCACTATCCTTAAACCCCTAAATTCAGAATTCTCTTTAATGCTTTTAATGCTTTTTAATGCAGATATGGTAAGTATATTCGATGATAAGTAAAAATGGCACATTTTAATGCTTTTCTTCCCTTTTAGCGATGAATAAATTGTTGTTACCAAGATCTCTATCCCTCAGACATTTATTTTCTACAGCTCCTTTTTCCCCATATGAAGATATGCTAAATAATTGTAGCTCTTTGCAATAGGATTGTGTAATGGCTGATATCTTTGGAATTTGCAACAACTAATTACTTTTGTGATTTTGGATGTTTTGTTGTTTCTGGAACAACCAAGCTTGCAATCTTATCTGCAATGCAGATGATAGGATGAATGGTCACTCCTTTTCATTTTTCCTTTTTTCTATTAATGTTTAAGACTTTTGGTAACTCCTTTAGCTTTGTAGTTATAGTAGTAACATGGTGTTAATCACATTTGTTTGGAATGTTTTCTATGTCAAATTTCATTCTTAACATAAATGGTGTTTCTAAAGGCATTCTAGATTATGGGTTTACGGCTCCTTTTGGTTTGAGTTGTTTTTAAGAAAATCATTTCTTTTTATTTTTGTCATATTAATTATGAGAAAACTCAAAATCAAAATATGCAGAATGTTTCTTCACCAAAATGTGCCATTTCCCCCATGCCGATGTTTTTGTCAACCCCCCCTCCCAAAGAAACCTTCGTTGTTTCATATTCCATCATTTTCTTAATGAATTTTTGTGATCTTAGTCATGTATAACAGGTCAATTATGAACAGTGAACAACGTTGCATCTTCTAATTGAATGGAGAGAACTCTCATCCTCCGTAAGTATAACTAGGTATTTCTTTTTATTAATTCGGCCACTACATCTTCCTATGTCATGAATAATTCTATTATCATTAAAAAAATTCTTAAAAAATAAAAGAAATTATAAATACTGACAAAATTTTAATTGGTTGTTGACTAAGAGGTCCTCATATCTTGGAATTTAAGTTTATTGCAATAATGATGGGATAGTAATTATGATATGCCAATTGGCTAGAATGAAATTCTATATATAACATTTGCCATATTAATGGTATAATTTTTGCTAATTTAAGGCAAAAGAGGTGTTACTGGAAGAGTTAAGTTTAGAAGGAGAAAAAGTACTACTTTGCAGGAATTCATGGGTTGTTGTTTTCTTTTTGTTTTTTCTTTTGATTTTTCTTATTCATTTTCTTTTATTTTAGAGCTACGAGAACCTGTCTTTGGAGTAACTTTAACATTTGATTGAGATTCTTACAATTTTAACATGCCTATGGAGAATCTCTCTCCCCGCCTCTCTTTGTTGGCACCTCGGCTCCAGCCACCGCCTAGCCTTTGATGGGTCTTCAATACACCGCCCGCAGTTTAAGAAGTGCGGTGGTAGCGGGATGCTTTAGACGCTGCAGCTTGCTCGGTATCCATTCAATATTTTTGTTCAGATGACGGTATCTCTTCAGACGCTGCAGCATGCACATTTTTTTGCTCAGCCCCTTCTCTAATTTTTTATGGAATTTATTTTATGGGGTTTTCTCTGTATTTGATTAAGAATTTTTATGGGGTTCTCTCTGTTTTGTGTTTTGTAATGGTTTTTGATTTTGTGTGTAGTCATGCTGATGGGGTATCTGATGATTTGCTTAAATGAATTTTTAAGGGAACTTAGAGTTGTTGATGCCATTTTAATTTGAAAATTTTGTAGAATATGTAGGTAGGGTTGTTTGGCATCCAATGTTGATGCCTTTTCTCCAAAGTGTTGATGCACGCAGAGTTGTTGATGATGCCTTTTCACAGTTAATTCCATTTATAGCTCAAATTAAAATGGCATTCTATTTAAACTCTGCATGTTGTTTGATAGTTTTGTTGAGAACAATGAAATCTCATCAACAAACAACTATGAAATGCATTACACTCGCCAACAATGAAATCTCATCAACAACAACTGATATATAGTCATGTTGCTTGATAGTTTTGATGGGAGAATGGATGCTTGCATTTCATCTCAAAAGATTAAACATGTACCTATGATGTTTACATACCACCGTTGGAAAAGGCATCAATAACAAATAGAATCGATGCATGCATTTCACTTTGGAGTATACTGGCTGAGCTGCATGCATGCATTTCACTTTGGAGTATACTGCTACAGAATGGATTTATTACTATTGCACATACAGAATGGATGCATTTCACTTTGGAGTATACTGATACGGTTTGCTGCAAAAATTACAATTTACAAACAACCCCCAATTATTGCTTTAACGTCATGCCATTGAAGCCTTACTGCAAACATGGGACTTTAAATGTGAATAATCATAGGTATCCAACAATGGAATCAAGAAAAAACAAACTGCTTCTGGAGAAAAGTTAGCAACATATGTAGCCAAAAAAATCAAAAGGCAAGTTTTGTTAATATTATTGGCCAGCTTTTTGTTAATTTTTATTCTCTCCTGGTAGCTATTTTTAACCAAAAGCTAATTAGTGCTGCAGCAATCTCAGTGTGCAATTTTACAGTGTGTCATATTGAGCATGGATATCAAAGTGTGCAATTTCACAAGCTCTGTGATGAACTTCGAATGGTTCTATGCCTATTCTTTGTGTTATTGCAGTAATTAGTGAGATTTCAAAAGTATCTTATAAACATCATTCAGAAAATTTTCTCTTTATTCTATTGATGTTGTCTGCTAACCCTCTTTGTATACTTCAGTATCAATAGACACTTCTGGCTATATTTACAAGTGCAGGGATTTCTTGCTGTTGTTGACTGATGAATTTTTTTACCCAAAACTGACACAATAATGAGTTCTTATTATTGGCGAGAGAGGAACATGGAAAACATCTCTTGCTTTGGCTATTGCTGCAGAAGCCAAAGTTTCTATTGTTTATGTCTAAGCTCAGCAGCTAGAAGCTGGCCCTTGGGTTGGCCAAAGTGCATCAAATATTAGGGAGCTCTTCCAGACAGCAAGAGATTTGGTTATCCTCTTGGCTCTTTGTTGTCATCTTGCTTATTTTTTTTCTGGTTTTTATTCATTGATGATTTAAAATTTCTACTGATAACATCTAAAATTTAGTATTTTTTGTTGTCTGAAAATTCTCTCCAGAGTTTCAATAATTCCTCTAATAAAATTTCAATATTCTTGACTGTTCATTATATATAAATGTGAGGACGGGATATGAACTATGATGGTACAACAATCAACATGTTAAGACATGCACCGATGCATTGGTGTAGCTCAATATCTGTAGAATGAATTCTGAACATATAAGTTACGGATTCTATCAGTGCCAGAAATTTTGAAACCAACGCATTAGCATTTAGGTCTAATGCCACATTGAAGCATTAATGTCTACTTGGGGCCAATGAAGTGGAGAGTAGTATTAAAAAATGTATATATGTATTGTTCAGTGTGTATGTGATGGATTTATATGCCATATTGTTTATTGAAGATTTAATGCGCTGGATTGTATGCATATTTTTTACTTTTAGCAGTAAGCATTTTCTAATTGTGTACTTGGCTTTAATAAAGATTTTAGTGCATTTCAGGAGAAAAGAATCATGGAGGAAATATATAAAGCAGATGAAGAAGTTATCAAATCAATCATATTTCAGGTCAGTATATGGGTATCTCTTTTTAGCTTTCAACAATTCAATGTGTAACATAAAGTTTAGTTGTTAAATGCTACAGTATCTCATGTAGGGCTCAAAAGATTTGGTTCATTAGATACGAGATGATGATGATGATGATCTTGATGCAGATTTATATAAGCCATCTACCTGTTTCAGTCAATCTATAGATGACAGTTCTGAGGTATGTATATTGCACGTCTATTTAGTGTTTGCTCTGTCATCTGTAATTTTAGACATTAGTGCGGCAGCATAA
This sequence comes from Scilla litardierei, assembly GCA_030789695.1. NCBI lineage: Eukaryota > Viridiplantae > Streptophyta > Magnoliopsida > Asparagales > Asparagaceae > Scilla > Scilla litardierei. The sequence continues at coordinate 182,679,966 of CM061133.1, forward strand.
TGGAACACTGTATTGAGGACTATGAGCGAAAACTCAGACTTAGCTCCCCGTAAGTGGACATATGCTTCAAAGATAGCTTACTAATTTATACTAACCCTGTTTCAAGCACTTTAAATCCAATGGGGGGGCAAAAACCCATCATGGATTCAGAATTTGATAATGGGGATGTCAGTGCGTCGGCTGTATATATGGTGGTTGCTTTTGTGCACAATGGATGGTGGGGTTGGTGAAGTCCCTTAGGAACCATACAAATGATGGAGATTATATAAATGTTGTAGTGTTTTGTGTCTATAACATTTTTCACTTTCATTTCATATGCTCTCTTTCTTACTTCATTCTTGCTCTTCTTAGCTCTATGTGGGGGAGTGATAAATAAGGTAGATAAAAGAATTTCTTTGATCATATTGGTAGCAATAGTTGAACATGTGACATATCCCATTCTAAGCAAGCACTCTACAATGCCAATATATTGCACTTACTATCACATCATATTCGACAGGTCGATTGTATTGACATTTCGCTCAAAAATCCTTGCCATTTTTGAATGCCCATAAGTGCAATACAATGTAAATGTTTCACTGGAATTTTGTTTTTGTTTTTTTCTTGGAAGTTTATCTCAGTAGAGACTTGATATATTAACTAATAATAGAGGCCCAAAATTATTTTACGTTTTGTCCCACAGACTTAAAAATGGCACTGAATATGAATTGATGATACATGAATTATAAGTTAAATATAATACATGATGATACATGATGCAATATGTTGGTCAATCTTGGGCAATCTTTAGATTAGACATTCATGTTCATATTCAGTAGCATTCTGGTATTAGATAATACATCATGCAAGCACAAGTTCAATGTTTTTGTTCATATTCGACAGCATGCGCGTTTTTACAAATCTATATTTATTTGTTTAGTTATGTCACAGCTTCAATGAAGCCAGACTACCCAGTGATCAATCGAAACCCGCCGTTCATGAAGACGGTGGCCACCCTCTCCACCATCACCGCGTCTCCGTCGGTTACCTCTCTGGACACACTCAAAATTCTTCCTCTCTCTTTTCATCAATTTGATTAATAACCTTCTTTATTAATTCGATTAACCGTTTTTTTGCAGAAAAGCAATTCTTTGGAAATCAGGGAACTAAGTGTTCGATGTGTTTCTCAGATTGACTCGTGTTAACAATGTGAAAGCTAGGTGGAAAAGTGTATTCACGTTATGTTGGGGTTTTCTAAGCCTTACTTTTGATTCCATATTTGTTAGCAATGTTCTATTATATACTAAACCACGAGAAATTATGAATGTTTTGCATTTTGCACTGAAATATTCTGAGTTAGTATGATGAGTTTCCATCATGTCTAAAGCTTTGATATTTGAAATCCTGGTTATTACGACAACATCAGCTGATAAGCATAAAAATATTGTTTTATTGGCTTTTCAAACCATGGAGAAGATTGTCTGAGATTATTTTTATATATAACTGAGACAGAGACTGCTACTTTCACAGACTGTGTCAAGTTCCTAATCATATTCACTAAAAGCAGATTTAATAATGATGCCAGCTTTAATGCTATTGCATTTCTTCTATTCTGTGCTGTTAAACTTGCATGAGGAGTCATCTGCTATGACAAGAACATGGAGTGCCGTTCAGAAAATAGAGAAGCTGTGAGGTTAAATCCTAATTTGCACTCCATTGATGAACTTAAATATATTATTTTCTTGCCACATGCTGGTGACTTTTTATGTGTTTATTTTGTTGTCTTTGATTACTTCTTTTGGCAGTGAATAAGTTCATTTTTTTTGTTTGAATGTCAATAGGCCATTATATCCATTGCTATTGAAGATGGTAATCATTTACAAGATTCATGTGAACACTTATTAACATGCATGTCTCGATTTGAGCATCTGCATCTTCTGGGAGAGGGTGCGCCTTCTGATGCTTCCTTTTTTCAGGTTCCTCTTACTGATGTAGAAGAAAATTTGCAGAAGTCACCAGCTGTTCCAACATTAAAGAGAAAAGTGAATTCTCTTCAAACCCCAGTGGTAATGGCTGTTGTGCGTGGTGGTTCTTATGACAGCATGTCAATTGGAGTAAACGCATCAGGATTGGTTACCACGGAATAGCTCAATAACTTTATTTTAAATATAAATTTATTGGACCAGATTGGAACTTCTGAGCTGAACCACATATTTATTCATAACCAAACATTGAATGATGATGCGATGGTAGCTTTTGTAAAGGCTCTTTGCAAGGTGTCCATAACAAAGTTACAATCCCCTATAGATCCCCGTGTTTTCAGTCTGACAAAGATAGTGGAAATTGCGTAAGTTATTGTTTTAAATCAATTTATAAGGAATATATGGCATAGACTTTTGGTTAATTTGTCATTTTGATTGCTCTATTTTGTTATCAATACATGCTTTACAATATGAATAGCAATCTCTTGGTATGGTCTCACATGTGGACTATTCTTTCTGATTTTTTTGTTTCTGTCGGGTTATCGGAGAATCTTTCAGTAGCAATATTTGTGATGGATTCTTTGCGACAGTAAGCCATGAAGTTTAGCTGGCTAACTATAATTTTCAGAATGAATTTTTGTGACCTTTCGTGATTGTTATGCAGAAAAGCAATTCTTTGGAAATCAGGGAACTAATTATTCCATGTGTTTCTCAGATGGTACTGAGTCGTTTTAACAATGTGAAATCTGGGTGGAAAAGTGTATTCACGGTATGTTAGGGCATTCTGTACTTTTGATTCCATATTTGATAGCAATGTTCTATTATATACTGAACCATGAGAAATTATGGATGTTTTGCATTTTTCACTAAAATATTCTGAGTTAGTATGATGAGTTGCCATCATGTCTGAAGTTTTGATATTTGAAATCCAGGTTATTACGGCAGCATCAGCTGACTAGCGCAAAAAATATTGTTTTATTGGTTTTTCATCCCATGGAGAAGATAGCCCGAGATTATTTTTCATATATAACTGAGACAGAGATAACTAATTTCACAGAATGTGTCAAGTGTATAATCACATTCACTGTAACGCCCCGCTTTCCAAAAGATACCGAAAGCGAGAGCGTTACGCGGTCCGCTTGAACTGGAGCGGTGAAGCTCGAGTTCAATAAGCGTCTGTGATAAAAACACAGAAGCGGTCCTTGCATTTGCGTATCAGAACAATCAGAAGACATTTCATTAAATTAAAAAAAAATGAAAAGCCACATCCAGAGATACAAAGTGTTCGTACACGAAATTGAACAATAAGTCACAGCTGGGCTAAAGTGGAAACAAGAGGAAAGTACACTAAGCGATACCAACAATGTCTGAAAGTAAACTAAAAGGCAGCGACAGCACGAGTCTACTAGTCCTCTATGGGGAGAGGCTCAGCATCTCGGGCGAACTCTTAGCTCTCCAAGTCAGGCGTCACGCATGGGTCCTCTGGGTACTCAAGCTCAGAATCTGACATACATCCACAAACATGAATGTATGTCAGTAAGGGGTCTGCAAGAAAGAGTTAGCAACCCAAGACAAGATATACAACAGATATGAATTTAAGAAGCATTAGATATTTTAAAGAGGTGACTGCAGCAATTTAATATTGACAATTATACTGAGAAGAAAAGTAAGCATCCATAGCATGTAGTTCTAAGTAGTTAAAAGAATTTAAGTAAGGTTTTTCTCTGAGTTCAGTTAGCATTTCAATTATCAGGATGACCAAGTTAGCGTTGCAAGTTTTCATGTCAAGAGTTAGCATTCTAATCTAGGGTTCACGCCTGTAGGTCGTGATGAGAAGGTCGTTCCTCTCACGGGGGCTTACCGTGATTGACGCTAACCCACCGCATGCGGGTGGTGCTCTTGAGGAGAGTACCTTTCATACGCCTAGTGGCCGCTCAACCCTAACCCCACCCAAAAGTTTGCCGGAACAGAGCCGGCCTAGTCGACTCACACGACATCACGATATCACGATACCGCCTTCGAGGAGCACGATTTTCACGATGTCAAAACTTGTTAATCATTTCCAAACTTACAAAGATTTAACGTTATCATCATTAATTTGTTATTACAACATTTCTAATAAGCAGGAGTGGGTTGAAACAATTTACACAATAATTTAAAAGATGTTTGCACATGGGTTTCCGTTGAAACTGGTACAGAAACAAATTTTCTTCCCAGGTATTTAAAATTAAAACATAACGTGTGGTATGCCGTTGGATCACAAATTTCGTCCAGAATGTCATGGCATCGTTTTTATGCGTCATTTCACGTATATTTTTCAAGTTATACAGCAATGAATAAAAGTGACGTAAAAGCCTTCAGACTTCAAAAATTCATATCAATTTGCATACTTGCCTGTTTTTGACGTTCTTGGTGTCGTTGGAATCGTCTTGTCGGGTACTGCGCGATGGTGGTAACAGATCGCTGGTTTAAGGGGAAAAAGCGGGCGTATCCGCGTCATTGGATTAATAAACATTAGGCTTAGGAATTGGTTAATGATACTAATATACATCCGTAACTTAATCCATACAGGATATATGGTGCACCTATTGTTTATATCCATATAACTTTAATAACAAAATAATAATTATCCTTAACATACATAGACTTGATATTACAACTTAGGAAATATGAGCAAGTTACAACGTAAGACCTATTAGTTTATACTCATATTATTTAAACAACTTATGCGATTATAATTCATCATAGAACACTGTACATGTAGGCATCATCCTAGCATTGCGTACCTAAGAAAAAGGTTCGGATCACATACAGGTACTGGGGATGATCAGGACAGAAATTAACCCATTACATAAACCTACCATCATGTAAACATTATCATACAGTGGTGTGCACAAAATCTATCAATTAACGGAGATATACTAACTTGTTAAACATACTGCTAACTATTTCCAACAGCCACTAATAAAGCTTGATTAAGTAATCGTACTAATACATATATGTACGAAAAATAACTAACTGGGCGACATACGTGAGTGCATCAAAGACGACTGACTGGGCGACATGGGCCTGAGGGCTGGTCGGGGCGGCTGAAAGCTGCTCGGGGTTGAGGCACCATTCGAAGGTCGCGTCTTGGGTGTTCGGACGTCGGAGGTAAGTGGTGGCGGGGTACAATTAGGAGGTCGACGTCGGTGCAACCCGGGTTACGCACGAGCGGCCTGATGCACGACCTGATGGCGTGGCGATGGCCAATGCGACAGGTTGATGCCGTGAGTTTCGAAGGAAGGAGGGGGCCTGTTCGTTGCGTGGGGACGAGCTCCTGGCTGCACGCATCTCCGGTTGCCTGGGCGTGTACCTTGCCGGCATTGGGGCTTTTCGGCGGTTCCTTGGGGCAGGGCGCGAGGAAGAGGGTGAGGGTCGTGATGCGAAGGAGGGAGAGGCCGGCGTGGTGGTGTGAAGGAGTAGAAGGGGGATGGAGAAGTGTAGCAGGCTGCGGCCTGAGGGGAGTTGGAGCAGGCTATAGGGCGGTGGCTGGGTGACTTAGGGTTTTCTCTAGGCTTTTTGAGGAGATAATTGGGTCCCTAGGGTTTGTTATAGGCCAACTAGGTGTGGGGTTAATTGACAGCACGAGAGTGTAAGGCTCCAAGTTCACTTCATATAGGCTAGCTGATGCCTAGCCTAAAGTTTAAATAAAAAAATAAAGGTTGAGGGTTAATTTTAAGGGCTAGGTGTAGGCTCATGTGAAGCTACATGTGGCCTTAGGGTTTGCTTACATAAAGGATATAGGGATATATAGGCTGCATATGTGAACGGTTCCCTTAGGTTTTATTTTTTGTTTTGTGTAAACTTTGGTGTGTGGGGGAGAAACACAGCACGTGAACAACTCTATCTAGGCATTGGGGTTTATTGTTTCATAATAGATAGGTGAAAGATGAAGTGCTATCCTATAAGGTTCATAATATATAAGAGTGTAGTAGGTTATTATAATACAAACTGTGTGCGGGGGAGTAGAACATGCCTAGCACGTGAAGTGTAGAAAACTAGGTTATAATGATTTGAATGGGTGGGTGCAGCCATGGGTGGAGAAACTAGGGTTTAATTAGGATGAGATATAACTATATTAGGAAGTGTTTTAAATCACTATCAATGATTTTTAATTGATTTAACCTAGGGAATTAAGACCAAACCAATTTAGTTATTAGGTATCAATAGGGAGGTTTCATTTGAAATTTAAAAGTTAAGAAAATGATTTTGAAACTTGAATTTAAAAGTTTAAAGTTTGAACCTGACTTTTTGAAAAAGTTAACTAACCATACAAATATATTTTCAAATAATTATTAAAGGATAATAATAATAAGTATGAAGAAAAGGGGTGAGCATGGGTACGGGTATGGAAACGTCCAACAACGGGTACGGGGAAAAAGGAAAATACGAGAGAAAATACGGATAATATCAATGATAAAACTGGTCGTTACATCCTACCCACCTTAAAGACAATTCCGTCCTCGGAATCTTATTGGCTAAGGCACCGGGAAAACGTAAGGGTAACGCTCGTATCTCCTCTTCTAATGTATACACACCATAAGTAACATCATACCATAACCAAATAGTATTACTAATACTAGTATCAATACCAATAGTATTATCATAGATAATACTAATCGACGTTCACGCTAATAGTCGCAACAACACACGTACACACCTTACTAAATACATATTAACATAACACGTTTAATATAATATCATCTTACCAATACAATCCAACCAAAATTATACTCGGGTGAATAGTAACACTTTACTACACCACCACATCAATTTACTAGTTCTAAATGTGCCATCACCTTGCACACTCGCATATTACCCACACACAATACATTACCATATATCTTATACACTCACTATCTATAATGATATAATACCACATGTCACTTAAACGTACCACTAACAAAAATACAATCATTCCTTGTCAATTAACATTTCAATCATACGATCATTTTTTTACATATCGCATATTACCATAGACACATTATAATATAAATCACTACATGTATATACATGCACGTAATACTTTACACCATACACAGATTCGTATAAGCCTTACTCATAGCACTTGGGTCAACGTAATCTACCCACCTTAGGATCAAGTCCGTCTTCAGACTTCCTTAAATAGGCCGACATAGGGGTGAGCGGACTTAGAAACTAAGGTCATTCTACTCCAGTCATACATACATTTTAATGAAACAATATACGTCTACATACATATACATACTCATACATCACACACTTTCGAATACATATACGTACATACATTTTACATACCTATACTTACTTACACTACTACACGCTTATCTCGTATCTATATATGACATATATATACACACACACCGGTATACACAACCATGGTAACCTACATAGGCAAGAATACTATTTCATACATTCGCATATACATAGTCACAAACACACTGCCATACATACCTCCTGGTATACACATGCTCACACATCATCCCGTAGGGGTAATATTATAATCTTACATATAAAACACACTTATTCATACAATATATATTTATATACACACCTATAACTAACCACATACATATATACGCACGAGTATACGCCAGACATTCTAACATATAAATCACACAATAAATCTGCACACCAACTATACGTACACCTATTATCATAACACCTAACATGTACATCATGTACTAGCATACAATTACAACCATTTACAAGCACGACTAAGGTATCTATACTCCTCGTGACTAACCAATACTAAATCTAATACGCTCAGATATTCCTATAGCGATATAGCCAATCACTCGCCTAAGTATAAATATAACACTTACTATTCTACACTCGACTATATACATATATATCAAAATTACCATACATGCACATACGACACAATAGGAAATCACACCATACCAATATACTAAGGGTAAGCACACTCATACATGGGTGGTAATAGTGATTCGCACACACGGGTCCAAACTCGCTATCTATTTACATGCACCACAACGACACCTCAATCAATGCTAAAGGTCTCACTAACAAATGATAAGCTCTAAAGTGATAACTAAGCAGGTGTAGGATTCAGAGTTGAATGATGCAACAAACTAATGTCGTGATGGAAGGTTCCGAAGATGGCATGGATAAGAGAGTAGTTGGTTGGATGACTGATCGCGCCCGGGCGTACACCCAAAAGGGGCGACCGTGTAGTTTTACCGCAAGCGCACGGTGTAGCGGCGAGCGGGTTATCGAACACAGGGAGGACGAATGACGGTGCCTGCTCCAAACAACCTGGCTATAAAAACAGAAAAGAGGGAATTTGCCTTTTGGCGATCCTGTCACAATCGTCAGACAAAGTATCGAGATATAAAATCAAATAAAGACGCCTAGGGAATGGGGAATCCCCGCTACTCACCGTATCTCGCCAATGTGATTCATTGGTATCAAAATTGCTAGGGTAGAATTTCGGATGAACTAGTTGCAACTGAATGTAAAACCTAGCTCACGCTCTCGCGCTGTTGCCGGGCTATAGCTATCCTAGGTTTGGGTCCAATCTCTTGCAAACCCTAGCCTAGGTAAGCTAGCATTAGGATCAACATCATCGTTCAATCACGCCCCGAGCCCACTCTCATGCAAACTCGGGCCGCGACCTAGGTTGGGATAGTTCCTACCCGTCCAATCTCTTGCAAACGAGTATCGGCATGGAATTGCAACCGAGAACCCTAGTATCGGTCCAATCTCTTGCAAACCGATACTACGGAATCTCAATTTCAACCCAATTCAGATTTCTAGGGTTTCCTATCGAATTGGGATCCAATCTCTTGCAAATCCCAATTGATATGAACACCTAGCTATCCGTAGTATATCGATCCCAAACTAACCCTAATAGCAATTCTAGCAATATTTCTACCAAATCATCACAAATCGGAAATTGGGCTCGTAGGGTTCATCCCCACGCCCCAAGACGTATAGACTACTCACAATTCATATCACAAATGCAAGAATAAACAATTGAAATAACAAGAGAGTTCATCACAATATTCAAATAAGCAATAAAAATAAGATTTTTAATGGAGAGGGAGACAAACCAATAGAGTTCTCCAAGAATCCAACAAAAATAAACTTTTCTCTCCTCTCTAATCACAAGAATCAAAAGCTAAAAAGTTTAATCTAAAAAGCTGCAAAAAGCCAAGGAAAAAGCCCCCTAACCTAGGTTAAAAACTGGGGTTAAATACCCCCCAAAATCGTCCAAAAAACTGTGACCAAAATGCCCCTGCGCAGCCTGAAAATCACAATTTACGCTACAGGCAGCGCGGCTCACTCGGCCGAGTGACAAAAGTCGCTCGGCCGAGTGAAAAACCATGAGAATTTCCAGTAAGTCTGGGGTCTTGGGGGTCTTCACTTCGGGTGTCGCTCGACCGAGTGAGTTGTCGTCACTCGGCCGATGGCTTCTATTCACTCGGGGCGGTCGGCATTTTCCACTCGGCCGAGTGGGTCTTCTGAAGCTCAGGCAGACGAAAAACAGTAAGTTGGCTCTTTTTGATGGGCGTCGTCTGAGTGCCACTCGGCCGGACGGGGTCTCGTCACTCGGCCGATGTGGCTTCTGATGCTCGGCTGAGTGCACACATGAAGCGTGTCTGATCTGGTCGGCCGAGCGGGTTCTCGCTGGTCGGCCGAGTGACTCCTTCACTTAGCCGAGTGAGACACCAAAAATGCAGAAACAGCTTGTTTTTGCCTCCTCGTCGCTCCTACGACGTTCCTTCTTCTTCCGCTCCTCTCCAATGGATAAATACCCTTCGGGGAAGTCGTCGGTGACACTCTGGAGTAGGTGTATCTCAGGATCACTCCAAATCGCTCCAAATCTCCTGAAATACGACAAAAACAACAAATCGTGAAAAGTATCGCAATATTGTCGATAAATCGTGAAAAGCGTGATTTGAGCGATCTAAATGGCATGCAATGATGCGGAAAAATGGTGTAAAACACGGAGTGATCAAAATTCCCCAAGCTTACCTCTTACTCGTCCTCGAGGAAGATAAGTAAAAGGCGAACCCGGTGGATTCGAAAAACGAAAACGACAAAAAACGAAAAACGAAAAGGACAAAAGAACGAAAAATGAAAAATGAAGAAGAAAGAAGAAAGCGAAGAGGGAAACTGCTAGATCATTTTCTCAGGACGTGGTTTTTGCTTACTCATATAGCATGCACCGAATGTAAAACACATGTCAAAGAAATTTATTTCGATATCATAGTATAATGGTGCAAATAGAAATAGAAAACCCAAGAATATTGATATAGCATGAAAAACAGAATAATTTTAGAATTAACATCGTCTGAATCATTTAAAGCGGTATACAATATCGCAGATCACACACTTTTCAGTTGAACGCTTTCTAAGAGGAGTATAAGAATATCACGCAATAGAATAGAAAGAATAGAAAAGTTTGGATTTCATGAAATGAGTGCTAGGCATAGATTTCTGGATTTCGTGAAGCTAAAACGATCTTACCAAGTATAGAATATTACTTAGCCTAGGTTGTCGTGCAACGTCAAGTAGTCACTCTCTCACACATCATTGGATTCTCTCCCCCAAGCTTATCTATAAGCGTGGTGGCATAAAAAACAATATTTACATCCCCATTTTAATGAAGCTCCAAAAGTAGCAAAAAGAGGGAAGAAAGAGAGGAAACATGAGATGGGATCGTTTATTAAGATTCTTTTCTCTTTTCTTTTCTTTTTCTTTTCTTTTTCTCTTTTTTTTATTTTTTCTTTTTTTTCTTAATAGCATATATACACAATGATCCCAAATCAAAGAGAAATAAGGATATACAAGAATTTTTCTTTTTTTTCTTTCTTTGGTTTTGGGAAATTTGGAGCTAGGAATTTAGCAGCGGGGGAAATGCCATATATTAGAATCGCTAAGGGGAGATTCACCATTGAAATAGAGAATTGATGTTCAAGATATGTGGAGAAAGAAATAAATATGTCTCTCAGTTCACTCTATAGGACGTGTACGACAACTTCAGTAGTGTAATCTAATCTACTCAGTTTCGATCACAAAAAAGCAAAACTAATCCAGATTTATCATAGCTAACATCATTCAATCATCCTGAAGTGAAATGTACAAATCATGCATATAGAAGTGATATAGGAAAAGAAATCGGTACTCCAGATATAAGCATTCCATGCGTGAATCTTGGTGTGTTTTCTGCGATAGCATACATATGAATATTCAGACTCAGCTAATAATAAAATTTCATCCATTTTCATGTGGAAAAAGTGTGGGTTACTATCTCTAAATGCAAGGCAAATCACAGCATATGCTATCAGAAATAAAATCTAAGACATGACAAATATAGCATGCATATAAAGAAAGCTAACTCCACGTCATCATCATCACAGAAAAGTCATCTCTAGCATGAGATGAAAAAGAAATAAAGATAAAGAGAGAAAATGAAACTATTTACAATGCAGCACACAAAGAAAATAAGAAAAACGTGATGCATGGTAAAAAAAGAAAAATGATGAAAATAAGTGCAAAAGCGGAAAATGGCGTGAAAACCCAAAAATAAAGGTGGTAAATCGAAAAGAACGTGAGAACTCACTCCCCCAAGCTAAAGTGCACAGTGTCCTCAATGTGCGAAGTGTGGCACACCGAGAGACGTGTAAAGTGAGGGGAAGGTGAGGATGCATGCGCGATGAAAAAGAAAATAAAACAATGAAATGAAAAATATGATGCAGACATGATGCATGCAGATACAGGAGTGAAACAGATATAAAAGTGTGACGCCAAAAACTCTCCCTCTCTCCCAAAAAAGATATATAAAGATATGAACAAAATGTGGAACCAAAAATAGTGAGGGGAGGGTGGGGTGGGCAAAATAATCAGGACCCAGCAGAGACGGGCAGCACGACGGCAAAAAGAATCAATGGCATCAAGGGTGCCTAAGAGGGTGGGGCTGCGCCGTCTCCATCCTGAGGCGGAGGAGGAGGAGGTGGTGGCTGGGGTACGGGCTGCTGAGCGGGTGTGGGTGTGGGTGTCGAAGCAGGCTGGGTGTGTGTGGTAGTGGGGGTGGGTACCTGCTGGGTGGGTATGGGCACGCGAGGAAGCCGCTCGATGGTGGGACCGGAAAGGTGCTCTCTCTCAAGCGCAAGAGTCCGTTCAAGTAGTAAAATCTGGGAGTCCAGATGTCGAATCCACGGGAAGAAATTTGTTGCAACCACAATTCAAATCAACTAGAAATCCTACGAAAAGAAACTAACCACTTCAACAATGATGGTGATGATGGTGGTGTGAACACGTGAAAAATGCGAACAAAGAAAAAATACGTGTACGAAAATACCTATAAAGAGTATGCACTTGGTATGGGTTCGTTAGGATCTACGATTCGTATTAATTTGGTTGATAGGTGCAACGCAATGAATTCTCCTTTTGGGAGCAATTCACCGGAAAATACCCAATATAACTCAATGAATTCTCCTTTTGGGAGCAACTCATCGGAAGATGCCCTTTTGGGGGTTCAAACACAATATTCAAAAAGATCGTCGCTAAAGCTATAATACGATATGAAACCCTCTTTTGGAGAGATCAAAACTACGGTATGAAACTACCTTTTGGGGAGATCAAAACTCACCCTTTTGGGGCGATCATCAACTTAATCAATTCTTTTGGAATCTAAAAAAGTCGATTTACGAACAAAGATTACAACTTTAACGACGTTTTAACGATTTAGCACAAGGAATTTCAACCAAACTAACACAAATTACACCCCCTAACTACTCCATACCAAGCACAATTAAGTTTTAGCTACTCATAATATCAGAATAAACAAGTTCCATAGCCAAATACATCAAGATTATAGCAAAATACGATGAAAAACACTAAAATACGAGGTAGAAGTTTAGAAATATATCACCAAATCTCCAAGTTTCGACTTCAAACTCTCTGGAAATAATAAAACAAGCCTCTGGAATTTTACAGAATTTTTCAGGGGGAGAATACGGCTCCTAGAGCCTCCAATCCGCTCAAAATACGCCCCAATCTGCTTGAATACGCCCAAAAAACCCTAAAATACCTTTTATAAAGAGATTGCGGGTTTGGGTTGTGTTATCGGGTTCAAAACCCGCTTAAAATCGCGCCCAAATGCATCCAGACCGTAGATCTGGAGCGGATCAAATGTGAGCCGCTCATCAAATGCGGGATTGAACTGGGAGCTGACACGTGGCATCATAGCGGATCTGCGCCCGCGTTGCATCCGAGTTCAGCTCGGATTTGATCAAGGCCGTTCGTGTAAAAGCGGGATTTAATTTGGTGCGGCCGTGTGTCCCCATCTTTGGAGCGCTCGCCGCTTCGTTTGCTTCGAGTGCTCGCCGTTGGATCTTGCAGCAACGCCCCCGATTGAGCCATGTTGCCCAAAAATTTCGCCGCTCCTCATCGTTCGCTTCGGGCATGATCGCCTCCGTCCGATCGGCATCGGACGCTTAGGAATGCGCCACGTCATCCGTTACATCGCCCGCAGCTTCGCTCGTCTCCGGCTTGATCCGCTCCGTTGGATCAGGCGGGAAAGCTCCAAGATCGTGACACGTGGCACCCGGATCGCCCCCGCTGTATCCCGCTACGCGATTCATCTGGCCGTTGGATTAAGATCCAACGGCGGAGGTATGTCCACGTCGATATTTTCCGCAGCCGTCGGATTCGAGCGGGAGTCGCTCCGATGGCTGCCACGTGTCCGTATTTGAGTATTTCCTTGCATATTTCCCCATTTAACTGGTATTCTGCATTCAAAAATACACAGTAATTAGCACAGATCTCAGAAAAATACAAATAAATAGTCGTTGGAATCGTGAGATCAAGACGGTGCTAGGGAAAATATAAAAAGTGCAGTATTATTCCATTAATTGCTGTTTTGTGCTTAAATAAAGTGTATTCTCTAATAAATAAATGTGTAGAAAATACGTATGAATTAGAGAACAATGTAGCATCACATGAGCACAAAATAGGGCTAAATGGGGGGTTAAATATGTAATATTGAACCCGAATCACACCCCTCAACTAGCGATTTGCTAGTCTCTAGCAAAAAGAGCGATTAATACGGATGATCAATAAAAATAATAAATTCTTTCAAATTGCTCATGGCATGGCTCAATAATACGCATTCCAACATGATCTTGACCATCAATATACACATCCATGAACAAAATCAATCACATGATATTTTCTCTAATTTAGTATGAATAAATAACATGCAAGCATCGTTTTGCGCAAGCGAAAGTATAACACGTCGTTATATCCTAGTTTTCTTGTTTCCAAGGAATTGGCCTATCAAAATAATCATTCAAGACGTGGGTATTGAAGTTGCTTAGTATATTCACCATTTCTTTTCTTTTATTCGTTCCGCGTAACGCGCATCAAGCAACATTCGCAGAAAAAAAAGTATAACTTGGATCGCTCCATCAAATGAGTGAGTTTCCTGTCAATGGCTCCCAAATCAGACGATAATAGGGCATTAGGCCAAGAAAGACCCCTCGGACTGTACTACTCGAGCCAACCAAGTTATTTATTTGTGACATACGTATTCATTCATTTTTTCATTCATTTTTCTTTCTTTTCTTTTCTTTTCTTTCTTTCTTTTTTTCTTTTGTAAGCAACTCAACACCCATTCTTTAAATATAAACATTTATAACCAAGGCCAAATTCCTCTTCAACTTGAAGACTATTCCAATAAATCGTGTATACTTAAGCTTTTTCATCACATTAGCATGCATGAAATAAATTCAAACTATTTCGAGATATTAATCATGGAAATTGAAAATTTTCATTAATAGCATATTAATGGTGATTCCATGAAGGAAAAATAATCAACTCAAGCCATAAAAATTTTCAGAACTCAATTAATGTATAATCATCCGCATTTGAGGCATATGAAGGAGTTTTAAAATGATGAGATTTGGCGATGTATTCTTCTCAAAAAAAATTCCTAAGGTCTCATACACACCCCCCAACTAAAGATGGACATTGTCCTCAATGTCGAAAGGGGTACGAGTTTATTCAAGCAAGCAACCTAGAAAGCATATAAAAACTACACTACTGGAAAGAACACACCGTGATCAAATGGCGGATCCCGAATCTTTGATGGTGGAGGAAGTTGTTCAATTTGCTCCTTGCGCTCCTCGGCGATTATTCTTCCTCCAATGACTAATCTGGACCCCGGCAACACAACTCCAAGCATCTCTATAAGCTGTTTGCCAATGTCCTGCGAGAGATGAGTTATGTCAGTCCAAATTAATTTAAGATTCCTTCCAATAAAATTATTCCAAACGTAGTCATCAAAATAAGTGAAATGAATTAAAGCAAGTCGACGACTACTCCCTGAAAGATTTGCACTACTCTCTGTACGATGCTCGTTCATTGTGGAGAGGGATAAATGATTTTGGGACAAAACTGGAGGAGGGCATGGTTCTGACTCCATGGCGATAATCTCAAAACCCTTTTCCCTAGCTGTCTCCTCCTCTCGTTCATCCAAAATTGCTAGCTCGTCCTCTCTTTTGCACACACTTTCTGCCATGTGGATATTTTTATTCGTGTCATCAATGTGACATGGCTCGCTCGATATTCCTGCAATAGAAGATGAACTCGTATTAGTTTCTTTAAATTGAGTTTCAAAATAATTATTTTCTTCTAAGCAAGTGGCAATCAAGTTAAGATCTTCAATAGATTTTTGAATCTGCCGACTCCGAGCAAGAAAATTCTCTTGGAATTGAAGGGATGTGGCATCCTGTGTCTGAATAATCAGGTAAGCTTCCTCTTTCAAGGATTGCAAAGGTACGTCTACGCTTTGCTCTTCTTGATCGAGGCACGAAGGCTCCATTGAATCGCTCTCTGAAGTCTATTCCACGGTTTCTTCGTTTTCTTGCAGAGACTCCATGTATTCCCACGCCACTGTCGACGTCATGCCTCCCAATAATTCCTGCAGCTGTGGTTGTAGTCCATCTAGGAAGGACGCCATAAGCTCTTCATTTGTGAACCCATGCCGCGGATAGCTCGATACTTTATCTGTGAACCTCCTCCAGGCCTGAAAGAAAGTTTCACAGTCAGTTTGATTAAAATTAACAATTTTGAGCTTTTCCATCCTATGTTTGTGTGCATTAGCGTACCTTGCATCATACAGATTATTCGTGCAATAAAAATTCATATACTCCATTTTTTAAAAAATTAAAATAAAATAATAAAAAAAGTTTATGTACAGTAAAGTGGAAAGATCTCACCGAAGGTCCTCTAAATGAAATAAACCGTAGTCACAAACCATTCCTCCCCGGCAACGGCGCCAAAAACTTGGTGGGACCGGAAAGGTGCTCTCTCTCAAGCGCAAGAGTCCGTTCAAGTAGTAAAATCTGGGAGTCCAGATGTCGAATCCACGGGAAGAAATCTGTTGCAACCACAATTCAGATCAACTAGAAATCCTACGAAAAGAAACTAACCACTTCAACAATGATGGTGATGATGGTGGTGTGAACACGTGAAAAATGCGAACAAAGAAAAAATACGTGTACGAAAATACCTATAAAGAGTATGCACTTGGTATGGGTTCGTTAGGATCTACGATTCGTATTAATTTGGTTGATAGGTACAACGCAATGAATTCTCCTTTTGGGAGCAATTTACTGGAAAATACCCAATATAACTCAATGAATTCTCCTTTTGGGAGCAACTCATCGGAAGATGCCCTTTTGGGGGTTCAAACACAATATTCAAAAAGATCGTCGCTAAAGCTATAATACGATATGAAACCCTCTTTTGGAGAGATCAAAACTACGGTATGAAACTCCCTTTTGGGGAGATCAAAACTCACCCTTTTGGGGCGATCATCAACTTAATCAATTCTTTTGGAATCTAAAAAAGTCGATTTACGAACAAAGATTATAACTTTAACGACGTTTTAACGATTTAGCACAAGGAATTTCAACCAAACTAACACAAATTACACCCCCTAACTACTCCATACCAAGCACAATTAAGTTTTAGCTACTCATAATATCAGAATAAACAAGTTCCATAGCCAAATACATCAAGATTATAGCAAAATACGATGAAAAACACTAAAATACGAGGTAGAAGTTTAGAAATATATCACCAAATCTCCAAGTTTTGACTTCAAACTCTCTGGAAATAATAAAACAAGCCTCTGGAATTTTACAGAATTTTTCAGGGGGAGAATACGACTCCTAGAGCCTCCAATACGCTCAAAATACGCCCCAATCTGCTTGAATACGCCCAAAAAAACCCTAAAATACCTTTTATAAAGAGATTGCGGGTTTGGGTTGTGTTATCGGGTTCAAAACCCGCTTAAAATCGCGCCCAAATGCATCCAGACCGTAGATCTGGAGCGGATCAAATGTGAGCCGCTCATCAAATAAGGGATTGAACTGGGAGCTGACACGTGGCATCATAGCGGATCCGCGCCCGCGTTGCATCCGAGTTCAGCTCGGATTTGATCAAGGCCGTTCGTATAAAAGCGGGATTCAATTTGGTGCGGCCGCGTGTCCCCATCTTCGGAGCGCTCGCCGCTTCGTTTGCTTCGTGTGCTCGCCGTTGGATCTCGCAGCAACGCCCCCGATTGAGCCACGTTGCCCAAAAATTTCGCCGCTCCGCATCGTTCGCTTCGGGCATGATCGCCTCCGTCCGATCGGCATCGGACGCTTAGGACTGCGCCACGTCATCCGTTACATCGCCCGCAGCTTCGCTCGTCTCCGGCTCGATCCGCTCCGTTGGATCAGGCGGGAAAGCTCCAAGATCGTGACACGTGGCACCCGGATCGCCCCCGCTGTATCCAGCTACGCGATTTATCTGATCGTTGGAT
This sequence comes from Scilla litardierei, assembly GCA_030789695.1. Lineage (NCBI taxonomy): Eukaryota > Viridiplantae > Streptophyta > Magnoliopsida > Asparagales > Asparagaceae > Scilla > Scilla litardierei. Next base: position 182,697,792 of record CM061133.1, read on the forward strand.
TAAGATCCAACGGCGGAGGTATTTCCACGTCGATATTTTCCGCAGCCGTCGGATTCGAGCGGGAGTCGCTCCGATGGCTGCCACGTGTCCGTATTTGAGTATTTCCTATCATATTTCTCCATTTAACTGGTATTCTGCATTCAAAAATACACAGTAATTAGCACAGATATCAGAAAAATACAAATAAATAGTCGTTGGAATCGTGAGATCGAGACGGTGCTAGGGAAAATATAAAAAGTGCAGAAATAGTCCATTAATTTCTGTTTTGTGCTCAAATAAGGTGTATTCTCTAATAAATAAATGTGTAGAAAATACGTATGAATTAGAGAACAATGTAGCATCACATGAGCACAAAATAGGGCTAAATGGGGGGTTAAATATGTAATATTGAACCCGAATTAAGAACCTGGGTGAGACAATAGTGAATGTGCGGAAGGAGGTCGAAGCGGCGAGCCATATCGGTGACGGTGGCGGACATGGTCCTAAGTCACCTCTGAGGCCACTCACCACCCCCTCGAGAGCACGAATGCTCTGAAGTACAGTGTCGGGGGGAGGTGGTGCAGAGGGACGCACCTGTCTGTGCTGTGCAGGACGGGGCTGGCGTACTCGGGTGGCGTAGGTGATGGGCTCAGCAGGCATGTAGAGGAAAGGTGCTGTGCTCGCACGTGTGGGCCTAGCCTCAGTGTGAGGCCGGGGCGCAGGCTGGTAAGAAGTGGAGGCAGCAGCAGAGGAAGTGGAGTATAAAAGTGGCAACGAGGCGGCCAGAGAGGTCGGTGACACAGACGTGTGGACAGACGCCATGACACTCTCAGAAACAACGGCTGCGGTGGGGACAGAGGTGGAGACCACAGTCTCCAGGACGGCAGCAAAAGAGGGCTCTCCGCTCTTAACTATAGTCGGTGGGCGCTCGGGTAGGGCAGAGGAAACGGGCTCAACGGACAGAGGGCCAGCTGTGGTGGTGGGCGTGGAGGTAGTGGGGGTGGTCGTAGGTGTGGAGGTAGTGGAGGTGGGCTCAGCGAGGGTACTCCCAACACCGGCAGAAGTGTGGACAGAGGTGTCGGGAGCAGCAGCAATATCGGGCTGCTGAGGGGCCACGGAGTCAGCAGGAGCATCGGGGTCAGCGGGTGCAGCGTGTGCATCGTGGGCCTGCTCAGCCTCCTCGGCCTCAAGCACGTAGGCGGCGGGGATCAGAAGATCCATCACCGGAAGCTAGTCCACATGTGCTGGTGCAATCTGAGTCCGAGCTGGGCTCAGAAGGATCATGTAATCCGCACCGTAGGGACCGTGCAACCAAACCCAGTGCCGCTGACCGTGCGGACGCAACATCTTCATCCGGGCCATGACATCTATGGACAGTGAAGTGGGGCCCGGGGCTCATCGCACGTCAGCCGAAAAGTCCTCGCCGGTCATCATGGTGAGCAGGGTGATCAGACCGCCGCAGCATATCGGTGAGCGAGCGCCCACCGATACGATGATGCGATCCAAAAACCAGCTCGCGATATCAATCACGACGGCAGGGACCAACTCGTCACCCTCCCTAGATAGAGCTCTGGGGCGCGTTATCGCGTAGAGCATATAAAGCTCCGGCGTGGACATCGTCCCAGGCTCATATCTCGCCAAAAAGGTAGTCGTCATAAGGCGCTGAGCTATGCGGAGGCAAGGGTGGACGATGGCCGAGGCCTTGGCCCTACTAGGGTCGAAGGCAGCAGGTAGACCCGTGATCCGGGCCCAGAAAGCGTCGGAATCGAAGGAAGGCGGGGGTATGTGAGTGGGGGCGTAACCACGGTCGGCCCCGGGGACATCGGGCCACGAGAAGAAGGCTCTCATCATACTGAGAGTGACCTGGCACTCTCGGTCCATGAATCTAAACGAGCATCCCTCGTCGGTCCGGGCGATGGAACTAAGCACCTCAAGTGTCGGACGGACGAACTTGTCCGCCGACACCTGGAAGAAATCTTGCCAACCCACGTTGTCATACAACGTGAGCATCCCCTCGAGTACCCCCAGGCGTCCTAGGTCTGCAAGGTGTGCGAACCTGGAGGGTACGATCGAGCGCTGGGAAATGCGCTCGAAAACGACGCGGTGTGTATCGTCCCAGAACGTAATCCCCAGCGGCCCGATAAGTGGAGCCGGTGGTGGTGGCTGTGGGACAGCAGGGAGTGGCTGTGCGGGCTGTTCGGGGTCTGCGGGCTGTGCGGGGTCTGCAGGCTGTGCGGGGTGTGCGGGGTCTGCAGGCTGTGTGGGGTGAACAGGGTGTGGCGGTGTAGGCGGAGGAGAGTCTTCCACCTCGTGTGAGGGGCCGGGCTCATCCGACCGCTTCCGCTTGGCGGAAGCTCTCCGGGTGCGTGGCCATGTCCGGGGCGGCATGTGGGCCCCGGGTGCTCACCAAAAACAATAAAAATGCGGCGTGCATAAAATAAAGGAAGGAGTATACCGCGACACGCTGCGAGAGCAAAGTAATGGAAACGTGCGAAGGCGACGCCTCCACGTAGCCCAAAACAAGCCCTGGAAGCTCCCCTGGGCTCCCCTAAGCTCCCCAATGCACCCTGCACATCAAACGAAGATACCAGCGAGTAATATTCAAAACGTATGGGGGGTTAGGGGTATAATAGATAGAAATTGAATTTAATTTGGGTTTGGGGTTCTCTAGACACATGGATCATCGGAAAATACGCAAAAGAGGAGGAAAAAGGTGAAATAAGCGCTACCGGAGCTCGGCCGGAGAAGTGGTCGCCGGCGGCGACTCGGGCGAGGTGGAGGTGCGATCGGCCGGCGGTGGTCGGCCGAGCGCGGCGGCGGGGCGTGTGGTCGGGCGAGTGAGGGGGGCAGCGGGCGAGGGAATATGATCGGGCGCGATTTGTGATTTTTTCTCGTTTCGAAAAACGCGCCCCTGACGCCCCCTTTTATAGAAAAAGTTACGACTCGGCTGAGTGACTATGTCACTCGGTCGAGTGAACTTAACGGAATTACTTTGAAAAAGTTCCTCCCCGCTTACAATTCAGCCGAGTGGCCTTGCCACCCTCGGCCGAGTGGAGTAAGTCCATTCGGCCGAGTGGCTCAAGCTACTCGGCAAGACTCGCCCTAGGAGCGTATCAGTTTTACTCGGCCGAGTGAATATATATACTCGGCCGAGTAGCAATTATACTGAAATCAAGAAAAGAAACAGAGAGTTGGGTACAGCAGACATCCCTCGTTCGTGAGCCACTCGGGCGGACGAACTTATGTGCTCGGCCGAGTGACTAGTATACTCGGCCGAGTGAACCCTGTTTTCTGCTGTTTGTCTTCGTTTGGGCTCTAAACTCTGTTTTTCTTCCTCCAGTCGATTTCATCTTCCTCCTAAGCATCGAGCGCCTTCCTGGAGTGCTCCTCATCGCCTTGTTCATCCTCCTAACGATAGGTACCTCGTTCTCCTCTCCTGTTAAAGAAAAATAGGACCCGTTATCACGAAATTTTTGGGCGAACGACTCAAAACACTAATAATTTCTAAAACAAAAATAAAGGAAAAGTAAAAATAAAGCGATAACCGTCGGGTTGCCTCCCGACAAGCGCTCGTTTAAGGTCGTGAGCTCGACCCCCTTTGATTTTCAATTCAATGCGGGATATTGGGTGCATATGAGATGCACCCGTCAAATTTTCCGGGGAGAACGCTTGGATTCAGAAGTTGTGGCGGCGTGTTCTCCCTCAGTGATCTCTCGTCTCGGGTAGTGTTGGGGGTGGCTCCCCCAAGCTAGCGCTTGCTCCGGTCCTCGGCTTCACCGGTGACACCGATTTCCGTATCGGCGGAGCTTTCTTCGGAGACTTCAATTTTGAGAGCTTGCAGAGCTCTCAAATCCTCGCGTCATCAGCGTCGCCTGCATCAATTTCCATGTAGAGGTCGGGGGAATGCTCCATCTTTTCTTCTTGGCCCAAATCCGGCCCTTCCTCAAAATCTTCCTTGAATAGAGCACCGATCGAATGGGGGATCGCCTCCTCAAGAACCTCGTCAAGGAGGTCTGAAAGATCATCCGGCCGTCTCTTAATTAGATATATTCTATTGATTTCTCCCATCGGGACCCCCTTGGAATAATGCTTGAGCCTCTGATCGTTTACTTTGAAGGTGGCTCCGTCCTTGCTTTCCAACTCGAAAGCCCCTCCCGGTTGTATGTGCTTGATGGTGAAAGGTCCGGACCAATGTGACCTCAACTTACCGGGAAATAGTCAGAGCCGGGAATTATATAGCAAGACCTTGTCTCCTACTTTGAAGTCTGTAACGGTTATGCGCGCATCGTGGAGAATCTTGGTTCTTTCTTTGTAAATTCTTGAGCTCTCATAGGCGTCTCTCCTTATCTCATCGAGCTCGTTGATGTCCAAGAGTCGCCTCACCGTCGCACTCTTGTAATCATAATTAAGGGTCCTGATGGCCCAATATGCGCGTGTTCCAACTCTACCGGAAAGTGGCAAGCTTTTCCATAAACAAGTCGGAAAGGTGTGGTGCCGATGGGAGTACGAAAGGCCGTACGATATGCCCATAGAGCATCGTTTAACTTCATTGACCAATCCTTTCTAGATCGATTCACGGTCTTCTCAAGAATTTGCTTGATCTCTCTATTTGAGACCTCCACTTGGCCGATTGTCTGAGGGTGATACGCCATGCCAACTCTATGGTTTACCCCGTATTTCTTCAGCATGGCTTCAAACTTGTTTTCTATGAAATGGCTCCCCCCGTCGCTTATCAAAGTTCGAGGCACTCCGAAGCGTGGGAAGATATTCTACCTGAAGAACTTAGAGACGACCCTTGCATCATTAGTAGGGGTAGCGATCGCTTCCACCCATTTGGAGACATAGTCAATGGCCAATAGGATGTATTTGTTACCGTTGCTCGACGGAAATGGTCCCATGAAGTCTACTCCCCAACAATCAAAAAGCTCAATTTCTTGGATGGGCCTCATTGGCATCTCATTGCGTTTGGAGATATTCCCGGTCCGTTGGCATCTATCGCACCCCTTTACAAAGTCGTGGGTGTATCTAAACATTGTTGGCCAGAAGAATCCGCTCTGCAAAATCTTAGCGGTTGTCTTAGAGGCGGCATGATGTCCCCCGCATGGCATACCGTGGCAATGCAAAATGATAGACGTTGCCTCCTCTTTAGAAACACACCTCCGAATAACACTATCTTTGCATATCTTGAAGAGGTATGGATCTTCCCAAAAATAGCTACGGACCTCATGCAAAAATCTCCTCTTTTGATGCGTGGGCATCCCATGCGGTTTAATTCCACAAGCCAAGTAGTTGACGAAGTCCGCGTACCAAGGTACTTCTCTGGGCCTTATGGAGTTTAGCCTCTCATCCACGAATGTGTCGTCGATAGGTAAACTCTCATCCTCCTTGTCACGAATAAGCCTAGACAAATGATCCGCCACGACATTGTCCGTACCTTTCTTGTCCCTGATCTCTAAATCGAATTCTTGCAACAAGAGTATCCACCTAATTAACCGAGGTTTGGCCTCCTTCTTGTTTAAAAGATACTTCAACGCCGCATGGTCGGTGTGGACAATCACCTTGGAACCAAGGAGGTAGGAGCGAAACTTCTCGATGGAATAGACGACCGCTAGAAGCTCTTTTTCGGTAGTTGTATAGTTTTTCTGCGCGTCATCCAATGTCTTGCTCGTATAGAATATCGCATGAAGCTTCCTATCTTTCCTTTGTCCCAATACCGCTCCAATGGCTTGGTCGCTAGCATCACACATTAGCTCAAATGGAAGGCTCCAATCCGGTGGTTGTATGATGGGCGCGGAAACCAGTGCTTCCTTCAAGGTATTGAAGGCTTGCAAGCATTCGCCTGAAAAAATAAAATGAGCATCTTTAGCAAGCAAGGAAGTAAGCGGTCGGGCAATCGAGGCGAAATCCTTGATAAAGCGGCGATAAAACCCCGCATGACCAAGAAAGCCTCTAATGCCCTTGACATTAATAGGAGGAGGTAGTTTTTCGATTACCTCAACCTTTGCTTTATCCACCTCAATTCCTCTCGAAGAAACAAGGTGCCCGAGAACTATACCTTCCGTGACCATGAAGTGATATTTCTCCCAATTTAAAGTGAGATTATTTTGTTGGCACCTTTTAAGGACTTTAGTAAGATTGGCCAAACAAGATTCAAACTCACTTCCATAAACCGGAAAATCATCCATAAAAACTTCCATAATATTTTCAATGTAATCGGAAAATATGGATGTCATACACCTCTGAAAGGTGGCGGGAGCATTACAAAGACCAAACGGCATCCTACGGTAGGCATAGGTACCATAGGGACAAGTAAAAGTGGTCTTTTCTTGGTCATCTTCGTGCAAAGGGATTTGGAAGAATACCGAATACCCATCTAAATAACAAAAGTATTTATGTTTAGCTAGGCACTCAAGCATTTGATCTATGAAGGGCAATGGGTAATGGTCCTTTCGGGTTGCTTTGTTTAGTTTCCTATAATCAATGCACATTCGCCATCCCGTGACGGTGCGTGTAGAAATGGGCTCTCCTTTATCATTTTTTATAACTGTCATCCCACCTTTCTTGGGGACGACGTGAACGGGGCTAACCCATCTACTGTCAGAGATAGGATAAATAATACCGGCGTCAAGTAATTTTAGGATTTCCTTTTTAACCACCTCTTTCATGTTCGGATTTAACCGCCTTTGAGGCTCTATGGAGGTGGCGTCGGTATCCTCCAGATGGATCCTATGTGTGCAAAGCCTAGGGCTTATCCCTTTTAGATCGGAGATAGTGTAGCCAAGGACATCTTTGTGGCTCCTAAGAACGTCTAGGAGTCTCTCAAGTTGATCATGCGTGAGGTGGGAGTTAACTATCACCGGAAAAGTTAATTTACTACCCAAAAAGGCATACCTTAGATTCGGTGGTAATTGTTTAAGTTCTACCTCAAGAGGTGCCGCTCCTTCTACTTCATCAGCTCGCATGAGTTTGGCTTCTTCCTTGTCATCCGAGTTTAGCTCATGTTCAGGTGGCGTGCTCTCATGCGAAGACTCAGACTCACTACTTAGTGAGGACGATGCATCAAAATAGGCGCTCTCCGATTCTGTGCTAGCATCGTCAAAACCTTCACTCTGCTCCGATTCGTTCCTGGAATCAAGAAACACATCAGAAGATTCATAAAAGCAAGAGTGAGTGTCATGGAGTGTAACTCCCTGAACATCGGTTTGCTCGAAAGATTCTTCGGGAGTATAGTGCTCTTCGACACTTGTTCTACCATCTTCGAAATATAACTTGTCGTCTATCACATCAACTCTGACATTGCCCCCGATAGTCCCATCCGGGGAGACTTGATCCATCACAAAACTAGCAAACAGTTGTTCGTCGGGGTCCTTGATAGCGATAGCAAAAGCTCCGGTAGCGTGGACTTCATCGACAAGCTCCTTAAGGAGGTCTGTGAAGGAGTCATAATCTTCCTGACTGAGTTCCATTGTTGACATTGCATCCTCCATTCTTCCTGTTAAGATCTTATGCAAAATACGGGGAGAGTATGCAAATAGGTCTGTAAACAGAGTTAGAACAGGATATAGAAGAAAGTAAAGTAAGAAAGAAAAATAACCGGGTGGTCGATGCCGAACACCGTCAAAATGGCCTCCCCGGCAACGGCGCCAAAAACTTGATCGCGCCCGGGCGTACACCCAAAAGGGGCGACCGTGTAGTTTTACCGCAAGCGCACGGTGTAGCGGCGAGCGGGTTATCAAACACAGGGAGGACGAATGACGGTGCCTGCTCCAAACAACCTGGCTATAAAAACAGAAAAGAGGGAATTTGCCTTTTGGCGATCCTGTCACAATCGTCAGACAAAGTATCGAGATATAAAATCAAATAAAGACGCCTAGGGAATGGGGAATCCCCGCTACTCACCGTATCTCGCCAATGTGATTCATTGGTATCAAAATTGCTAGGGTAGAATTTCGGATGAACTAGTTGCAACTGAATGTAAAACCTAGCTCACGCTCTCGCACTGTTGCCGGGCTATAGCTATCCTAGGTTTCGGTCCAATCTCTTGCAAACCCTAGCCTAGGTAAGCTAGCATTAGGATCAACATCATCGTTCAATCACGCCCCGAGCACACTCTCGTGCAAACTCGGGCCGCGACCAAGGTTGGGATAGTTCCTACCCGTCCAATCTCTTGCAAACGAGTATCGGCATGGAATTGCAACCGAGAACCCTAGTATCGGTCCAATCTCTTGCAAACCGATACTACGGAATCTCAATTTCAACCCAATTCGGATTTCTAGGGTTTTCTATCAATTGGGATCCAATCTCTTGCAAATCCTAATTGATATGAACACCTAGCTATCTGTAGTATATCGATCCCAAACTAACCCTAATAGCAATTCTAGCAATATTTCTACCAAATCATCACAAATCGGAAATTGGGCTCGTAGGGTTCATCCCCACGCCCCAAGACGTATAGACTACTCACAATTCATATCACAAATGCAAGAATAAACAATGAAATAACAAGAGAGTTCATCACAATATTCAAATAAGCAATAAAAATAAGATTTTTAATGGAGAGGGAGACAAACCAATAGAGTTCTCCAAGAATCCAACAAAAATAAACTTTTCTCTCCTCTCCAATCACAAGAATCAAAAGCTAAAAAGTTTAATCTAAAAAGCTGCAAAAAGCCAAGGAAAAAGCCCCCTAACCTAGGTTAAAAACTGGGGTTAAATACCCCCCAAAATCGTCCAAAAAACTATGACCAAAATGCCCCTGCGCAGCCTGAAAATCGCAATTTACGCTACAGGCAGCGCGGCTCACTCGGCCGAGTGACAAAAGTCGCTCGGCCGAGTGAAAAACCCTGAGAATTTCCAGTAAGTCTGGGGTCTTGGGGGTCTTCACTTCGGGCGTCGCTCGACCGAGTGAGTTGTCGTCACTCGGCCGATGGCTTCTATTCACTCGGGCGGTCGGCACTTTCCACTCGGCCGAGTGGGTCTTCTGAAGCTCAGGCAGACGAAAAACAGTAAGTTGGCTCTTTTTGATGGGCGTCGTCTGAGTGCCACTCGGCCGGACGGGGTCTCGTCACTCGGCCGATATGGCTTCTGATGCTCGGCCGAGTGCACACATGAAGCGTGTCCGATCTGGTCGGCCGAGCGGGGTCTCGCTGGTCGGCCGAGTGACTCCTTCACTCGGCCGAGTGAGACACCAAAAATGCAGAAACAGCTTGTTTTTGCCTCCTTGTCGCTCCTACGACGTTCCTTCTTCTTCCGCTCCTCTCCAATGGCTAAATACCCTTCGGGGAAGTCGTCGGTGACACTCTGGAGTAGGTGTATCTCAGGATCACTCCAAATCGCTCCAAATCTCCTGAAATACGACAAAAACAACAAATCGTGAAAAGTATCGCAATATTGTCGATAAATCGTGAAAAGCGTGATTTGAGCGATCTAAATGGCATGCAATGATGCGGAAAAAAGGTGTAAAACACGGAGTGATCAATGACATAAATATTTATGAATAATTAAAAAAAGTTAAGAAGATAAGGATATGTGTAAAATAATAGCGTCGTGAAATAGCGAACATATGGAATAAGTTAAAATGTAAAATGTGATTAGTCAAATAATGAGTGAAGAGTAATATGGGCCTAGTGATGCAGAGCTTGTTTTGCAAATGGAAAATAGGTTTGTAAAAAAAAATTTTTTTTCTTAAAATATTTGAAGGCAATGATTATAAAATTGACACACATGGTGATTTTTTTTGAAGTTCTATTTAACTTAGGAAAGTATTTTAAAGGTATGTATCAATGACCGTTTCGAAATACATTAGTAAGAAAAGAAGGTGACATTTGAACCAGCAACTTTGAATTAAAGTTTTTTTTAAAAAAAGTTCATTGTCTGAGGAAAATAGATCAGTTATGTGAATTAGAGGTGCGAAAGATATATGTGAGGAAATTGTTATGAGTTAGTAATTAAAGATCACATCAGAAGAGTTTCAAAATCAAGATTGGGTTTAAGTCGACTGAAGTGTAGAAATTGTAAGTAAAAGTTTTCGAAAAGGATTTTGAACTTAGCAAAGAGTTCAATAAAAGAAATATCAAAAATACTTTTTAGGAGGATGGGTTCAAGGTTAAAGATGGCGGATCTAGAGAGTTAAAGTGAATCGAGGATAAGGGTCAGGTTCGACGATCGAAACGAAAAGACGACTAAGAAGCAACTCCGTGAATACGCTACGATGGCTTTCTACGATCATTAATATGGGGGTAATGATTAGAGAAATAAGATCAGGAGGAAGATAATCATTGGGTCGACTAAGATTTAGCACTATGGTTCTATTAGACTGCGATAGGGAAACCGAGGTGAGGGTTCATAGAGGATCATGATCGAGATCTTATGGATCTGGAATATCTCACGCTTCGAAGTCTACTCTGTGCAGGCATCTCAGGTTCGACTGGCACGGCGACATTCGCTTCGTTCGATTGGGCCCTAGATTCGACGAATCTAAGCGAATGACTAACGAAACTCGAGAATCTAGTATGGTCAGAGTTGGATGATCAATCGCTAGGGTGACCCTAAGATGATAATACTTAGTCGAGGCAAGGGTGTCTAACTAACGAGCACGAGCGTCTAACTCTTCTAATTATCTGGTATTAGGTTTCCTATCGTGCGGAGACAGGGTATTCGAGTAATTTTGCGTACGAACTATTCTGGATGTTTTGGCTAATGAAAGGTGTTCTCATTGTTCTGAATTTCGTAGTTGCAGGACCTGCATGGGCCACCACTAAAACCTGTAACGCCCCGCTTCCCAAAAGACACCGGAAGCGAGAGCGTTACGCGGTCCGCTTGAACTGGAGCGGTGAAGCTCGAATTCAATAAGCGTCTGTGATAAAAACACAGAAGCGGTCCTTGCATTTGCGTATCAGAACAATCAGAAGATATTTCATTAAATTAAAAAAATGAAAAGCCACATCCAGAGATACAAAGTGTTCGTACACGAAATTGAACAATAAGTCATAGCTGGGCTAACGTGGAAACAAGAGGAAAGTACACTAAGCGATACCAACAATGTCTGAAAGTAAACTAAAAGGCAGCGACGGAACGAGTCTACTAGTCCTCTACGGGGAGAGGCTCAGCGTCTCGGGCGAACTCCTAGCTCTCCAAGTCAGGCGTCACGCATGGGTCCTCTGGGTACTCAAGCTCAGAATCTGACATACATCCACAAACATGAATGTATGTCAGCAAGGGGTCTGCAAGAAAGAGTTAGCAACCCAAGACAAGATATACAACAGATATGAATTTAAGAAGCATTAGATATTTTAAAGAGGTGACTGCAGCAATTTAATATTGACAATTATACTGAGAAGAAAAGTAAGCATCCCTAGCATGTAGTTCTAAGTAGTTACAAGAATTTAAGTAAGGTTTTTCTCTGAGTTTAGTTAGCATTTCAATTATCAGGATGACCAAGTTAGCATTGCAAGTTTTCATGTCAAGAGTTAGCATTCTAATCTAGGGTTCACGCCTGTAGGTCGTGATGAGAAGGTCGTTCCTCTCACGGGGGCTTACCGTGATTGACGCTAACCCACCGCATGCGGGTGGTGCTCTTGAGGAGAGTACCTTTCATACGCCTAGTGGCCGCTCAACCCTAACCCCATCCAAAAGTTTGCTGGAACACGAGCCGGCCTAGTCGACTCACACGACATCACGATATCACGATACCGCCTTCGAGGCGCACGATTTTCACGATGTCAAAACTTGTTAATCATTTCCAAACTTACAGAGATTTAATGTTATCATCGTTAATTTGTTATTACAACATTTCTAATAAGCAGGAGTGGGTTGAAACAATTTACACAATAATTTAAAAGATGTTTGCACATGGGTTTCCGTTGAAACTGGTACAGAAACAAATTTTCTTCCTAGGTATTTAAAATTAAAACATAATGTGTGGTATGCCGTTGGATCACAAATTTCGTCCAGAATGTCATGGCATCGTTTTTATGCATCATTTCACGTATATTTTTCAAGTTATACAACAATGAATAAAAGTGACATAAAAGCCTTCAGACTTCAAAAATTCATATCAATTTGCATACTTGCCTGTTTTTGACGTTCTTGGTGTCATTGGAGTCGTCTTGCCGAGTACTACGCGATGGTGGTAACGGATCGCTGGTTTAAGGGGAAAAAGCGGGCGTATCTGCGTCATTGGATTAATAAACATTAGGCTTAGGAATTGGTTAATGATACTAATATACATCCGTAACTTAATCCATACAGGATATATGGTGCACCTATTGTTTATATCCATATAACTTTAATAACAGAATAATAATTATCCTTAACATACATAGACTTGATATTACAACTTAGGCAATATGAGCAAGTTACAGCGTAAGACCTATTAGTTTATACTCATATTATTTAAACAACTTATGCGATTATAATTCATCATAGAACACTGTAAATGTAGGCATCATCCTAGCATTGCGTACCTAAGAAAAAGGTTCGGATCACATACATGTACTGGGGATGATCAGGACACAAATTAACCCATTACATAAACCTATCATCATGTAAACATTATCATACAGGGGTGTGCACAAAATCTGTCAATTAACGGAGATATACTAACTAGTTAAGCATACTACTAACTATTTCCAACAGCCACTAATAAAGCTTGATTAAGTAATCGTACTAATACATACATGTACGAAAAATAACTAACTGGGCGACATACGTGAGTGCAGCAAAGACGACTGACTGGGCGACATGGGCCTGAGGGCTTGTCGGGGCGGCTGAAAGCTGCTCGGGGTTGAGGTGCCGTTCGGAGGTCGCGTCTTGGGTGTTCGGACGTCGGAGGTAAGTGGTGGCGGGGTACAATTAGGAGTTCGACGCCGGTGCAACCCGGGTGATGCACGAGCGGCCTGATGCACGACCTGATGGCATGGCGAGGGCCAATGCGGCGGGTTGATGCCGTGAGTTTCAAAGGAAGGAGGGGGCCTGCTCGTTGCGTGGGGACGAGCTCCTGGCTGCACGTATCTCCGGTTGCCTGGGTGTGTAAGTTGCCGGTATTGGGGCTTTCCGGCGGTTCCTTGGGGCAGGGCGCGAGGAAGAGGGTGAGGGTCGTGATGCGAAGGAGGGAGAGGCCGGCGTGGTGGTGTGAAGGAGTAGAAGGGGGAGGGAGAAGTGTAGCAGGCTGCGACCTGAGGGGAGTTGGAGCAGGCTATAGGGCGGCGGCTGGGTGACTTAGGGGTTTCTCTAGGCTTTTTGAGGAGATAATTGGGTCCCTAAGGTTTGTTATAGGCCAACTAGGTGTGGGGTTAATTGACAGCACGAGAGTGCAAGGCTCCAAGTTCACTTCATATAGGCTAGCTGATGCCTAGCCTAAAGTTTAAATAAAAAAAATAAAGGTTGAGGGTTAATTTTAAGGGCTAGGTGTAGGCTCATGTGAAGCTGCATGTGGCCTTAGGGTTTGCTTACATAAAGGATATAGGGATATATAGGCTGCATATGTGAACGGTTCCCTTATGTTTTATTTTTTGTTTTGTGTAAACTTTGGTGTGTGGGGGGAGAAACACAGCACGTGAACAACTCTATCTAGGCCTTGGGGTTTATTGTTTCATAATAGATAGGTGAATGATGAAGTGCTATCGTATAAGGTTTATAATATATAAGAGTGTAGTAGGTTATTATAATACAAACTGTGTGCGGGGGAGTTGAACAGGCCTAGCACGTGAAGTGTAGAAAACTAGGTTATAATGATTTGAATGGGTGGGTGCGGCCATGGGTGGAGAAACTAGGGTTTAATTAGGATGAGATATAACTATATCTGGAAGTGTTTTAAATCACTATCAATGATTTTTAATTGATTTAACCTAGGGAATTAAGACCAAATCAATTTAGTTATTAGGTATCAATAGGGAGGTTTCATTTGAAATTTAAAAGTTAAGAAAATGATTTTGAAACTTGAATTTAAAAGTTTAAAGTTTGAACCTGACTTTTTGAAAAAGTTAACTAACCATACAAAGATATTTTCAAATAATTATTAAAGGATAATAATAATAAGTATGAAGAAAGGGGGTGAGCATGGGTACGGGTATGGAAACGTCCAACAACGGGTACGGGGAAAAAAGGAAAATATGAGATAAAATACGGATAATATCAATGATAAAAACTGGTCGTTACATTCACTAAAAGCAGATTTAATAGTGATGCGAGCCTTAAATCTGTTGTTTACGTTTAAGCCGGGATCAAGCCTAACATTTGAGGTCTGTTGATGGTGACATGCGGTCTAATCGCTCTGATGGGTGGGTTCATGTATGCATACCAGAACTCTGCCAACAGGCTCATGGGATTCTTTCCCAACGAGGCCGGAGTCACCTACTATAAGAAGTAGATGGGATGATCAGTAAAAAGGGTACATTTTAAGGCTTTTCTTCCCTTTTAGCGATGAAAAAATTGTTGTTACCAAGATATTTATCCCTGAGCCATTTTTTTCTAAAGCTCCTTTTTTTTTCTAAATCACCAAGATCGAGAGCGAGACCATGTCCGAGAGTGACCATCACTACACACGCGCACACACACATACACACGCCCCCGCGCGCGCATGCACACACAAACACAAACACACACACACACACACACACACACACACACACACACTCTCTCTCTCTCTCTCTCTCTCTCTCTCTCTCTATCCCCCAACAACCACCACCGCCACACTCACTCATGCACCAGATTGCCCTACACCATCGCAATCACAGTAACTCCCTTTAAACCCCTTACACTAGAGAAGTTAAGTGCGTTTGTGTGTTGTTTTGAAAAAAAATAAGATATGTGTTCAAATCAAGCTATGGTCGACCGAGCTGCACAAGCGTTGGTTCTATTGATTCTTCTATGATGTTTAATTGGAATGATCAAGATTAGGTTCATGCTTCCTGTTTTGACCTTAGTCCTAATTCTGATTTCTTTCGATGTAAAATCTATTATACATTTGACAACCTTTTTTGAATTCTAGAGCTGACTAGGACAAGATAAAGAGTGGCTGAGATTTGATCTTGGTAAATCAATGGTTGAGATTAGATTTTTGTGAAAATTTTTGTGGGAAAACTTAAATTTTAGGGGAAAAAGTGTCTTGAGAACTAAAACTTTAAAATTAAAAGTGTATTGAGAAAGATTGTGGAGATTAAATTTTGGGGAGAAAAGTGTCTTGAGAACCAAAACATTGAAATTAAAAGTGTTTTGGGAAAGATTGTGGAGAAACATGATCCATTAAATTAAATAAAGTAAAAAATTCAGCAGAACAACAAACTAGCGTAAGAAAATTTAAGTTAATATCGTCATCGAAAAATACCCTGAGGTTTGTTGTTTCGCGCTGAAACAGCCAGTGCTGCGCCGCTAAATTTATTTACGCTACTTTGTTGTTCCGCGCCAAAGACGCCCACGCCAAATTTGTTGTTCCGCACCAAATGCGCTCGCACGTTGTTCCACGCTAACAAACGGCGCCAGCTCCAAAGACGCCCACGCCAAATTTGTTGATCCGCACCAAATGCGCTCGTGTGTTGTTCCACGCTAACGCAATTGTTTAATGGTAATTTGTTGTTTTGCACCAAAAGTGCCCACGCAGAATTTGTTGTTCCGCGTGGAATGCGCTCGCACGTTGTTCCACACCGAATTTGTTGTTCCACGCCGAAGACACCCGTGCCATATTTGTTGTTCCGCGTCGAAGGTGCCCGTGCTGCTAAATATTTTTACGCTAATTTGTTGTTCTTTTAAATTTTGGCTGTGGAAATAATCTTTTGTTGAACAAATATTTCACGTGGGAAATCTTAAATGAACCGTGCCCGTGCGATTTTTAGCGGAACAACAAATTTAAGTTAATACACTCACCGAAAAATACCCCGAGCTTTGTTGTTCCACATCGAAGGCACCCGCGCAATTTTTTTTTGCTAATTTTTTGTTTCGTGCCAAAGGCGTCCGCACCGAATTTGTTGTTCCGCGCCTTCGGCCCCGCATGAAATTTGTTGTTCGAAGCCGAATTTGTTGTTTCGCATCGAAGGCGCTCACGCATTGTTCTATGTCGAATTTGTTATTCTACGCTGAATTTGTTGTTCCGCGCTAAATTTGTTGTTCCACACCGAAGGCGCCCACGCCGTATTTGTAATTCCGCGCTGAAGAGGCTCACGCCGAAGGTGCCCATGCCGCTAAATATTTTTACTCTAATTTGTTGTTCTTTTAAATTTTGGCTGTGGAAATAATTTTTTGGGGAACAAAGATTTTGCGAGGGGAAATCTTAAATGAACCGTGCCCGCGGGCACGGGTTATGACTAGTATATATATATATATATATATATATATATATATATATATATAGGAGAATATGCTTTGCGTCTTTATTGAATCTCATGAAAATAATACAGGACTCTAAGGTGGAAGAAGGATGCGAGTAGAGTGGGATAAGGGCACAGGCGACGTCACCCCCACCTATACATAGCACCTTCCGCTACCCTAGAGCCAAAGGACAAAACAAAGAATACATGTCAATCATCACACTAAGCAAGTAACCCTCAATTTGAGGGGATGCAATCACCATCCTGGTCCCAATCCACATGCCTCAAGGCAATTCTGACATCCTCAGCAACTCTCTCAAAGAGAAGAGTCTGAATCTGTTTACTACCTTCAAAAATTCTCATGTTCCTCTCCCTCCATATGTGCCAAACCATCACGGCCATAACTGTCTTGGCCAATCTACCTAGGTTGGTCTCCCTTTGAAAATGAGAGAGTATCAAATCACCAATTCCTGCCATCGAGGAAGGCAAGCCTGATATAACCCCCATTATATATATATACTAGTCATTACCCGTGCCCATAGGGTACGGTTTATTTAATGGCTGAGTTTTTCTCCCCACAAATTTCAAGTTCCCCCAAATTTCAAGGTTTCCCACAAAATTTCAAGTTTCCCCCAAATTTAAGTTTTCCCCCAAAATTTAAGTCCCCCCAAAATTGTCATTACCACCTAGGACAAACTTGCCACGTAGGACAAAGCTTTGTCCTAGTAGGATAAGATTCAAAATCTTCATAGAACTGGAAATAAAATGGCCGGAAGGGATGAGAATAAAAGGTGTGGGTTTGTGGGTGGGGAGGGTCCATAGGCAAAAATACAAAAACCGGGGTTGTATGTGCAAAATTCCCCACCTCCTCTTTTATCCCTCAAAATCTCATCTCTTATATTTTCTCTTATTCAATTTCCCTGTTTTATATAATAGATATCCAAATTCTCTTATCCAATTTCTCATGTCAAAATTCTCTTATCAATTTCTCTTGATAACATCCGTCTTTTATATAATAGATATCTCTTATCCAATTTCTCTTGTCCAATATCTCTTATCCAATTTCTCTTGATAACATCTCTCGTTTGTAATATAGATATCTCTTATCCAATTTCTCTTGATAACATCACTCTTATCCAATTTCTATTGTCCAATATCTCTTATTCAATTTCTCTTGATAACATCCCTCTTTTATAATATAGATATCTCTAATCCAATTTATCTTGTCCAATATCTCTAATCCAATTTCTCTTGATAACATCCCTCTTTTATAATATAGATATCTCTTATCCAATTTCTCTTTTCCAATATCTCTTATCCAATTTCTCTTGATAACATCCCTCTTTTATAATATAGATATATCTTATCCAATTTCTCTTTTCCAATATCTCTTATCCAATTTCTCTTGATAACATCCCTCTTTTATAATATAGATATCTCTTATCCAATTTCTCTTGATAACATCCCTCTCTTATAATATAGATATCTCTTATCCAATTTCTCTTGTCCAATATCTCTTATCCAATTTCTCTTGATAACATCCCTCTTTTATAATATAGATATCTCTTATCCAATTTCTCTTTTCCAATATCTCTTATCCAATTTCTCTTGATAACATCCCTCTTTTATAATATAGATATCTCTTATCCAATTTCTCTTTTCCAATATCTCTTATCCAATTTCTCTTGATAACATTCCTCTTTTATAATATAGATATCTCTTATCCAATTTCTCTTTTCCAATATCTCTTATCCAATTTCTCTTGATAACATCCCTCTTTTATAATATAGATATCTCTTATCCAATTTCTCATGTCCAATTTCTCTTATCTAATTTCACTTGATAACATCCCTCTTTTATATTATAGATATCTCTTATCCAATTTCTCTTTTCTAATATCTCTTATCCAATTTCACTTGATAACATCCCTCTTTTATAATATAGATATCTATTATCCAATTTCTCATGTCCAATATCTCTTATCCAATTTCTCTTGATAACATCCCTCTGTTATAATATATATATCTCTTATCCAAGTTCACTTTTCCAATATCTCTTATCTAATTTCTCTTGATAACATCCCTCTTTTATAATATAGATATCTCTTATCCAATTTCTCATGTCCAATATCTCTTATCCAATTTATCTTGATAACATCCCTCTTTTATAATATAGATATCTCTTATTCAATTTCTCTTTTCCAATATCTCTTATCCAATTTCTCTTGATAACATCCCTCTTTTATAATATAGATATCTCTTATCCAATTTCTCTTGATAACATCCCTCTTTTATAATATAGATATCTATTATCCAATTTGTCTTGTCCAATATCTCTTATCCAATTTCTCTTGATAACATCCCTCTTTTATATTATAGATATCTCTTATCCAATTTCTCTTTTCCAATATCTCTTATCCAATTTCTCTTGATAACATCCCTCTTTTATAATATAGATATATGTATGTATCTACGTATACACATGTATATACATGTGTATGTATACACATGTATATACATGTGTATATACACATGTATATACATACATACATATGTATATACATGTGTGTGTGTGTGTGTGTGTGTGTGTGTGTGTGTGTGTGTGTGTGTGTAAGATCACATGGGTACAAAATACAATAACAACACCATGTGCATCAAAACGAACAAAATACATAATATCCATATATCATCATTACACAAAATAACATCATACAGACAATATTAAACTACTCAACCCTAACCAAAACAAACAGAAAAAAATCCTAGTCTAAGGGTGAGTGTACAAAACAGAAACAGTAGCATCAGTCAATGTGGATGACTGATGGATCTGAGGACGACCAGACTGGCGAAACATCAGTCTAGCGGAGCGACGGGTAGGGCAAGCTTGAGCCTTCTTCTTGGATGACGACGCACCTGCGACAGAGGTTTCCGCATGAGCATGAACGGGTGTCTGGATCTCAGAAGGCACATGCACAGAGCCTGGAGGAGGGGGGACAGCAGCATGAGCAGTATCCTCAGACGGAGGAAACAAAGCCTGAAGTTCTGTAGGAATGGGGAAACCATGCAGCACGAAAGACTTGTACTGAAGCTTGAGAAGAAGAGTGAGCTTCTGATCCATAGAGGCAGCAATCTTCTCGATCAAAGTGACACGGTCACACAGTTGACCGAGAAGGAAATCCTCTAGGAGTACAGACGGAGGAGAATGGGGAGGTTGATCGGCTGGCTGAGAAGATGGTTCAGCAACATTTGCTGAGGGAATAGGGTCACCAACCAGGATATCCAAGAACTCCCCAGACGATGGAGGTGAAGAGGGTACTTGCTCAGTAGGCTGAGGAGAGGGTTCAGCAAGAAAGATGTCCAAGGTAATGTAATGCCCTGATAGCTACTGCACAAGTACTAGAGGGGGGTGAATAGTACATTAAAATAATCAAGAGTATAATTCCTAATTATTGTACAAACACAACCAACAATACGGAATGAATAATAACACTAAGAACTAAGCAACGCAAACAAGCGATATAACGGGTTCGGATCCACCCAAGTCTCCCAGACTTGTTCCCGGTGATCCTATGTCCCAAACACCCGGATCCCCTCCAGCTACTTGAGTTAGAATCTTCTAACTCAAATTAGCACTATGAAATTCTTGTAGAAAACTACTACAAGATCAAATCATACACAAATTGAAATGTGACTCCCACAAACTGGGATCACAAACTTCTCTCACAACCGAGAGAATAACTTGAAATATCAAAGTAAATGAAATAGTAAACACTTACCACAAAAACCTATGCCTTAAGTAAAACTTACTGATTTTAGGGCAAGAAGGATTTTGAGGAAGAAGATGACACCAAATTTAACGGTGGCTTTCCGACCTTAAGGATTTTCTACGTGCACATGTTTTATCGTGCACGTATTTTATTTGGCTATTTCTGGTTTCCGGCATATGCTCTGTGATATGCCGTTGTGATCGTTTGGGAGTGTAGAAATTTATAGTAATTTTTGGGAACGTCATTTCACGGCTCGTTTTCTCGCAAAACGACGTCGAATTGATTGGGGCGTTTTAGTCATTTGGCTCGAAACGTCGTTTCGAATTTTACGTAAATTTTTGGTAGGTGTTACGCACGATCAGGCTCTGTAGATCTGTGTGTCTCGTCTCCCGATCGTCCCGGTATTTTCGGATTATTTTTCTGACGTCCGGTTTGAGAGATATCGTGCGGATAAATCTCGACCGTCGATTTTCCCAATCAATTCAAATTCGAATTGTTAGCCAAATCTGGCTAAATCTCATATTAATTTGTTTTATATCTTTCCTAAACTATTTTTCTAATCTCCCTTAGACTTACCCCAAATTACACCCGCTATCTCTTTAATCTCCCCTATACCTTTTCCCACTTAGCTATAATCTTATAGCTAAATATCACCTCTAATCTATTTAATATTATTAAACCCTAAAACCCTTTCACGTTCAAAAACTAAACCTAGGGTTAGCTTTGCAGCCGCCGCCCCCCTTCAACATTTCCCCCCGACCTATCTCTCTCCCGCTCTCTCACTCTCTCTCACGGCTCACGGCCCCCAGCGCACGCAGCCACGCCCCCGCCGTGACACCCTGCAGCTGTGCCCACGCCGCCTCCACGGACTCATTGCAGCGGTCGCCTGCTGCGTTCCGCCACCCCCACAGCAGCACTCCCCGCCTGTTGCGTTTCGCCGCCCCCACAGCCGCACTCCTGGCCTGCAGCGCCGCTCTGCACGCCGGCGACTCCCGATCATCGCACAGCTCTCGATCCCGATCACCCGCAGCCTCGCAACCGCCGTTGTACCGCCGCACGCTTCTCCGTCTGCCGTGACCCCTGACCAGATCTCCGCCACACTCCTCTCCTCAGCCGCTGCCCGCCATCCGCAGGCCGTCGAAGAACCCCCTTCCGTCAACTGTAAGTGGGGAGCCCATGCATATCTGTTAACTAGGTAGAGTATAGGTAGTGTTAACTATATGAATAGTTTTGATGCATATAACCTATGTAAAAACTGATGATGTTTATGGTTAGACATAATAAACTGATGTAGTGCTAATAATTTAATACTATAATATTGTTTCTAGCAGATTAATAACTACGCCACTTGCTATCATATGGGATCTGACGATTCCCTCTTGTTGCGCTACTCGCAGTCGAGGAAACAGAGTGAGACGACGTGATCCGTTGTTCAGATCTGACGTCAAAGCTTGCACGTGACCATCAGATCAGGTTGGTACCTGAAATTCGTAGCACAACCCACCCGTTGCAAAACTGAAAACCTAACTAAAATCGGACAACTGCAACTAAATTTATTTTCTGCTACCTTAAAACGTTGTGAAACAGTAGATCGACGATTAGACTATTTGGACTGTGCACATAAGATAGAATCGTCGGATAGGCTGAACGGACATTTTTGACTTGTGACTGTTAGGGTAGCCACGTCCAACCTAGAAACGAACCTAAATAGGACTTGATGAAAATCGCGACTTGACACCGTCGCCGCGATCCTTTTTCAGACGGACTACCGCGGACGCGACGACTGGACGAGACGCCCCGGACAGACGACACACTTGCCACCGCAGGCAAGTGCACCCACTTGCATTTTCAACCGCGTCTTGGTCTTGAACTATTAGAACTGTTAGACTGTGAGTGTGTAGGACCGAACGTGAAATGATAGCGTCCGGGATGCCTTGACAACTTAGACTTGACGATGAAGTTTAAGCTCGACAAACAACAACTTTTGACACCGTAGGATTGCCATGTGTGTGCGTGCGTGTGGACACCCTAGAATAACCCTTCCTACACTTGTCATGTCATGTCACTGTTACACAAAAGCCTTCGGGCGTTTCGGATGCTCTCCATGCGAGAGTGATTCCCGTGACCGTTGTACAAAAAACCTGCGGGCGTTTCAGGTGCTTCCCTTACGAAAGTGATCTCCGTGTTACAAAAAGCCTACGGTCGTTTCAGGTGCTTCCCTTGCGGAAGTGATCTCCATGTTACAAACAGCCTACGGGCGTTTCAGGTGCTTCCCTTGCGGAAGTGATCTCCATGTTACAAAGAGCCTACGGGCGTTTCAGGTGCTTTCCTTGTGAAAGTGATCTCTGTGCTTCCTGTCCTGAGTTCTGGGGTTTGGGGTAGGGTTGAGCGTGCGAACGGTGACATGGTCTGATCCCCCTCGAACTGTAAGGCATGAACCCTTCGTGTTTTACTAGTCCTGTCAGTCGTGTCATGTCTTGTTTCCGTCTTGTTCTAACAACTTTAGGATAGTCCCATAGTCGGTAGCACACGCTACGACTACTGTTTGTCTCGTTTCACTCTCTTGCTACGTTACTACCTTTACAGCTCAGTATAACCCTAGCATGTTAATCAACCAATAAAACGATGTTTAATTATACAGTGCACTTGCAGTAGAGTCTGACAGTTTCTTGTAGACTTTACCTGACGTACAGTTCCTGTCTTTGGTGCTGTACGTCAGGTGTTGAGCCAGAGTACGTCGACGAGGCAGACTTGTCATCAGACGTAGAGCCGGAGGATACTGATCCAGAGTACATCCCAGAGGAGGACCAGAGTTAGAGGCCTCTCGTTGCTGTTCCAGAGCTTTTGCTTCCAGTTTAGATTGGGTGCGTAGTACCTTTTTGTTTTTCCGTCTAGGTTGGGTGCTTGCACCAGTAGTTTTCTTTCTGTCGTTTTAGCTGACTCAGGCTTTTGTTGGACTCAGTACTTTGGATATTTAATTTGGAATAAAATGATTGTCTTTCTCTTTCTTACTTTTATTGTTATATACTAACATGCAGGGACTTGTACCTTCGACTTGGTGAACCACACAGACGCTTATTGGGTCTAGGCTTCTCGGCCCTGGCCTAAGCGGGCCTTAGTCACGCTTCGCCTCCGTTGTTTTGGGAAGCGGGGCGTGACAAGTTTTAGTGGTGGCCCATGTAGGTCCATACCCCATTCCCTCTGCAAGTACAGAACAATAGGAGTAAGGACATTCATTTTATGATATTCAGTAATTATACGAGTCTAATTCATGTCTTCTGTCAATAGGATGGCAGGACGACGTAATATCCGATCAGGGAGCTCAGGAGATGGAATTCAGGAAGATCAGGGCGGAGAGTTTCGTCAGTTTCTGGGCGTGATGAGAGAGATGCTGGAGGTGCAGCATCAGTTGGTTCAGCAGTCCCAGCGTGCTGCCCAGGCTCCCCCAGTTGCACTACCACCACCTCCACCTGTCCCTCGAGCTGCTCCAGGAGTGAAGCAGTTCAATGAGTTTCAGCCGAAGACATTTTCTGGGAAGGAAGGACCTCTGGGTGCTGACGAGTGGATCCAGAGCACGGAGAAGAAACTGATAGCTGCGAAGATTCCAGATGACACCAGAGTGGAGATAGCGAAGTTGCAGCTGACTGAGATTGCCAGAAACTGGTGGCGCATTGAGGAGAGGCGCCTGCAGAAACCAGTAGAGTGGAAGACCTTCCGCTATATGTTCAAGGAGAAGTATTTCACCAAGACAGCTAGGAGAGAGCTGATGGGCAAGTTTGTGGATCTGAAGCAGGGGGACATGTCCATCGATGAGTATGAGGCTGAGTTTGAGATGTTGAGCCGTTTTGCCCCACATATGGTGAAGAAGGAGGAGAACCGAGCTGAGCGGTTCCGACAGGGACTACGTCCAAAGGTCCAGGCTTCTATGTCCTAGGCTAGTTTCTCGACCATGAGAGAGGTATTGGATGCTACGAAGAATCATGAGACGATATCGCACCTGCCTGACCCTCCAGCTGATAGAGGGAAGCGCCCCATGGAGCAGTACCGGCCACCTGCCAGGCCGGCGATGAGGCCATTTTAAACAGTGCCTTTCAAGAGGCCAGGAGAACCTATGCAGATTCAGAGTAAGGGACCATGCCAATTCTACGGCAAGCCAGGACATGTTCAGAAGGATTGCAGGAGGAAGCTGGGACTGTGTTTAGTTTGTGGAGATGTCTCGCATGCTATGAAGGATTTTCCGAGAGCTCGTAATGCTATTGTTGGAGCGCCAGCCCCGCTGCAGATGAGAGCGCCTGCCCCAGTCTAGAGAGGACCTGCTGTTTGTGGACCACCCTTGGCGACACAGAGGCAGATGTTTCAGAGGGCAGTGCAACCCCAGAGGCCGGCGTACACCATGACCGCTGTTGAGACTGAGGAACTAGATGGAGTTATTACAGGTATGCTCTGAATCTAGTCTTTCACTTCATAGAGTAGACCTTATTGTTAGTGTTGATTGTTTGCCTTGTTTGCTAGAGTAGTGTGTTGACCTTAGTCTCTTACATCTTAGGCACCATTCTTGTGTCCTCTCACCCTGCCTTGGCTTTGTTTGACTCCGGTGCATCCATGTGCATCTTATCCCGGAGATTTATAACAAAGCACTCCATTCCCACCCACACACTTCCTAAGTGTTGGGACATCACCACAGGGAACGGAGTGGTGACTGTGAACATGTGTTGTCAATCGATTCCTTTAGTGGTCAGTGGACACGAATTATTTGCAGACTTCATCGTCCATGACCTGCCGCATTTCGATGTCGTTCTTGGCATTGATTGGCTAGGAGACTTCCACACCTCGATCGACTGCCACATCAAGAGGGTTGTATTCCGGATTCCAGGCCATCCGGAGTTCGAGTTCTGTAGCAGAGACGAGTCGCTTGGGCCCATCAGATTTCGGGCCAAGCTGGAGGCACCGATTGTAGCAGCTATGCAGATGGAGATATAGATCGACCGACCAGCAGTCGTCAGAGACTTCGACGACGTCTTCCCAGAGGATATCTCGGGTCTGCCACCCGACCGAGCTCTAGAATTTGGTATTGATCTTATGCCGGGAGCGCAGCCGATATCGAAGGCGCCTTATCGAATGGCACCTGCTGAGCTTGAGGAACTGCGAAAGCAGTTAGATGAGTTGCTGAATAAGGCTTCATCCACCCTAGTGTGTCACCATGGGGTGCACCAGTTTTGCTTGTGAAGAAGAAGGATGGGTCCCGTAGGATGTGCGTGGACTATCGGGGACTGAATGCTGTCACAGTGAAGAATAAGTATTCGCTGCCACGCATCGACGATATTTTTGATCAGCTGGGAGGTTCGAGAGTTTTCTCGAAGTTGGACTTGAGAAGCGGATATCATCAGCTGAAGGTGAAGAAGGACGACATTCCCAAGACAGCTTTCCGAATGAAGTACGGACACTATGAGTTCGTGGTTATGCCCTTCAGCATGACCAATGCTCCAGCTGTATTCATGAATCTGATGAATTTGATATTCTACGACTTCTTGGATACGTTTATCGTTATCTTCATAGATGACATACTTATTTACTCGAAGTCTGAGGAGGAGCACAGCTGTCATCTGAGAACAGTGCTAGATACGCTGAGGTGACATAAGCTTTATGCCAAGTATATCAAGTGCGAGTTCTGGCTGGACAGAGTCACGTTCCTGGGACATGTGGTGTCCGGTGATGGCATATCTACAGATCCGGAGAAGGTCAGAGCAGTCAGAGATTGACCGACTCCGCAGTCAGCGTCTGATATCAGGAGCTTTCTTGGTTTAGCAGGCTATTATCGATGGTTCATCAAGGATTTCTCGAAGATTGCAGAGCCGATGACGAAGCTGACGAGGAAGGATGTGGAGTTTCAGTGGTCAGATGCTTGTGAGGAGGCTTTCAGTATCTTGAAGGTAAGGTTGACCATGGCACCGGTTTTGGCAGTACCGGATCAGAGTGGAGGCTTTGAAGTATATTGCGATGCGTCAGGGAAGGGCCTGGGATGCGTCTTGCATCAGCATGGCCACGTGGTCGTGTATGCTTCTTGTCAATTGAGGACGCATGAGAAGAATTACTCGACGCACGATCTGGAGTTGGCAGCGGTGATATTTGCACTGAAGATCTGGAGGCACTTCTTGCTGAGTGAGAGCGTGAAGATTTTCACCGATCACAAAAGCTTGAAGTACATCTTTACGCAGAAGGAGCTCAACATGCGTCAGAGACGATGGTTGGAGCTCATGGCTGACTACGAGATAGACTTGCAGTAGCACCCAGGGAAGGTGAGCGTAGTGCCCGATGCCTTGAGTAGACTTCCTACTGCGATGATGCATACTGCCGACTGGAGGATTCAGTAGGAACTGAAAGAGATGGATTTGGAGGTCGTCCTACCTGATGTGGTTCGTTCATTCATGAATTTGTAGATTCAGTCCACGATCGTGGATCGGATCAAGGCAGCACAGGCAGGAGATCCGAAGCTACAGAGGATCCGGAGGCAGGTTGAAGCTGGACTACGGACGGAGTTCGTGATTCACGAGGATGGTTTGATACGGTACGGCAGTAGACTCTGCGTGCCTTTAGGAGATGTCCGGGAGGAGCTTTTGAGAGAGGCTCATAGCTCACCATATTCTATACATCCTGGTGGCACCAAGATGTATAAGGACATCCGTCTGAATTACTGGTGGATTGACATGAAGAGGAGTGTGGCACGGAGCGTTGCCAAGTGTTTGATATGCCAACAGGTGAAGGCTGAGCACCATCGTACGGCTGGTTTGCTACAACCGCTTCCTATCTCGGAGTGGAAGTGGCAACATATTACGATGGATTTCGTGACTGGTTTGCCTCGGACCCCGAAACAGAACGACGCAGTCTGGGTGATCGTTGACCGATTGACTAAGTCTGCGCACTTTATCCCTTTTCGAGTGGGCCAGTCTACGGAAGTTTTGGCGAGGAAATATCTAGAGGTAAAATTTCATTCTTTTACTTCTATTTTTAATTTTTCCTCTTGGAGTTAGTTGTGATGTAGACCTTGTACGTGCAGGAGATTGTACGCTTACACGGAGTCGCCGTGAGCATCGTGTCTGACAGAGACTCGAGGTTCACATCTCAGTTCTGGAGAAGTCTACAGGAGAATTTGGGTACGAGTCTGAGTTTCAGCACGGCGTATCACCCGTAAACCGATGGCCAGTCCGAGAGGACTATTTAGATACTGGAGGATATGCTGTGAGCTTGTACGCTCGATTTGAAGGGATCTTGGAAGGACCATCTTCACTTGGTGGAGTTCTCGTATAACAACAGCTACTAGGCGAGCATTGGCATGGCACCGTTTGCTGCCTTATATGGGAGGAAATGTCGATCGCCACTGAGCTGGGATGACGTTGGAGATCGGGAGCTATTGGGTCCAGAGATGAGAGTGGAAGCTGTGGATGTCGTGAGAGACATCAGGGGGAAACTCAGAGTTGCACAGGATCGCTTCAAGCATTGGACAGATGCCAAGAGGAGACCCTTGGAGTTTCAACCTGGAGATCACGTTTTCCTGAAGATTTCTCCAAACCGCGGCGTTATTCGTTTTGGGAAGAAGGGAAAGCTGAGTCCGAGATATATTGGACCATTCGATGTACTGGAGCGTGTGGGAGAAGTGGCCTACCGCCTTGCTCTGCCACCATCTTTGGAGGGAGTTCACGACATATTCCACGTATCACAGCTACGTCGGTACGTCAGTGATCTGTCGCACACGGTTGATTTCTCAGAGATTACAGTTCGCCCGGACCTGACATATGACCATCAGCCTGTGCAAATTTTGGACCGTCGACAGAAGCAATTGAGAAATAAGGTAGTCGACCTGATGAGAGTGATGTGGCGTCACGGATCACCGGGAGAGTCCACCTGGGAGCGTGAAGATGATATGCGGGAGCGCTTCCCATTTTTGTTTGCTGATTAGTGTTGTCGATTCCGAGGACGGAATCTTTATTTTAGTGGGGTAGAATGTAACGGTCGCTTTCCGACCTTAAGGATTTTCTACGTGCACGTGTTTTATCGTGCACGTATTTTATTTGGCTATTTCTGGTTTTCGGCATATGCTCTGTGATATGCCGTTTTGATCGTTTGGGAGTGTAGAAATTTATAGTAATGTTTGGGAACGTCATTTCATGGCTCGTTTTCTTGCAAAACGACATCGAATTGATTGGGGCGTTTTAGTCATTTGGCACAAAACACCGTTCCAAATTTTACGTAAATTTTTGGTAGGTGTTACGCACGATCAGGCTCTGTAGATCTGTGTGTCTCGTCTCCCGATCGTCCCGGTATTTTCGGATTATTTTTCTGACGTCCGGTTTGAGAGATATCGTGCGGATAAATCTCGACCGTCGATTTTCCCAATCAATTCAAATTCGAATTGTTAGCCAAATCTGGCTAAATCTCCTATTAATCTGTTTTATATCATTCCTAAATTATTTTTCTAATCTCCCTTAGACTTACCCCAAATTACACCCGCTATCTCTTTAATCTCCCCTATACCTTTTCCCACTTAGCTATAATCTTATAGCTAAATATCACCTCTAATCTATTTAATATTATTAAACCCTACTACCCTTTCACGTTCAAAAACTAAACCTAGGGTTAGCTTTGCAGCCGCCGCCCCCCTTCAACATTTTTTCCCCCGACCTATCTCTCTCCTGCTCTCTCTCTCTCTCTCACGGCTCACGGCCCCCAGCGCATGCAGCCGCGCCCCCGCCATGACACCCCGTTGCTGTGCCCGCGTCGCCTCCACGGCCTCATCGCAGTGACCGCCTGCTGCGTTCCGCCGCCCCCACAGCAGCACTCCCCGCCTGCTGCGTTCCGCCGCCCCCAAAGCCGCACTCCCCGCCTGCAGCGCCGCTCTGCACGCCGGCGACTCCCGATCGTCGCACAGCTCTCGATCCCGATCACCCGCAGCCTCGCAACCGCCGCTGTACCACCGCACGCTTCTCTGTCAGCCACGACCCTCGACCAGATCTCCGCCATGCTCATCTCCTCAGCCGCCGCCCGCCATCCGCAGGCCGCCGACGAACCCCCTTTCGTCAACTGTAAGTGGGGAGCCCATGCATATCTGTTAACTAGGTAGAGTATAGGTAGTGTTAACTATATGAATAGTTTTGATGCATATAACCTATGTAAAAACTGATGATGTTTATGGTTAGACATAATAAACTGATGTAGTGCTAATAATTTAATACTATAATATTGTTTCTAGCAGATTAGTAACTACGCCACTTGCTATCATCTGGGATCTGACGATTCCCTCTTGTTGCGCTACTCGCAGTCGAGGAAACAGAGTGAGACGACGTGATCCGTTGTTCAGATCCGACGTCAAAGCTTGCACGTGACCGTCATATCAGGTTGGTACCCGAAATTCGTAGCACAACCCACCCGTTGCAAAACTGAAAACCTAACTAAAATCGGACAACTGCAACTAAATTTATTTTCTGCTCCCTTAAAACGTTGTGAAACAGTAGATCGACGATTAGACTATTTGGACTGTGCACATAGGATAGAATCGTCGGATAGGCTGAACGGACATTTTTGACTTGTGACTGTTAGGGTAGCCACGTCCAACCTAGAAACGAACCTAAATAGGACTTGATGAAAATCGCGACTTGACACCGTCGCCGTGATCCTTTTTCAGACGGACTACCGCGGACGCGACGACTGGACGAGACGCCCCAGACAGACGACACACTCGCCACCGCAGGCAAGTACACCCACTTGCATTTTCAACCGCGTCTTGGTCTTGAACTATTAGAACTGTTAGACTGTGAGTGTGTGTAGGACCGGACGTGAAATGATAGCGTCCAGGACGCTTTGACGACTTAGACTTGACGACGAAGTCTAAGCTCGACAAACAACAACTTTTGACACCGTAGGATTGCCATGTGCGTGCGTGCGTGTGGACATCCTAGAATAACCCTTCCTACACTTGTCATGTCATGTCACTGTTACACAAAAGCCTTCGGGCGTTTCGGATGCTCTCCATTCGAGAGTGATTCCCGTGACCGTTGTACAAAAAGCCTGCGGGCGTTTCAGATGCTTCCCTTGCGGAAGTGATCTCCGTGTTACAAAAAGCCTACGGGCGTTTCAGGTGCTTCCCTTGCGGAAGTGATCTCCGTGTTACAAAAATCCTACGGGCGTTTTCAGGTGCTTCCCTTGCGGAAGTGATCTCCGTGTTACAAAAAGCCTACGGGCGTTTCAGGTGCTTTCCTTGTGAAAGTGATCTCCGTGCTTCCTGTCCTGAGTTCTGGGGTTTGGGGTAGGGTTGAGCGTGCGAACGGTGACATGGTCTGATCCCCCTCGAACCGTAAGGCATGAACCCTTCGTGTTTTACTAGTCCTGTCAGTCGTGTCGTGTCTTGTTTCTGTCTTGTTCTAACAACTTTAGGATAGTCCCATAGTCGGTAGCACACGCTACGACTACTGTTTGTCTCGTTTCACTCTCCTGCTGCGTTACTACTTTTACAGCTCAGTATAACCCTAGCATGTTAATCAACCAGTAAAACGATGTTTAATTATACAGTGCACTTGCAGTAGAGTCTGACAGTTTCTTGTAGACTTTACCTGACGTACAGTTCCTGTCTTTGGTGCTGTACGTCAGGTGTTGAGCCAGAGTACGTCGACGAGGCGGACTTGTCAGCAGACGTAGAGCCGGAGGATACTGATCCAGAGTACATCCCAGAGGAGGACCAGAGTTAGAGGCCTCTCGTTGCTGTTCCAAAGCTTTTGTTTCCAGTTTAGATTGGGTGCGTAGCACCTTTTTATTTTTCCGTCTAGGTTAGGTGCTTGCACCAGTAGTTTTCTTTCTGTCGTTGTAGCCGACTCAGGCTTTTGTTGGACTCAGTACTTTGGATATTTAATTTTGAATAAAATGATTGTCTTTCTTTTTCGTACTTTTATTGTTCTGTACTAACATGCAGTGACCTGTATCTTCGACTTGGTGAACCACACAGACGCTTATTGGGTCTGGGCTTCTCGGCCCTGGCTTAAGCGGGCCTTAGTCACGCTTCGCCTCCGTTGTTTTGGGAAGCGAGGCATGACACCAAACCCTAGCTCCACCAAGATGACCAGCAATAGATGGCTAGGGAGAAGTTGGTGACTTGGGTTCAAGCTCTTAGCTTGAGGAGCTCACAATGAATGAGAATCTCTCTTGAGGAATTAGGGCTCAAAGAGTGAGGGAGAGATTCTTGTGAGTAATGAGGGAGCTTAGAAATGAGAATTGAATGCTCTCTCTTTGATCTCTAAATCTCAATAAATGGCAGCCTTGAATACTAGGTTAGAAGCACTTCAAGTATATATAGGAGTGTGAGAAGAGAAGAGCAAAATCGTGGCATTAAATGCCCAACGGATCTATTTCTGAAGCAGTCTAATCGGTCTAAGAAGGATCACTGACCGATTAGTTTTGTAACTAGTCGGTCTGTGATTCTTCTTGGACCGACTAGATGGTTGACAGCCAAGATAGAGAATTCAGGAGATAGAACTAGTCGGTCTAAGAAGACTTGCCAACCAACTAGTTTGACAACTAGTCGGTCGGTGAGTGTTCTTTGACCAACTAAGTAGTTGAAATGTAATAGGCTGATCACTCGGAGAACTAGTCGGTCTAAGAATAAATTCCAACCGACTAGTTTCACAACTAGTCGGTCGATGGATGTTCTTGGATCGACTAACTAGTCAACAGAAGCTAGGCTGAAAAAATGAAAGTATAACTAGTCGGTCTAAGAAGGATTCCCAACCGACTAGTTTGGCAACTAGTCGGTCGGTGAACCTTCTTGGACCGACTAATTGGTCAACAGTGCCTAGGCTGAATTGAGCAAGGAAATCTAGTCGGTTTAAGAAGGGTTCTTAACCGACTAGATGACAATCTAGTCGGTTGGTTCTTCTTCTTGAACCAACTAAGATGCACAAGAAGCCGCGAAATGAAGCGTAAAGCTTCGGAAAAGTTTCTATGGGCGTCTAAGATAATCTTAGCTATAAGATATGAGCGTTATGAAGATTTTAATGTAAGTCCTACTCAAGGATTAACATTCTACGAAAAGAAGCTAGACGACTATAAAATAAGCTAGACGAACCGTCTTCAAAGCTTCAATCCGAATCTCTTGACTTCAATAATGCTCCATGAGCTTCAACGAAGCTTCAGGCACACGATCACGTGCTTTGAGAAGTCTTGAGACGTCGCTTTTGATGTACGTAGAATTTTGGCGACGATCTCTATAACTGCGCTCACAAAGAGTAAGTTCACGATATTTATGTTTGTTCTCATCAAAACCAAATCCGGGGAATCAATACTCAACATTCTCCCCCTTTTTGGTGATGACAAACCAACATAAATAATAATCAATAATAATGAGTCAAATGAAATTTACTTACTCTCCCTGCATTGATGACACGTTAATTCTGTATTAAATAATAAACATAAGCATCAAGCGGACGAGAAAAATATAAAACATGATCCAATTATTGAAATATAGGATCGGAATCCATTTTTATATCTTCACTCCCCCTGAATCTAACATATCGAATTAGATTCACGGTAAATCATCATTTAGCACAATGTCATTATTAATTCTCTCCCCCTTTGGCATTAGCAAAAAGAGCGGGAGGAGATCAACGATAACAACGAAGGCTAAATAAAAATCTAAACACGAGAGTCGAATAATATGACAACGGTCCAAATGACACCAAGGAAAAATATCGAAGAATATCAAAGCGTGCCAACGAGACCATAGTCGAAAAGCGAAAAATGAAATCATCAAAACTCAAAATCAAATTCACGTATTGAGTAAAGGAACCTACTCTCCAATATCAACATTTTAGCTAATTTAGTGCATGGAAAACAATTCTATGTTTTCATACAAACAAATCTATTTAATCAATATAATCGTCGAGCGATAAAGTCAACATCAGAGATATAAATGCAATGTGCACACAGAAACGAATGGCAACACGATGTGTATATATATATATGGATACAACAAAAATTATACATCCAGCCAACAAAATATCGACGATCAGCAGATCCGAGCACATCATACAACATATCTCACAACATACATCGAAGAGTATCACAAAACATATATACATCAAAATACATCATAAAACATACAAAAATCCATCCACCCATCTATCCTAACCACACTCTCTCACAACTAAATAAATCATCCAAATGCTCATGGGAGAGTCCTCCAACGAAAGCTCAGGAGGCGGAGGCAGGATCAGCACCAGCAGCAGGCTGTGCAGATGAAGTGGTGGTCTCTGGAACGACTGGAGTGTCCACCGAAGGAAGGGTGGCAGCAGGAGTGCTCTCGGGAGCACTGACAAAAGAAGAGCCAACAGAAGTACCCTCGGGGTGAACAGGAGAAGCAGCAAGCGCCTCATCCTCAGCAGCATCCATGACCTCCTCGTCAAAAAGTGTAGTAGGAACCTCAATGCCCAAATGATCACAGATGCGAGCAAGCATCTCCTCACATCGAGCAATACGAGCCTCCTGATGGCTCTGGGAAGCTGAAGAGTCAGGGTAAGAAGGCGGAGGAGGAGCTGAAGGGGTAGTCCTCTGAACGTGACGTAAGGCCGCAAGAGACTTCTTGACGGCAGTCGTGTTCAGGGGAGGACCCAAGGGACGCTGATCATCAGGAGGGAGAGGAACGCCGAAGTGACGGAAGACAAGAGTCAAAAAGCAAGGATATGGAATGTGAGCTGACTTGGTGGACTTCCTGATACACTCAAAGGAATCCATCTTGTCCAAGATGACACGGGCCCAATTTATCTCGCTCCCAGAGAAGAGAGCGTAGATAAGCTTCAGGAAAGACTGAGAGGGCAAGCTGGAGGAGCCGTACTTCGAGAGAAGACACGACTTCAGAATGAGATTCAGGACCCATGCATTTGGCTTGAATGATTTCGATGGAACGCCAATCATGAAGGGAGGAATGACATGGAACATCTCAGCAAGCATAGACTGGTCAAGATCGTGGATGTTATCCACGAAGATATCTGAGGGGAGCAGGCCAGAGGAGGAGACACCAAGCAACTGCCCTAAGATCTCTACCATGAGGACAATGGGTGTCCCCAAGACAGTGGTCTCAATGCAGTGAGTGTCATCATATTCACCCCGAACACGATTGGCATAAAAGAGTTTGACAAGACGAGGATAGGGATGAGGATTCGCCTTTGGATCGTGGCAAAGGTAATCTAGGAGGCCGCTATAAGATAGGAGATCTGCGAGCTGAGGGAAGTCAGAAAACTGAATGAAATGCTCAAGAATCAACAGACAGTGCTCGATACGGTTGTATGTTGCAAGACACAACGGGTCATCGCGACACAACGAAATATCAACCCCACCCAAAGGCATGGGATCCTTCCCCTTCGACTGACGAGAGGAAGTGCGAGGAGGAGGAGAAGGAGCCTTCTCAGTAGCCTCTGTCTCCGGAATATAATTAGCGTCAGAGTCAGAGGAGGCTGCGGGAGGAGTGGAGCACGAAAGATGCCCTGGGGAAAAGGCTTGGTCTGTAGCTTGGAAGATGATCAGGCTCTAGGCTTAGAGGGAGCCATCCTCTTCTTCTTGAGAGGAGGCAAAGAAGAGGATGGACGAGTCGTTTTGGCGTGGCGTTTGGGTTGAGGAGGGTCGGGTGGAGGCACAACAGTCATGGGAGACGGAGTGGTAGGAAGGACAGGGATGCGTGTTCTTGCCATACTCGAGACGAGACAACACAATAACGATCGAGATCGAACGAGAAATCGAAATTGATCGAACGAAATCCGACCTAGAAGAGATCCCTAAATCGAACGAAAACGAAATAGAAATTGAGAGATATAAACCCTAACGGCTGGAAGTAGAGCCATAGGAGGAGAGAGATATACCATAGGAGGAGAGAGATATACCCTAGGAGGAGAGATGGTCGACTCTGGAGGACCGACAGTGGCCGACGGCGGCTGGAAGTGGCGGTGCACGGTGGAGAGAAGAGAGGAGTCGAAGGGTTTGAGGGGTTTGAGAGGGAAGTCGCATCGATTAGAGTGAGATCTAATCGGTGCACAATCAATATAAGTCGATTGAAAGAGTGAAAAGACCAAAGTGCCCTAACACATTTAGTCGGTCTCAGTTAAAGTGCTGACAGACTAGAATACAATCTAGTCGGTCGGCCAATGAGCTTGGACCGACTAACTGCAAACAGTTACTGATAGTCAAAACTAGGGCATGATTTAGTCGGTCTGAGTTCAATCACTAACCGACTAGAATTGAAACTAGTCGGTCGGCAAATGTACTGGGACCGACTAAGTGAGTCCAAAAATTTGAGAATTTGAAATTTTGAGTTTTCTCCAAAGAACACTTGGACGAGACATCGAAATACTCTCATACACTCTTATTCTACCCCATAAATACCAGAAAATCTTAAATCCGACGCGCAAATCGAAAATCCAATCACAAATCCAGAATATCACAACAAATCTAGCATGAGCATATAAATATCATTATCATGCAGGATTATCGAAAATATGAATCCTAAATCTCGGATTCACCCATAATCCCCAATTCTCGACGTAACCGCACAAAGGAATCTTCCTTGAGTGTTTTCGTGAAAATATCGGCGATTTACTTCTGGGTTTCAACGTACACTAAAATGATGTCCTTTTTAGCAACATGATCATCTAGGAAATGGTGACGGACATCTATGTGTTTGGAACGGGAATGGTGTATCGGATTCTTAGAGAGACATATTACACTTTGGTTGTCCACCATGATAGGGCTAGTATCACAGTTTATATCGAAGTCTTTAAGTGTGTGTCTCATCCAAAGAACCTGAGCACACGTAGCACTGGCGGCAATATATTCCGCCTCGGTGGTTGAAAGTGATACAGAATTCTGCTTCTTGGAAAACCAAGAGACAAGAGAATTTCCTATAAAATAGCAAGTGCCACTAGTACTCTTCCTGTCAGATTTGCATCCAGCATAATCTGCGTCACTATATGAGATTAACTCATATGTGCTAGACTTTGGATAAAGTAATCCGTAGTCGAGTGTGTAACTTAAATAGCGGAAAATACGTTTAACCGCTACTAAGTGAGATTCCTTAGGTTGAGACTGATACCGAGCACAAATGCATACGGTGAACATTATATCAGGCCTACTGGCAGTAAGATATAATAAACTACCTATCATACCTCGATATAGACGAATGTCTACATCTTTGTGACCGGCGCCCCGCGTGATGTGCGCGGCGGCGCGGTGTCGTTTACCGCAAGTTTCACGGTTAGTGTAGGGTGCGGGAATATCGAACTCAGGGAGGCGAGGTTGTGCTTGGGTCAGGTAGGACCTAAATCACCCCGAGGGGCGAGCTAGCCCGAATCGGTGGTTGGTTGTCACGAAAGGAAATGAAAGCGTATGAACAAAAAGAAAGTAAACCCGGGACTTTGGTTTCCGACCCGACGAGAGACTCTCGCCGCTATGGCCTACGGGTATGGATAGTGATCGGGATTAGGGTCTAATGGTGAGACGTTGCCTCTGAAAGTGGTACCGGCGTCCCATGGGCCCGATATTCCGGTCGGTGCCCAGGATGATACACCGGACTTCCCGGATTCGATCAGTGGGCACTCCCGTGTCCATAAACACTGATCGATCCCAGGAGCACTAAGTCCGCAACGATATCTCCCGACGTCTCATCCTGCCGCTCCCGCGTGCTAGGATTTGGCGTCTACGCTAAAGGCGTGAGCTTTGGCTAGGGAGTTAACCGCCAAGTTTATTCCCCCTTGGCCCGACGGTCAAAGGCGGTCTTTTTCCCACCGATGACAATGAAACGCCCCGCGTAACCATTAGATTCCTACTCCCTATCGATTTCCTAACCCTATGGACGCATCGGGAAGAGCCCCCGAAGGGGCTTCCACCAAAATCCCAGATTTGGGAACTACTCACAAAAATTCATGGAAAAGCAATCTAAATGAAATTTAACCGTTAGAATCATAATCCGACAATTGCAATGCGGAAGTAAAGGAGTAGTAAAGACAATACTAAAAAATTAGAAAGATCTGAAAACTTACTTAAGAGTAACAATTACAGCCGTCACAAGGAAATAAAACAGTAAAAAAAATACAACTCTCCCGTTTCTGGAACCCTAGGGGTCCTATATATAGATTTTCGGATCAACCGATCGGGTGACAAGTCAACCGATCGGTTGATCCGTTACAGATAAATCACAGAAAACGGCGAGTTTTCACCCGATCTCATGAACCGATCGGGTGAGTTCTTGAGCGACCGGTTGGATCTTGGAGGAGTCGGGTGAACCGGTCGGTTCGACGCCCGTGTCTTCAGCTCTTTTTTCTCAGCTACAGATGAACCGATCGGTTGAGAGTCACCCGATCGGTTGGAATTCTGCTCGAAAAGACAGAGAACAGCCGCCCGCAGAACCGGTCTGTGAACCGGTCGGGTGACTTCTTCGTGAGCCGCGGTAGCGGTCGGTTGGTGCACGCGTGCATCACCCGATCGGTTGGAGATGACCAACCGACCGGGTGAGGGGCAGAAAGATGAGTACTTCGCCGTTTGACCCCCTGGATCACGCGTGACTTCTCCCGTTGCTCCGGGGACTTGGGATATCATCGTAAAAGGTCCCCTACGTGGTCGAACTCCTGCAATCATGGACAAACAAAGAAAAGTGAAAGAAAACGGGAAAACATACGAAAACGAACAAGAGACGGCGGAAAACACGGAGAAACACAAAAGAAAACGTGCGTGAATGTATGAAATATAGACGCACGTCAAAATCCCCCAAGCTGAACTCTTCCTCGTCCTCGAGGAAGACGAGTGAGAGTGGGAGCTCGGAAGGGAAACATAGAGAGGAAGAAAGAAAAAGAAAACTCTAAGCCCTAGATCGTCCATCAGAGCCATCAAAATCAAAAACGACACACCCAGCAAGCAAACGCCAAATCACACCACTAAACCTAGGAAAGCGAGTCCAAATAAGTGTCGTGGGTCCACGCAGTGAAGCGCGAGTGAGCGTGGTCGTGTGCTAGCAAATGGTGATGCTTTCTACGATGTGCTACGAGGCTCGATATACACAAATCCAAGATATGACCCAAATATCGAATCGAATTGAATTAAGCGGCGAATATAAGTTCGAGCATGCATGAGAATAGAGAGAATAGGAGCGTATCATGCATCGGGGACTCCACAACTAGGGTTAAGGAAATCACGCCACTATAGCCTAGATACTAGCTAAATAGCTCCTAAGCCAAGTGTCT
Source organism: Scilla litardierei (assembly GCA_030789695.1). Taxonomy (NCBI): domain Eukaryota; kingdom Viridiplantae; phylum Streptophyta; class Magnoliopsida; order Asparagales; family Asparagaceae; genus Scilla; species Scilla litardierei. The sequence continues at coordinate 182,736,098 of CM061133.1, forward strand.
TTGATAACGACGGGGGTTGAGATGATGTGGAGAAGAACACTCGGTGCAAATTCTCGCCTTCCCTTTATTCTTGGCAAGTATGAAAATATTCACACGGGAATTTTTTTGGGTTTTGGGTATTTGCATATTTTTTTGGCTTGTTGGCTATACAATCTTTTTCTTTTCTTTTTGGGTTTTTCATTTCTTTTCTCCCATTTTTTTGGATTTTTGGGTTTTTGGCTATACACTTGTGTACTCTCCCAAGTGGGAGAACGGTACACGACGAGGGGATTTGCACCAAGTAAAACAAAAAAGAAGTCGAAATCTAAACACTTGGGCAAAGGGAACTATTCTCGCTAAATAGAGCTCAGGCTAATTGGGTTATCCTAGTCCTTAGTTGTGGAATCCCGACGCATGTGAAATGAAGTATACGATATATATATAGCATGCATATAGAAGCAAACACCGCATATTCAATATCGAAGCATGATAATCTAGGGGTCATTCCTGGACAGGTATATAAAGTAAAATCACAAGGCAGAAGCACACCAATTGCTAGTCACGACACACGACTCACAAAAAGCTAAGTGGACCCACGATGCGTGAAATGCAAGAGGACTCGAAATCCTAGGGTTAGTGAGTGTGATTATCGATGCAATGCTAGGTGTGTGTGACTTCGTGGCGATTCATCATAGGATTCATTTCTAGGAGAAAGAGCTAAAGAAAGAAGGAAAAAGAAAAAAAAAGAAAAACACGATGGAAAACGACTCGAATAACGTAGAAAAACAACACAAATGACGCACGAAGTGCGACTCCCCCAAGCTGAAACTTGCATTGCCCTCAATGCAATAAGAGTGAGTACGGGAGGGCAATGAAAATGGGGGGGGGGGGGAATACGCACAGGACATGAAAAGAAATGAAAACCAGGAAAAAACATAGATGAAAATGAAAAAGAGGGAAAGATTGAGAACAAAATCAAACAATACGAAAATAAAAATAAAAATAAAACCACACGACACGACACTCAAAAAGTGAAAAACAAGCACACACGAAAATGAGAAAAACAAACAAAACGCGACAGCACAACAAAACAGACGTCCCCCAAGCTAGACCAGAAAGTGCTAGCGAAATGATATGATCAATGAAATCCAGATATGTGCAAGGGGGAGTCAAAAACAAAAAGAGGGGGAATCAGTCAGATTCACTGGTACTGGAATGGTAGGGGGAGGGGGAGGAGGGAGGGGAATAGTGAATGAAGGACTCTTCAGAGGAAGAGGAGGGTGTGCCTATGGGCGAAGGAGGGGCGACAGGCTGAAGCATGGGAGGATCGATGTGCACCGGAGGGCTGTGGTGGAAGAAGACCGTACTAGGTGGGCCGACAATTGGGTGCCAATCGGGAGGGTCCAGGGGTGGTAGATGCACTAGTGGAGAATACCAAGGATCGGGGTAAAACTCCCAAGGAAGGTGAGACGGGGTATAGGGTACCCGCAAAGGGGCCAAAGGTGGCAGGATTGCGAAAGGCTCGCAGGCGGGGCTGTAAAGGTAGACAGCACGGTCTTCACCGAAGGGAGTGAGAAAATTGATGTCGATCAAGTAATCGCGATCAATACGGCTACGACCAGGTAGAATAGGGAGGTCGGGGGGCACCCTCAAAACACAGCTGACAATAAGAGTGACCATCCCGCCACAACAGATGGAACCAGAAGTGGCGCGGCTAACAGCGAAAATTTCGTGGATGATCCAATGAGTGGTGTTAATGGGCATAGGGACGTGCCCGAGGATTCTGTCATCGGACATGGCATAGAGAAAGAAGAGCTCGTCCCTAGATACAGTGGACACATCCACACGAGCGAAAACAGTGTTGGCAAGGATGCAATGGGCGAGGCGGTAACACGGGTGGATAATGTAAGAGGCAGGAGCCTCAGGTGGAAAGGTGGTGTGCCGTGTAAATCGTTGCCAAACACCATCAGCCCGAAATCGAGAGTAAATGTCAGTTCGATCGTGGGAGGAATGTTCAGCGTTAAGATCCGGGTGACATAGATTAAGGATGTTGTTCAGCTCGATGAAACCCAGAGAAAAGTCACAATTGAAAGCTCGGAAGGAGAAACCTCCGTCACACAACTCGAGGGAACTGAGGAATTCAAGCGTGAGATTTCTGTGCGTGTGAGCGTGGATGTGAGAGAGGGTATGGCACCCGATACAGTCGAAAATCCTGCCGACGCCGTTCGAAAGCCCTAGAGCTTCGAGTGTGGGGCGATCGGCGAAGAGTGTAGGTCTCATCGGACGATGAAGCAGTGCTCGCAACCGGTCAGACTGCTCATCCGTGGAAGGGTTAATGCTAAGGAAAGAGGGGGAAAAGGGGCCGTGGATTGGATCACGGCGCGAAGATGATGCAATGTCCTTCCCTTTCTTAGACATGGCCGCTAATAGGGTGGCGAACTTGAGATGAATAAAGGGCAAGTGAAACAGTTATCACACCAACTTACGATATTACAGGTAAAGTTGAAGATGTGCAGAGTGGAAGAATGTTACCCTTCGATGTAGCTAGATCAAGCGCCTGGGGGTCTTGCGTAGCAGGAGGGAACAACTCGGGAAGCCGCAGCCCGCTGATCCGACGAGAACAGAATTTTGAGAATTTTTGGGCTATGGTTAGGGTTTGGGGGTTTTGATGATGGAATGTCCTTGATGGCGAGGTGGCGGAGGTGGGGAAGTATGGGAGTGATTGGGGATGAGGGTTTAGGTACAGTATGTAGAGTCGAGAAGATCGATTCTACAGCTGGAGATGTGAAATCGCATGAAGGGGATTTTCTGGGGTCGGGTGGCGGTCGCCGTGTGCTGAGGCTTATTTATAGGGTCGAAAATGAACCGATCGTGTGGAAACCCACCCGACCGGGTAGCCAAAATTCGAAAGTTCTCGTCAGTCAACAGCTACAGGCGAACCGGTCGGGTGGTAAGTCAACCGATCGGTTGGCCGCTCCACTAAATTTCCCGATAACTTAGGGCTTCTCACCCGGTCAGGTCAACCGATCGCGCTCAAACTCAACCGATCGGTTGATATTCCTCAAAATTTTCCGAGAGTTCTCCCCAGCTCACCCGGTCATGTCAACCGATCGTGCATGATCTCAATCGATCGGTTGATATTCCCCAAAAATTTCCGAAAGTTCTAACCAGCTCACCCGGTCTTCCACCCGGTCTCTTCAACACTCAACCGATCGGTTCATTCGGGGACAGATCTCGGCATGTATCTGATACATCCCAACCGATCTGTTGAGTTATCACCCGATCGGTTGGGGCTTGTTTCCTGCAAAAACCAAGAAATTTGATTAAGTCCCCGAACGGATGTCCTCGCAGCTGATTTTATTTATAAAAATAGAGAAAATAGAGTAAAAAAAATAACGCTAAAAATTTGAGAAAAAGTTTAGAACATGGGTTGCCTCCCATGAAGTGCACTTGTTTAACGTCGTTGGCTCGACGCCCGCAAGAGATGGTCAAGTTACATCCGGAGGGTTGGAAGAAGAGTTGTCGCTCGTGGGGGGTCCGACCGGAGAGAATCCAGGTTCTCCTACTGCGTAGTGTTTCAGACGCTGCCCGTTTACTTTAAACGGCTCATCCCTTCCCATTATCTCGATGGCCCCGTGCGGGAAAACCTTGGTGATGCGGAACGGTCCTGACCATCTTGACTTGAGTTTCCCAGGAAAGAGCTTCAGCCGTGAGTTGAACAGGAGAACTAAGTCCCCTTCCTTGAATTCCCTCCTTAGGATTCGCTTATCGTGCCACCGCTTCAGTTTCTCCTTGTAGATCTTGGCGTTCTCATAAGCATTGAGCCGAATTTCGTCAAGTTCGTTGAGTTGAAGATGCCGGTGCACTCCCACCTTCTCGGTGTCGAAATTCAGATTCTTAACCGCCCAATATGCCTTATGTTCCAATTCCACAGGAAGATGGCAAGCTTTCCCATAGACGAGCCGGTAGGGAGTTGTGCCGATGGGAGTTTTAAATGCCGTCCTGTAGGCCCAAAGCGCGTCAGGGAGCTTTGATGACCAGTCCCTCCTGGAGTTGGCCACAGTCTTTTCTAGTATGCTTTTAATCTCCCGGTTAGAGACTTCCGCCTGACCGCTGGTCTGCGGGTGGTAGGCACGCCCCACCCGGTGTTGTACCCCGTATTTTCTTAAGAGGGCTTCAAATTTCTTTTCTATAAAGTGGCTTCCTCCGTCACTGATCAGGACCCGAGGCACACCAAACCGCGGGAAGATGTTGTTTTTAAAGAACTTAGCCACCACTTTAGAGTCATTGGTTGGACTGGCCACCGCTTCAACCCATTTCGACACGTAGTCTACGGCCACCAAGATGTACTGGTTCCCCGAGGAAGAAGGGAACGGCCCCATGAAGTCCACTCCCCACACATCGAAGATTTCTATCTCTAGGATGTAGTGCTGAGGCATCTCATTTCTTTTGGAGATATTCCCGGCTCTTTGGCATCTATCGCAGGCCTGTACATAAACATGTGTGTCCTTGAAGAGCGTAGGCCAGTAAAATCCGCTTTGGAGGATTTTTGCAGTGGTCTTGTAGGTGCTCGCGTGCCCTCCACATTGCTGTCCATGGCAGTGGGAAATGATGGAAGTCGCTTCAGTTTCAGGGATGCATCTTCGTATCACCCCATCATTGCAGGTTTTGTATAGGTGGGGGTCATCCCAATAGAATCTGCGGACCTCATGGAAAAATTTCTTCTTCTGCTGAAAGCTCACATTGTGGGGAACGATGGCACACGCCAGATAATTTGCGATGTCAGCGTACCAGGGGGTCCAGGAGGAAGATACAGAGAAGAGATGCTCGTCAGGGAGTGAATCATCGATTGGTGTGGCATTCAAATCGAGAGTGGGCATCCGGGACATGTGATCGGCAACGACATTCTCTGCCCCCTTTTTGTCTCTGATTTCCAGGTCAAACTCCTGGAGGAGGAGGATCCATCTAATGAGTCGTGGCTTGGCTTCCTTCTTGTTCAATAGATATTTAAGGGCCGCGTGATCCGTGTGTACGATCACCTTGGCGCCAACAAGATATTGCCGGAACTTATCCATGGCGTAGATTACCGCGAGAATTCCTTTTCTGTGGTAGTGTAATTTCTTTGGGCGGCATCAAGGGTTTTGCTCGTATAATATATGACATGGAGGTTTTTATCTTTCCTCTGCCCTAGGACGGCACCAACCGCATAATCACTAGCGTCACACATCAGCTCAAAGGGGAGTTCCCAGTCTGGTGGTTGTATTATGGGTGCGGAAATCAAGGCTAGCTTCAAAGTGCGGAAGGCCTCCACACACTCCTTGCCGAAGACGAAAGGTGCGTCCTTCACGAGGAGTTGGGTCAGAGGCCTGGAAATCTTCGAGAAGTCCTTGATAAAGCGGCGATAAAATCCCGCATGTCCTAAGAAACCACGGACTCCTCGAAGATTGTGCGGTGGTGGAAGCTTTTCAATCACTTCGATTTTAGCCTTATCAACTTCGATTCCCCTCGAAGAGATAATGTGCCCCAGCACAACTCCCTCTTGGACCATGAAGTGACACTTCTCCCAGTTTAGGACAAGCCCCTTTTCCTGACATCTCGCCAGGACCTTAGTGAGATTTCTGAGGCACGAGTCAAATTCAGTTCCGTAGACCGAGAAGTCGTCCATGAAAACTTCCATGATGTCTTGGGAGTAGTCGACGAAGACGGCGGACATGAGTCTCTGGAACGTAGCGGGGGCGTTACAAAGCCCGAACGGCATTCTTCTGTAGGCATACGTCCCGAACGGGCAGGTGAAAGTCGTTTTCTCCTGGTCATCATTATGAATAGGGATTTGAAGAAATCCAGAATACCCGTCCATGAAACAGAAATAGTTATGCTTTGCCAGCCTCTCGAGCATCTGGTCAATAAAGGGGAGGGGGTAATGATCCTTCCTTGTAGCCTTGTTCAGCTTCCTATAGTCAATGCACATCCTGTACCCTGTAACGGTCCTCGTTGGTATAAGCTCGTTCTTTTCATTGCGAACCACCGTCATTCCTCCCTTCTTGGGTACAACGTGTACCGGGCTAACCCAGCGACTATCGGAGATAGTGTATATAATACCGGCATGTAGAAGCCTTACAATCTCTTTCTTCACAACTTCCATCATTACGGGATTCAACCTCCGCTGCGGCTCAATCGAGGAGGCTTGCTCATCTTCAAGAAGAATTCTATGTGAGCAGAGGCCCAAGCTAACCCCTTTTAAATCCTCAATTGCATATCCGAAAACTCCCTTGAACCTTTTTAGAACTCCAAGAAGTTTGGTCATTTGGTCCTCAGGTAGCGAAGAGTTAATTATAACCGGAAGGGTCGACCCTGCTCCCAAATATTCATACTTAAGTCCCGGCGGTAATTCTTTCATCTCTACTTCTTGGGGCCCTGACGCATACTTTTCGAGCTGAGCATCCTCAAGGGAACAGATTTCTTCGTGAATTTCACTGAAGCCAGAATCCGGAATCTCCACCTCGGCCGTGGCTCCTAGCGGTGAAATTTCGCAGGGTAGAGTGGGGACGGTCGAGAGATGCACCGGGTCTCTTCCGAGCTCACCATAATTATCCGGGAAGAAAGCTTGTAGGTGAAAATAGGTTTCAGTCATCGATGATTCTCCACAACCGTTTCCAGCTTCTCCATCGTTTAAAGACCGGGGACACTCAATAGAAGTCTGCAAGGGGTAGATTGGTTCCTGTTCAGCGTCGCCTCCAAATCTGGTTGGGTGGTTCTCCTGACACAACTCTGCGGCCGACTCTTCTTCACTACGTTTGAGACCATGGTCGTCGATACACGCCATTTCTCCGTGGGGAGAGGGAGCTGCCATGGCAAGGTACTCCTGCGCATCTCGATATCTTTGGCATTCCACATCGGCAGTCAGGAGGGATAGTATATTTGAAGTATTCAGTGATTCCGCTAAGCTCCGCGCCAAGCAGCGGATATGGTGAGAGTGATCCCAGATTTCTCCTGAAACTGTGTGCAGCATCTTCTTCACTTCGCTTTTTGGCGGCCAAACGCCTAAGGGTGGCGTTAATCTCTGGATCGAGGGGAATCAAGTCGTCAAGACTCCTTGAACTCCTGCGCATGAAAAACAACAGACACCCGTGAAGCGACAAGTGGGAAAGAAACAGATAAAATAAGAAATAAAAATGAGAAAAACAAATAAGAAAAAGAAAAAAAGGAGAATGCGAAAATTATCGCGAGGTAGGGATGTGAGCTAGACACGAGGGTTCAAGAGATCCTAAAATATCAAGCACGTTGCTTCCCCGGCAACGGCGCCATAAACTTGACCGGCGCCCCGCGTGATGTGCGCGGCGGCGCGGTGTCGTTTACCGCAAGTTTCACGGTTAGTGTAGGGTGCGGGAATATCGAACTCAGGGAGGCGAGGTTGTGCTTGGGTCAGGTAGGACCTAAATCACCCCGAGGGGCGAGCTAGCCCGAATCGGTGGTTGGTTGTCACGAAAGGAAATGAAAGCGTATGAACAAAAAGAAAGTAAACCCGGGACTTTGGTTTCCGACCCGACGAGAGACTCTCGCCGCTATGGCCTACGGGTATGGATAGCGATCGGGATTAGGGTCTAATGGTGAGACGTTGCCTCTGAAAGTGGTACCGGCGTCCCATGGGCCCGATATTCCGGTCGGTGCCCAGGATGATACACCGGACTTCCCGGATTCGATCAGTGGGCACTCCCGTGTCCATAAACACTGATCGATCCCGGGAGCACTAAGTCCGCAACGATATCTCCCGACGTCTCATCCTGCCGCTCCCGCGTGCTAGGATTCGGCGTCTACGCTAAAGGCGTGAGCTTTGGCTAGGGAGTCAACCGCCAAGTTTATTCCCCCTTGGCCCGACGGTCAAAGGCGGCCTTTTTCCCCATAAACTTGACCGGCGCCCCGTGTGATGTGCGCGGCGGCGCGGTGTCGTTTACCGCAAGTTTCACGGTTAGTGTAGGGTGCGGGAATATCGAACTCAGGGAGGCGAGGTTGTGCTTGGGTCAGGTAGGACCTAAATCACCCCGAGGGGCGAGCTAGCCCGAATCGGTGGTTGGTTGTCACGAAAGGAAATGAAAGCGTATGAACAAAAAGAAAGTAAACCCGGGACTTTGGTTTCCGACCCGACGAGAGACTCTCGCCGCTACGGCCTACGGGTATGGATAGCGATCGGGATTAGGGTCTAATGGTGAGACGTTGCCTCTGAAAGTGGTACCGGCGTCCCATGGGCCCGATATTCCGGTCGGTGCCCAGGATGATACACCGGACTTCCCAGATTCGATCAGTGGGCACTCCCGTGTCCATAAACACTGATCGATCCCGGGAGCACTAAGTCCGCAACGATATCTCCCGACGTCTCATCCTGCCGCTCCCGCGTGCTAGGATTCAGCGTCTACGCTAAAGGCGTGAGCTTTGACTAGGGAGTCAACCGCCAAGTTTATTCCCCCTTGGCCCGACGGTCAAAGGCGGTCTTTTTCCCGCCGATGACAATGAAACGCCCCGCGTAACCGTTAGATTCCTACTCCCTATCGATTTCCTAACCCTATGGACGCATCGGGAAGAGCCCCCGAAGGGGCTTCCACCAAAATCCCAGATTTGGGAACTACTCACAAAAATTCATGGAAAAGCAATCTAAATGAAATTTAACCGTTAGAATCATAATCCGACAATTGCAATGCGGAAGTAAAGGAGTAGTAAAGACAATACTAAAAAATTAGAAAGATCTGAAAACTTACTTAAGAGTGACAATTACAGCCGTCACAAGGAAATAAAACAGTAAAAAATACAACTCTCCCGTTTCTGGAACCCTAGGGGTCCTATATATAGATTTTCGGATCAACCGATCGGGTGACAAGTCAACCGATCGGTTGATCCGTTACAGATAAATCACAGAAAACGACGAATTTTCACCCGATCTCATGAACCGATCGGGTGAGTTCTTGAGCGACCGGTTGGATCTTGGAGGAGTCGGGTGAACCGGTCGGTTCGACGCCCGTGTCTTCAGCTCTTTTTTCTCAGCTACAGATGAACCGATCGGTTGAGAGTCACCCGATCGGTTGGAATTCTGCTCGAAAAAACAGAGAACAGCCGCCCGCAGAACCGGTCTGTGAACCGGTCGGGTGACTTCTTCGTGAGCTGCGGTAGCGGTCGGTTGGTGCACGCGTGCATCACCCGATCGGTTGGAGATGACCAACCGACCGGGTGAGGGGCAGAAAGATGAGTACTTCGCCGTTTGACCCCCTGGATCACGCGTGACTTCTCCCGTTGCTCCGGGGACCTGGGATATCATCGTAAAAGGTCCCCTACGTGGTCGAACTCCTGTAATCATGGACAAACAAAGAAAAGTGAAAGAAAACAGGAAAACATACGAAAACGAACAAGAGACGGCGGAAAACACGGAGAAACACAAAAGAAAACGTGCGTGAATGTATGAAATATAGACGCACGTCACTTTGCCCGTCGTATATTTATCAAGATGTGTAGTATTGCTCATTGGAGTCTTCTTGCCAGAAGCATTGTCTATTCCAAATCGCTTTAGCAACTCCATCGTGTACTTGGTTTGGTGGATGAAGATTCCATCGTGCATTTGACGAATTTGGAGTCCTAAGAAATATTTGAGCTCACCCATGTGGCTCATCTCAAATTGGTCCTTCATGACATTAGAAAACTCTTCGCAAAGAGTGAAGTTAGTAGCACCGAAAATGATATCATCAACATAAATTTGAACTAAAATAATATCATGATTGACATACTTAACAAAAAGTGTTGAATCAACTTCACCTATTTTGAAACCCAAATCCAAAAGAAAGTTCTTTAGGCGGTCATACCAAGCTCTAGGATCTTGTCTCAAACCATAAAGTGCTTTCTTAAGTTTGAAAACGTGATTTGGAAATTTTTCATTTATAAAACCCGGAGGTTGAGAAACATAAACTTCCTCAACGACATCTTCGTTTAAAAACACATTTTTACATCTATTTGAAAGAGTTTGAAATCTTTATGGCATGCAAATGATAATAACAACATAATAGATTCTAATCTAGCTATAGGTGCAAAAGATTCCTCGAAGTCTATACCTTCCTCTTGCCTGTAGCCTTGAGCAACTAACCGAGCTTTGTTCCGGACGACGTTTTGGTTCTCGTCGGTCTTATTCTTGAAAATCCACTTCGTTCCAATAACGGTGTGGTTCTTCGAAGGCAATGGAACTAGCTCCCAGACCTCATTCCTCTCAAACTGAATGCGTTCCTCTTCCATGGCTAGGATCCAAGAACTATCTTCGCACGCCTCGTTGATATTCTTTGGCTCTACCGAAGAAGTTGACTTGAGATCTCGTCTTGACACTATCTAGTATGTTGCCAATGACTTGCTCATGGGGATGGTCACGAACTGTATGAAGCCGTTTGGGAACTCCCTGATCACTAGGAACATTCTCAAAAGAATCATCAGTAGGGTTAGTATCAACAGAATCAATAGAATTAAAATTACCAAAAGAGTCACATACAACTTCCATGGAGTCATCATCATTGATAATTCTAGGAGGGACAAAATTTTCATTGAATGAAACATGAAGAGATTCCTCGATCGTTGAGGTTCTTTTGTTGTATATCCGGTAGGCTTTGCTACTGGAGGAATATCCAACAAATATCCCCTCATCGGATCTTGGATCAAATTTGTCCAAACTACCATACGTGTTTTTGATAAAACATTTTGCACCAAAAACTCTAAAATGTTTAACTTGAGGCAACTTACCAAACAACAATTCATAACAAGTTTGTTTGGTGCCGGGCCTCAAGAGTATCCTATTAAACACATAGCAAGCGGTATGTACCGCTTCTGCCCAAAATTGATGGCCAAGTTGGCTATCATCAAGTATCGTGCGAGCACATTCCACCAGCGTCCTATTCTTTCTCTCAACAACACCATTTTGAGGGGGTGCACGAGGGAAAGAAAAGGTGTGAGTAATACCAACTTCATCACAGAAATTTGAGAAAGACTCGTTCTCAAATTCCCCTCCATGATCACTACGAATAGTGACAGTGGTGGTTCCAATGAGATTTTGTACTTTCTTAACAAATACTGTGAAGTTTTCAAAAGCATCATTTTTATTAATTAAAGAAAATACCCAAGTAAATCTAGAAAAGTCATCAACGATGACAAGTCTATATCGAGCATTCCCTAATGAAGCAACTCTAGTTGGCCCAAAAAGATCTAGATGTAAAAGCTCTAGAGGCCGTTTAGAGGATATGCTCTTCTTAGGTTTGAATGACGATTTTGGAAGTTTGCCTCGTTGACACGAGTCACAAAAGCTTTTCTTTTGAAAGGCAAGCTTAGGAAATCCTTTTATAGAGTTTAACTTGGAAAGTTTGAAAAGTGTTCCAAAGTTCACATGACCAAAACGTCGATGCCATAAGTGTTGTTCACTTGTGTTGGCAATGAGACATTGTTCATGTGATTTTGGAATATCTAAGATATATATGTTCTTATGGCGTTTGCCAGAGAACAACACATTATTATTATCTTTATTCAAAATATGACACATTCCTTTCGCAAAGCTAACTTTGTAACCATTGTCACAAAGTTGGCTTATTGAAATAAGATTGTGATTTAAGCCTTTAACAAGGTAAACATCACTTATAAGTGGTTTAGAGGGGTTACCAACTTTTCCAACACCAATGATGGTTCCGCTCTCGTTGCCTCCAAAGACCACTCGGTTTCCATTTTCAATGGGCACCACTTCGGATAGCAATTGAGCTTCACCCGTCATGTGTTTTGAGCACCCGCTATGAAGTATCCACCCATCCTTGGTGCTAAATTTTGATTTGTTGCTCCTTTTCTTTTTCTTGAGTACCTGACGATAAAAAATATCGTATCATAGTACCTAAGGTCATTGGGTCCTAAGAGATTAGACCTTTGGAAGCCAAGTCCAAGTGGACTTAGACTTCCCAACATAATCATCGTTGTGCACAACATTCATGAAATAAGAATTAATGTATGCTTGTTTTTCATGCATGCTTGTGTCCTTCGAGCCCCAAATAGTGAATATCTTGGGAGCCCTATTCCTATTGGGAGCATGCACATAAGGTTGATTTCTACGTGATGCATGTGGCCTACGAGGAAGTGGCCTAGGGAATGCATGACGTGGATAAGCATATGACACATGATGAAATGGTGGTGGCGATATATGATATGGTGCATGATGGTAATCATTCATATAGTAATGATGTGGTTGAACATATGCATGTGGAGGAACACGTGCGTGAGTGACGTGTGTTTATATTTCATATATTTGCACACGTTTTCTTCCGTGTTTTTCCTTTATTTACAGCCATCTTATATTCATTTTCTCGTGTTTTCATGTTTTCTTTCACTTTTCCGTGTTTTTCGTATTTTGCAGGAGTTTACTGGCATAGGGGACATAAAACGACGATATCATGAGTCCCCGGAGCAACGGGAGGAGTCACGCGTGATCCAGGGGGTCAAACAACGAAGATCGCATCTTTCAGCCCCTCACCCGACCGGTTGGTCGTTTCCAACCGATCGGGTGATGCACGCGTGCACCACCTAGACACAAGTTGGAGCAGCCAAGAAGTCACCCGGTCGGTTCAGTGACCGGTTCAAACGCCCCGACTCTCTGGAATTCTGACGCTGAATGCCAATCGATCGGGTGACTTTCATCCGATCGGTTCACCTGTAGCCGATTCTTCGAAGCCAAGCACGGAGAGATCAACCGACCGGTTCACCCGACGGCACGAAGATCCAACCGATCGACTTCAGCCCTCAACCGACCGTGCCGTGGTGACCGGGTGGAGTCCTGTTATGCGTTGCCGAAGAAACGAAGCGGGTCACCCGATCGGGTAACTTTTCACCTGATCGGGTGATTTCGTATTCTATATATAGGACCCCTAGGTTTTCCAGAAAGGGGAGTTGTTATTTTTTACTGTTTTTTCGCTTTCTTGACGGCTGTAATTTTTCAGATATTTGTAAGTTTTTCGATCTTTGTCAAACTTTAATATAGTGTTATTAGTATTGTTCTTACTGCCTTTCAATTGCCTGATCATGATTTTTACGGTCGATTTCTATTTAGATCTCTTTTTACTAAATATGTGTGAGTAGTTCCCTAATCTGGGATTTTAGTGGAAACCCCTTCGTGTGTTCTCCCCGATGCATCCATAGGGCTAGGAAATCGATAGTGATTAGGAATCTACCGGTTACGTGGGGTGTTTTATTGTCATCGGTGGAAAAAAGACCGCCTTTGACCGTTGGGCCAAGGGGGAATAAACTTGGCGGTTGACTCCCTAGCCATAGCTCGCGCCCTTAGTGTAGACGTCGAATCCTAGCGCGCGGGAGCGGCAGGATGAGACGTTGGGAGTTATCGTTGCGAGCTTAGTGCTCTCGGAGTCGATCAGTGTTAATGGACACGGAAGTGCCCACTGATCGAACCCGGGAAGTCCGGCGTATCATCCTGGGCATCGACCGGAATATCAGGCCCATGGGATGCCGGTACCACTTTCAGAGGCAACGTCTCACCAATAGACCCTAATTCCGATCGCTATCCTACCCGTAGGCCGTATCGGTGAGAATCGCACGATAGGGTGGAAACCAGAGTCCCGGGTTTTTACTTTATATTGTTTATCCCTCTCATTCTATTTTTCGTGACAACCTATCATCCGATTCGGGCTAGATCGCCCATGGGGTGAATTTGACCCTTCTTGACACAAGCACATCCACGCCTCCCTGAGTTCGACCCCCAAGCCACACTACAACACCATGCGCTTGCGGTTACAAATATTTAAATCTCACGCCCCCAGTCATATTATTGCACACATCTAGCACGCATAAGCGGGGGACGTCAAGCTTTATGGCGCCATTGCCGGGGAGGCAACGTGCTTGTTATTTTAGGATTTCATGAACCCTTGTGTCTAGCTCTCATCCCTACCTCGCGATAATTTTCGCATTCTTCTTTTTCCTTTTTATTCTCTTATTTTTTATTTTTTTTTATTTTTATTTTTATTTTTTGTCTTACCTGTTTCTTTCCCACTTTTCGCTTCACGTGTGTTTGTTGTTTTTCATGCGCAGGAGTTCAAGAAGTCTCGAGGACTTGATCCCCGTTGATACAGAGATAAACGCCACCCTAAGGCGTTTGGCCACCGAGAAGCGAAGAAGAAAGGATCCTGAAACCATGGGGGAAAACACCCCACCTCACAAGTCCCTGCTGGAGTACTCGATGCCTTCCATCGAGTCCACCTCCGCCAACCGTCCTCCAGCTATTACGGCGCAAAGCTTTGAGCTTAAGCCGTCTTTGGTGACGTGGATCCAACAGGATCAATTTTTGGGTGCACCCATGGAGAGCCGCATTGAACATTTGGACTCCTTTTTGGAGAAATGTGACACCTTCCGGATAACCGATGTCACAGCTGAGGCGATCCGTCTGAAGCTATTCCCTTTCTCTCTGCGAGATAAGGCCAAGCTATGGCTTAGGGGGAAGGACCCGAATACATTCAACACCTGGGAGAAGCTCTTAAATGCTTTCCTGACAAAGTTCTTTCCTCCGGGGAAGACCATGAAGCTGAGGAGTGAGATCTTTTCCTTCTCCCAAGCCAGCCACGAGTCTCTGCACGAAGCCTGGACCAGATACAAGGAGATGCAGCGGAGATATCCCCACCATGACTCCCCAAGTGGCAGATTATAAATCTGTTCTATAATGGGTTGAGGGACGATTTAAAATCTTCCATGGACACCGTGACTGGAGGGTCTTTCATGTCAAGAAGTGAAGAAGATGCCGGTCAAATTCTTGAAAATATGGCATCAAACAATGAGCGGTGGTGTGACGAGAGAGCCACACCTAGATCTGGGGGCATCCACAGAGTCGAGGACGTCGACAAATTATCCAGCAAGTTTGACTTGCTGTCGACCCAGATCTCCGCATTGATGGTAGGCGCCGGTGGCGCCAGTACACAACAGATTGCTGTGGTGGAATCCGAAGTTTTTGGAGAATTCGACAGTGGTGACATCTCACCACTGTTGGATTAGGCGAGTGCATTATTTTACAATCCTATAGGGAATGCGCCTTTTCCACCACGAACCAACTCCAACCCGGCCTACTCTCCAAACAACCGGAATCATCCCAACCTTAGTTACCGGGCACCGTATCAACAGCTGACTCAGCAGCAACAACAACAGATATCTAGGTCGGCTAGGCCCCAGCAGCAGTTTCAGCAGCAGCAATTTCAGCAGCAACAACCTCCGTAACAATATCAGCAATACACTCCAAGGAATCAGCAGCCCACCCAGCAACAATATGGCCAGCAGAGGGCCATCTCTCCGGTTGAGTCCCTCTTGACTCAATACATCGCCAACCAGGAGAAGATAAATCTGAAGCTGGAGATGGGACAGAGAGTCCTCACTGATCAGGTGACCCAGCTGGGGTTGCAAGTGGCAAACCTTCAGAGACCGCAGAATCTATTACCGCCACAGCCTGAGCTGAACCCGAGGGGGGTGAATCAAACCTTAGCGCTCACGCATGAGCATGAGAACGTATCCGCTATCGTCTTGAGGAGCGGAATGCAAATCCCCACGAGAGTGCCCCCGAAGGACCGGAAGCACCGTTGGTTGTGGAACGACCAATTGAGAAATTAAATGACGACGGTGCTTCGTCGCCAAAGCCACCTACTCCGGAGGGAGTCCATGGAGAGGAGAAGAAAAAGGAAGAGGAAGGGAACCTCAGAGTGTTCAAGCCCGTTGTGCCTTTTCCATAACGGCTTGCCCAAGCCAAGATTGATGAGAAGTATGACAAATTCTTTACCATGGTGAAAGATCTGAGCTTACAAATCCCCTTCCTCGAAGCCATCGAGAAGATTCCCTCCTACGCCAAATTTCTAAAGGACTTGGTGACACGAGGATCCAGAAAGGAGAAGGTCGTATTAACGGAGGAGTGCAGCGCCCTCATTCAGCGCGCAAATCCACCGAAGCTCAAAGACCCATGAAGTTTCTCCATCCCTTGCTCTATTGGGGAAGTGCGAATCCAGAGGGCGCTCGTCGATCTAGGATCGAGCGTCAGCTTGATGCCACTATCGCTATACATGAGAATAGGGATGGGAGACTTGGAGCCCACCGGCATGACATTATAGCTTGCCAACCGTTCGGTGAAGTACCCGGTGGGAGTAGTAGACGACCTCCCCGTTGACGTGAGTGGAATACAAGTACCGGTGGATTTTGTGGTGATGGACATGCTGAAAGACAAGCATACCCCTATTATCCTTGGACGGCCCTTTATGGCAACCGCATGTGTGCTAATAGACGTGAAGAATGGGAAGCTTTCCCTCAACGTCGGCCAAGAAAAAGTCGAATTTGACTTGGGGTTGTCGATGAAGCACCCCGATCCTCCGGATGATCCTAGTATCAATGTGTTGGAGTTGGAAAATGAGAGAGCTGTGGAGGCAAGCTCCTGGGAAATTCTCTCGAGAAATCCCCCCGACCACTTGGGGGACCCTGGAGAGCATGTTGGCTCCCCAAAGAATGAAGTTACTGATGAGGCGGTCGCCCGACATGTGATCCCTCCCGGATTCCTAAAAGCTCCTCCCACGAGGAGAAAAGGCAAAGAGCCCATGGGGCTCACCGGGGATGAGGTCCGAATCCTCAAACGAGTGGCGGTGGACGCCAATATGAAGGAGAATCCCCGGACCCCATCAACAAAGGGAGAGTCGTCGAACAAGTTTTCTTGTCGCCACCGACTACAACAAAGGGAGAAGTTGAAGTGATGCTTGACTTTGGGCATCACCCGTATCGCCCACCTTGAACATCATCAACGGGCATCGAGCTAACGAGGTTAAACAAAAGCACTTCATGGGAGGCAACCCATGTTCTAAACCTTTGTTTCCAATTTTTAGAATTATTTTTAACTTTATTTTATCTATTTTTAATAAATAAATCCAGCCACAAGAACTTCCGTTGAAGGACTAAGGCCATTTGTGCACTTTTGCAGAAAACAAGGCCCCAACCGATCGGTTGATAACTCAACCGATCGGGTGGGATGTATAAGCTAACGGCCGTATCAGTCACTCAACGAACCGATCGGGTGAAGCTAGCCGAGACCGGGTGATAGACCGGGTAAACTGGGCTGAATTCTTGGGAATTTTTGGGAAATGATCAACCGATCGGTTGATACACAGAGCGATCGGGTGAAAGACCGGGTGAACTATACCAAACTCTCGGAAAATTTGTGAAGCGGCGAATCGATCGGGTGACATTCACCCGATCGGGTCGCCTGTAGCCGACTTTCAGTAATAATTTCGACCTAAAAGTCAATCGATCGGGTGACTTTTCACCCGATCAGTTCGACTTAAATTCCTATAAATAGCCGCCCTCCGCCCGTTCGTTCCGCCCTTGCCCGATTTCGAATTTCAGATCGCGGTTTCGACTCCTCCACTTTCGCCTGACCTCGTTCTTCCCCTAAACCGACCCAATTTGATCTTCCCCCTCTCCTTATCCATCTCTCCATCGATTTCTTCCCCTTCTTCTTCGATTTCGCCCACACATGAAGCCCTAATTTTCATCCATTCTCCCCCATTTTCGAAACTTGCTGGAAGGATTTGCCGCGGCTTCACACGTGCTCCTGTTGCGTTGCGTTGGGGCGTCTACGAGCAACGATCTTCATCTCAATTGGGCAATCTTGCTCCTTAGCTCAATTTTTATTTTGCCCTAGAATTTCATTTTGCTCGTTTTCCGTGTTAGTGTGTATTCATCGTATTTCGCATACACTCACACACACACATGACTCCCACACAATGCCTCCTCGCCGTGCTAAGCCCACCGACCCCACTTCTTCCAACCCTAGGCCCACCCGTCGCGCTCGTTGCACACAACCCACCGCCCAACCCGCCACCACCAACAATTCATCCACCACCCTATGCCCCCCGGACCCCGTTTACATTGGCGATGCCGAATACGAGGTGTCATTCCATGACGATGACCAAGCCGACCGGTTCATGGCCATGCTCCTCCTAGCTGGAGATGGTGGTCGGGCAACTCAGGAGTCCGTCGAGTATGACCTGACCATCCTTCAAAGCCTCATTCGTCACATTCGCACTGACCCACCCGATGTCTCCGCACTTCACATCCCACCCCCCTCCACTCCTGCTCCTCAGCACAGGCCCCCATCACCAGCCCCAGTGGGTGGTGCCTCTGCTTGATACTTTCCCATCCAGCTTTTGCCTCCCCCTATTTTTAGTGCCCATTTGTCTTTGTGGGGCCCTGCTTTACCACTGCTTGGGGGGGGACCCATTCACATGTCTTGTGATTTTTTATTTTCTTTCTTTTATTTATTTTTATTTTCTGTTTATCTGTCATGTTTGGTGTGCTTTTTATTTTTATTCGTATTTTCAGTCTCGTTTGTGTGATTTTCTTGTTTTTCGTGTATTTTTGTGTCTGTGCGAATTTCCCCCCATATCTATTGCCCTCCCGTATTTCATTCTATTGCATTGAGGACAATGCAAGTTTCAGCTTGGGGGAGTCGCACTTCGTGCGTCATTTGTCTCTTTTTCTTTGTTATTTGAGTCGTTTTCTCCATCTTTTTCTCCATCTTTTTCTTTTCTTCTTTTTATCTCTTTCTCCTAGAGATGAACCCTATGATGAATTGCCACAAAATCACATACACCTAGCATGGCATCGATAATCACATTCACTAACCCTAGGATATTGAGTCCTCTGGCATTTCACGCATCGTGAGTCCACTTAGCTTTTTGTGAGTCGTGCGTCGTGCCTAGCTGTTTGGTGTGCTTCTACTTTGTGATTTTACTTTATATACCTGTCCAGAAATGACCCCTAGATTATTATGCTTCGATTTGAATATGCGGTATTGTAACGACCACTTTTCGTTGTACGTTTTTCGTGCACGTGCTTTTGGCCGTGCACGTGTTTATTTTAGACTTTATTCGTTTGTGAACACTTTTGTGTGATATGCCGTTGTGAATGTCTCTAAGAGTATTAAATAGTGGCACTATCTTGGAACGACATTTCTCGAGTCGTTTTCCCACAATTTAATCTTACTCGATGAGATGTGACGATTTTCACTTTTGACGGGAGACATTTCTATTTTTAGTTTCGTCGTCCGACGTCAAAATTGAGATCTGTCTTCTTAGTTAGCTCACTTTCATCAACACGATCACCCCGATATTTATTTTATAATTTTTGGAGTTCTTTTGACCACCTTTATATTTTTAACAAGGTTTATAATATTTTTAATAATTACGTTTTAAATTAATTTCGGCAAAATAAAATTTATTTGAGTTTAAAACGTTTTAAAGAATTTTTGAGCCAATTTCTAGCTCATTTGGACCGCATCAAAGCCTTGGGTGAGTTGGAGTTGGTTAGATTCGAATTTTAAATTATTTTAAACTCCTAATCTCATTAGGATTAGCCCTAGACCTAGTCAACCCATCTACACTATATAAACAACCTTTAGGAAGACCTATTTTCGCAAGAAAATAACCCTAGCCGCTCCCAAAACCCAAATTTGACGTTGCGACGAATCGTCGCAACGTTGAGACAAGCAGCTGCCGCACGACCGGAGAAACGAGCTCCGTTCTCCCGCCCTGACCGACGCCCAAGCCCGCTCATCCGCCCTGTCCACACCCGCTGCAGTCGCTGCATCGCAAGCTCCGCACCGACCCGCACCGACCGAGAGGGTCCCTCGGTCAGACCGAGAGACCGGCTCCACATCTCCGCATCCCCGCTCCGCACCAAGCCCCGCACCAAGCCGCTCCATTCGCCCGCATCGCTCCGTGCCCGACCGACGCTCACGCCCGCATCGCCCCGCGTTGCAACATTGCAACGTTGCAACGCTCGCTGCAGCGCCCGACCGAGACGATCGACCGCTCCGACCGATGGAGCTCTCCGCACCCGCTGCTGCACCGACCGCTGCGCTGCAACCCCATACCAAGCGTGTCCGACCGAGAGAGCTCCCCGCATTTGGCTGTGTACGACCGAGAGCAAACGTCGCAACCCCGCACCCGTCGCACCACTTGCCACCGTGGGCCCCCCAAGTTCTCCAGAGGTATTGTGGGTCCACCAAAGGTCCCTAGGACTACTGTGGGCCCCACCTAGATGCTTTCTCTCCGACGATTTTCCGCGTACGAAGTTGCGACACGTCGTAGCCCGTCATCGCACGTGCTAGCTTTGGAATCTGGAACCGTTGCCCCGGTTGATGCTCTGAACTTTCCAGCGAGGAAACTAATTGGGAATCAGGACTTGGAGCGCGTTCTTTTATTCCAACCCTCGGCGTCGCTACCTGACGCCGGTGTAGCTTTCGCGTCGTGTTGAGGTAACGCTTTGCACCCCTAGGACCCCCAACCCATTGCCTGTTAATCAAGACTAAAATCAGTATTTTTAAAATGTTTTAAATGTTTTAAATTCACTAATCAAGATTAACAATATGGACTTTAGGGCCGGTGGACTTGTGCACGTAGGATAATTGTGATTTTTGGACTCATTGGACGGTGTGCTCAGACGTTGTACTTGCAGGCAAGTGAAATTTGCCAACTCTTGTGTAGGGCCATGTTTTTAGGCCACTTCCTTGTTCCTAGCGTAAAAGAGACTAGTCAGTGAAATGATAGCTGGCTAGACGCCTACTTGATCTAGTTTGACAACGAAACTAGATCCGTCACCTAATTGATCTAGCTTGACAACGAAGCTAGATCCAACCCTTTAAACTTGTTGTTCATGCATACTAAACTGTCACGTTTACTTTCCTTATCTGTACGCACTTTTAACTGCCATGCATTGCATTCTACATGTCATCCAAGTTGATTGTTGCATTCGTAGCACACGCTACAATACTCGTACTCCTTGTCCGGCTAGGTGCACCCCTATGCCATACTTGTTAAAACACTTCCTGGCTCGTGATCCAGAAGCGAGCATTCCAAGTTCGGGGGTAAGGCCCTGGCTCGATACACGTGGAGGGGTAGGGATAAACGGTTACTTGAGCTTAGGAGTTGGCCCGCGCAGCCACTCTAGCCAAAAGACGGAATCTCTGTGCACGAGGTGCTTACTTTCCTTGTCTTGTACTTGTCTTGTGAATGATTCATGTAATACTTGTCATCCATGCCATGTTTAAATGCCATGCTCATACTTTACTTTACTTTACTTATTGCGCTCATACTTTAACTGCCATGTCATTGCATCATGCTAGAACTGCTAGGTTGCTTTACTTTTGCCTACCTTCAGTTTCCTTGCACACGTCTCTTGTAGACTTGCTGACATGTGCCCCTTGCTCTTTTGGGTGTCACATGTTAGACCCTGAGCCAGAGACCGTTGCTGAGTACGCGATGTTTTGCTGACGCTGAGCCTGAGTCCATGGTTGCCTAGGAGGAGTTTTGTGGACACCGGAGACCTTTCTTGGTGATTTTGCTGAGCTTCTTTTATTTTAGGTTCTGTTGTTAGTTGTCGGTGCGTGGCACCTTTGTTTTGTACGCTGTACTTTTGTTGGCCATGTTTGGGCCTTTAGACTCTCTTTTATTTTAGCCTGGTGGCTTTTCTGTGATGTTGAAACTTATTATATGGATATTCTGAGATATCTCTTTTCATTATTATTATCTTTGTTTCGTTCACGTTGCAAGGACCTGCAGTTTTAAAAGTTGATTGACGCTTATCGGACTTGCAGCTTTGTAGCTTCAAGTCTGAGCGGACCTTCTCACGCTTCGCCTCCATATTTTTGGGAAGCGGGGCGTGACAGGTTTTGTTAGTGGCCCATGCAGGTCCAGTCTTGCAATTGCGAATTAACGGAACAACGATAATAACAGAATGTCAATTAAATAAATTGCAACATCCGAGTCATAAGCCCCGAGTCTAGTCGTTTTCCTATGACAATAGGTGATATGAAGGCTTAGTTAGACGTCTGTGATTGCTAGTTAGAGGCCTCTGATTGTTAGTTAGACTCCCTATCAGTAACTGATTCAATCGTCGTAGGAGTTACCTTAGTGGTTCTTGCCCAATTCTGACCATATTAGACTTCTAGAATTTCCTTCGGTCGTTCACTTTTGGGTTCATCGATTTCGGACCAAGCTGAACGCATTTCATTACCGTCCAGCCACTTAGAAGGTCTTAGCGCCTAGTTCCTAATCTTTAGTTGGTCGACCGTAGGAGTTTCCCCGTAGACTCTTTTGAATCATATCCTAGGCGTATGAATGTTTTGATCATCCGACCAATTTCCTTGCCTCGATTCACGAGATCGCCTCATGACGATTGTCGTCAATTTTCGAACCTCTCCATTACGAACCTTGAAACTCTTGAAGGTATTTTTCGACTTCCTCCTTTCCGAAGTTTAACCTTGTTCCAAATTTTAATGCATATATACTTATACTTCATCCTCCTTCGTTGATTTAAAATTTTTTTTTTAAAAAAAACTTTTGTCGGAAATTTTGAACTCTAGCTTATAATATTCTTCAAGCTTATATTTTTCGTACTTATGTAAATGCGTTGCCCCTTCATATATTAATTTTATTCTGGACCGTACTTCTGCTTTGCCCAATTCGATTTATAATTTTCCTTCTTGTTTGTACGAATGATACGTCGTGTTTACTTTAATCTACTTTCAAGACACATGGAATTTCAGCTTTCAGCAAGTTGGTTTTTGCTCGTCGTTTTCGCTACTTCAGATTTTTTGCAAAATTACTATTTTCATAACCACTTCCTGATTTAGACCCTCCGTGATTTGATTTTAAAGACTTGCTATTCGATCTTGATAATTCTTATACTAAGTCATTATTATTATTTTTCCGTGCACCATACATACTTTCAATTATTTTTATATCCGTGCCAGACTTGTTGTGCTCGTATATTAAGGACCTTGTGCAAATCAGTTTTTTTTCATTTTTGGCAAACCCTGGTTCTCTAAAAGTAGTTTCAAATTGATCATTTTAAATTTTCCATAGTCTAAGGTTTTGAAAGCATTTAACATGAGTTTAAATTCTTCCGTTACTTGATTTCATTCTTGACTTTCCAAAACTTTTGACAACAATATATTAAATTACCGACGTATAAATTTTCTAAACCACGTTCTTAATATTCGTATAAATGATTTTACTCCCTTTTCTTAATGTTTTTCGATAAGCCAATAAAACATTTTCTCTTATTATGAATATTCGACTCAAACTTATTTTGAACAACTCGTTTTACCGATCTCCAACTATTTCTTTTCAGACGAGGATTTCAACTTTTGAAGTACAACAGTTTTCAAACTCCACGCATTTTAGCTTATGCTATTTACCCTATTTCCTTTCCCCCTCCTATATAAGCATCACTACATCTCCCTTTTCCCTCAACCTAAACATCACCTTTGAGTCAATGTTTCGTCTAACCAAGCTGCCTCCTTGTATTCGTCCTATCTGAACTCGTGCTTATCGATCCTTCCCTCGTCACGCTTTCGACCTCGACCTCTCTCTATTGCTTAGGCTTTAGTGCTCGTAAATGTCTGTGTCAACTCTAGGTTGTTAGTAGGCCCTTGGACCTTGTGAGGTAGTCGTTGTGCATGTACCTAAGTTCTGTACGTGGGCTTGAATGAGTATACCCCCATAGTATATTGATGTTTGCCTATTGTGTGATATACATATACTCGGAGTTATTCGTGATAGTATGAAGTTGCGGTGTGTTAGTAGTTATAGATTTTTGTGTGGATAGCTATACTATACTAGAAATGCTTGTGTATATAAGAGTTAGTGTTGGAATATCTAATGGAGTGTATACAGTTAGAGATACTTGTGATGGTTGAAATAAATGATTGGTAAAGCTATGTGTATGTTAGGAGTGATAATAATAAGTGTATCTATGGTTAAGGGAGTAGGCCTACTATATGACCTATATACTAGTATGTGTGAGTATGTGCTCGTACGTGGATATGAAATGTGCTTATACGTAAGTAGTTATGTTTTGTTGCATGCGTGCATACCGTGAGGTATACACGACTATTGCACACCTTAATTGTGTCTGTGTGGGTGTATTAGTATACTAATTATAGGTAGTAGGCTATGGGTGAATATATATATGTTACATGTGTGTGTGACTATACGATGTATGCGTATGTATTAAGGAGTGTATTATAAATATACGTGTGCTGATGTCTGTATTACTATTATGGTATATAGAATGATTGAACTACGTGAGTATTGCCTGACTAAATATTAAGTGTGATTGATTTATGGAATGTATATGGTTGTATTGGTAGATGTATATATATGGGAGTGGAATTGGTATAGGTATGAAAGTCGTGTTACGTATATAGAATGTTCTGATATGTGTATTGAGTCTCACTCAAGCTTGAGTGAGTATACTCTAAGTATATTGAATGTATGTTTATAGTTTGAATATAGCAATGTTTGATGTATGTATAGTGATAGAAGTGTTTGTGCCTGGTTGTGTTACACACATGATTGTGGGTCGCTATACCAGTATATAGTTATAGGTGTTGGTCTTGAGGTATGGCTATTTGCTAAAGCTTGCCTGTATGAACGTATGTGTACTAGCTAAACTAGGTGTGTAGATGTACTGGATATATGATGGTATGATTGGTGTGTGTAAATGAAATGTTAGCGTGCATGGGTGTGCACCATGCACGGGTAAGTATGTGCTTAGTTATAGTTATTGGTGACTATGGTATGTGTGGCGTGTCGTAAATATAGTTATAGGACCGAATGTGATGTGAACATACGGTGAAATTAGTGCATGCATTTGTATGACTATATAATGAGTGAAATATGGTAGTAGTGAATATATATTAGATATAGTAAAATTTGACTTAATAATGGTATGGTGACTGCTTATGTTGATGTGCTTAGTATTGGATGTATACTAGGGAGTATTAGAGGGTAGTATACCCATGTTGTTGTGCATATGTAGCTATCTATATGTAGAGCAATGATTGTATTTGCTAAGTGTGAGACTATCCTTATGTGAGTACCTGAACTATTGTTTTGTGAGTAGCAGTTATATAAGGGATGTATGTTTATATATATATGATTGAAATACATGTATGAATTTGACTGACTATAATAGGTATAAATGTATAACGTACGTGAATATATATATATATATAAATATATATACGTGTTGGTAGTATTAATGTTTGACTACCTAGTGCATATATAAGCACTTGTAATGACTATACCTGGTTGAATTATAATATGACTTGATTGGGGTAGTTACTAAAGCGACTAGCTATATTAGAAAGTCCGAGGACGGACTTTATTCTAAGGTGGGGAGGATGTAACGACCACTTTTCGTTGTACGTTTTTCGTGCACGTGCTTTTGGGCGTGCACGTGTTTATTTTAGACTTTATTCGTTTGTGAACACTTTTGTGTGATATGCCGTTGTGAACGTCTCTAAGAGTATTAAATAGTGGCATTATCTTGGAACGACATTTCTCGAGTCGTTTTCCCACAATTTAATCTTACTCGATGAGACGTGACGATTTTCACTTTTGACGGGAGACGTTTCTATTTTTAGTTTCGTCGTCCGACGTCAAAATTGAGATCCGTCTTCTTAGTTAGCTCACTTTCGTCAACACGATCACCCCGATATTTATTTTATAATTTTTGGAGTTCTTTTGACCACCTTTATATTTTTAACAAGGTTTATAATATTTTTAATAATTACGTTTTAAATTAATTTCGGCAAAATAAAATTTATTTGAGTTTAAAACGTTTTAAAGAATTTTTGAGCCAATTTCCAGCTCATTTGGACCG
Organism: Scilla litardierei; assembly: GCA_030789695.1. Lineage (NCBI taxonomy): Eukaryota > Viridiplantae > Streptophyta > Magnoliopsida > Asparagales > Asparagaceae > Scilla > Scilla litardierei. Next base: position 182,761,820 of record CM061133.1, read on the forward strand.
CATCAAAGCCTTGGGTGAGTTGGAGTTGGTTAGATTCGAATTTTAAATTATTTTAAACTCCTAATCTCATTAGGATTAGCCCTAGACCTAGTCAACCCATCTACACTATATAAACAACCTTTAGGAAGACCTATTTTCGCAAGAAAATAACCCTAGCCGCTCCCAAAACCCAAATTTGACGTTGCGACGAATCGTCGCAACGTTGAGACAAGCAGCTGCCGCACGACCGGAGAAACGAGCTCCGTTCTCCCGCCCTGACCGACGCCCAAGCCCGCTCATCCGTCCCGTCCGCACCCGTTGCAGTCGCTGCATCGCAAGCTCCGCACCGACCCGCACCGACCGAGAGGGTCCCTCGGTCAGACCGAGAGACCGGCTCCACATCTCCGCATCCCCGCTCCGCACCAAGCCCCGCACCAAGCCGCTCCGTTCGCCCGCATCGCTCCGTGCCCGACCGACGCTCACGCCCGCATCGCCCCGCGTTGCAACATTACAACGTTGCAACGCTCACTGCAGTGCCCGACCGAGACGACCGACCGCTCCGACCGATGGAGCTCTCCGCACCCGCTGCTACACCGACCGCTGCGCTGCAACCCCGCACCAAGCATGTCCGACCGAGAGAGCTCCCCGCATTTGGCTGTGTACGACCGAGAGCAAACGTCGCAACCCCGCACCCGTCGCACCACTTGCCACCGTGGGCCCCCCAAGTTCTCCAGAGGTATTGTGGGTCCCCCAAAGGTCCCTAGTACTACTGTGGGCCCCACCTAGATGCTTTCTCTCCGACGATTTGCCGCGTACGAAGTTGCGACACGTCGTAGCCCGTCGTCGCACGTGCTAGCTTTGGAATCTGGAACCGTTGCCCCGGTTGATGCTCTGAACTTTCCAGCGAGGAAACTAATTGGGAATCAGGACTTGGAGCACGTTCTTTTATTCCAACCCCCGGCGTCGCTACCCGATGCCGGTGTAGCTTTCGCGTCGTGTTGAGGTAACGCTTTGCACCCCTAGGACCCCCAACCCATTGCCTGTTAATCAAGACTAAAATCAGTATTTTTAAAATGTTTTAAATGTTTTAAATTCACTAATCAAGATTAACAATATGGACTTTAGGGCCGGTGGACTTGTGCACGTAGGATAATTGTGATTTTTGGACTCATTGGACGGTGTGCTCAGACGTTGTACTTGCAGGCAAGTGAAACTTACCAAATCTTGTGTAGGGCCATGTTTTTAGGCCACTTCCTTGTTCCTAGCGTAAAAGAGACTAGTCAGTGAAATGATAGCTGGCTAGACGCCTACTTGATCTAGTTTGACAACGAAACTAGATCCGTCACCTAACTGATCTAGCTTGACAACGAAGCTAGATCCAACCCTTTAAACTTGTTGTTCATGCATACTAAACTGTCACGTTTACTTTCCTTATCTGTACGCACTTTTAACTGCCATGCATTGCATTCTACATGTCATCCAAGTTGATTGTTGCATTCGTAGCACACGCTACAATACTCGTACTCCTTGTCCGGCTAGGTGCACCCCTATGCCATACTTGTTAAAACACTTCCTGGCTCGTGATCCAGAAGCGAGCATTCCAAGTTCGGGGGTAAGGCCCTGGCTCGATACACGTGGAGGGGTAGGGATAAATGGTTACTTGAGCTTAGGAATTGGCCCGCGCAGCCACTCTAGCCAAAAGACGGAATCTCTGTGCAGGAGGTGCTTACTTTCCTTGTCTTGTACTTGTCTTGTGAATGATTCATGTAATACTTGTCATCCATGCCATGTTTAAATGCCATGCTCGTACTTTACTTTACTTTACTTATTGCGCTCATACTTTAACTGCCATGTCATTGCATCATGCTAGAACTGCTAGGTTGCTTTACTTTTGCCTACCTTCAGTTTCCTTGCACAAGTCTCTTGTAGACTTGCTGACATGTGCCCCTTGCTCTTTTGGGTGTCACATGTTAGACCCTGAGCCAGAGACCGTTGCTGAGTACGCGATGTTTTGCTGACGCTGAGCCTGCGTCCATGGTTGCCTAGGAGGAGTTTTGTGGACACCGGAGACTTTTCTTGGTGATTTTGCTGAGCTTCTTTTATTTTAGGTTCTGTTGTTAGTTGTCGGTGCGTGGCACCTTTGTTTTGTACGCTGTACTTTTGTTGGCCATGTTTGGGCCTTTAGACTCTCTTTTATTTTAGCCTGGTGGCTTTTCTGTGATGTTGAAACTTATTATATGGATATTCTGAGATATCTCTTTTCATTATTATTATCTTTGTTTCGTTCGCGTTGCAAGGACCTGCAGTTTTAAAAGTTGATTGACGCTTATCGGACTTGCAGCTTTGTAGCTTCAAGTCTGAGCGGACCTTCTCACGCTTCGCCTCCATATTTTTGGGAAGCGGGGCGTGACAGGTATTTGTTTCTACTGTCTGCTTCTGCATGCTATATATATATCGTATACTTCATTTCGCACGTGTCGGGATTCCACAACTGAGGACGAGGATAACCCATTTGGCCCATGCTCTATTTAGCAAGAATAGTTTCCCTTGCCCAAGTGTTTAGATTCCGATTTCTTTTTTGAATTACTTGGTGCAAATCCCCTCGTCGTGTACCGTTCTCCCACTTGGGAGAGTACACATGTGTATAGCCAAAAAAACCCAAAAAGCCAAAAAGAAAAGAGAAAAGAAAAGAAAAACCCAAAAAGAAAAGAAAAGAAAGAAAAATTGTATAGCCAAAAATCCAAAAAAAAATATACAAATACCCAAAACCCAAAAAATTTCCCGTGTGAATATTTTCCTACTTGCAGAGAATAAAGGGAAGGCGAGAATTTGCACCGAGTGTTCTACTCCACATCATCTCAACCCCCATCGTTTTCGAAAACACTTGGCTTAGGAACTTTTTAGCTATTATCTAGGCTATAGTGTGGTGATTTACTTGACCCTAGTTGTGGAGTCTCTGACGCGTGATATGTTTCGATTCTCTCTCTATTCTCATGCATGCTTGAACTACATATATTCACTGCTTAATTCGAATCGAATCGATATTTGGGTCATTTCTTGGATTTGTGTATATCGAGCTTTATCGCACATCGTAGATAGTGACATGGACTGCTAGCACACGACCACACTCACTCGCGCTTCACCGCGTGGGCCCACGACACTTGTCTGGACTCGTATTCCTTGGTTTAGTGATGTGATTTGGTGTTTGCTTGCTTGGTGTGTCGTTTTTGATTTTGTTGGCCCTGACGGGCGATCTAGGATATAGAGTTTTCTTTTTCCCTCTTTCTCTCTATTTTCTCTCTCCGAGCTCCTACTCTCACTCGTCTTCCTCGAGGACGAGGAAGAGTTAAGCTTGGGGGATTTTGATGTGCATTTATATTTCATATATTTGCACACGTTTTCTTCCGTGTTTTTCCTTTATTTACCGCCGTCTTATATTCGTTTTCTCGTGTTTTCCTGTTTTCTTTCACTTTTCTGTATTTTTCGTATTTTGCAGGAGTTTACTGGCATAGGGGACATAAAACGACGATATCATGAGTCCACGGAGCAACGGGAGGAGTCACGCGTGATCCAGGGGGTCAAACGACGAAGATCGCATCTTTCAGCTCCTCACCCGACCGGTTGGTCGTTTCCAACCGATCAAGTGATGCACGCGTGCACCACCCGGACACAAGTTGGAGCAGCCAAGAAGTCACCCGGTCGGTTCAGTGACCGGTTCAAACGCCACGACTCTCTGGAATTCTGACACTGAATGCCAACTGATCGAGTGACTTTCACCCGATCGGTTCACCTGTAGCCGATTCTCCGAAGCCAAGCACGGAGAGATCAACCGACCGGTTCACCCGACGGCACGAAGATCCAACCGATCGACTTCAGCCCTCAACCGACCGTGCCGTGGTGACCGGGTGGAGTCCTGTTCTGCGCTGCCGAAGAAACGAAGCGGGTCACCCGATCGGGTGACTTTTCACCCGATCGGGTGATTTCATATTCTATATATAGGACCCCTAGGTTTTCCCGAAAGGGGAGTTGTTATTTTTTACTGTTTTTTCGCTTTCTTGACGGCTGTAATTTTTCAGATATTTGTAAGTTTTCCGATCTTTGTTAAACTTTAATATATTGTTATTAGCTTTGTTCTTACTGCCTTTTAATTGCCTGATCATGATTTTTACGGTTGATTTCTATTTAGATCGCTTTTTACTAAATATGTGTGAGTAGTTCCCTAATCTGGGATTTTGGTGGAAACCCCTTCGTGGGTTCTCCCCGATGCATCCATAGGGCTAGAAAATCGATAGGGATTAGGAATCTACCGGTTACGCGGGGTGTTTTATTGTCATCGGCGGAAAAAAGACTGCCTTTGACCGTTGGGCCAAGGGGGAATAAACTTGGCGGTTGACTTCCTAGCCATAGCTCGCGCCCTTAGCGTAGACGTCGAATCCTAGCGCGCGGGAGCGGCAGGATGAAAAGTTGGGAGTTATCGTTGCGAGCTTAGTGCTCTCGGAGTCGATCAGTGTTAATGGACACGGGAGTGCTCACTGATCGAACCCGGGAAGTCCGGCATATCATCCTGGGAATCGATCGGAATATCGGGCCCATGGGATGCCGGTACCACTTTCAGAGGCAACGTCTCACCAATACACCCTAATTCCGATCGCTATCCTTCCCGTAGGCCGTATCGGCAAGAATCGCACGATAGGGTGGAAACCAGAGTCCCGGGTTTTTTACTTTATATTGTTTATCCCTCGCATTCTATTTTTCGTGACAACCCATCATCCGATTCAGGCTAGATCGCCCATGGGGTGAATTTGACCCTTCTTGACACAAGCACATCCACGCCTCCCTGAGTTCGACCCCCAAGCCACACTACAACACCGTGTGCTTGCGGTTACAAATATTTAAATCTCATGCCCACAGTCATATTATTGCACACATATAGCATGCATAAGCGGGGGACGTCAGTGAGTGTGTCTCACTTGGTGTGCACGTGCCCGTGGACGTGGAGCATAGAAATCATCATACGTGTGAACATGTGGAGTAGGAGGTGTGTTCCTACGTGGCATAGTATTGGTGTACATAAATGCATGACCCTTCTTTGGAGGTCCACCCAAAGTGGGTTTCTTTCCAAATGGGGGTGTGTACCTAGTGAAAGCACCATTGGTAGATGAACTACACATGGGGTGTTTACTCCCACTAGTTGAGGCATCAGAAGTTGGCCTTACAAATGTGGTGGAAGATTTGGATGAATTTTCCCTTTTATACCCCAAGCCAACACGATGATTGGCCGGAAGTAAGTCATTTAGGATATTATCCAAATGGTCCTTGCCTTTGTTGAATTTATCAATTCGGCCTAATGTGGACTCATACTTCTTGGTGAGAGAAAGTATTGAAGTATCCAAAGTGGACACTTGAGTTGTGAATACACAAACACAAGACTTGAGATTCTCATTCTCAATACTCAAAGTTGAGTTTCGAGAAATCAAATCCGCTATCTCGCGTTCATCCGAGTTCTCAATGTGAACATGCTCAAGTTGAGATTTGAGATTTACAATCTCATTTCTCAAACCTTCAACAACGGTGTCATTGTTGATGATGATAGGCTTAGGTGTGGTTTGGAGACTAGTTAGCTCATCTTTAATCTTAGTATATCTATTTACTAATCTAGAATACTTAGACCAAATTTGTTCGTTAGCTAATCTAAGTTCATCCATAGTTACCTCTTCGCCTTCATCCTTGCTTTTATCGGAAGCGGTCTCTTGATCATGTTCCTCTCTTGCCATGAAGCACATGTGTGCTTGCTCCACTTGTTCATTATCCGACTCTCCACTTGAGGATTCCTCTTCCGAGTCGGTGAATGTGCCGACAAGCCCTTTCTTGTACCATTTCGTGTACTTTAGTGACTTGTCGAACTTTGGTGCCTTCCACTTCTCCTTGTGTTTGTTGAGAGGACAATCCACCTTGATGTGTCCTGGCTTGTTGCATTTAAAACACAAAGGAGTAGAATCATTAGTCGAACTAACTTTAGATTTATTCTTGAATTTACCTTTTCAGAAGAATCAGTTGAACTTCTTTGCCATAAAGGCAATGGATTCTAGGTCCAACTCGTCTTCCGATTCTTCACCATCGGTAGATGTAGGAGCGGCCTTGAAAGCAATGGCCTTTTTCTTTGGCTCTTCTTGCTTCAAGAACGACTTCATCTTGTCCTGCATCTTTATCTTACTGTCCTTTCATACCTCATGCGACATTAAGGTACTCATTAGTTGAACGATAGTATATTTATTCATATCGTTACCTTCTTCGATAGCGTAGGTACGCTTTTCCCAACTCGAAGGAAGTCCATCAATAATCTTCGTGAATTTCTCCTTTTGGGTATAGTTCTTCCCAAGAGCTTCCAACTCGTTGGTTATATCCACGAAGCGAGCATAGTACTCCTTCATACTTTCACCCTGTTCCATGTGAAATAACTCGAACTCTTTGTTAGCAACAACGAGTTTAGAGTCTTTTACCCTACTCGTTCCTTCGTGCAAGATGAGGAGTTGGTTCCAGATTTGATATGCACTCTTACATGTGCATATCTTGTTGAAGTCTTCAGGCTCCAATGCACATTGTAAGGCATTCATTGCCTTGGCATTGTTCACCTCCACGGCGACCTCCGCGGTAGTCCACTTCGTGAAGTCTTCTTCATCGGGCTCGACATACTCCGTTAGCGTGGCTCTCCAAAGTGAAGTGCTCCGGAGGAAGGTTTCCATCCGGCATTTTCAGTACCCATAATTGGAACCGTTGAAGTGAGGATGCCTAGTTGAGGAGTGTCCTTCCATCACTGAAGAAGCTCCTTCACGATTCTTGAAGGTGCTGTAGTCGGAAGGTGGATGAACGACCTTGTTGTCGTTGGTAGACATAGCTATGAACTTGGCTCTGATACCAAATGTAATGCCCTGATAGCTACTGCACAAGTACTAGAGGGGGGTGAATAGTACTTTAAAATAATCAAGAGTATAATTCCTAATTATTGTGCAAACACAACAAACAATGCGGAATGAATAATAACAACAAGAACTAAGCAACACAAACAAGCGATATAACGGGTTCGGATCCACCCAAGTCTCCCCGACTTGTTCCCGGTGATCCTACGTCCCAAACACCTGGATCCCCTCCGGCTACTTGAGTTAGAATCCTCTAACTTAAATTTGCACTATGAAATTCTTGTAGAACACTACTACAAGATCAAATCATACACAAATTGAAATGTGACTCCCACAAACTGGGATCACAAACTTCTCTCACAACCGAGAGATAAACTTGAAATATCAAAGTAAATGAAACAATAAACACTTACCACAAAAACCTATGCCTTGAGTAAAACTCACTGATTTTAGGGCAAGAAGGATTTTGAGGAAGAAGATGACACCAAACCCTAGCTCCAACAAGATGACCAGCAATAGATGGCTAGGGAGAAGTTGGTGACTTGGGTTCAAGCTCTTAGCTTGAGGAGCTCACAATGAATGAGAATCTCTCTTGAGGAATTAGGGCTCAAAGAGTGAGGGAGAGATTCTTGTGAGTAATGAGGGAGCTTAGAAATGAGAATTGAATACTCTCTCTTTGATCTCTAACTCTCAATAAATGGCAGCCTTGAATGCTAGGTTAGAAGCACTTTAAGTATATATAGGAGTGTGAGAAGAGAAGAGCAAAATCGTGGCATTAAATGCCCAACGGATCTATTTCTGAAGCAGTCTAATCGGTCTAAGAAGGATCACTGACCGATTAGTTTTGCAACTAGTCGGTCGGTGATTCTTCTTGGACCGACTAGATGGTTGACAGCCAAGATAGAGAATTCAGGAGATAGAACTAGTCGGTCTAAGAAGACTTGCCAACCGACTAGTTTGACAACTAGTCGGTCGGTGAGTGTTCTTTGACCGACTAAGTAGTTGAAATGCAATAGGCTAATCACTAGGAGAACTAGTCAGTCTAAGAACAAATTCCAACCGACTAGTTTCACAACTAGTCGGTCGATGGATGTTCTTGGACCGACTAACTAGTCGACAGAAGCTAGGCTGAAAAAATGAAAGTATAACTAGTCGGTCTAAGAAGGATTCCCAACCGACTAGTTTGGCAACTAGTCGGTCGGTGAACCTTCTTGGACCGACTAATTGGTCAACAGTGCCTAAGCTGAATTGAGCAAGGAAATCTAGTCGGTTCAAGAAGTATTCTTAACCGACTAGATGACAATCTAGTCGGTTGGTTCTTCTTCTTGAACCAACTAAGATGCACAAGAAGCCGCGAAATGAAGCGTAAAGCTTCAGAAAAGTTTCTATGGGCTTCTAAGATAATCCTAGCTCTAAGTATGAGCGTTATGAAGATTATAATGTAAGTCCTACTCAAGGCTTAACATTCTACGAAAAGAAGCTAGAAGACTATAAAATAAGCTAGACGAACAGTCTTCAAAGCTTCAATCCGAATCTCTTGAATTCAATAATGCTCATTGAGCTTCAACGAAGCTTCAGGCACACGAGCATGTGCTTTGAGAAGTCTTGAGACGTCGCTTTTGATGTACGTAGAATTTTGGCGACGATCTCCATAACTGCGCTCACAAAGAGTTAGTTCACGATATTTATAATTGTTCATCATCAAAACCAAATCCGGGAAATCAATACTCAACAGGTATCTCCTGACGATGAAGGACCAGTAGGATCCATGAAATCGAGTGACAGAAGCAAGGTCAAGCATGCGACGATAAACGAATGGGGAAGATACCTTAGACTTGTCGATCGACTGACGAGAGTCAAGTGAGCAACCAATTGAAGGAGGGAGACTTCGTTTCGACTCGAAATAATCGGTGGAGCGATCGACTGAGAGTTCGAATTTGGGGAAGACGAAGAGGTTTTTCAATCAGAGGAGAGAGAAAACGTTCGATCGAATGAAGGTTCTCGGTCATATATCGAAGGGGAAAATGAATCTGGGCCGTTGGATCGAAAAATCGACGGCTCAGATCAAAAATAACGAACCGCCACAATAGGAGACTGTCGACTGATGAACAATAGTCAGTCGACTGGTTGAAATAATAAGAGATGAGCTTAAGTTGACAGACAGTCGACTATTGGGTAACATACAGTCGCCTGTCCGTGAGACAGTCGACTGTATTATACTCATCAGTCGACTGCCTGAGAATCAATAAAATCGATAATAAAAACAGAGACTACTGACGAAATGGACAGGCGCATGATGAAAAAAATGCAGTTGCCTGTCGATCCAACAGTCGACTGTAAAATCGTCATCAGTCGCCTGGGCGAAAGATACAGTTTGCTGAAAGAGAAGATAGAGTAGAGCAGTCGACTGTCGAAGGTAGGAAAGTCGTTTGTCCATGTCCAAAAGTGAACAATGAGGTTAAAATCCAGAGGATATGAACAACTCACCCTAGGACCTATACTCTAACACAAACTCATCATAAAATATCAAATGATATATCATTTGTTACACAAATCTCTTAAGACAATTTGAAAACTCATGTAAACAGTGAAATCTCAATAGCCTTTCTTAAAACCAATATAATATATATCAAATGAAGAGAGGCAACATGATGATATGAGGTCAAAAGATGATATAACAAGTAAGTTGAACTCCTAAATCTCATATTCACCCCATAATCCCTAACTCTCCACACAACCTCACAAAAGAATCTTCTTTAAGAGGTTTAGTAAAGATGTCGGCGATTTGTTTTTGGGTTTCAATGTACTCTAAGATGATGTCCTTCTTAGCTACATGATCATTGATAAAATGGTGTCTCACATCTATGTGTTTGGTACGGGAGTGATGTACCGGATTCTTGGAGAGACTATAGCACTTTGGTTATCAACCATGATATGGCAAGTATCACAATTGACACCATAGTCCTTTAGTGTGTGTCTCATCCAAAGAACTTGTGCACATGCAAGACCCGCGACAATATATTCTGCTTCAGTCGTGGACAGTGATACCGAGTTCTGTTTCTTGGATAACCAAGAAACTAGGGAATTTCCAAGAAAATGACAAGTGCCACTAGTACTCTTCCGATCGGATTTGCATCCGGCAAAGTCGGCATCACTATATGAGATTAACTCATATGTGCTAGATTTATGGTAAAGTAACCCATAATCTAGAGAATGATTAAGATAACGAAATATTCGTTTAATCACAATCAAGTGTGACTCCTTAGGTCTAGCTTGATATCTAGCACACAAGCATACGAAAAACATGATATCGGGCCTACTAGCAGTTAAATAGAGTAAGCTACCGATCATACCTCGATATAGACAAATGTCTACATCGTTTTCGCTCTCATCTTTGTGTAGATGTGTTGTAGTACTCATGTGAGTCCTTTTGCTTGAAGACGATTCCATCCCGAATCGATTAATTAGCTCCCCTATGTACTTGGTTTGATGTATGAAAGTCCCATCCTTCATTTGTCGAATTTGTAGTCCAATGAAGTAGTTGAGCTCACCCATGTGGCTCATCTCGAATTCATCCTTCATAGACTTAGAAAATTCTTGACAAAGATTAAAGTTAGTAGAACCAAATATGATATCGTCTATATAAACTTGAATTAAAAGGATGTCATTTTCATAATCCTTAATAAAAAGTGTTGAATCAAGTTCACCCATTTTAAAACCTAAATCCAAAAGAAAAGGTTTTGAGTCGATCATACTGTAATGCCCCGCTCTCCGGGATACCCGATAAGTATGAATCCGTATCAGGTATTCCCGAAGAGGCGGGTGCTACGGAAGGGAATACAAAACAACACAACCACAAGCATGTCCACTGCGCACTATTGGGATAGTACCTGTAGCATTCCAGAGATCACAAAAATACAAAAGAAGCAACAATCCAAACACTGATACACACACACACACACAAACTGTTTATACAACATATCTATACAAATCTCATATACAACATAACAGCTCACCATCGCCAAGGTAAAAAACACACACCCCCAGACCCCTCATATACTCGCTTCACTCTCAACTCCAACCTGCTGAACTAATGGGCCTCCAACTCCACGATCCAACACCTGAAAAATATCAATGGGGACACGTCACAGCGTGACCCAATGGGATGTCCAAACCTAACTCACATGATGCAAAAGGATACAATGCACTAATGCAACAAACTGGAAATAACTCATGGCATATCATGGAAATTGAAGTACACAAGCATATACCCACATCATATCTATTAATTTGATAACAAAAACTCGTACCTGCGGCAAAGGATAGCCTGCAAAACAAAGTGAGTGCTACAAATAGAGGAGTAACTATAACTGTTCCAGTACAAAAACGCAACAATACATGATCCCTTTATATCTCGCTTACACCACGAATCCCTTCCATAAGCCATTATTAACATGTAACCTTACATATGCAATGAAACCTTACCAATTAAACCCAACATTAGATCTTTATAAGGCTAAGGGAATTTCGCATTCAGCTATTATCGACATAAATAACAATAATTTTCCTACACATGGTTTCATATTAATGGCATCATGACATTAGGGCTAAAAAGTCTTAGTTAGTGAGAGCCCATTGCCATTAACCTATTATAAGAAAGGAATGTTAGCTATGGATAACTTATCATTCTTACCAACTTACAATCATTCTTGCAAAAGGTGACAAACTTATTATCCAACATATATCGTAAATTGCGAACCAAATATGGAAATCACAGTTTGCATAAAGGGAACTTGTGGGAACTTGTAAATGACGGTAATTAAGGTTCCTACACTTTCTAAACTTATTTAGAGCTTCTAACTTGAAAGTTATCAAAACCCTCTTGCTAAATTTCTTTTATCTAATTTTTCAAATGGGTTTTCATTTAAACATGGAATTTTATGGGAGTTAGCATGTGGCATTTGTGTAGTATTCCTACCTTAAGTTTCTAATGCTTAGGATGTTATAGGAATGATTACGAAATGCTCAAAAAATATTCGGCAGAGTCTCTCTTGCATTTATCAAAATTTCCCAAGTACAACATAAGTAGTATTAAAAGAGAAACATGCTATAACCAAAAGAAAATATAACCTTGCTCAAAGAATCATAGGAGAAGTGACATAAATGGAATGATAGGACACGCATGCACTAAAATTCAGAACTAGCATAATCCAAGGAAGACAACACAATGAAAATCCAAGATTAAAGACACCATCATGCTCCAAATTCAATAGGACATCATTGTGGGATAAAGATTGGTTGGCAACATGAGCTAATCTCCTTACAACATTGAGATGCAAGTTTAAGCATGTCTAATTTTGTAGCATTTAAGTTAAGGATGCAACACTTACGAATATCCCACATTAACATGCAACATCCAACATCAAGATGAGTCACTAGCAGATTATTAACACAACTTGCAAACTCTAGGCCATTTAGTATCTTCTAATTACTCTAAAGCACTCTCTAACAAATTTAGTAGTAGATTAGTAGAATGTTGTGTGAATAGTAGAATGTGAGAGTTGGTAATACCACCAATACCCAAACTACCATTAACATACTCAATATCACTCATCTCAATAATCTTAACTATAAGAATGAAACCACAACAATTATCCATCTTACTTATCAACACTAATCAACACTAATCAATATTATTCATCCTACTACTAGTCATCCTACTACCATAGCAACAGCACCAACAACTACTACAATTAATAAAATAATAATTATTGAGAATCTTGTTGCCATATACATAAGCCCTCAAAAGTCTTCTTAAAGAGCTCACTAGAAGCACAAGCTTGATTAGATTCGTTTAGAAATTTTTAAGAAAACATATTTAAAAGTCCACTTGAGAATGGGTTATGGAAACACTAAAATATCATCCTCAATAATACTCTTATTAAATTAATCTCTTTAGCATAAAATAAAATGGTTCTCAACAACAATCACAACGACAACCCCAACAACAGTAACAACAACAACAACACGAATAATACCACTTTTCCATGGGGGGAGCAATACAATCAATTCAAGTTCAATAACTAACAAACCACAAGACCCCACTTTCCAACATACAACCATTGCAAGCACCCAATGCATTCATGGCAACATTCATACTCATAATATAACAATCATAAGCGTTTATCCACAAATCACACGTAATGCTTGATGATGCTATGATGCGTATGAAACACAAGCAATGCGATGCAATGCCATGCAATGGGATCCCATGAATGAGCCGGCGTGCAAGTGTATCGTGCACCTACCCTGTTATCATGTGGAGCCACCTAATTGTATCAAGAGGTTACCCACGGCGACTTCACCTACCTCCTACCGTGGTAACTTTGTCCATGCCCGTGCACTCCACCTTTGTGTCCCTAATAATACCATATCACCCATTCCATATTCCACGTGTAACCAATAACACACCGCCAATTTTCCATCTCATTTCATTGTTCACATGTTTCACGTTTTATACAAACTAAATCGAATAAATAACTTCCAACAACCCAAAATGAGAGCAATTTCATTTAATCAATGTAATATAATGTGTAACGACAGGTATTTTTAGGCATCTTGGTTTGCATGCATGGCCGTATTTAGTTTAGTTATCCGAGTATTTTTCTTTTCTACGCGAGCGCATCTAAATTTTCACCGTAGTTTAAATAGTTACTCTAGTTAAATTTAATTTACTAATTACTTTAGCTAATTTATTTTACTAATTACGAATTACGATTTCTAATTAATTAGACTTGTGCATGTTCCAAACAGTAACGGGCCCCGAGAGCGGGCCGTTACATAATGAGAACAATTTCATTTAGTCAATATAACCGAAAGAGAGCAATGCCATCTAATTAATGCAACAAAGCTTCCAATTGCATCATGAATCTACATCATGGCATCATATTGCACAACTCAATTCATTGTAACTTAATTCACATTTACATACCAAGAATTTTAACTAAATAAACTTCTAACATTCAAAAAGAGAGCAATCTCACAAAATTGATGGAACTAACAATCTAGACAATGGTTTCATGATTATATAATTCCCATTTCCATGCAAGGGAAATTTAATAGAAGGATTCCAACATATCAAATGAGGGCAAATTTTACAAAAGAGAGCTACTATAGCTTCGAACAAACTTAATGAGAACAAGATGAGAGCAAGTTCCACAAAATCAATATGGCTTCCAACAAAATGAGAGCAATGTTAATTGTTATTGAAGCAAAAGATTATATCATATATGTTCAACATATCATATGAATTCACCCTAGAATAGGAGCAATTTCAAAAAGGGGAGTAAAGGTTTCCAACATCAAGAATGAGAGCAATTTGGCAAAATTAATGAAACAAATCATGCATAAGCATTATAAAACAATTCTTGGCATCATATTACTCCGTACAACAATTAAAATCAAACTCAATTGCACCATACCAAGAGGTTTCATGAAAAACCTTAAAAAGGCAATTTTTACTTACCAAAATACAATGAAATGAAACATGAGAGAGGGGTTGGACTCCTCCCTCAACCAAGATGCAAAATCCTCTTCCAATTTCAAGCTCAAGCCCTAATTTTGAAATGCCATCATGAATCCATCTCCAAGCTCCCAAAAATCCCAAACCCTAGCTTCCTCCTCCCCCTTCCTCCCTCCTCTTTCTATTCTTTCTTCTCTTTCTCCTTCTTTCTTTAAAATCTTTTTTTAAAGCCCTAATGACTTCGACCAGAATGGCCATGGGAGAATCGGCAGCACATGAAAAAAAGGGAGGTCGGCAGGCTTTGTTTTTGGGGAAGAAGGGAAAAATAAAGAAATAAAAGAAGTAAGGAAAGTCTAAAGGAGCTAGTAGAAAAAGGAGATAAGAATGAAATAATAATGGAAACCCCTTAATTACAAGTTTGCCATCCCCATTAAAGATCTCTCCTTTCTCATCGAATAATTCAAGCCCAACAACCCAACTCTAGCTACCAAAATTAACTAAGGCCGTCACAAGAGTAATGATAATATTAATCAACATTACCAAAAATAACAACCAAACATCAATAATTATAATAATATCATTTATTAATAACTATCTCAGCATCACCACTTATCATGAACATACCATTTTACTATACACATAACAAAATTACTATACGCACACACACAAAAAGTATTTTACACATACGTGCATTACAATCTACCCACCTTAAAAATAAAGTTCGTCCTCGAACTTTCTAACTTAGGACATAGCTGAGGTTGAATAGAGATATATATGGTTACTCTACCCCATCATATAGATAAAGCAAATTCATATACCGACACTTTCACTAGTTCAAATACACACAAGTATAACATTTCAAATATACCCACATGCACTGCTATCCTGAGACATACAACCACCCGCGTCACCATGTACACATTTAAACGTACACACACACACACACACATGTCATACATAAAGTATTACACATCAACATCAATACACCCAGATATCACTATATCTATCCTAACACCGGTGTAAGCGTACCCGCTTCCAACCAGACATGCAACCGTATACATCTTACATATATACATATATCAAAAGCACAACTCTAATACACCCAGGGCATGCCCACTCATACTTGAGTGGAACACAAGGATCCATACAGACAACACACCATACCTATATACATATTTACCACATTATACAAATACAAACATCACACCATATCTATAGATGGCCTATAGATCAATCAATTATATAATCCCATGATACACATTACTCATACGCTATCATTCATTAACACATAAACACATGCACCTGTATACCCAGACATACAATCATGTATGTTCCTTAAGATCCATCCAATATTCACAGGTGTATCAGCACACAAGATTCACCATATCAATACCAATACACGTAGATAATCATATAAAACTATATTCATCCATATTTAGGTGTAAGCATACCAGCTTACAACCATGCATGTATCATATACTCATCATATACACCCACTCATAACAATATTACTATCAAGACATATCCACACATACGTGGGTGGAGCTCAGGGATCCACTCATGCAGCTGTACACTCTACAAGTGTATATCACATACAGTATATAGCTACACCACAGTACATCCATACTCTACCTGTATCTTAGTCAAGTATATAACCCAACTTACACGCTACTCATATGTCAACCACTTATTAACACATGCACTTTAAATACAATCACATAGCCATATAATCATTCGTACATATATTACAATCATATGCACATGAGTATATCATCCCCATATACTCGACAAGCCATATACAACATTCATAGAACTACAGATGTACATGCATACATATCTACACACATAAATATGTACCTACATTCTTACAGAATCAACTCTTACATATCAAACCTCAGGGTGCATACCTCAAGTTCCTGCTATCCGGCCCCATCCTAAAGCTGGACTCTACCCACCATAGGTCTAAACTCCCCTCAGAACACTACACGTACTATACTTACACAGCCGCAGTGCGGTGACCTGCATGGGCCACCAAATGTAACGCCCCGCTCTCCGGGATACCCGATAAGTATGAATCTGTATCTGGTATTCCTGAAGAGGCGGGTGCTACAGAAGGGAATACAAAACAACAAAACCATAAGCAGGTCCACTGCGCACTACTGGGATAGTACCTGTAGCATTCCAGAGATCACAGAAACACAAAATAAGCAACAATCCAAACACTGATATATATATATACACACACACAAACTGTTTATACAACATATCTATACAAATCTCATATACAACATAACAACTCACCATCGCCAAGTTATAAAACACACACCCCTAGACCCCTCACATACTTGCTCCACTCTCAACTCTAACCTGTTGAACTAATGGGCCTCCAACTCCACGATCTAACACCTGAAAAATATCAACGGGAACACGTCACAACGTGACCCAATAGGATGTCCAAACCCAACTCACATAATGCAAAAGGATACAATGCACTAATGCAACAAACTGGAAATAACTCATGGCATATCGTGGAAATTGAAGTACACAAGCATATACCCACATCATATCTATTAATTTGATAACAAAAACTCGTACCTGCGGCAAAGGATAACCTGCAAAACAAAGTGAGTGCTACAAATAGAGGAGTAACTATAACTGTTCCTGTACAAAAACTCAACAATACATGATCCCTTTATATCTCGCTTACACCATGAATCCCTTCCATAAGCCATTATTAACATGTAACCTTACATATGCAATGAAACCTTACCAATTAAACCCAACATTAGATCTTTATAAGGCTAAGGGAATTTCGCATTCAGTTATTATCGACATAAATAACAATAATTTTCCTACACATGGTTTCATATTAATGGCATTATGACATTAGGGCTAAAAAGTCTTAGTTAGTGAGAGCCCATTGCCATTAACCTATTATAAGAAAGGAATGTTAGCTATGGACAACTTATCATTCTTACCAACTTACAATCATTCTTGCAAAAGGTGACAAACTTATTATCCAACATATATCCTAAATTGCGAACCAAATATGGAAATCACAGTTTGCATAAAGGAACTTGTGGGAACTTGTAAATGATGGTAATTAAGGTTCCTACACTTTATAAACTTATTTAGAGCTTCTAACTTGAAAGTTATCAAAAACCCTCTTACTAATTTTCTTTTATCTAATTTTTCAAATGGGTTTTCATTTAAACATGGAACTTTAAGGGAGTTAGCAGGTGGCATTTGTGTAGTATTCCTACCTTAAGTTTCTAATGCTTAAGATGTTATGGGAATGATTACGAAATGCTCAAAAAAAATTCGGCAGTCTCTCTTGCATTTATCAAAATTTCCCAAGTACAACATAATTAGTATTAAAAGAGAAACATGTTGTAACCAAAAGAAAATATAATCTTGCTCAAAGAATCATGGGAGGAGTGACATAAATGGAATGCTAGGACAAGCATGCACTAAAATTCAGGACTAGCATAATCCAAGGAAGACAACACAACGAAAATCCAAGATTAAAGAAACCCTCATGCTCCAAATTCAATAGGACATCATTGTGGGATAAAGATTGGTTGGCAAATGAGCTAATCTCCTTACAACATTGAGATGCGAGTTTAAGCATGTCTACCTTTGTAGCATTTAAGTTAAGGATGCAACACTTACGAATATCCCACATTAACATGCAACATCCAAAATCAAGATGAGTTACTAGAAGATTATTAACACAACTTGCAAACACTAGGCCATTTAGTACCTTCTAATTACTCTAAAGCACTCTCTAACAAATTTAGTAGTAGATTAGTAGAATGTTGTGTGAATAGTAGAATGTGAGAGTTAGTAATACCACCAATACCCAAACTACCATTAACATACTCAATATCACTCATCTCAATACTCTTAACTATAAGAATGAAACCACAACAACTATCCATCTTACTTATCAACACTAATCAATACTAATCAATATTATTCATCCTACTACTAGTCATCCTACTACCATTGCAACAACACCAACAACAACTACAATTAATAAAATACTAATTATTGAGAATCTTGTTGCCATATACATAAGCCCTCAAAAGTCTTCTTAAAGGGCTCACTAGAAGCACAAGCTTGATTAGATTCGTTTAGAAATTTTTAAGAAAACATATTTAAAAGTCCACTTGAGAATGGGGTATGGAAACACTAAAATATCATCCTCAATAATACTCTTATTAAATTAATCTATTTAGCATAAATAAAATGGTTGTCAACAACAATCACAATGACAACCCCAACAAAATTAACAACAACAACAAGAATAATACCATTTTTCCAAGGGGGAGAAACACAACGTCAATTCAAGTTCAACTACTAACAACCCCCAAGACCCCACTTTCCAACATACAACCATTGCAAGCACCCAATACATTCATGGAAACATTCATACTCATAAGATAACAATCATATGCGTTTATCCACAAATCACACGTAATGCTCGATGATGCCATGATGCGTATGAAACACAAGCAATGCGATGCAATGCCATGCAATGGGATCCCATGAATGAGCCGGCGTGCAAGTGTATCGTGCACATACTCCGTTATCATGTGGAGCCACCTAATGGTATCAAGAGGTTGCCCACAATGACTTCACCCGCCTCCTCCGTGGCAACTCTGTCCATGCCCGTGCACTCCACCTTCGTGTCCCTAATAATACCATATCACCCATTCCATATTCCACGTGTAACCAACAACACACCGCCACTTTCCCATCTCATTTCATTGTTCACATGTTTCATGTTTCATACAAATTAAATTGAATAAATAACTTCCAACAATCCAAAATGAGAGCAGTTTTATTTAATCAATGTAATAAGATGAGAACAATTTCATTTAGTCAATATAACCGAAAGAGAGCAATGTCATCTAATTAATGCAACAAAGCTTCCAATTGCATCATGAATCTACATCATAGCATCATATTGCACAACTCAAGTCATTGTAACTTAATTCACATTTCCATACCAAGAATTTTAACTAAATAAACTTCCAACATTCAAAAAGAGAGTAATCTCACAAAATTGATGGAAGTAACAATCTAGACAATGGTTTCATGATTATATAATTCCCATTTCCATGCAAGGGAAATTTAATAGAAGGGTTCCAACATATCAAATGAGGGCAAATTTTACAAAAGAGAGCTACTATAGCTTCCTACAAACTTAATGAGAACAAGATGAGAGAAAGTTCCACAAAATCAATATGGCTTCCAACAAAATGAGAGCAATGTTACTTCTTATTGAAGCAAAAGATTATATCATATATGTTCAACATATCATATGAATTCACCCTAGAATAGGAGCAATTTCAAAAAGGGGAGTAAAGGTTTCCAACCTCAAGAATGAGAGCAATTTGACAAAATTAATGAAACAAATCATGCATAAGCATTATAAAACAATTCTTGGCATCATATTACTCCGTACAACAATTAAAATCAAACTCAATTGCACCATACCAAGAGGTTTCATGAAAACCGCTAAAAATGCAATTTTTACTTACCAAAATACAATGAAATGAAACATGAGAGAGGGGTTGGACTCCTGCCTCAACCAAGATGCAAAATCCTCTTCCAATTTCAAGCTCAAGCCCTAATTTCGAAATGCCCCCTTGAATCCATCTCCAAGCTCCCAAAAATCCCAAACCCTAGCTTCCTCCTCCCCTTTCCTCCCTCCTCTTTCTATTCTTTCTTCTCTTTCTCCTTCTTTCTTTAAAATCTTTTTTTAAAGCCCTGATGCTTTCGGCCAGAATGGCCATGGGAGAATCGGTAGCACATGAAAAAAAAGGGAGGTCAGCAGGCTTTGTTTTTGGGGAAGAAGGGAAAAATAAAGAAATAAAAGAAGTAAGGAAAGTCTAAAGGAGCTAGTAGAAAAAGGAGAAAAGAATGTAATAATAATGGAAACCCCTTAATTACAAGTTTGCCATCCCCAATTAAAGATCTCTCCTCTCTCATCGAATAATTCAAGCCCAACAATCAAGCCCAACAACCCAACTCTAGCTACCAAAATTAACTAAGGCCGTCACAAGAGTAATGATAATATTAATCAACATCACCAAAAATAACAACCAAACATCAATAATTATAATAATATCATTCATTAATAACTATCTCAGCATCACCACTTATCATGAACATACCGTTTTACTATACACATAACAAAATTACTATACGCACACACGCAAAAAGTATTTTACACATACGGGCATTACACATACCAAGCTCTAGGAGCTTGTCTCAACCCCATACAACGCTTTCTTAAGTTTGAAAACATGGTTTGGAAATTTTTCATGAATGAAACCGGGAGGTTGAGAAACATACACTTCTTCATTAACAATACCATTAAAAAATGCACTTTTAACATCCATTTGAAATAATTTGAAATTCTTATGTGATGCAAAAGATAAAAGCAATCTAATAGCTTCTAATCTAGCTACGGGGGTGAAGGATTCTTCGAAATCGATACCTTCCTCTTGCTGGTAGCCTTGAGCTACTAACCTTGCTTTGTTCCTTGTGATGACCTCGTTCTCATCGGTCTTGTTCTTGAAGATTCACTGGGTCCCAATAACTTGGTGACTACTTGGAAGAGGAATGAGCTCCCAAACTTCATTTCTCTCGAATTGCATTAGTTCTTCTTCCATTGCCATTATCCAAGAGCTATCCTCACATGCTTCTTGGATGTTCTTTCCTCAATGGTAGAGACAAATGCACAATGAGAGAATTCTTCAATTCTAGACCTCGTTCGAACACCCACACTAATATCTCCAATAATTTGGTCATGTGGATGGTTGCGAACTGTTGGGTAAGCTTTGGGTATTCCTGCATCACTTGGAACATCTTCAACAATCTCATTAGTAGTGTTAGTCTCAATAAAAGAATCATTAATCTTAACGTTACTAAGAGAATCACATATAGCATCTACACTATCATCAATAACTTGAGGGGAATCAAAATCTTCATAAAATGATACATGTAGTGATTCCTCGATCGTCGAAGAGGTTTTGTTGTATATCCGGTAGGCTTTGCTACGTGTGGAATATCCAACAAAACTTCCTTCATCGGATCTTGGCTCAAATTTATCTAAGTTACCAAAAGTGTTCTTGATAAAACATTTTGAACCAAAAACTCGAAAATATTTAACTTGAGTCTTTTTGTCATAAAATAACTAAAAACAAGTTTTGTTCGTTCGGGGTCTCAATAGAATCCTATTGAGCACATAACATACCGTGTGCACCGCTTTTGCCCAAAATTGTAGTCCAAGATGACAATCATGGAGCATGGTACGAGCACACTCAATAAGAGTCCTATTCTTTCTCTCTACAACACCATTTTGTGGTGGTGCCTGAGGAAAAGAAAAGTTGTGAGTTATCCCGGTGTCATCACAAAACTTTGTAAAAGACTCATTCTCAAATTCTCCTTCATAATCATTACAGATAGTGATAATGGTGGATCCTAAGAGATTCTAAATCTTCTTTGCAAATATGGTAAACTCTTCAAAAGCTTCATTCTTATTTGTTAAGAATGAAACCCAAGTAAATCTAGAGAAGTCGTCAATGACAACTAAGCCATAATGAGCATTGCCTAAAGAAGCGGTTCTAGTTGGCCCAAACATATCTAGATGAAGTAGTTCTAGGGGCCTCTTAGAAGTAATGCCTTCTTTAAGCTTGAAAGATGATTTACTAAGTTTACCTCTTTGACACGAATCACAAAAGTTTTTCTTACTAAAAGCAATTTTAGGAAAACCTTTGACTAGATCATGCTTAGCTAACTTATATAAGTGCTTGAAATGAACATGACCAAAACGGCGATGCTATAATAGTTGTTCATTTGTATTAGCAATTAAGCAATGTTCTACGGTTTTAGGCAAGCTCAAATAATAAGTATTTTTACGCCTAATACCGGTAAATAAAACATGTGAATTAGAATCAACAATATTACACAATTCTTCTCCAAAGTTAACATTGTAATCTTTGTCACAAAGGTGACTAATGGAAATGAGGTTGTGACACAAACCACTACCTAGAAATACATTAGTAATTAAAGGTTTGGAGGAGTTTCCGCTTATACCTACTTCAATGATGGTTCTCTTTTGGTTACCTACAAAAGTGACCGTTGTACCATCCATGGTGCTAATCACTTCGGAGAGCAATGAGGGATCTCCCGTCATGTGTTTGGAGAAACCACTGTCGAGGATCCATCCTTTCCTTTTAGAGCTAATTTTACCTTTATTGCTCTCTTTCTTTCTCTGGGGTACCTATATAGTATACCATAAGCTTATGGTACCCAAATTTTGTTGGGTCCAAGGGGATTAGCCCTTTGGAAGCCAAGTCCAGGTGGACTTCCGCTTCCCAACATAATTACCATTATTAATAACATCATGGAAATAGGAATCAACATAGGCATTCCTATCATTTAAGCCGGTGTTCTTAGGACCCCAAATGGTGTATGTTTTGGGAGTCCTTTTCCTAGTTGCATGCATAGTTGTTAGATTCTATGTGGTGCATGCTTTTTTAGGAACATGGGTTCTAGCATAAAAATGTGGAGGAGGATAAGCATTAGTTATATGTGGGTTGAATGAAACATATGGAGCATGCATGACATGCGGAGGATGTGCATACATGTAAGAATGATCCGTATGAGCATATGGGTGTATAGGAGCACGTACATGAGTATTTCTCATGTGTGGATTTGTACGTGTCTGTGGGTGTAGAGCATAAAAAGTATCATGTGTATCCACTTGTAAAGTAGGAGATTTCCTACGTGGATGTAGGTTGGTGTACATGTAAGCATGGCTTCTCTTTTGGTTTACACCCTTAGTGGGTTTCTTGCCAAAAAGAAGATACTGTGAAGTGGTGACTTTCTTGGTAGGTTTGCTACCTATAGTGTCTTTGACACCACTTGTGGATGCACCAGAGGAAGGCCTCACAAAGTCTATAGTGACACCACTATAGGAGGTGCGAGCAATGGATGCATTTGCTTTCACAAAACCAAGACCAACACGATGTGTGGCCGGGAATTAGTTTGCAAGAAAATTGTCCAATTGTCCTTTCCCATAATTAAATCTCACAATACGGGAGGACATGAGCTCATATTTCTCCTTAAGAGAAGAAATGTTGGTATCCAAGGTGGACACCCGTTCTTTGAGCTCGTGCACTTGGGTTTTAAGAGAATCATTTTGTAAACCCAATTGTGTGTGTCGTGAAACTAGATCACTATTATCCTTAGGATATGTTTGATCTAGTTGAGATTTGAGGGTATTCACCTCATTTCTCAAAGTCACATTTTGAGAAGCTAAATTCTCTTTCTCAAGGGTTAAAGTATCAACAATGGTGTCATTGTTGATAATGAATGGAATGGATGGATTGCTAACATTCAATTTCTTTAAACTAGTATATCTAAGCATTAAATATTGATACTTAGCAAATAATTCTTCATTTGCAATACACAATTCATCCATAGTTACCTCGGGTTCATCCATGTCGGAATCAATCTCATCGGAGAGTGGATCTTCCTGGGCCATGAAACACATGTTGGTGTTCTCACCCTTCTCATCATCAGAATCACTTGACGAGTCTCCACTTGAGTCATCGAATGTACCGACGAGTCCTTTCTTCTTATCTTTCTTATTCTTGTCGGACTTGTGGTACTTCGGTGCCTTCCACTTCTCTTTGTTTCGGAGCATTGGGAAATCTTTCTTTATGTGCCTTGCTTATTACACTTAAAGCAAAGAGAGGAAGCATTATTAGTAGAATCAAATCTATTCTTAGAGGGATTTACCTTTGCGAAAGAAGCGTTGGAACTTCTTCGCCATTTGAGCCATTTCCTTTAAGTCCATGTCGTTTTCTGATTCTTCACTATCGGAGGATGAGGAATTGGCTTTGAATGCCAAAGCTTTCTTCTTGGCCCCCGAAGGGTTCATCATAGCTCGAATCTTTAATCGGTTTTCACGTCTTACTTCGCAAGACATGAGGGTGCCGATGAGATTCACGACGGTGTAGTTCTTCAAGTCGTTGACCTCCTCAATGGCGATAGCTCTTCGTTCCCATTTGGAGGTCATCCCCATTATGATCTTTCTCAACTTCTCTGGTTGGGTGTATGTTTACCCAAGCACTTCCAGTTCATTGGTGATGTTGGTAAAACGTCCGTATATCGATGCTATGCTCTCCTTTTCCTGCATGTGAAACATATCGAAATTTTGCACGGCAACATATAGTTTAGAAAGTTTTACCTTGTTCGTTTCCTCATGGGTAACGACGAGATGGTTCGAATTTGATATGCACTCTTACATGTGCATATCTTGTTGAACTCATTCGGGTCCAATGCACAATGAAGAGCATTCATTGCTTTTGCGTTGTTGACTTTGGCGGATTTCTCGGAAGCCATCCATTTTTCAAAATCCTCTTCGGTGGGCTTGACATATTCCTTGTGGAGGGTTCTCCAAAGGGAAGCACTCTGTAAAACGTGTCCATCCGGCATTTCCAATAGCCAAAGTTTGTGCCATTGAAACACAGAGGACACACCGTGGATTGACCTTCGAATAGAGTGGACGTTCCATCACGATCGTGATTCTTGTACGAAGACGGTGGAGGAATGTTGTTGTTGTTGGATGCCATTGCTATAAGCCAGCGCTCTGATACCAATTGTAAGGTCCCTGGCTATGAGGAAAACACTAGGAGGGGGGTTGAATAATGTTTAAGTAGTTACACCAAATTAAATTCCTAACCAACAAATAGTGCAGAATAGAAATAAACTAAAAATGAAACACAAGCAAAAACAAGGATGTTTCAAGGGTTCAGATTACCCAAGTCACTTCCCGACTTGATCCTGGTAATCATACGTCCCTTCCACCCGGTTAACAACCGGATACTCAAGTTAGAACCCTAAATTGAGGTTTTCTTAAAACCCACTTGTAGCAACCCTACAAGTGAAATCGAAATACAATCGATGTTGGATATTGGACTCCCCGGATTTGGTTTTGGATGATGAACAAACATAAATATAACGTGAACTAACACTTTGTGAGTGCAGTTATGGAGATCGTCGCCAAATTCATATGAATATCAATTACGACGTCTCAAGACTTCTCAAAGCACGTGATCGTATGCCTAAAGCTTTGTTGAAGCTTATGGACCAATTTAGAAGTCATGAAGATTCGATTGAAGCTATTGAAGACGGTATCGTCAAGTTTTATTTATAGTCTTTAAGCTTCTTTCGTAGAATGTTAAGCCTTGAGTAGGTCTTACGGTTTAAATCTTCATAACGCTCATATCTTAGCTCTAGGATCTTAGTAGAAGTCCATACAATCTTTCCCGAAGCTTCGCGCTTCGATTCGTGACTTCTTGTGCATGTTAGTTGGTTCAAGAAGAAGACTGACCGACTAGATGGTGATCTAGTCGGTCGGTAAAGCTTCTTGGACCGACTAGTTTTTGTCAGTCATTTCCAAGCTCTTTACTGTTTACAGTTAGTCGGTCTAAGTTGACTCACCGACCGACTAGTTTGTGAACTAGTCGGTCAGTGATGCTTCTGTGACCGACTAGTTGAGCTTTCCCTGTACATGCACATTTGAGCCTGAGCTACTGTTTATCATTAGTCGGTCTGTGTTCATTGATCGACCGACTAGTTGATGAACTAGTCGGTCAACTTTCCTTCTTGGACCGACTAGTTTAGCTTTACTGTACATGCCAATTTTTCACCTAACTTGCTGTTTATCGTTAGTCGGTCTATGCTCATTTGGCGACCGACTAGTTGCTGAATTAGTTGGTCAACATTTGTTCTTGGACCGACTAAGTCTATTTATGCTCAGACTTCAGCTTTATCTGTTAGTCGGTCTCAGTTGAGTAACCGACCGACTAGTTGTGAAACTAGTCGGTCAGCTACTCTTCTTGGACCGACTAGTTCCTTTTGTCTGTGCTTTGATCTTTTCTCTGTTCACTCATTAGTCGGTATACGTTGATTGACCGACCGACTAGTTGATGAACTAGTTGGTCGGTGGTTGTTCTTTGACCGACTAGTTGGGTTCAGAAAAGAGCCGTTGGAGCTTTAATTGAAACGTTTCTCTCTCTCTCTCTCTCTCTCTCTCTCTCTCTCTCTCCTCTATCCTATAAATACTTGTTGGGCTGCATTCATTGCAGTCAAGGCTGATATTATTGCAAGTTTAGAGATCCAGAGAAATCATTCCAAGCTTATTCAAAGCTCTTTCATTCCATTCAATAATCTCTCCTCACTCTTACTTCCAAAGAGAGATTCATTGAGTGTGAAGCCTTCCAAGCCAAGTGCTTGATTCTAGGTCACCAACATCCCCATAGCTCTCCATCGCTGATCTACATCTTGGAGCTAGGGTTTGGTGCCACTTCTTCTTCCTCAAAATCATCCTTGCCCTAATTCGTAAGCATTACTCAAGGCATAGGTATTTTGTCGGTAAGAAGTTTCTTATTTCATTTCAATTTCATATTGTAAGTTTCACTCGCGGTTGTAAGAGTGTGGTTGTGATCCCGGGTTGTGGGAGTCACAAATTACTTTGTGTATGATTTGACTTGTGAAGGTTTTTCACAAGTATTTC
This sequence comes from Scilla litardierei, assembly GCA_030789695.1. Lineage (NCBI taxonomy): Eukaryota > Viridiplantae > Streptophyta > Magnoliopsida > Asparagales > Asparagaceae > Scilla > Scilla litardierei. The sequence continues at coordinate 182,788,842 of CM061133.1, forward strand.
ATAGTGGAAATCTTGAGTTAGGGTTTCTAACTCAAGTATCCGGAGGGGATCCGGGTGGTTGGGACGTAGGATCACTGGGAACAAGTCGGGGAGACTTGGGTGGATCCAAACCCAGTAATATCTTTTGTTAGCATTGTTAATTTTGTTGTTGTCTTCAATTTCAGCTTCTGCAAATTGATTTGGTAGTTGTTTGCACGATAATTAGGAATTATACTCCTAGTTATTTTTAAAGTACTATTCACCCCCCTCTAGTACTTGTGCAGTAGCTTGTAGGTCATTACATTTGGTATCAGAGCCAGATACTTAGCTATGTCTGCCAACGACAACAAGACCGTGCGTCCACCTTCCGACTATGGCACCTTCAGGAACCGTGAAGGAGCATCTTCGGTGATGGAAGGACATTCCTCAACGAGGCCTCCATTCTTCAACGGTACCAACTACGGGTACTGGAAATGCAGGATGGAAACTTTCCTCCGGAGTGCATCTCTATGGAGGACCACGATGAAGGAATACGTCGAGCGCACCGAAGAAGACTTTGAGAAATGAACAACCGCGGAGGTTGCCACGGAGGTAAGCAATGCCAAGGCAATGAACGCCTTGCAATGCGCATTGGAGCCTGAGGACTTCAATAAGATATGCACATGTAAGAGTGCATATCAAATTTGGAACTCCCTCCTCATACTACATAAAGGGACGAGTAGGGTAAGAGACTCTAAACTCGTAGTTGTTAACAAAGATTACGAAATGTTTCATATGCAACAGGGCGAGAAGATGAAGGAGTATTACACTCGCTTCGTCGACATCATAAACGAGTTGGAGGCTCTCGGCAAAACCTGCACCCAAAAGGAGAAGTGTGCGAAACTTATCGAAGGACTTCCTTCTTCTTGGGAAAAGCGTACCTTCGCCATCGAGGAAGGTAATGATATGAATAAGTACACCATAGTTCAACTAATGGGTACTTTAATGTCATACGAGGTACGCAAGGATAGCAAGCTAAAATTGCAGGAAAAGATGAAGTCCTACCTAAAGCAAGACGAGCCAAAGAAGAAGGCTATTGCTTTCAAGGCCGCTCCATCCACATCCACATCAACCGATGATGAAGACTCGGAAAACAAGTTGGACTTGGAGTCCATGGCACTCATGGCCAAGAAGTTCAACCATTTCTTCCGAAAAGGTAACTATAAGAACAAAGCTAAATTTGGTTCTTCTAACGCCTCATCCTCTCCTTTGTGTTTCAAGTGCAATAAGCCAGGACACATGAAAGCGGAGTGTCCTCTAAATAAGCAAAAGGAGAAGTGGAAGGCGCCGAAATTCGATAAGTCCAAGAAGTACAAGAAGGGGAACAAAAAAGGGACTTGTCGGAGCAACATTCACCGACTCCGAGGATTCCTCAAGCGGAGAGTCGGACGATGAGCAAGTGGAGCAAGCGCACATGTGCTTCATGGCAAGAGAGGAGAATGATCAATGATCTTCCTCTTCCGATGATAGTGACGACGAAGGCGATGAGGTAACTATGGATGACCTTAGGAATGCTAATTCTCAATTATGGTCTAAGTATACTAAATTAGTAAATAGGTATACTAAAGTAAAAGATGACCTAGCTAGCATTCAAACCTCGCCTAAAACTATCATCACCAACAACGACACCGTTGTTGAAGGGTTGAGGAATGAGATTGTTAATCTCAAGACTCAACTTGAACATGTTAGCATTGAAGATCCGGAGGAGCACAAGATAGCGGATTTGACTTCTCAAAACTCGACTTTGAGTATTGAGAATGAGAGTCATAAATCTCGTGTTTATGTGCTCACATCGCAAGTATCCAACTTGGATACTTCTATGCGTTCTCTCACCGAGAAATATGAGAACACATTAGGCCGAATTAATAAATTCAATAAGGGTAAGGACCATTTGGATAAAATCCTAAGTGACTTACTTCCGGCCAATCACCACATTGGCTTGGGGTATACGATTGGATGTTCATCCAAATCGGCCACTACTTTTGTTAGGCCAACTTCCGGTGACTCAACGAGTGGTAGCAAACACTCTATTGGTAGTTCTTCTACCAATGGTGCTTCCACCTCGTCCACACCCTCTTTCGGAAAGAAACCCACTTTGGGTGGACCTCCAAAGAAGGGGCATGCTTATATGTACACCAATACTATGCCACGTAGGAACACTCGTCCAACTCCACCGGCTCACACATATGATGATTTTGATGCAACACATTCACGGGCACGTGCACACCATGTGAGACACCCTCACGCACGTGTTCCCACACATGGATATGTTCACCCACAACATCATATGAATAATTATCCACATGCACCATTCTATCATGTTCCTTATGCCTATCCACAACATGCATCACGTAGAAATCAACGTCGCATGCATGCACCCAATAGGATGAGGGCTCCCAAGATTTTCACTATTTGGAGCCCAAAGGACACAAGCATGGATGAAAAACAAATCTACATGAATGCTTATTTTTCGGATGTTGTGCATAGTAGAAATTATGTGGGGAAGTCTAAAGTCCAATTGGACTTGGCTTCCAAAGGTCTAATCTTTTGGACCCAATGACCTTGGGTACCATGATATGAAATTTTCTATCTTTAGGTACTCAAGGAAAAGAAAAAGAAAAGGAGCAACAAATTTAAATTTAGCTCCAAGGGGAATTGGATACTCGATAGCGGGTGTTCAAAACACATGACGGGTGACGCTCAATTGCTCTCCGGAGTGGTTCCTGGCAAATGGAAACCGCGTCGTATTTGGAGGCAACGAGAGCGGAACCATCATAGGTGTTGGTAAAGTGGGTAATCCTTCTAAACCCATTATATGTGATGTTTACCTTGTTAAAGGATTAAACCACAATCTTATTTCAATAAGTCAATTTTGTGACAGAGGTTACAAAGTTAACTTTACGAAAGGAATGTGCCATATTTTAAGAAAAGATAATAATGAATTATTGTTTTTCGGCACACGCCATAAGGATATATATATCCTAGATCTTCCAAGATCACATGAACAATGTCTTATTGCCAACACAAGTGAACAACACTTATGGCATCGACGTTTTGGTCATGTGAACTTTGGAACACTTTTTAAGCTTTCCAAGTTAAATTCTATTAGAGGCTTCCCTAAGCTTGTCTTTCAAAAGAAAAGCTTTTGTGACTCGTGTCAACGAGGCAAGCTTCCAAAATCTTCATTTAAACCTAAGAAAAGCATTTCTTCTAAGCGGCCTCTAGAGCTATTACATCTAGATTTATTTGGGCCAACTAGAGTTGCTTCATTAGGTAATGCTAGATATGGACTTGTCATCGTTGATGACTTTTCTAGGTTTACTTGGGTATTTTCATTGTGTAATAAAAATGAACCTTTTGAAAACTTCACAATTTTTGTTAAGAAAGTACAAAATCTCTTAGGGACCACCATTGTAACTATTCGTAGTGATCATGGAGGTGAATTTGAGAATGAGTCTTTTGAGACATTTTGTGATGAAGTTGGTATTACACACACCTTTTCATTCCCTCGCGCACCTCCTCAAAATGGTGTAGTAGAGAGAAAGAATAGGACGCTAGTGGAGTGTGCTCGCACTATGCTTGATGATAGCCAACTTGGCCATCAATTTTGGGCGGAAGCGGTACACACCGCTTGCTATGTGTTTAATAGAATACTTTTGAGGCCCGGCACTAAACAAACTTGTTATGAATTGTTGTTTGGTAGGTTGCCTCAAGTTAAACATTTTCGTGTTTTTGGTTCGAAATGTTTTATTAAGAACACGTATGGTAGTTTGGACAAATTCGATCCAAGATCCGATGAGGGGATTTTTGTTGGATATTCTTCGCGTAGTAAAGCCTACCGGATATTCAACAAACGAACCTCAACGATCGAGGAGTCGCTTCATGTGTCATTTAATGAAGGATTTGTTCCAACTAGAATTACTAATGATGATGACTCTATGGATGTCTTATGTGATTCAATTGGTAATTCTAACTCTAATGATTCTATTGATTCTATTGAGACTAACCCATCTAATGAAGTTGTTGAGAATGTTCCTAGTGACCAAGGTATTCCCAAACGGCTTCATACCGTTCGTGACCATCCTCATGAGCAAGTCATTGGTAATATCCATGATAGTGTCAAGACGAGATCACAAGTGAACTACTTCGCTCATTGTGCCTTTGCCTCCTTGATAGAGCCAAAGAATGTAAATGAAGCATGCGAAGATAGCGCTTGGATCTTAACCATGGAGGAGGAACTCATTCAATTCGAGAGGATTGAAGTTTGGGAGCTTGTTCCATTGCCATCGAAGAACCACACCGTCATAGGGACAAAGTGGATCTTCAAGAACAAAACCGACGAAAACCAAGTCGTCGTCCGGAACAAAGCTCGGTTAGTTGCTCAAGGCTACCGTCAAGAGGAAGGTATTGATTTCGAAGAATCCTTCGCTCCGGTAGCTAGATTAGAATCAATTAGATTATTATTGTCTTTTGCATGCCATAAGGATTTTAAATTATTTCAAATGGACGTTAAAAGTGCATTTTTAAATGGAGATGTTGTTGAGGAAGTTTACGTTTCTCAACCTCCGGGTTTTATTAATGAAAAATTTCCAAATCATGTTTTTAAACTAAAGAAAGCACTTTACGGCTTGAGACAAGCTCCTCAAGCTTGGTATGATCGCCTAAAGAATTTTCTTTTGGATTTGAATTTTAAAATGGGAGAAGCCGATTCTACACTTTTTGTTAAGCATTCGAATAATGATATAATTTTAGTTCAAATTTATGTTGATGATAGCATTTTCGGTGCTACTAACTTTGCTTTTTGCGAAGAGTTTTCTAATGTTATGAAGGAACAATTTGAGATGAGCCACATGTGTGAGCTCAAGTATTTCTTAGGTCTCCAAATCCGTCAAATGGACGATGCAATCTTTATCCACCAAACGAAGTATACGGTGGAGTTGCTTAAGCGATTTGGAATGGAGAATGCCTCCGGAAAGAAGACTCCAATGAGCACGACTACGCATCTTGATAAGGATACGGGCGGTAAGGATGTAGACATTCGTCTATATCGAGGTATGATAGGTAGTTTACTTTATCTTACCGCAAGTAGGCCCGATATTATGTTTGCCGTATGCGTATGTGCTCGTTATCAGACTCAACCTAAGGAGTCTCACTTAGTAGCGGTAAAATGTATTTTTTGTTATCTAAGTTATACACTTGATTTTGGATTACTTTATCCAAAATCTAGCACGTATGAGTTAATCTCATCTAGTGATGTCGATTATGCGGGATGCAAATCCGACATGAAAAGTACTAGTGGCACTTGCCATTTTATAGGAAATTTCCTTGTCTCTTGGTTTTCCAAGAAGCAAAATTCCGTATCACTTTCAACCACAGAGGCGGAATACATTGCCGCCGGTGCCGCGTGTGCTCAAGTTCTTTGGATGAGACACACACTTAAAGACTTTGGTATAAACTGTGATACTTGCCCTATCATGGTTGACAACCAAAGTGCAATATGTCTTTCCAAGAACCCGGTACACCATTCCCGTTCGAAACACATAGATGTCCGACACCACTTTTTAGATGATCATGTTGCTAAAAAGGACATCATTTTAGTGTACGTTGAAACCCAAAAGCAAATCGCCGATATTTTCACGAAACCCCTAAAGGAGGATTCCTTTGTGTAGTTGCGTCGAGAATTGGGGATTATGGGTGAATCCGAGATTTAGGATTCATATGTTGTTTAATATTCTTGCATGCTATTCTATTCGTTATATTTGCTCATGCTTGAAGTATTGAAATTTTCTGGATTTTTGTTGAATTTTCGGAATTTTCGCTCGATTTGTGCGTAATCGTCAAATTTCAGATTTTCGATGTTTAATGGGGTAGTATAATGATTAATGAGAGTATCTTGATGTTTCATCCAAGTGTGATTAGGAGAGAAATCAAAGTTCATAGATTTTCAATTTTTGGACCTCTTTAGTCGGTTCATGTTCAGTGACCGACCGACTAGATTGAGATCTAGTCGGTCAGTAAATGAACACAGACCGACTAATTCTTGTCAGTTAACTTGGGTTCAGTTACTGTTTACAACTAGTCTGTTCAAGCTCATTGACCGACCGACTAGATCGTGATCTAGTCGGTCAGTGCTTGAACTGTGACCGACTAGTTGTGCCAGGGACTGTTTGGTCTTTTGAGCTTTCGACCGACTTAAAATCAATCTAACCGACTTATCTCTCATTTAGTCGGTCTCTCTCTCACTCCAAATCGAAAATATCCCCGACCCTTCGTCTTCCCCCCTCCCTTTCCGTCGATCTCCGGCCTATTTTCGGCCATCCTCTCCGTCCCCGGCCGTCGACATTCGACCTAGGGTAACCCCTCTCTCTCCCTCTCCTGTCTAGGGTTCAGTTTTCAGCTCTAGGGTTAGGGTTTCTATTAATTTCTACCTAGGGTTTGCTAGGGTTCCGGCCATCTAGGGTTTCTTAGACTTGATCTTTCTTGCGTCATGTCGTGCCTCGATTATGGCTCGTACACGTATACCGATCACTCCCTCTAGCCCCTCGCCGATGACCGTAGAACCTACCCCTACGGATCCCGATCAACCTTTGCGAACCCCTCCGAAATGCCGAGCTAAGACCACCCAACCTTCGTCGTCTTCGCCTCCTCTCAAGAAGAAGAGGACGACGACCGCCAAGCCTAGAGCACAACCCAAGCCTAAGCCCAAGACCAAGGAACTTGCTTCTCGCTCCTCTTTCCATACTCCTACCGATTCCGACACCGAGTATATCCCCGAGCCCGAGACTCATAGGGAACCCACTCCTCCTACCCATCCTGAGTCTAGCTCCCGACCTCGTACGTCTACCCGTAAGCCTAAGGGAAAGGCTCCGATGCCGGTTGGCGGTGTCGATATCTCGTTGTGTCGCGACGACCCTATGTGTCTCGCGGCTTACAACCGTATCAAACATTGCCCACTGCTTCTGGAGCATTTCATCCAGTTTAGTGACTTCATAGGGCTAGCTGATCTTCTTTCGTCCTCGGGTCTTCTCGATTACCTTCGATATGACCCGAAGGCGAATCCTCACCCCTACCCTCGTTTAGTTAAACTATTCTATGCCAATAGGATCCGGGGTCAGTACGATGCGACCCACTCTGTTGAGACGACTGTTTTGGGGACTCCTATAGTCCTCACAACAGAAATCTTAGGAGAGATTTTGGGTATCTCCTCGTCTGGCCTCCTCCCCTCAGACATTTCTGTTGATGATATTTCTTCCATTGATCAGACCATCCTCTCTGAGATTTTCCATCAGATTCCTCCCGCCATGATTGGCGTGCCTTCCAAATCTTTCAAGCCAAATGCATGGGTCCTGAATTTGATTCTGAAGTCGTGCTTGCTTCCCAAGTACGGCTCCTCATCTCTACCGTCCCAGCCTTTTCTGAAGCTGATTTATGCCATTTTCATGGGGAGCTCGATTAACTGGGCTCGCATTATACTCGATAAGATGGACTCTTTCGAGTGTATTCGCAAGTCCACGAAATCGGCTCATATCCCCTTTCCATGCTTGTTGACCCTTGTTTTCCGTCACTTCCGTGTCACTTTGCCTCGTGACGATGAGCGTCCACTTGGTCCTCCCCTGAACGCGACGGCCGTCAAGAAGTCTCTTGCGGCGCTCCGTCACATTCAGAGGACGACACCTTCAGCATCTGCCTCTGCCTCTCCCTCTGCTGCTCCCTCTACCACTCTTGCTGATGTCGTTCGTTCGATCCGTCGTTTGGAGTCTCGTCAGGCTCGTTCTGAGGAGATTCTCTGCCGTATCGCTCGACGCCTTGATATTGAGGTCCCTCCGTCTTTCTCTGACGAGGATGAGTTGGATGAGGAGGACATTGAGGAGCTTTGTCGTGTTTCCACTCGTGCCCCCGAGGGCACTTCTGGTGCTGCTGTTGCTGCTTCGTCTGCTGGTGCCCCCGAGAGCAAACCTGTTGCCACCGCTCCTGCGGTGGATACTCCAACTGGTGCTCCCGAGGCCACTACTGTTGCTGCTCCAGAGATTGCCACTTCTGCCGTCGCTCTTGCTGACATTCCAGACGTTCCTGCTGATCCAGTTTCCACCACTTCTCCTGCAGAGCCTGCTGCTACTGCAGATCCTGCCGGTTCCTCTTGAGCTACTTTGAGGACTCTCCGATGCTCCTTGGATGATACATCTTGTGTGAGAGAGTTTGGTTAGGATAGAGTGGGGTTTTGGATCTTTTTGATGATGTATTTTGATGATGTTGTACGTTTTGTGTCACTGCGATATCTGTGATATGATGATGTATTTTGTGCCCCGATCGGTGGATAGATATTTTGTATGTCAGTGATGTTTATTTTTGATGTACTCTGGTTCATATCATTTATATATATACATCGACGTTGACATTTCATTCTATTGTGCACAATTTATAAATTCTTTATATGTCTCTGATGTTTGATTTCGTCGCTCGACGATATTAACTTGGTTTAATAGAAATTTCTTCTATGGAAACATAGAATTGTTTTCCATGCACTCAATTAACCAAGAATGTTGATATTGGAGAGTATATTCCATAACTCAATCCGTAAAAATGATTTGAGTTTTGATGAGTTCGTTTTACGATTTTCGACTATGGTTTCATTGACACGCCTTGATTTCATTCGTATTTTTCTTTGGTGGTGTCACTTGAACCGTCGTCGTATTCTACGACTCACGTGCTTTTTATTTGAGGCCATTGTTGTTGTCTGTTGTTATCCTCCCGCTCTTTTTGCTTATGCCAAAGGGGGAGAGATATAATAATAACGATGTGCTAAATGATAATTTAAAGAATTTTTCTAAGAATCTAACTTGATATGTTAGATTCAACGGGAGTTAAGATATATAAAAGGATTTTCAAATCCGATATTTCAATAACCTACATTTGGTATTCGATATTTCAATAATCGATTCTCATTTTATATACTTCACTCGTCTGCTTGATGCGTATTATTATTGTTTAAATTGGAATTAACGTGTCATCAATGCAGGGGGAGTAAGTAAATTTCATTTGAATTATTATTTTTTGATTATTATTTATGTTGGTTTGTCATCACCAAAAAGGGGGAGAATGTTGGATATTGGACTCCCCGGATTTGGTTTTGGATGATGAACAAACATAAATATAACGTGAACTAACACTTTGTGAGCGCAGTTATAGAGATCGTCGCCAAATTCATATGAATATCAATTACGACGTCTCAAGACTTCTCAAAGCACGTGATCGTATGCCTAAAGCTTTGTTGAAGCTTATGGACCAATTTAGAAGTCATGAAGATTCGATTGAAGCTATTGAAGACGGTATCGTCAAGTTTTATTTATAGTCTTTAAGCTTCTTTCGTAGAATGTTAAGCCTTGAGTAGGTCTTACGGTTTAAATCTTCATAACGCTCATATCTTAGCTCTAGGATCTTAGTAGAAGTCCATACAATCTTTCCCGAAGCTTCGCGCTTCGATTCGCGACTTCTTGTGCATGTTAGTTGGTTCAAGAAGAAGAACTGACCGACTAGATGGTGATCTAGTCGGTCGGCAAAGCTTCTTGGACCGACTAGTTTTTGTCAGTCATTTCCAAGCTCTTTACTGTTTACAGTTAGTCGGTCTAAGTTGACTCACCGACCGACTAGTTTGTGAACTAGTCGGTCAGTGATGCTTCTGTGACCGACTAGTTGAGCTTTCCCTGTACATGCACATTTGAGCCTGAGCTACTGTTTATCATTAGTCGGTCTGTGTTCATTGATCGACCGACTAGTTGATGAACTAGTCGGTCAACTTTCCTTCTTGGACCGACTAGTTTAGCTTTACTGTACATGCCAATTTTTCACCTAACTTACTGTTTATCGTTAGTCGGTCTATGCTCATTTGGCGACCGACTAGTTGGTGAATTAGTCGGTCAACATTTGTTCTTGGACCGACTAAGTCTATTTATGCTCAGACTTCAGCTTTATCTGTTAGTCGGTCTCAGTTGAGTAACCGACCGACTAGTTGTGAAACTAGTCGGTCAGCTACTCTTCTTGGACCGACTAGTTCCTTTTGGCTGTGCTTTGATCTTTTCTTTGTTCACTCATTAGTCGGTATACGTTGATTGACCGACCGACTAGTTGATGAACTAGTCGGTCGGTGGTTGTTCTTTGACCGACTAGTTGGGTTCAGAAAAGAGCCGTTGGAGCTTTAATTGAAACGTTTCTCTCTCTCTCTCTCTCTCTCTCTCTCTCTCTCTCCTCTATCCTATAAATACTTGTTGGGCTGCATTCATTGCAGTCAAGGCTGATATTATTGCAAGTTTAGAGATCAAGAGAAATCATTCCAAGCTTATTCAAAGCTCTTTCATTCCATTCAATAATCTCTCCTCACTCTTACTTCCAAAGAGAGATTCATTGAGTGTGAAGCCTTCCAAGCCAAGTGCTTGATTCTAGGTCACCAACATCCCCATAGCTCTCCATCGCTGATCTACATCTTGGAGCGAGGGTTTGGTGCCACTTCTTCTTCCTCAAAATTATCCTTGCCCTAATTCGTAAGCATTACTCAAGGCATAGGTATTTTGTCGGTAAGAAGTTTCTTATTTCATTTCAATTTCATATTGTAAGTTTCACTCTAGGTTGTGAGAGTGTGGTTGTGATCCCGGGTTGTGGGAGTCACAAATTACTTTGTGTATGATTTGACTTGTGAAGGTTTTTCACAAGTATTTCATAGTGGAAATCTTGAGTTAGGGTTTCTAACTCAAGTATCCGGAGGGGATCCGGGTGGTTGGGACGTAGGATCACCGGGAACAAGTCGGGGAGACTTGGGTGGATCCGAACACAGTAATATCTTTTGTTAGCATTGTTAATTTTGTTGTTGTCTTCAATTTAAGCTTTCGCAAATTGATTTGGTAGTTGTTTGCACGATAATTAGGAATTATACTCCTCGTTATTTTTAAAGTACTATTCACCCCCCTCTAGTACTTGTGCAGTAGATTGTAGGGCATTACAATCGATTGACCTTGACTCCCACAACTTGGGAGCAAGCAAACCACTCTCACAAACCGAGAGTAAATCAAATAACTAAAGTTATGAAATATGAAATTAAGCAACACTTACAATCACCTATGCCTTGAAGTAGAACCTAAAGGAGAAGTGTGTTGTGTGTTGAAAGACTCTCTTGGAGGAGAGGAAAGCCCTTTCTATTGACTGCACCAATTGCCTAGAAGATTTCTCTTTGGTTCTAGGATGGAGAGCAATAGATAAAGATTGGAATTCTAGGGCTTTAGGATTTGAGAGCTTTGATCTTGAGAGAATGAAAGCTTGAATAATTTAGCAAAAATGAGTAACCTCTCAATAGAACAGTAGAGGCTCATTTTATAGGTTTCTCAAACCCCTTAAACTGAATCAACAAAAACCCATTTGAAATCCTGGAGGAAAAACTCAACGGATAGAAGCTGCGCCCGAGACAGTCGACTGTTGAACAACAGACAATTGATTGCTGCACAGTGACAGAGGGTAGGTGGGAATTCATAATGGTAACTTATCACGTGGACAGTCGGCTGATGAGGCATAGACAGTCGATTATTGAACCAACAGGCGACTGTAAATCCTACAACAGGCGACTGGACGAAACAGGGTAAGTAGATGAAATCTGAGAAACATCTGGGAGAACAGAACAGACAGCTGATGAAGAGAAAACATTCGACTGTTAAGCTAAACAGGTGACTGTAATTCCTTCTTCAGACGACTTTCAAGACCCTAACAATTTCCAGAGAGTTGGGTCATCAAATAGGCTCAAAGACAGACGACTGTTGTAGCAATGAAAGTCAACTGTTCCATTGGACAGTCGACTGTAAATCCAACAATAGTCGACTGGCCAGAAAAAACAGAGAAATAGAATTTGGGCTAAAGATAGACATGAGAATGATTTATAAAACATAGTCGACTGTCACTTGGACATGTGCCTGTGAATCGTTCATAAGTCGCATGTGAGAGTTAAAGCTGAGAAGCCCAAAACTAGACTGAAAGAGTTTGTGCATAACATGCGACTGTAGAACAAAACACAGTCGACTGTTTTGAGACATGCGACTGTAAATCGTTCAGCAGTCGACTGTTATAAACAAGACATGCGCAATCTAGATGGAAATAAATTGGAGTCTAAGGAAGGTTGATCTAATGAAATCCTCAGACTGAAATGAATATGTGTGAGTGCTCCAACAATGTTCTACTTCTAAGCTACATACTAAAAGAGAAACAAGAAAGTTACATTAGACGAACTCTCTCTTCTTTCCAACGCATGAGCTTGAAGTCTTCTAGGAGCTTCAATCACCATCTACGATCATCCAATCCACTTCATTTGCTTTCAATGATCTTTGAGTATCATCCATTGTACATTGATCATCATAATAAGCTTAGGCAATGGATTAACTACAAATAGGGGATTAGTCACAAGTATTTATGTTTGCTCATCATTAACACCAAGTAGGGAGAAGTCCAATACTCAATACATGCTTGATGCACGTATTATTGACGGTTACAAAACACCGTCAATGCATCTCAACTTTCCCTGACTCACTAGGGCTGCCATCAACGAATGTTAACTCACCACAAACTGAACTAAAGGGTGTCAATGAGGGAAGAATTTACATTATCACGCACGTTCCCCTCCAAGCTCGCCAGTCGAGCAACCAGCTTGCTCATCTTCCTCCAAGTTCGCCTCCCCCGTGACCGAGGCACAAGGGATAGCCATCAAGACCTTGGGACATCGAGCTTAGGTAACAAGCTCAATGCCTTCAAGAAGCGACCATGCGACCCATGAGAGGCCCCACTCCTTGGGCACACCGTGATGTCATTTCAGCCTATCGAACATGACAAATGTCCTTGAACAAAAATATCACTGGCACTTTCACCGCCCGATAGCCTGACAAAAGCGCACGTGGCCGTTTCGCTGCCTGGCAGTCTGACAAAAGCATGCATGTCACTTTCAGCTCTGACACCATGACAAAAGCATGCCTGACATGCTCAGCTCTGACATCGTCGACCGAACCTTCAGCCATCTGACATGCCAGCTCAACATGCCAGCTCAGCTGAAGCTAACCGCCTTACTCAGGTATGAATACTCCTCTATTTCCATCGAGAAAGAGGTTGGTTGATCGAAATCATAAACACTCACCTCATATACAAGAGCAAATATCTTCCACATATTTGTTCTTCCACCCAAGCTCGCCCACGTAAGGTCGACCTACCTTAAGCTCGGCCTACGTGTCCGACCCACATTTTAAGCCCTAATTCCGACTTAAGAATTGGAGAGGCTAAGGGTTGGCATCCAACTCTGCCTTTTTTGACGAGCTGCTCTTTGCGCAGGTAAGCTCATCCAAGCAGTGAGCAACCGACAACCAACTCCAAGAGAGCGGCGCTCAAGAGGCGACCTTGAAGGATTGATCCTAAGAGCATCGTCCGAAGAGTGCTCGTCCTCTACATCCCCTTACAACTTGTAAACAGCCTCCTTAAACACCCCCTCACTTGTTAATCATCGTGCCCTTGATTCCCCACGAAACAAATTACATTGTCGGGCGGATTTCGACACGCAGTAATTGGCGCCGTCTGTGGGAATCTTAGGGTCACACCCATGTCAAATCCCATACCCAGCAATCGCAGTCCCAACTGTGGCAAAGCACACATGGATGAAAAGTCATACTCTCATAGAAGGACTCCCCCAATGGACTTACCCCCCGGGGAGATGACGGAGGCCATTCAGGCCTCAGCACATGCTCTCCACTAAAGTTTTGAGGCCTTTGCCAAGATGATGAAAGATTTTGATGCGACCAGAGATGGGGCATCCCCAAGCCCTCTGAGCCCCAGAACTTGAGGCAAAACCTTCGTCCTCAGTTCGAAGAAGAAGCGGTCGCTCAACGGAGAGGGCTCAACGGAGAAGCTGCTGTCCAACAAAGATGCCTAGAAGACGAGGCATATACCGCTCTACAAATGTGGTTAGATGAAGAAGCTACCCATCAACAGCTCCGATTCATCATCGCCGAGAGCGAGAGGCTTCAGAGGGAGAATTATGAGGTCCCAGAGGCATCGGCCCTGAGTCTACGGCACAGGAATGTGCATAGTCCACCGTCAGTGGAGTCCCTACCACTCAGAAAGGGCCCACACCGATCATTATGCCAATCTCCTAGGCATGATGATCGACGTCAACAAAGCCACGATCGGAGTTGGACCCCCAAGAGACGGGGAATGCATGTCTCTGAGTTCTGAGGCGGCTCATATGGCTGGTCCGATGGTTGGCATGAGGGCCGAGGCAGTCATTATAACCTCCAAAGGTCGTCAGGGCGTCCCCCTACCCCGAGGAGGCTAACCCATTGGCCAGATGGGTGATCTCTTCCCCAATACCTCGTAGGTTCAAGCTTCCCCAACTTGAGCTTTATGATGGTGCAGGCGATCCCTTTGAGTATGTGCAGCAGTATAGAGGGGCAATGGAGATCCAGGGTGCAGATGATGCACTCATATGCCAGGCCTTCCAGCATACTTTGAAAGGTCGGCCTAAAAGTGGTACAATGGTCTGCCCACCCTGACCATCGAATCCTTCGACGATCTGTCCCACAAGTTCTGCCAACAATTCCGGGCAGGATGGAGAAGGAAGAAACCCGCAAACTATCTATTCTCGATAGTCCATAAGGAAGAAGAAACCATCCGAAAGTTCTTGCATCGCTTCCAGGAGGAGAGGCTTGGCGTGGCATGCTGTGGAGATGAGCTCGCCATGGAGGCCTTCAAGAAGGGGCTAACTAACTGGAGTCTCCACAAATCTCTCCTCCAAGATCTGTCAACCGACCTTGATGTGCTCGTCACTAGAGCGGAGAAGTTTATGCTGAGCGAGGAGACTCTGGGAATAAAGAAGGAAGTCGCCCCAGCCGGGGTGCCCCGCAATGAGCAACAACCTAATTTTCGGCCGAGGCAGGAAGACCGACCCAGAGGCCACGACCAACCGGGCAACCGAAGGTGTGACCCAAAAGGACATCGACTACAAGATCATCCCGGCCCAGTGCGGGAGTTCGTCGCACTCAGAGAGCCCCCACAGGCGGTCCAGAGGCCCGAAAGACCGCATCAGGCCCAATACACACAGCTCAATGCCCCATGATTGAAGTGTTGGCCGCAGCTACGAGGGCCAGACTTCTCCAAGACCCACCTCAGGGGATGAGATCGAACCCAGCTGCATGGGATCTACAAAAATACTGTCAATATCACCGTGATCACTGTCACGATACTGACGATTGCTTCACTTTGAATAGAGAGATCGAACAACTGATTCAGGAGGGCCATCTCAGAGGGTTTGGCGATGGGAAGAGACCAGTTCGAGATGAGAGAGCGTCCCTGGGAGCATGGCAGCCAAACCAACCCCAAAATGTCGAACAAGACGCCCCTTGCCAGCCGAGGCCAGTCATGCGCATAGATGTGATATACGGCAGACCGTCCTCAGGTGGTACCTCATCATCGGCCAAGAAGGCGTATGCTTGACAGATGATGTTGACTGATCTTGGCGTAGCAGCAAAGCAGAGAAGAGTAGATCGTCCCCCATCTGTTTCTCTGACGACGACTTAGAAGGGGTCGAACTATCGCATGACGATGCCACGTCATTGATGCCCAGATCGGGATGGCCATAATCAGCCGCCTCTTGATTGATAGGGAGCTCCTGCGATATTCTATTTATATCAACGATCAAGAAAATGGGGCTGAAGCAGGCAGATCCGAAGCCATGTACGAGACTGATTGTCGGCTTCACCGGCCACTCGGTTCCCATTGCCGGAGTAATCACCTTACCCATATCTCTAGGGGAAGAGCCGAGAATCGTCACCCAGATGACGCAATTTGTTGTCGTCGACGTTGCGTTGGTGTACACCAGCATCATAGGGCGGCCATACATGACCACCATCGAAGCTCTTTCCCCCATGCTGCATCAAATGATTAAATTCCTGACTTTATAGGGGGTTGGGCAAGTGCAAAGGAGTCAAAGACTATCCCAGAGTTTCTATGTCGGCTCCACCAAGCACAAAGGGCCGGAGCAAGCCTTGTCGATCGACCTCCACGACGATCGGGAGGACTTCTGTGACCATCGACTGGCTCCGGTAGGAGAGGTCGAAGAAGTGCCAATATCGACAGAGGAGGGCAAGACCGTCTCCATAGGCACGAAGCTCCCGGCCGCTCTAAGGATGGGACTCATTGATCTCCTTAAGAGAATGCAGACATCTTTGCGTGGTCGCCCTCGGATATGCCCGGAGTCGATCCTGCAATGATCGCCCATGAGCTAAATGTGGACCCGGAAGCTCGTCCCGTTAGACAGAAGAAGAGGAGATTCGGAGGAGAGAAGATGCGGGCAACGGGCGAAGAGGTGGATCGGAGGAGAGAAGATGCGGGCAATGGGCGAAGAGGTGGATTGGCTCCTCGAGGCCAAATTTATCAGGGTGGTGAGCTACCCAAACTGGCTCGTCAATGTCGTAATGGTGAAAAAGGCCACTGGTAAGTGGCGTATGTCCGTTGACTTCACTGACTTCAACAAAGTGTGCCCGAAGGACAGCTCCTCCTTACCAAGGATCAACCACTTGGTCGACCATGCCTCGGGATACAAACTTCTGAGCTTTATGGACGCCTTCTACAGCTATAATCAAATTCAAATGGCCAAGGTTGACGAAGAGAAGACTTTATTCATCATCGACAAAGGGACTTTATGCTACACGAAGATGCCATTCGGTTTGAAAAATGCTAGGAAGACCTATCAGCAAATGGTGATAAGATCTTCAGCTCTCAAGTTGGGCGAAACCTTGAAGTCTACATTAATGACATGCTGGTCAAAACCAAGGAGGCCAATGACCACCTCACCGACCTACATGAGACTTTCTAGAAGGTGTGACGCTTCAACTTGAGGCTCAACATGGCAAAGTGTATCTTCTGCGTCCAATCATGAACATTCCTGAGCTTCATGATTACTAAGCGAGGAATCGAGGCGAACCCGATAAATATCAGCCCTCATCAACATGAGCGAGCCTCGAACAATCAGAGACCTACAGAGGCTAAATGGGTGGATTGCCGCACTTGGAAGGTTCCTATCGAAGTCTGCCGAGTGAAGTCCGTCGAGAGAATGCTCCCGTTCATTAAATCTTGCGGCAGCCTCTCGCCATGGAGAAAGGCACAAGAAAGGCAGTCGAATTGAATGACTCCTATGCCTTAGCATTCACTGAACTACGAGCTTACTTACAAAGTCTGCCATTACTCGCAAAGCCGGAGGCGGGAGAGCAGCTTGGCCTATACCTTTCTACCAGTGAGGAAGCTGTTAGTTCGGCCCTCGTTAAAGAAGAGAAAGGCGCCCAATGGCCGGTCTACTATGCAAGCCAGGTGCTTCGAGATGCGGAGACCCGCTATAGCCCTGTAAAGAAGGTAGCCTATTGACATGCGTTTATATTTTATTTATTCACGCACATCCTCTTTGTGCTTTTCCGTTATTTTCAGTCGTCCCGTACCCATTTTCTTGTGATTTCTAGTTTTCTTCCACTTCTTTGTGTTTTTGTGTATATGCAGGATATTGCCAGCGTTGAGGACATATAATGAAGATATCATGAGTCCTCGAAGCAACGAGCGAAGTCACACGTGATCCAGAGGGTCAAACGATGAAGATTTCTATATCTCAGCCCTCAACCGATCGTGTGGACACAGCCACCCGATCGGTTGATGCACGCGTATCTGACCCGGACGGAGGCTGGAGTGAAGAACAGCTCACCCGATCGGTTTAGTGATCGGGTGAGATCGACAGAGCTCTCGGCCATTTGAAGCTGAATTCTAATCGATCGGGTGACATCTCACCTGATCGGTTCATCTAAAGCTGAATTTTCCCAAGCGACGACTCGGAGAGCTCAACCAACCAGTTCGTCGATCATGCGAACCCGACAGGGTTCTCTGTTCTTTTGGGCATAATTCCAACCGATCGGTTGAAAGCTCAACCGATCGGTTCATCTGTAACCGCATCGCCCCAATTCTCGAACCCGACGGCACCACCCGCTCTCCTCAGGGCCCGGTTGAAGCTTCTGAAGCCGATTGAGAAAGCGTCAAGCAGCTCACCCAATCTGTTGATGCTTCAACCGATCGGGTGAACTCGATTTCTATATATAGTCGACCTAGGGTTGCTGAAAACGGATCTTATTATTTTTTCTATCTTTTTTGTATTGCGACGGCTGGAATTTTCTCCTGTTTTGTAAGTGTTTCGATTGACGTCAAAATTTAATATTGTGGTATTACCATTGCTAGCAGCTATTATCTATTGCCTGATCATGAGTTCTACAGTTCAATTTCGTTTAGATTGCATTTTAGCTATGATTTGTGAGTAGTTTCCAAATCTGGGATTTTGGTGGAAACCCCTTCGTGGGTTCTCCCTAATGCATCTATTGGACTAGGATTTCGATAGGGATTAGGAATTTAGATGGTTACCCGGGATGTTTAATTGTCATTGGCGGGAGAAAGACTGCCTCTGACCATCGGGCAAAGGGGGAATAAACTTGGTGGTTGACTCCCTAGCCACAGCTCACGTCCTTAGCATAGACATTGAATCCTAGCGCGTGGGAACGACATGATGAGATGTTGAGAGTAATCGTTACGAGCTTAGTGCTCCCGAAATTGGTCGTTGTTAATGGACATGGGAATGCCCACCGACCGAAACCGGGTAGACCTATCGTATCATCCTGGGCACCGACCGGAATATCGGGCCCATGGAATGCAAGGTATCACTTTTAAAGGCAACGTCGCACCACTAAACCCTAAATCCAATCGTACTCCTATCCGTCGGTCGTATTAGTGAGAGCACATGATAGGGTGGAAACAGAAGTCCTATGTTTCCTTTATATCGTTTATCCTTCGTATCTATATTCTGTGACAAACCATCGATCGTTCGGGCTAGCTCACCCATTGGGTGAACTGGTTCCTCCTTGAGACAAGCACAACACACGCCTCTCTGTGTTCGACCCCTAAGCCACTCTACAACACCGTGCGCTTACGGTATAAATATTTAAATCTGGTATCCCCGATCCTATTGCACTTGTATGCTCAAAACTAGGGGACGTCACCTATTGCCTTGTTCAGACGGCGAGAAAGCTCCGACCATACTTCCAAGCTCACACCATCATTGTCTACACCAATCTGCCCCTCGAGAAGAATTTCGAAAGATTGGAGAGATCGGGCAGAATGCTGAATTGGAGCGTCGAACTCAGCGAGTTTGACATCGTCTACAAAGCCCGAACGGCGATCAAAGGCCAAGCGTTGGCAGACTTCGTGGTGGAATGCACCATTGAGAAACGTCCCGGAGATCCATTAGACGCTCGATCGGCCGCAACATGGCAAAGACCTGTAGTAGAAGACAATCCCTCGACGTCTGCCCAAGAAGGAGATGGCAAACTATGGGTCGTCCACATCGACGGGTCAGCTACAGGGTCGAGAAGTGGATCACACATCATAATAGAAACCCTTGACAAGAGCTTGCTGGAGTACGCACTCCGCTTCAACTTCTCGACAACAAACAACGTGGCAGCGTATGAGGCCGCCATCAATGGGTTGAAACTATACCGTGCAATGGGGGCAACGAATGTATTGCTTCTAAGTGACTCGAGGCTCGTCGTCCAATAAATTCAAGGGAGCTTCGAGTCAAGGGAGGAGCTAATGACGTGCTACTTAAAGTGCACGCAGGCTGAACTTCAGAAGTTCAGGAAAGCAGAGGTTCAACATCTGCGTCGATAGAACAACCTCTGAGAAGATGCTCTTTCAAAGCTGGCCTCCTCTTTCCCTGCCGAGATTGGAAAAGCCATCTATGTCAAGAACTTGCTGACACCAACCATTGAGGAAGGTGAGATATTGTGTGTCAGCCAAGCGACGACCTGGATGAGCCCGATCATGACCTACTTGGAGACAAGAGCCCTACCCAAAGTTTTGCTCGAAGCAAAGAAGGTCGAGAGGCGAGCCTTATCATTTGTAATCTTCGATGGCGTACTTTATCGGAAGCGTCGCGTAAGATATGACATCCTACCATATCAGACGTGCCTTGGACCGAACCAAGCTGAACAGGTCATTCGCGACTTGCAGAAGGCTTCTGCAGAAAACACTATGGCGGACACACCATCGCACATAAAGCAGTGCGTCAAGGATATTACTGGCTGACCATGCTCCATGACACGCTCCAATATGTCAAGAAGTGTGGAGAATGCTGATTCGTAGTGCAAAGTGTATATTTATACCCCCTAACTACCCCCATTTTGTGCTAAAGATTAGGCTTAATCTTGCTCTTTTGTGTATATGTTCACTTTATGTTTCATAGAGGGGCTTATTCTCATTCTTTGCACAAAACATCATCATATGGACTAATTTCTCCTTCTCCTATTTTTAGGTACTCCTGGGAGTCTTGGGGAGTTTTCAGAATTTTTTGGGATTTTTCTGAGATTTCTAGGTATTTTTGGTGAATTATATGGGGGAGAAAATGCAGTTTAAAAGGGGGAATTGATTTATATCTAGGGCGCCACATGACACGATCATGTGGCACCGATCTAGGGCCCCCCACAAATCAAACGGAAGCGGGCTTTGCCCTGCCTTTTGATGCGGGGCTTCTCAAATTGAAGCGGGCTGCGAGTCCGCCCACTGTTGCGGGCGGGGGAAAATTCCTCTGACGCGGCCTGCCGCGATGAGGCGCGTGCTTTAGAGCTTCGGGCAGGTCGGGCACCCGGCGCTTCGACCCGCAAGCCTTGAAGATCGACCCGCAATGCGCAAATGGGTTTTGTGTGCGTTTGGGGCGATTTCCAGCATTCTATTCAGCTCGGATTTTACTATTCTATTGGGGGTTTGAGACCCCCATCTTGTTTCCTAAGGGCTAGGGCTAGGGTTGAAGGCCATTGGAGGCTAGGAGAGCTTGGAGGAGCTTCAAGAAAGGGGAAATCTTGCATTCTAGGGCTTCTATTGGCGATCTCTTCCCTCTTCGTGTAACCTTTGGTTCTAATGCTTTGTAATTAAACATTTGAATGATTATTGAATGAGAGTGAGACCCATTTGATAATATTTGATTATTAGCTTGTAATGAATTTTAGTGAGCTCATGTTGAATGATTATCATCTTGTTTTCATTATGAAGGCCTAGAGCCATTTGTGTGTGGATTGGGATTAATTAGGGCTTGTGTGGTTGATTAGTAATTATTCATCTCATGCATTTAATAGACCTAGGATACTATGAAATGGATGCTAGTAGTGTAGATTGATGGGTTGTGCTGTAGAATTGATTGAATCGTGTGCTACTCTTGGTGGGACAATAGAATAGTGGTGTACCTTAAGGGTCACACCTACGTGCACCATCCTTGCATTCTATTGACATGAATGCAAGGATTGATTCACAAGTTTTAGTTAGGGATTTCAACCCACTAATCAACACATCAATGAATCGTGCATTACCCTTGGTGGGGCCGTAGAATGGCGGTGTGCCTTAAGGGCATTACCTATGTGCATAACCCCGCATACCTTGAAATGGATGCGAGGGTTAATTCCTTTGGGATGAACCTATTGCTAATCAACTCACGACCCTAATGACATCCCATTCCACACACTCTTCCTCGCTTGACTAGCTCCTACTTTGGTCTCCACCTTACCTACCTTGGGTTTGGTTCGACCGTGTTACCCCACACTCCCTCACACTACACTTGTTAGTTTAGTTGGTTGTACCAACACTTTTAGCCTTCCTTAGCCAATTGAGATTGTGATTGTGACACGACTTGTCTCTTTGGATTCGACCCCGTACTCACGGGTTTATATTGCATTTGACATTCCTTCTCTTGGGAGGCGAGCATGTACATCCTACTTGGATTGCGCATGCCCTCGATGTGCAATCATTTGGTACTGTTACCGGGGACAACGTTTTTCACATTCACATTTTTGGTTGGTTTTGGACACTTTAGGTGTGATACTTCCAGCTTAGTGTTGAGTCTTTTTGGTTGTTTATTTTATACTTTTTTGAGTCATTTTTCTTTCTTTCTTTCTTTTATTTTAAAAAATCTTTTGTAAATAAATTTTTTTCTTATGGATTCATTTTCAAACTTTAGCGATGCTTATGTGGATGACTCCCAACTCCCACCGTTCTTTCACGGTATGGGGTTGGAAAATCCTAGTTCATTTATGCAAAAGTTTGAAAAATGGTGTAGAAAAGAGTTTTGGGATTTGTTTGATAAGAACATTTGTGCAGATTTTATTTATTTTAAAGTGTTCCCCATACTTTGAGAGATGATGCTAAAATTTGGTTTGATGATTTTCCTTGAGATTCTTTTTCTACTTTGCTTTCTTTTCAGACTGATTTCCTTCGATCTTTCTTTCCTATTTATTATAGGATTCAGGTACACATGCGCCAGGCATTTGAGCAACAAATGGCGAGCTTTATCCAGTTTGACGGTGAGACATACTGTCAGGTTTTGGAGAGGTTTGATGGTTTAGTGCTTGTGTGTCCAAACCATGCTTTCAGCGCAGAGGATCTACTTCGGATTTTCTACACAGGGTTGCAACCATCGACGCGAGACTTTGTACAGATGAGCAGCAGTGGATATTTCTTTGCATACACGATAGAGGATGCATGGTTGTATGTAACGACCTGTATTTTTCCAAAACATTTAAACCAAATATTTAAAGTAATTTCATTTTTAATTGTGTTTTGTAATGGTTGATCATGAGTTTTAAACGGATTTCAAAAATTCTTATAAAAATATTTTGAAACACTAGACTTATTATAAAGTATTTCAGCAATTTCAGATTTACTCAAATACCCAAAACATTTCTGTTAAAATTCATCTTTCAAAATTACCGTTTTGATTCGACGAATTTATTTTCTATACAAACGTCTTCAAAACGTTTTCAAACTTCTGCAGTAGCATCCTATGATCATTTAGGGATTCCCACATTAATTTCGTAATTTTTGGATATCATTTCAGCCTAGAACCCACATACCCGCTTTCTAAACGTTTTGGCCTAAAACTAGTATTTCCGTAGCTCAAATCCCGGAACGGACCTCGTATTCGCGATCCACGCGACGAAACGAACCCGTGGGTATGTTTTTGTAATTTTTCGGACACGTTTACTGGTAGGGGCAAGATCGTAATTTTGTATTTTTGACTTTATCTACTAATCAGGTTTTAACCTTTTTACTTGATTACTAATTACCCTATTACCTATTTTGATTATCTTTAATCCCTACCTAACCTACCCGTAAGCACACATGTGATTCACACCCTATCACATTTTCTAAACTTAGTCTAAGATAGAACCTAATTTCATTTAATACTACCTAACATTATTAACCCCCGTTGACTAAGTATACTAATTATTTATTAACCCCTTTTAATCTATTTAAGTCTCTTAACCTCTCTCTCTTCCCCCAGGATATCGTTCCCCCCTTCGTTATCTCTCTCTCCCTGCTATCTCTCTCTCAGACTTTCTCTCACTTTCCTCCCCTCTCTCGTCAACATCTCTCTCCCCTACCCACGCCCTCCGACAAGCTGAGCTCCGACCCGCCTTCTTCCCTCGTCGGAAAACCCCGCACATCGCCCTCAGCCTCGAACACCCCATCTCCGATCAGCTCGAGCCCCTCTCCCGCTTCCACTCGTCCCGTCCGCCCCCTTGACTGCCTCGTCCATCGTCTCCGCCGCTCGCCATAAGTCTCCCGAGCCCACCGCCGTGCCACACGGCCTGCTCCACCGTCGCCACCGTCTGCAGACCCACCGTCGACGGCCTTCGCTCTGCCATCGTTCGAGCACCCAAGCCCCGCCTGTCTCACCTCACCCCGTCGTCCGCCACCCCCGCTTCCCACATCTCCGACCACCACACGCCGCCACAGCAACGACGAGGCCGCCGCAGTCCGCCGCTCCACCACCAAGCGACGTCGCCGCTTCCTCTTCCTCCTCCGATCATCCTTGACCCATCACCTGAGCTCAAGCTTCCGCCCTCCCTGCCGTGACTGCACCGCCACCAGCTCCACCACTCGGCGCCTCCGTGTAGCGCTGCTGCCCACCTCCGGCCCCGCCTGACGCCGTCGTCGACTCCGCCGCACCGCCGAGACCCCGACCGCGCCGCCCGCTGCCATCCACGTCGCCTCCGACCTCCGCCGTGACATATTAACGGTGGGTTGCGTAAATTTAATCCAATGGCAAACTTGTAAATACGAAGAACTTTCGTATTTACGTATTATTAAATAATTATTAATTGAGTTTTAGGGTTTGTAACCCATAACTAATTATACGGGGGCCAGAAAAATGTACGGATAGCTCCAAAAAATCAGAAACGATGTTCCGGACCCAATGGCACTAGTTTTATCTCAATCCGACGCTTAGTTTTTCCAGAATTAATTTTTAAGCCTAAAATATAAATACATTACTTTCTTTTAAAAATCTGTATCTTGATATTTTTACGTACTCTACTAAGTGATAAAAATATATGTTAAAGTACTCTCCGAGACGGCCATTTTGATAGTTTATTTGCAACTTTCCGTTGCGGATTGCATCCAGAATAAATAGTTGAATAATTACGGCACAAATTGAAAAAATAGTTTTAAATTATTTTTGAGCTTTTAAAAATTATGAAAAAATACCTAGGAGTTTTAGAAAAATATTTTATCCTACTATAAAATTATTTTCATCATATCTAGCTTATAGAAAAATTTAGAACGGTTTTCGACAATGTTTCAACCAGTTTAGAAAATCAGAACGATCAAATTATTTCAGTTGAAAATGTAGCATTCTTTAACCAAGTATTCTTGTGTTGCAGGTATCAGTTCTTGTGCACCAACGACCGTAGAAGCCCTGGAACCAGTTTCGGCTTGCTACGTCGATCTTGAAATCTGTAAGTCACGACTAATTCTAAAATTAGAAAATTAGATAAGTGTACCCGTATGAACTTAGGACACCACTATAGCCTCTGAACGGCTACTTGACTTGAACCGAACTAGAAACCTAATCTAATAGGAAAGTAATCAACTATAGATTTCTTTGCCAACTTTCAACTTTGGTGGTTGTTAAATACAAACATCAATTTGGGTAAATTGTGTGCTAACGAAACTACCACCCTTAAACCAACAAATTTTGTATTCCATGTTTGTTGGACTTATTTTTATCCTCAAATTTCTTAGCATCTGCTCTACTTTATTTTCTGGTTTTTAAACCAGTGGTCCTGGTTAACTATCATCGTGAACAAGGAATTGATAACATCTTGAAACAATACTAGACACCCCGAAATGTTGGACTTGTCTTTATCCTCACTTCGCTTGGCTAGCTTGCTATGAAAAGAATGTCTGGCTTACTGGTTTTCAATAAGAAAGTCAACCAGTTGACTTGGTTTGACTAGCAACATGTGGAACAGCTTGTATCTTGTGGAATATCGTGTGGAACATCCCGTGGAACATCATGAAAAGGAAATGTACATAGAACACTTGACACTTCACTGGGGTTTTGGGGTAACTCATAGTTTACGAGAGTACAGGAGTGACTAGAGTTTGGTCTACCTGTCCTGTCGCCTGTGTTTCGGCGCCCTGTCCTGCTGCCTGCGTTTCGGCAAACCATCCTGCTGCCTGGGTTCCGGCATTCGTCTGGGTAGCACCCAGGCAAGAGACGAACTGAACGGTCACATATTGTACTCTCCGACTTGAGTCACGTAGTGTAGTTAATTTTGCACAGTCACTTTTACTTTACGCATCACAGTCACTTTTACTTTACGCATCACAGTCACCTGTACTTTACGTATTGCATGTACTTTACCTACTACACCTGTACAGTCACCAGTACTTTACCTGTCATACTTTTAGCTACAGCAGTAGTATG
Organism: Scilla litardierei; assembly: GCA_030789695.1. NCBI lineage: Eukaryota > Viridiplantae > Streptophyta > Magnoliopsida > Asparagales > Asparagaceae > Scilla > Scilla litardierei. The sequence continues at coordinate 182,814,706 of CM061133.1, forward strand.
TTTTCACTTGTCTAGCCTGCTTCACACTTGCACTACCACCGTACAGTTGTTCTCTCCTTTCAGTTCAGTTTGCCTTTACTTTTCAATCTGATCTGTTCGTATGTAGTTAATTTTGTCATACTTGTGCACTGCTTCTTTTCTATATTTAGAATTGTTGTGACTTACCTACGGTTCCATCTCCGTGGCACCGCAGACGATGTACATATGGAGGTAGATGCTCCTGAGCTAATAGCGCCAGAGTTCAACGGCAGCTTCCAGAGCTATTTTCGGTGTTGTGTACTTTATTCTTTCATGTATAATTATTGGGACATCTTGTATAGTATGGATTGTAATAATTGGACAGTATTTGAGTATTTTTGTACATCTCTGCATCGTGGCTATTTTGTTTTCACTGATAACCTGCAGGACCTGTGCAAATATCAAATAAGTAACGGGCCCCCGAAAGTGGGTCATTACAAGTTTGGTGGCCCACGCAGGTCCGTGCTAACTACCTCGTGAACAATATTGCAAGATCAGGGTGTACAATATAAAATACTCAAATTGAACTCTCGAGTACTGGATGTCTCGAGTATTCCCCGGTATTGGATATACGGGTGAAGTGTCCTTAATACCATCTTCACTAGGTCTTCCTTGATCCTCATCACTTCCTTTGAACTCTTAACCACTCGCGTTCTATTCTTGATTATACCCTCCTTAGTAACCACTTTTGCTAACCGTTATAGTTATTGGTTGAACTATCTACCCACTTCATCACCTTTCCTTCAGTTGATGATGACACGCATATAAATGATAATCTTCCTTCAATGGACCATGATAGCGGTCAATGTGCTTGGCTAAAGTCTGTTGGATCAACCTAGCTAGACTGGGCATAAGTGATCCTGGCTTAGTCACTTCCCTGACCGTGTCCGCTGGACCGCAAGGACGTGAATCATGATTATGTGACGTCATCGATCTTATTCACTATCAACCTTCCTTTAAGCTTGATGAACTTTCACCTTCTTAGAATCTTTCTAGTTTGCTTGGACCCTAGCTACGTTTATTTTAAGGAGGGTAGCGTTCGAGTTTTCGATCATCAGAAGTTCGGATTCCTCAACTGAAGCAGATCGAAGGACGTTCAGAAGTGTTCGAGGATGATGCTGGAGATTTTGAGACAAGCCAAACCCGACTGCAAGTATAGGCTGTTACGTCTTCTTGAGATCTATTTCTATTCTAACCCGTACTTTCATCTTGTACCCGATTTTTACATGGGTTTGAATTCCTATTCAACCTACCTTCCCCCCTCTTTAATTCCTTTGTCTGCTTTCTCACCTCGAGCCCCGGTCCCGCCTAACCTAGCCTACCCACCAATGACTTTCGGTGCCCTCCTTTTATAAAACCCTTCCTCTCCTTCCTCACCAAGCCACCCGTGGGTTCCCCTACGCCATATCGACTTCCACTCGTCCTCCGGGCCTCTTCCCCAAGCAAACATGACCCATTCATCCCAGCCCATCCAACCTCACCCGAAGCTCCACCACCTCACCCTACTCCGGTGACACCCACCACGTCAAGCAGTCGCAGCCACCATAGATCGACAACCACCGATGGCCCTCCGACAATATGTTTTGGGATTTTTGGCCTTGGCAACAACTCTCGCCTCCACTCTCGCTACCGCTGTGTGGCTGAGATCTTGGGAAGCCGTGATCCTTGGGCTTCTCTTGAGCTCTCTGCCCTGGGTCTCACCCAGATTGAGATCCCGTTTAGGCTTCCTCTTGCGTCTACTCCTTTTGGTTTGCGGAAAAGTGTGTTTTTGGTTGTTTATTTGTTGGGTGATGTTGGGTGTTGCGAATGTCAAGTATTGGTCAACGGAAGGAGTGATGGCGATGATTATTGGCATGATATTGGCCTTGGGAGTTGAAGTTGGATGTAGGCCTTGTGCTTGGCTCTGGATGAGAGCTTGGATCTTGCCTTATTGTGGGATAGTATGGAGATTGACGGAAGGAATGTTAGCAGTGAGTACTGACTTAGAGTGTTGACCTTGTACTTACCTTTGGGCGGTGATTTGGACGTTAGCATGTGGTTGGGCCTTATGGAAATTGATATTGTTGGTGGATTAGTCGATACATGCTATATTATGAACAACATCTGTGGCTAGACCCCGTTAGTCACCAGTAGCACGAATAAACTTTATAGTCTTCCGGTTTATGTGGTTTAAATAGCTTGCTACCGGCTTATCACCGCAGGTTCCAAGTTCGGACAGAGGTTGTCATCATCATAGCCCTCATTTTCATGTGATATTATCATCTCATGTTAATTTTAGGCTACCTGAGAAGTCAGAGTAACTATTGTGATGATACTGGTCTCAGGAATAGTTACGGAAGCTATGGTGATGTCAATAGTATGTATTCATATATAACATCTCTTGTTTTCTTGATGCTGTGATATCGCATCATATTTACAACCTAATTTACTATATTACTATCTTTTCTATCATTTATTTGCTTGAGCTTCTTTATAACATCAATTATAAGTTTCAAAAGATTTTTAAATTCCGAGGACGAAATTATTTTAAGGAGGGTAGAATGTAACGACCTGTATTTTTCCAAAACATTTAAACCAAATATTTAAAGTAATTTCATTTTTAATTGTGTTTTGTAATGGTTGATCAGGAGTTTTAAACGGATTTCAAAAATTCTTATAAAAATATTTTGAAACACTAGACTTATTATAAAGTATTTCAGCAATTTCAGATTTCCTCAAATACCCAAAACATTTCTATTAAAATTCATCTTTCAAAATTACAGTTTTTATTCGACGAATTTATTTTCTATACAAACGTCTTCAAAACATTTTCAAACTTTTGCAGTAGCATCCTATGATCATTTAGGAATTCCCACATTAATTTCGTAATTTTCGGATATCATTTCAGCCTAGAACCCACATACCCGCTTTCTAAACGTTTTGGCCTAAAACTAGTATTTCCGTAGCTCAAATCCCGGAACGGACCTCGTATTCGCGATCCACGCGACGAAACGAACCCGTGGGTATGTTTTTGTAATTTTTCGGACACGTTTACTGGTAGGGGCAAGATCGTAATTTTGTATTTTTGACTTTATCTACTAATCAGGTTTTAACCTTTTTACTTGATTACTAATTACCCTACTAGCTATTTTGATTAACTTTAATCCCTACCTAACCTACCCGTAAGCACACATGTGATTCACACCCTATCACATTTTCTAAACTTAGTCTAAGATAGAACCTAATTTCATTTAATACTACCTAACATTATTAACCCCCATTGACTAAGTATACTAATTATTTATTAACCCCTTTTAATCTATTTAAGCCTCTTAACCTCTCTCTCTTCCCCCAGGATATCGTTCCCCCCTTCGTTATCTCTCTCTCCCTCCTATCTCTCTCTCAGACTTTCTCTCACTTTCCTCCCCTCTCTCGTCAACATCTCTCTCCCCTACCCACGCCCTCCGACAAGCTGAGCTCCGACCCGCCTTCTTCCCTCGTCGGAAAACCCCGCACATCGCCCTCAGCCTCGAACACCCCATCTTCGACCAGCTCGAGCTCCTCTCCCACTTCCGCTCGTCCCGTCCGCCCCCTCAACTGCCTCGTCCATCGTCTCCGCCGCTCGCCGTAAGTCTCCCGAGCCCACCGCCGTGCCACACGGCCTGCTCCACCGTCGCCACCGTCTGCAGACCCACTGTCGACGGCCTTCGCTCTGCCGTCGTCCGAGCACCCAAGCCCCACTTATCTCGCCTCACCCCGTCATCCGCCACCCCCGCTTCCCACATCTCCGACCACCACACGCCGCCACAGCAACGACGAGGCCGCCGCAGTCCGCCGCTCCGCCACCAAGCGACGTCGCCGCTTCCTTTTCCTCCTCCGATCATCCTCGACCCATCACCTGAGCCCAAGCTTCCGCCCTCCCCGCCGTGACTGCACCGCCACCAGCTCCGACACTCGGCGTCTCCGTGCAGCGCTGCTGCCCGCCTCCGGCCCCGCCTGACGCCGTCGTCGACTCCGCCGCACCGCCGAGACCCCGACCGCGCCGCCCGCTGCCATCCACGTCGCCTCCGACCTCCGCCGTGACATATTAACGGTGGGTTGCGTAAATTTAATCCAATGGTAAACTTGTAAATACGAAGAACTTTCGTATTTACGTATTATTAAATAATTATTAATTGAGTTTTAGGGTTTGTAACCCATAACTAATTATACAGGGGCCAGAAAAATGTGCGGATAGCTCCAGAAAATCAGAAACGATGTTCCGGACCCAATGGCACTAGTTTTATCTCAATCCGACGCTTAGTTTTTCCAGAATTAATTTTTAAGCCTAAATTTTAAATACGTTACTTTCTTTTAAAAATCTGTATCTTGATATTTTTACGTACTCTACTAAGTGATAAAAATATATGTTAAAGTACTCTCCGAGACGACCATTTTGATAGTTCATTTGCAACTTTCCGTTGCGGATTGCATCCAGAATAAATAGTTGAATAATTACGGCACAAATTGAAAAAAATAGTTTTAAATTATTTTTGAGCTTTTAAAAATTATGAAAAAATACCTAGGAGCTTTAGAAAAATATTTTATCCTACTATAAAATTATTTTCATCATATCTAGCTTATAGAAAAATTTAGAACGGTTTTCGACAATGTTTCAACCAGTTTAGAAAATCAGAACGATCAAATTATTTCAGTAGAAAATGTAGCATTCTTTAACCAAGTATTCTTGTGTTGCAGGTATCAGTTCTTGTGCTCCAACGACCGTAGAAGCCCTGGAACCAGTTTCGGCTTGCTACGTCGATCTTGAAATCTGTAAGTCACGACTAATTCTAAAATTAGAAAATTAGATAAGTGTACCCGTATGAACTTAGGACACCACTATAGCCTCCGAACGGCTACTTGACTTGAACCGAACTAGAAACCTAATCTAATAGGAAAGTAATCAACTATAGATTCCTTTGCCAACTTTCAACTTTGGTGGTTGTTAAACACAAACATCAATTTGGGTAAATTGTGTGCTAACGAAACTACCACCCTTAAACCAACAAATTTTGTATTCCATGTTTGTTGGACTTATTTTTACCCTCAAATTTCTTAGCATCTGCTCTACTTTATTTTCTGGTTTTTAAACCAGGTGTCCTGGTTAACTATCATCGTGAACAAGGAATTGATAACATCTTGAAACAATACTAGACACCCCGAAATGTTGGACTTGTCTTTATCCTCACTTCGCTTGGCTAGCTTACTATGAAAAGAATGTCTGGCTTACTGGTTTTCAATAAGAAAGTCAACCAGTTGACTTGGTTTGACTAGCAACATGTGGAACAGCTTGTATCTTATGGAATATCGTGTAAAACATCTCGTGGAACATCATGAAAAGGAAATGTACATAGAACACTTGACACTTCACTGGGGTTTTGGGGTAACTCATAGTTTGCGAGAGTACGGGAGTGACTAGAGTTTTGTCTACCTGTCCTGTCGCCTGTGTTTCGGCGCCCTGTCCTGCTGCCTGCGTTTCGGCAAACCATCCTGCTGCCTGGGTTCCGGCATTCGTCTGGGTAGCACCCAGGCAAGAGACGAACTGAACGGTCACATATTGTACTCTCCGACTTGAGTCACGTAGTGTAGTTAATTTTGCACAGTCACTTTTACTTTACGCATCACAGTCACTTTTACTTTACGCATCACAGTCACCTTTACTTTACGTATTGCATGTACTTTACCTACTACACCTGTACAGTCACCAGTACTTTACCTGTCATACTTTTAGCTACAGAAGTAGTATGTTTTCACTTGTCTAGCCTGCTTCACACTTGCACTACCACCGTACAGTTGTTCTCTCTTTTCAGTTCAGTTTGCCTTTACTTTTCACTCTGATATGTTCGTACGTAGTTAATTTTGTCATACTTGTGCACTGCTTCTTTTCTATATTTAGAATTGTTGTGACTTACCTACGGTTCCATCTCTGTGGCACCGCAGACGATGTACATATGGAGGTAGATGCTCCTGAGCAAATAGCGCCAGAGTTCGACCGCAGCTTCCAGAGCTATTTTCAGTGTTGTGTACTTTATTCTTTCATGTATAATTATTGGGACATCTTGTACTGTATGGATTGTAATAATTGGACAGTATTTGAGTATTTTTGTACATCTCTGCATCGTGGCTATTTTGTTTTCACTGGTAACCTGCAGGACCTGCGCAAATATCAAATAAGTAACGGGCCCCCGAAAGCGGGTCGTTACATTGTACCTAAGGGACCTTGCAGAGTGGAAGCGGGCTGCACCATCTGGAGAGCCGTCATTTGGATAAGGGACGATGACCAGCCCCCACTTCCACTTCAGAATGCATTGCAGCAGGTCCAGTGCCAGTCTGAGGAGCCACATTTAGGCTCTTTTTCTTGCGACCCTATGGGATACCTAGCAGAGCAGGATATTCGGTTGCATGAGAGCCATGTAGAGGACATTGAGAGACTATATGTTGAGGATCAGGAGGAGATAGATGACATTGGAATGCCTGAGTCACATTGCATGTCTGATCCATTACCATAGCTAGAGGTGTGTGAGCTTCTTGGGTGGAATGCTGAGATGGTTTACTATAGTGGTATTCAGAAGGATAAGTGCACGGGATACATCCTATAGACTACATTAGAGCCTGAGCCCTCCCTCCCTACAGATTCAATTCAGGAGCCATTACTTCAGATACCTCAGGACATGCATCAGCTCATCATCCAGGACGATGATATTCAGGGTGGACCACAGAGTCCAGGGATAACTGCAGAGGCTATTACCTTCGAAGGCGAGGATGCGACAAGCGATAGTGACTGCGAGATAAGCTACATTGAACCTGCGCTGGCTTCTTCTCCACACTTTCCCCTACGGCCATTTCACCCTCATCCTGAGGAGTCGCATCAGCCAGGCGATAGCATCGCTATTCAGGAAAGTTCTCATCACACTTTTCCCTTCATTTCTGAATCTTAAGCTTCATTTCCATACATTTTAGATTCAGATTGTTGTCATACATATTCATATCCTTATATTTATTATGATGACACTTTTTGGACATCCTTCATTGGAAGTCAAATTTCTTTTCCTTGGATTGACACAACTTGTCTCCCGTAGGAACATGAGCATATTCTAGGGAGATGCTGGGAGCTGTGTTGCTAGGATCCAAGGAAGCTGGAGGAGCGTCGTTTCCAAATAAGCTGGCTGAGGAACGAAAGGATATGATAGAGCAGCTACCTCCACCATTACATATTCGGGATCCGCCTTTTGTTAAGGTGTATTCTTTCCTTTAATTAGTGTTAATAAAGTAAAATAAAAATTTTAGTTTAGTTTGCTTTTGCATGTTTGCTTTAGTATGCTTGTTTTCCCTCTAGCATCGTTGAATAGTATCTAGTTTCACTTCAATCATTGAGGACAATGCTCATTTCTAGTTGGGGGGAGTGAACTATGAAGTTGGATGCTAGTTTTGGGTAGTTTTGAAAATTTTGATGTTAATAAAAAAAATTCTCATTCGTCATCATCATCATTCATTTATTTTTGTGCATATATTTTTGGTGCCTCCATCTTGCCTCCATCACATTTCTTTTGCTTGGTCCATACATGCTTAATGCCATGCAATTTTTTCGGATTTTTATTTTGGTATTAAATTTATAAATGTTTGATTGGCATGGTTTAATTTCTTTTTCATTTTGGAGTCAAATATTAATATGCCATGTATGAAACTATTTTATATGTTGTGATACTCTCTTTGAAATAATTTCGGAATAGTTTGGTGTAAGTGATTGCATGAATTGGGATGAATGGCTTAGTTTTTGATTAGATAGGGTGTGTCCAATGGTTTATGTTTTATTTTCTCTAAGGAGTGGGTGGATGAGTTGATAACTAGTGTTGAGAATGAGAAAGAGAGCTTTAATAAGTGAATGTTTCTTCTAATTAAATTAAGTAGTCGGTGCCCCCACGAAACATTGGGAAGGACGCCAAAGATGAGATTTAGGGGATCATTCTTTCCATCTGCCTATATAGCGTTTTCGTGTGTATGCAAAGGTGGCCATGTTTGCATTTCATAGCATTATTGTGTGTATGCAAAACATAACCATAACCATACAAAAACAAAAGGAATACAGAAAAAGGAGAAAAGAAAAGAAAAAGAAAAAATGAATGAATAAATGAAAGGATAAGCTACATGAGTGATGCAATCTCAACTCCCACAACTTAAAAGAAATTTCTTTTGTTTTGGCCACTTCCTTGAAAATTGGAAATTATGACACTGTGATATATCCCAATGAGTTGATACTGTGCTTATTACTTTACTTTTCCTTGAATTAGATTGAAGAGAATGTCATTTGTTGTTTACTTTCATACATTGTGTACATTGGCTTTGAAATCAAAAATTTGTAGTATTCCATGATGATATCTTGAGTTTGGTGCATGTTTTTCATTTAATCCAAATTTATCGCTTATTTTGCTAGGGACTAGCAAAATGCTAGTTAGGGGGTGTGATTCATAGTGAAAAGTGTATATTTATACCACCTAACTACCCCCATTTTGTGCTAAATATTAGGCTTAATCTTGGTCTTTTGTGTATATGTTCACTTTATGTTTCATATATGGGCTTATTCTCATTCTTTGCACAAAACATCATCATATGGACTAATTTCTCCTTCTCCTATTTTACAGGTACTCCTGGGAGTATTGGGGATTTTTCAGAATTTTCTGGGATTTTTCTAGGATTTCTAGGTATTTTTGGTGAATTATATGGAGGAGTAAATGCAGTTTAAAGGGGTAAACTAATTTATATCTGGGGCGCCACGTGGCGCGATCACGCGGCGCCATGTGGCACCGATCCAGGGGGCCCTGCAAATTAATCTACAATGTAATAGAATGGCAGAAGCGGCAAACAAATGTATATTGTCCCCCCTGCAGAAGGTTGGCGACAAACTTGGGTCCTAGCTGGATGAGCTACCAGGCATCCTATGGTCGTACCGCACAACCTACAAAGCGTTGACCAGGGAGAGCCTATATATGCTCACATTCGGGATGGAGGCCATTGTTTCAGTAGAGGTGGGAGATGAGACTCTTCGGCTCAGATACTTCTATGAAGACATCAACATGGAAGGTCTCAACCTCAACATCGAGCTCATCAACGAAATAAGAGACCGAGCCCTTACTAACCTCGTCAAACATAGTAAGAGGATGGCTCGACACTACAACTACCGAGTAAAGAAACCGAGCTTTAGAGTCGGTGACCTAGTCCTCAAGGAAGCGACCTTCAAACCAGAGATCGCTCGCCGAGGGAAGCTCGCAGCAAAATGGGAGGGCCCATACGAAATTATTTACATTATCGGGCCAGCAACTTATATCCTTGCAACCATAGAAGGCGGCGAGCTACCCCACCCATGAAATGATGAGACTTGCTCAGATACTATCAATAGCTTTGTAAATATTAATGAAATTATCGTTTTTGTGTGCATACTCTCAGATATTGTCATCTCCGTTTAAGAAATTTCGGCTCTTCTCCGAGGTTAAAAGCATCCTCACAAAGGTCGACCGTATCCTAGAATGCTCCAACAAACACGAAAGGACGTGATATATAAGGTAATGGAGCAAGGGTAGACCTCCGAAGGGCTAGGTCCAAGCTAAGGCTCGTGCCCTCCCCTCCCTCAAATTCCAGGCAAGCTTACGAGCTTCACCCTAGATAGGCTCCAGAGGGCTAGGGCCGAGCTACGAGCTCGCACCCTCACCTCCCTCAAATTCTGGGGCAAGCTTATGAGCTTCGCCCTCGATAGGCTCCGGAGGGCTAGGGCCAATCTACGGGCTCGCACCCTCTCTTCCCTCAAAGTCCGGTGCAAGCTTACGAGCTTCGTCCTCGATAGGCTCCAGAGGGCTAGTGCCGATCTACGGGCTTGCACCCTCCCCTCCCTCAAATTTCGGGGCAAGCTTATGAGCTTCGCCCTCGATAGGCTCCAGAGGGCTAGGGCCAAGCTACGGGCTCGCACCCTCACCTCCCTCAAATTCTGGGGCAAGCTTATGAGCTTTGCCCTCGATAGGCTTCGGAGGGCTAGGGCCGAGCTACGGGCTCGCGCCCTCCCCTCCCTCCAATTTCGAGGTAAGCTTACAAGCTTCGCCCTCGATAGGCTCCAGAGGGCTAGGGCCGAGCTACGGGTTCGCACCCTCCCTTTCTCAAATTCCGGGGCAAGCTTACGAGTTTCACCCTCGATAGGCCCTGGAGGTCTAGGGCCGAGCTACGGGCTCGTACCCTCCCCTCCCTCAAATTCTGGGGAAAGCTTACAAGCTTTGCCCTCGATAGGCTCCAGAGGGCTAGGGCCGAGCTACGGGCTCGCACCCTCCCCTCCCTCAAATTCCGGGGCAAGCTTACGAGCTTCGCCCTCGATAGGCTCCGAAGGGCTAGGCCGAGCTATGGGCTTGTATCGTCCCCTTTCTCAAATTCTGGGGCAAGCTTACGAGCTTCATCATTGATAGGCTCTGGAGGGCTAAGGCCGAGCTGTTGGGGATGTATGCCCTGAGTTCATTTGTATTTGATGCAAATGTATTTTAACATTAAATATATGAATTATTGCATATGATGCAATAGAAAATAATATTGAAATACATATGAAATTGTTTGCAAGCGTATTTTAAAGGCATAGAAATGAAGAGGATTTTCCTGTGAAAGTCACAGAGAAAACCACGCTCAAATCGGAGTTCAAACGAGTCCAATAAGTCTATTTAAAAGGAGTTTCAAATAGAGCACCAGAAAGCCCAGTCAGATTGAAGCCCATTAGTTTATTGGAAACAAAAAAAGAGGGTTTTTAATGTGTGGGACCCAGCCCAAATGGGGTTGGGTCAAAGGCAAAGAGGAGCCCTTTTTTTGGGGGGGATTGGAGATTGGACGGACCTGCAGGGTGCCTCCGGTGCGCTGCAAGGGCGCGTGGCTGGCATGTGCCCGCGACTGCGCCCCCTTGGGCTGTGAACGCTTCCTGATAGTGGGGCCACTTGTGGGCCCCACTCTAGGGTCCGAACCCTTTGAAGTTTTTTCTGCTGATGGCTGTTTTATTTTCGAAATACAAGTGTTTGGGCTAACTTTGGGACTACGCTTGAGGGTTCAAATGAAGTCGAAATTGAGCGCCGTTTGTTTCTATGCGTTCATCGTTCAGTGTTCTTTGAATTGATAGGTTGTACCAATTACAAAGCTCAATGATGAGGGAGCAACAATTTTCTAAAGATTGCCTTCATGTTAGGCAAATTTAGTTAATTTTCCCACTCTATATCTTTAGTCCCACATCGGATATGATGAGAAGGGGAGGGGTCAGCTCCCTATTTAAATAGGGGCCAACACTCTCCTTGAAAACGTGCACCAAGTCTCCAAATCTGAGAAGCTCCTAAAAGTTTGGAGCACGCTCAGATTAAGACTTAAATAAATTATTCACTCTCTCCCTAAATTCTTCTTTGCTCCTGATTGGGCTTTAGCAAAGCTATGAAGGAGCTCTGATTGGATCCGAAGTCTTGACGGAGGATCCACTCAAGGTGAAATCTTCTTCGACGTGTGGTTGGCTCGGCGACAAGGGTGTTGCTTGCCTCGGGACACAGCGCGGTTTTAGAAGTGGTTCAGCTCGGGACGAGGAGCGACTCAGGACGCGGTTCGTCTTTGGAGAAGCAGCGGGGTGGGCGAAAGAAATGTTATTGAAAACGATGCTTCGTATTCTGCAGAAACGAAGTGAAAGGTATGTATTTTAAATTATTAGCCTGCATTTATAATTGCAAATAGGTTGATAGATCTATCCTTAGGGGTTGGTCGGACCCAACCCCCGAATTGTAGAGATCTTGGATAGAGTTGTTTGTTGGTAGAAACGATTTATGAACTTCGTGTTTGATGAAAACAAACATGTGTGAACGTTTTTAACGTGTGTGTTAAGTGTTTCAAGAATAGCTAGCATGTGGATACTCAATGGGAGTCTTGGTCAATATGATGGGAATGAGGAGACAATCTACTTGGTTTGATTCATACCAATTAGAGCCTAATTCTAAATCTCAATTTGAACCAAGTTCAAACTTCAAACCCCTTAGCAAATCCTCCTTGCAATAGGAATCCCTCTAGCCGCACACAATCCAAGCCTTTGGATTCACTATTACCGCACCAACCCTAGATCCTATCATATATAAATAACAAGAAACCAAAGAAAGAAAAGGGTGGTGGCCCAAAAATCCCAAAGGCAAAACGCAAGTCACAAGCCAAATTCTCTCATGGTCGTAACCTAATCAATGAGCCTAAATTCCAAACACAACCGCAAATTTTAACCCTAGGAGCAAATCATCAAAAGCCAGCAGAATTTTTTTAATAGCCTATCTTAAAAATTCCCAAGAGCTGTGCGCAAACTTTTTGAGAGAAAAAAACTCAGTCGCAATTTCTCCCATCTTCAATCCTAGCAAGCCGCACCTCTCACATTGAGAATCTCCAGGAGTTCTTCCCTTTGAATCTCCCCTTGAGCACATGGCCGCAATCTCTCATCAAAAAAACCCCAAGCACAGCCTTTTTTTTCAATCTTCAACACACAAAAAACCTCCTTCAAACAAATCTCTAAGAGAAAACCATGTCATTCTCCCAAAAATAATACACAGGCCACCAGATTATTTTTTGTTGGTTCTCTCCTACTTGCTTCAAAATTCCAAGGTTCCCATTGCAAATTCTTTAAGCTGCAGAAATTTTTGATAATAGCTGGCCGACATCTTTGACCAAGAACTTGCAATTAAAAACACCAAGAGCCTCTCAATCCCAAAGATTGCCGAAATTATCAATTGCCTATTTCCTCAAGCTACCATAATTCTCTCTTGATTTGTTCTTTGACAACCGCAACTTTTGACCCACAACTCCCCATACAATTTCAAAGTCTGTTGCACGTTTCAACTAGCAAGAAGGCTGCTGCAAGTTTGGTTTAAGAAGAGGAGGAGGCCGCAAGTTTCCTAGAGGAGTATCCTACAATGCCGTGACTTCAGAGGGGACTACTACATGTCAGATTGCTTCTGGCCACGCGCTGAACGACAAAGACACCAACGCCATCACAACCGAGTGATTTTAAACTCTAAACTTTATTTTATGTGTGATTTGGTGTTGTGATCTTTGTAGAACTATTTTATTATCTTTTTGAGTACTTGGCTAGTTGGGACTAGCCAAGAGAGAGCTTTACTAGGATTGTTATTATTTGGGCACTTTGGTGAGTGCAGGTACTGAGAGCCAGGTGAGTGTAGAGTTGGTGCTCAAGCTACAGGTTGTACCAGTTAACTTTAATAATCTAGTATTGCTTTTGGGGGCTGGATGTAGATCGTTGGGACGACCGAACCAGTGTATATCGCATGTGCATGCTGTGACTGCTGTACTACACTCTGCGTCTGATTGATTATGCTATAACTGTATGAGATTTCGTATGGGTTACACGAATATTTTTATAAGCCTATTCACGCCCCCTCTAGGCTTGATCCAGATCCAACAAGTGGTATCAGAGCCAGTTTAGCGGATCTAGCCTAGTTAACCATGTCTATGAAAATGTCTGATTCTGCTTTTATCGAGGGTCAGTTTATTTCATGTCCCCCTAAAGTTCAGCGGTGTTGATTTTGCTTATTGGAAAACTAAGATGAGGATATACTTAGCTGCTGTTGATTATGATGTGTGGAGCATTGTGGAAAAAGGTTATAAACATCCCACTATTAAAATTGAAGATAATGAAATGATAAAACCAGAAGATAAGTGGGATGATCATGATAAGAAACGTTTTTCTTTAAATAATAAAGTTATGAATGCTCTGATTTGTTCTTTAGATAAAGATGAGTTTAACCGTATATCTCAATATCAAACTACGCAGGAAATTTGGCATACTCTGGATGTTACTCAAGAGAGTACATCGCAGGTAAAGGTGTCGAGGCTTGCATTGCTCAGCACTGAATATGAAAGCTTCCGCATGCTTCCATCAAAGTCAATTAAGGAGATGTTTGCGAGGTTCACAGACATCGTCTACAAATCTACCTCTTTTGGAAAGCCGTACTCTAGTCTGGAGCAAATTAGAAAGATCTTGAGAGCGTTGCCTAGCTCCTTCTCCCATAAGATTACAGCTATTCAGGAAGCGAAAGGTTTATCGCAGATGAAAGTAGAAGACCTGATAGGGAATCTGATGTCCCATGAGCTGGAGCTGTAGAGCATTGAACTTAAGAGAGAAAGATGAAATTAAACTTCAAAGGCACTAGCCCTTCAGGATAAGGAGGATGAAGAAGGAGATGAAGATGATGTTTTTTGGCTGAGAAGCTTCATGAAATATATCAAAACAGGCAATGAGAGATCAGAGATGTGAAAAAGGTTTAATCGCTCTAACAAGTTTAATTCTGCAAATAAATTTTCTGAGCAGACTACTACTGATCCTGTTATATGTTTTAAATGTAAAAAACAGGGACACTTCATGAAGCAATGCCCTCAATCAAAGAACAATGCTGCGGATCAAAAAGGGAAATCTCTAGTGCTAACATTGGATATGGACAGCGAGGATGAATCTCAAGAGGAAGTTGTGCACTCCTTCATTTGCCTGATGGGAGAACTCGATGAGGTACAAACTTGCACCAAAGCTAAACTATTTGTAAAGAAATGGAAAAGGAAATTCAAAGCTTGGAATCAAATGTAAATTTACTTGAATCCCATGTAGAAAAGTTTAAATGTGCTAATTTTGAATTGCAACAAGACAATTATAATATGTCATTAGAAGTTGATGAAATAAAAGAAATGCTTGCTGCATGTAACTCTACTATTAGCTCTTTGAAAAAGGGAAAATTTAGTATGCATGCTGAAACTGAATGTCTTAATTACTCTACTTTGCTTAGAGATATTAGCATTTTTAAATAAAATATGATTAAGCTAGAAGTTGAAAATGAATCGCTAAATGAGAAGATCTGCATGCTAATCAATGAGAACAAAGAGCTTGAAAAGAAGATTGTTAATCTGAAAAAGAGTGAGGAAGAGAACAAAAAGGCCTTTATTAGTAAATGTACCATGCTTGTTAATGAGAACATGTTCTTAAAATCTAAAATATCTGATCTTGAATTGTCTATTAAAAAATTTGGTGTTGAAAAGAATTCATTAGACATAATTCTAGGAAATCAGTTACATGGAAATAATAGGCGTGGTTTGAGCTAAGGAAATATAATTGATGAATGTCATAGAATTAATAGAAAGTATAAAAAAGAAACTGGTGTTGGAAGAGGTATGTTTGCTAAATGTTATACATGTGGTGGTGTTGGTCATGATTATTATAATTGCAAGTATATGAACACCAACATTAAATTTAAGCAAATTTGGGTTCCAAAGGGTAAAGTGACTAACACCAGTGGACCTATTTGGATTCCTAGGTCACACATATCTTGTTCTTACTATGTGTAGGTACATGGCACGGCTAAGGGACACCAGTGTGTTTGGTACTTAGACTCTGGCTGCTCAAGACACATGACAGGTGATAGCGAAAAGTTCCTCAGCCTTGTAAAGCATGAAGGAGGAAGTGTTACTTTAGGGGACAATGAAAAATGCAAGGTAATTGGTAAAGGTGTTGTAGGTAACGACACCTTTCATCTTTCAGATGTCCTATGGGTTGACAAGATTAAATGCATGTTGGATATGGACGACATGTATACACCCATGAGGGGATGTATGAGGGTATACTGACCTCAGATGTCGCGTGCATGAAAGCATGTGCGAAGGAAACCTTTTCATGTGTGAAAAGGACCACTCGATAAGTGGAAAAAGGCACATTATAAGTGCATAAAGGCACTTGATAAGTGCAGGAAGAAGAGGATAAGCAAGTGTATTAATATAAGCTAAAAAGCTTATATATGGTTATTTCCTACAATAACTACCCCTAAAGCCTATAAATAAGACCCAAGGGTAAGGCATTTTAGGCTAATCCTTCATGCCATAAGTTTGCATAAGGCAATCTTTTTCCTCTTCTCCCTTCCATCAAGTTCTTCTCCTAAAGTTAGATTTAGACGGTGGAAATGCTGCTTCGATCCTCTGTGACGAAGTACTGACCATTGTGGCGAATCCGAGGGCAAAGTTCAGAGACTACGGCGAAGCATACACTAACGTAAGTTCTCCTTCGATCCTCCATCATCGCATGATGGGTTCCCACATTGGTATCAGAGCCATACGGGTTCGCTCCGGTCTCACCGATGAATGACGTGTTGTCTCTTTCACGAATGAGTTTCCTTCCATTATGGATATGGTAGGAGCGCATAGAGACAAAGAGCACGCCAAAAGTTGTTCTTTTCACGTTAGGGTCTTTTGTCATTACGGATATGGCAAGAACTCTTCGTGACGGGAAGATCTGACCGTTCATCTCGCCAAACTCACACTCTTCATGGATGCTGAGTCTCCATTCAATAGGGAATATGAACTCTCTTCATGTGGAGCGTGAAGTTTGCGGTCTTAAAGGTATGTTATTTTTTTGGCACACAGCCATTGAAATATAACTACTTTCTCGATGAACGGGTGTCTCATCAGAGAAGATGGAAGTTACAAACTTCTCATCGGAGAAGAAGATCTTTGGTGCATGGCTATGCACCCCCTCCCATTGGGAAGGGGGTTGGCTTCGGCCAAGAACCACCATGACCACCACCCCATAGGGGGAGGGTGTGCGGCCGGACTCCAAGGAGGCCGGTCGGCCAGCCACCCTGGCCGGCCAGGGCCTAGGTCAGGGCCAGGCCCTGGTCGGCCCTGGCCTGGCCTCTGCTAGGGCCAGGGCCGGCTATGGCAGAGACCAGGGCCAGGCACCCTGGCCTTTGCCAGGGCTATGGCAGGCCCTGGCCTCTGCCAGGGCCAATGCCGGCGCTGGTAGAGGACTAGGCAGGGCGTCCTGGCCACTGCCAGGGCCAGGGCTGGCCCTGGCAGAGGCTCCCTAGCCTCTGCCAGGGCCTGGCCAGCCCTAGCCGAGGCCAGGGCTGGCCAGAGGGCGCCCTGGCCTCCGGCCAGGGCCTGGCTGGCCCTGGCCGGCCTTCGACAGGGCCTTCGGCCAGGGCCTGGCAGGCCGAAGTCCAGGGCCTGGCCGGCCCTGGCCAAGGCCAGGGCCATGCCAGAGGCCGCCCTGGCCTCTGTGGCCAGGGCCCTGGCCTCTGTGGCCAGGGCCCTGGCCTCTGTGGCCAGGGCCCTGGCCCTGGCCGGCCTCGGCCAGGGGCCCTGACCGGCCTCGGCCTGGGGCCCTAGCCGAGGGGCCAGGGCCCCTGACCGGCCTCGGCCTGGGGCCCTGGCCGAGGGGCCAGGGCCCCTGTCCGGCCAGTGCCCCTGTCCGGCCAGCGCAGAGGCCCTGGCCGAGGGGCCAGGGCCCCCTGGCCGGACCTGGGACAGGGCAGAGGCCCTTGTCGAGGGGCCATGGCCATGCCGAGAAGGCCCAGACCTGCCAAGCCAGGACCGCCGAGCCCCGGCCTCGACCAAGGTAATGGAGGGGGGTCTGCATGGCCGGCCCATACGGGACCGGCAGTAGTTGCATACGGAAAAACCCCATAAAAGGGGGAATACGGCCTTGGCACGACCACGGCTCGACCCCGGCAATGGCCGGGGAAGACCACTACCTCACACTGCAAAATACGTTTGCAAAATACGTTTTCAAAATACGTTTTCAAAAACGCTTTTCCGCTGCAAGTACTATACGAGTACTATTGTTTGATAAAGTGATGGGAAAATATTGAAAGTTGTTCTAGATGGTGATTGGAATCGTAGAGACCTTTCCGATTCTAGAGCAACATCTTCAATATTTTTCGAAAATAACTTATCAAATGAAAACTTTATGCAATTTTTTTGATCTAACTTGTTTTATGTCTCTTGCAGCATTTTAAAACTGAAATGTCTTCCACTGCTAAGAACATCGTCGCTGAGTTAAACAAAGGTGAAAAACTCAACGGCGATAATTACAAGCTATGGTCCATAAAGATACAATATGTTCTAGAGGAGCAAGATGTGCTCGAAACTCTGAAGAACATAATGATTGAACCTGAGTTAGGCACTACGGCCCAACACAGAAGAGACAAGGAAGCTTTCGATGCTTGGTCTTGGAAGAACAAGATTGCTCGTATTTTGTTGCTGTCAAGTATGGCAGACGACATAATGCGGATCTTTCGAGAACATGACCTAGCTATGGACATATGGTCCAAGCTAGAGGAGAAGTTTGGTGGCACTTCGGTGACCAAACTTCGCTCTTTAACTATAAGATTCGATTCGTACAAAAAGCGTCGAGATCATTCCATGGGAATGCATCTGCGACACATGGCGAATCTTATTTCAGAGTTAAAGGATGCAGGTCATGTGCTCACTGATGAGCAACAAATCCAAGCGGTCATACGTTCCCTACCAATCGAATGGGAACAAAGTAAGATGCATCTCACTCATAATGAGAGCATCAAGAATTTCAGCGATGTTTCAAAGCACCTCGAGTTAGAGGAAGAGTGGCTTGCGGCTGCCAAGTCAAGTGCAGAAGTGCACATGGTTGCTAGTTCCTCACACGGGGGAAAGAAACGTAAACATCACTCAAAGTTTGCTCATGACCAGCAAAAGCAACCAGTGTCTACCAAGAAACCCAAACAGAAGGGTGGGAACAAGAAATGACACAAGAAGAAAGACTTGAAGAGGATCAAGTGCTTCAAGTGCAACAAGTTAGGTCACTATGCCCGTTCATGTACGGATGGAGGTGACAAGGTAACTTGTAACAATACTAGTTACATATGTGTTTCTAGTTCAATATTTCTTGTAGAATCTAATCCATTTTGGATAATTGATTCAGGTGCCACCGACCACATAGCAAGGGACAGACGGTCCTTCGTGGAGTATCACCGGATACCCCAAGGAACAAAGTGGATATATGTAGGAAACAACACACGTGTTGAAGTGAAAGGCGTTGGGACGTGCAAGCTAGTCTTGGACAACGGCCGCACTATCTTACTACATGATGTCCTCTTCGCTCCAGATATTCGAAGGAATATTATATCTGTGGTTGTCTTAATGGGTCTTGGTTATAGTTGGTTTTTTTCATGATTGTAATGTTGATTTGTCTTATAATAATGCTGTAATTGGTTCTGGGTATGTTTTCAAAGGATTCATTGAATTAAATACTATGTACGATTCCTCTATTTTTAAAGAAAATTTCCTTGTTACAAATTCTTCGATTAATGAATCTGATGTAATTTGTTGGCACGCAAGGCTTGGTCACATTGGACCAACACGTATGGATAGACTTTCCAAACGTGACCTTCTATCCAATGTTTCAAAGGTCGAAATGTCGACTTGCGAACATTGCCTTGTAGGGAAATCTTGTCGCAAGCCATTTGGAACCGGCACAAGGGCCGAGGTTCCATTACAGCTAATCCATTCGGACATATGTGGTCCAATGAATGTCAAGACAAGACGCGGGAAGTCCTACTTCATCACTTTTATTGATGACTTCACCCGATTCGGACATATCTATTTGATATCCCACAAAAGTGAAGCATTAACATGCTTTAAAAACTATATGAGTTTAGTGGAAAATCAATTAGATCGTAAGATTAAGGTCTTGCGAACCGATAGAGGCGGTGAATATCAATTAGCAAGTTTTAAGGAACTTTGTGATGAAAAGGGCATAGTTCATCAGGTAACTATGCCTTATACTCCTCAACAAAATGTTGTTGCTGAAAGGAGGAATAGGTGTCACGACCCGCTTCCCTAAAATGGAGGCGAGACGTGAAAAGGTCCGCACGAGAGTGGAGCTGTGAAGCCCCAAACCCGATAAGCGTCAATAAAACATAAGCAGGTCCCTGTAACCACAAACGGAACAACAATAATAACATAAGGAGAGATAGAAATAAAATTCTCACATCTCATAATGTCCAACATGAAAATAAGTCCAACATCCAGAAAAGCCACCAGGCTAAAAGAAAGAGTCTAAAGGCCCAGAACAAGGCCAACAAAACCGACAACGTAACAAAGTATAGGTGCTACGCACCGACAACAAAACAGCAGTCTAAACAAAAGGAAAACACAACGAAGACACTAGGACTGGTCCCCAGTGTCCACGTACTCCCCGTCGAACACAAGCTCGGGCTCGGCGTCAGCAAACACCTCGTCCTCAACAAGGTACTCAGGCTCGGGATCTAACATGTGTCACCCAAAAGAGTAAAGGGGCACATGTCAGCAAGTCTAAAAGACTTGGGCAAGGAAACTGAAAGTAAGGCAACTAGCAACCTAGCAGTTTTAGTATGCATGACATGGAAGTTATAACATGAGTGCACAAGCAAGACATGGTGAACAATAAGTACAAGAGAACAATTATCGGGACAAGACAAGAGTAGCCAAGCTACTAACAATCTCAATCAATTCACTATTTATGTTTCACTGTTGTTTGTAGATGTTTACGCCTTACAGCTGAATGGTATAGCATTCACACTGATTGGCCGCTTAACACTACCCCACCCCAGAGTTTACGCCTTACAACTGCAGTTGCTGATCAGGCAGACCCCCAGTTGAATGACAGCTTAACTCTTACCCCGTCCCACACGTAAACAAGCCAGGGTCCCTGTACATGAGCCCAGTAAATGAGCCAGGGTTGCCCCGCACGGGAGCTTGTTTTCCTAGTTCACAATTCAATATCGAGCGTTGGGGTTAGTAACTCATTATGCTCGCTTCTGGTCACGAGCCAGGAAACACAAGTATTGTAGCGATGCTACGCAATCACGGGATCACTTAAAGAATGCAATGACATGACAATTAATTTGCGTACCGTTAATGGATTTTAAACATGACATGGTAATTGTGCAACATGATAAATGTCGGATCTAGCTTCGTTGTCAAGCTAGTTCCTAAATTTGCGCCTAGGCGAGTATCATTTCGTCGCCTAGCCTCTTTTACGCCTACAACAAGCAAATGGCCTAAAACATGGCCTAAACCCTAAGTGGCAAGTTTCACTTGCCTAGCACCGGGGATGACGATCACGAAGGTTCGTCTCGCGGATGCTAATCTACGGGGAAACAATCATCAAAACAACATTCATTTCATTAGGGTTTCATAAAAACACAATAGGTTATGAAAACATCAAGAGATCGATTTCTTACCGTGAGGAGGCGGAAGAAACACTCCGGAGAACCTAGGGACCAGATCTGGAAATGAATGGAGAAGTTTGGAGAACTAGGGGGTTTTGGGGGATTTTGGGGGTTTGATGAAGATTTGTGGAAGATGAGAGGTTGAATGTGTTGAGGGAGGGTTTAGATGATGGAGGATGAGCTTGGGATGAAGGAATAAGGGTTTAAGGAAGAAGGGGGCTCAATGGGGAAGAATTTAGGGTTTTAGGTCGTGAGGGAGGAGAAGAAAACGTTTGGAGGGGTATTTATAGAGATTGGTGGCGGCTAGGGCAAAACTAGGGTTTCCTGCACTGCTTAGTCGGTCAAAGAACAACTGTTGACCGACTAGTTTGAGAACTAGTCGGTCGGTTGACCAACGCAGACCGACTAAGTGTAAACAGTAGCTCCAGTCGAAAACCTGAACTAAGAGTTAGTCGGTCCGAGAACAACTACTGACAGACTAGTTTGGCATCTAGTCGGTCGACGGACGTTCTTGGACCGACTAAGAGTAAACAGTAACTCGACTGTACAGAAGAACCAAGAATTAGTCGGTCTGAGTACAAAACTTAACCGACTAGTTTGACAACTAGTCGGTCGAAAGATGAACTTAGACCGACTAAGAATGAACAGTACTGATTCCTAAAATTAGTAAATGAGTTAGTCGGTTAAAGAAGCATTGTCGACCGACTAGTTTGCAACCTAGTCGGTCAACCAACGTTCTTAGACCGACTAACGACAAATAGTAACTCCTGAGAAATTTAGAAAGCAAACTAGTCGGTTCAAGAAGGTTTGCCGACCGACTGGATCGTCATCTAGTCGATCGGTGCCCCTTCTTACACCGGCTAATGAGCACCAAAAGTTCCGATATGGAGCGCGGAGCTCCGGGATCGATTCCTAAGTCTCCTAGGCTTGATCTAACAGTAAGATACGACGTTATGAAGCCCGTCATGAATGACTTACTCTGAAATCGACGATGCTAAGGAAGAAACGAGAAAACACGACGAAACGATCGAAAATGAAAGTCACGGAGAAGAAAACCACACATGAGGAGAAAATCCACCAAAACATATATTATAAAATAATAAATCCAGATACATGAAAACCAGTCGTTACATCCTCCCCAACTTAAGAAAAATTCCGTCCTCGGAATTTCCAAACACTTACGTGTCCGGAAACAAAAGTGGGAAACGCTCTCGCATCTCATCCTCATTCTCCCAAGTAGACTCTCCAGGTGAGCCGTGTCGCCACATCACCCTCACAAGATTGACAATCTTGTTCCGAAGCGATTTCTGACGCCTGTCCAGAATCTGCACTGGATGCTGGTCATATGTCATATCGGGGCGAACGGTAATCTCCGAAAAATCCACCATATGAGATGGATCGCCAATGTATCGACGAAGCTGCGACACATGGAAAACATTGTGAACTCCCTCCAAAGATGGCAGCAAGGCTAAGCGATAAGCTACCTCGCCAACCCTCTCCAAAATGTCAAACGGTCCAATGTATCGCGGGCTCAACTTTCCTCTCTTCCCAAAACGAATCACACCGCGATTCGGGGAAATCTTCAAGAACACATGGTCGCCCGGCTGAAACTCCAAAGGACGACGTTTAGCATCCGCCCAATGCTTAAAACGGTCCTGAGCAATTCTCAACCTCTCCCGAATGTTCCTGACAATATCCACGGCCTCCACGATCATCTCAGGTCCCAACAACTCCCGATCACCAACGTCATCCCAACTCAATAGCGATCGACATTTCCTCCCATAAAGAGCGGCGAAAGGCGCCATGCCAATACTCGCCTGGAAGCTGTTGTTGTAAGAGAACTCCACCAAGTGTAGATGGTCCTCCCACGAACCCTTGAAATCCAACATGCACGCCCTCAGCATGTCTTCCAAAATCTGAATCGTCCTCTCGGACTGACCATCCGTCTGCGGATGGTACGCCGTGCTGAAACTCAGACGCGTACCCAAACTTTTCTGCAAACTTTGCCAGAACTGAGATGTGAACCTCATGTCTCTGTCCGACACGATACTCATGGGGACCCCGTGAAGTCGCACGACCTCCTGCACGATTCACGTTACATCACTATCCAAACTAGGAAAAGGAAATAAAGACGGAGTGTAAAAGAATTTTACCTCCATATATCTCCTCGCTAGAGCCTCAGTGGACTGTCCCACTCGGAACGGAATAAAGTGCGCAGATTTGGTCAATCGATCTACGATCACCCAAATCGCGTCATTCTGCTTCGGACTCCGAGGTAGTCCAGTCACGAAATCCATAGTGATGTTTTGCCATTTCCACTCCGGAATCGGAAGTGGTTGTAGCAACCCGGCCGCACGCTGATGCTCCGCCTTCACTTGCTGGCAAACCAAGCACTTGGCTACACTCCGAGCCACACACCTTTTCATGCCATGCCACCAAAAATTTAGACAAAGATCCTGGTACATCTTGGTGCCACCAGGATGCACAGAATATGGCGAACTGCGTGCCTCCACCATCAACTCCTCTCTGATATCCCCAGCTGGCACACACAACCTGGCTCCAAACCTCAGCGAGCCACCCTCATGAATCAAAAAGTCAGTCCGCAGACCGGCTTCCACCTGCTCCCGAATCTTCACCAGCTTCGGATCCTCAGCCTGGCCAGCCTTAATCCGATCCACGATCGTCGACTGTACCTTCATATACATCAAGGATGAAACCTCCCCAGGACGGACAATCTCCACTCCAGACTCGCAAAAATCCAGCTGCAATCTCCACTGTGAGGTCAAAATCATCACCGCTGGAAGCCTACTCAGCGCATCAGGAACCACATTCACCATGCCAGGGTGAAACTGCAAATCAATCTCATAATCCGTCATAAGCTCCAACCATCGACGCTGTCGCATGTTGAGCTCCTTCTGAGTAAAAATATACTTCAAGCTTTTGGGATCGGTGAAAATCTTCACTTTCTCACTCAGCAGGAAGTGCCTCCAAATCTTAAGAGCAAACACAACGGCAGCCAACTCCAAATCATGCGTCGGGTAATTCTTCTCATGAACCTTGAGCTGACGAGACGCATACGCCACAACATGCCGGTGCTGATGCAACACACAACCGAGACCCTTGCTAGAAGCATCGCAAAAGATCTCAAATCCACCGCTGCGATCGGGCACAACAAGAATAGGGGCAGTCGTCAACCTCTCCTTCAGAATGCCAAAAGCATTCTCACAATCACCCGACCAAACAAAAGGTACATACTTCCGCGTCAATCTGGTCATTGGCTCAGCAATACGGGAAAAGTCCTTAATGAAACGCCGATAGTAACCAGCAAGTCCAAGGAAACTCCGAATCTCAGACACAGACGACGGAACAGGCCACTCTCTGATGGCCCTAATCTCCTCGGGGTCCACTGAAATTCCATCTACAGTCACCACATGCCCCAGAAAAGCAACTCTGTCCAGCCAAAACTCGCACTTCGAAAACTTAGCATACAACCGATGCTTCCTCAAAATCTCCAACACCGTCCTTAAGTGCGAGGCATGCTCTTCCTTCGACTTCGAATAGATCAGAATGTCGTCAATAAAGATAAAGACAAACTTATCCAAAAAGTCGTAGAAAATCAGGTTCATCAGATTCATGAAAACTGCGGACGCGTTAGTTACGCCGAAAGGCATAACCACAAACTCATAGTGTCCATACTTCGTCCTGAACGTTGTCTTCGGAACATCTCCCTTCTTCACCTTCAACTGATGGTAACCACTCCTCAAATCCAATTTAGAAAACACCCTCGAACCTCCAAGCTGATCAAAAATATCATCGATGCGAGGCAACGGGTATTTATTCTTGATGGTCACCACATTCAACTCCCGATAGTCCACGCACATGCGACGCGAACCATCCTTCTTCTTCACCAACAACACCGGTGCTCCCCACGGAGACACACTAGGATTGATATAACCTTTCTGCAAAAGCTCATCCAACTGCTTCCTCAACTCTTCCAATTCTGCATGTGCCATACGATACGGCGCCTTCGAAATCGGCTGCGCACCTGGAATAAGATCAATAGAAAATTCTAGAGCTTGATCAGGTGGCAAACCAGACATCTCCTCGGGAAAGACGTCACCAAAATCTCGCACCACAGCTGGCCACTCCAACTCCATCTGCATGGCCACAACCTCCACCGGTCTGGCCCGAAATCTGACATGACGAAGCGAACTGCTACTTCGACTGAACTCGAATACTGGATGTCTGGGAATCTCGAACACCACCTTCTTTCTCCTGCAGTCAATCGTATCATAGAAGCTCGCAAGCCAGTCCATCCCAAGAACTGCATCATAGTTGATGATGTCGTGGACAATGAAATCAGCGAAAAGCTCATGTCCACAGACCACCAATGAGCAAGAATTGCAACCACGATGCACCGAGACCACGCCATTCCATGTAACGATATTCCAACTCTTGGGAAGAGGGGACGTCGACAAGGAATGCCTCTCCACGAAGCTCCAAGAAATAATGCACATCGATGCACCAGAGTCAAAGAGGACTCGTGCAGGAAATGTGCACACCAAAACCACACCTAACAAGCAATTAACAATCAAACCCTAGTCTAGCAAACAACCATGTTCATGCAAACAACACAATCTAACATTCAAACCAGCTAGGAAAGTAATAGCTAGATTGTGGATTACCTGCGATAACCTCATCCACAGCCTCGATCTCCACAGCGGTCATCAGAAAAGCCTGCCTCCTCGGCAGAACAGCCCGCTGAAAAGCCTGCCTCTGTGGAACAAGAGCTGCTCCACGACCAGCAGGAACAGACGCTCACTGCTGTAACGGCTGTGCTGTAACAGGCGTCCGCCGCAGCTGACCCGCATGCCGTCAATCCTTCGCGACATGGGAAGCATCACCACAAACCAGACACTGGCCCAAAAACTTCCGGCACTGTTCCTTGATGTGGCCAGGCTTGCCGCAGAAATGGCAAGTCTTCAGAATAGGCCCTCCTGGCCTCTTAAACTGAGCTGGCTGATTAGGCTTGAAACCAGGCCTAACCACCGCTCTGGCCTGCTCCATAGGCCTCTTCCCAGCACCAGAAACATGCCCTCTCCTCTGACTCAGGTTCAGCTCCTGCCTCCTGGTAGCGACCAAAACCTTCTGATAAAAGTCCAGATCGGAGGAAGACACAAAACTCTGGAGCTCCAAAGCAAGTCCCTGCAGGAACCTCTGAGCCCTCTCATCAGCATCCTGCACCATCTTCGGTGCGAACCGACTCAGCCTAGTGAACTCCTGGTGGTACTGGTCCACCTTCAAGCTCCCTTGCTTCAGATCAATGAAGCGCTGCAGCATCTCCTTCTTCGCAGCCTTCGGAAAGAATTCCTCATCAAACCTGGACTTAAAGGTAGCCCAAGCTATCGGCTCCACCAACATCTTCTCTTCCGCATCCCACCAGTTCCGAGCATTATCCTTGAGTTGCCTCTTCGCCAAATCAACCCATCCAGCCGGGGTGATCTTGGCCATCTTCAAGTTATCCTCTATGTTTCGAATACACTCATCGGCAGCCAGAGGACCCTCAGACCCATCAAAATATGCGGGACCCAGCTCCTGAAATTGCTTCGCTCCCGGCTCAGAGCGAGGGGCATCCGGAAGAGCCCGGGCAGCTCGAGCAAGTGGAGCATTCTAGACTTGCAGGAGCACGCCCTGCTGCACTTGCATCATCTGGAGCATCATCCGCATCATCTCACCATTGGTGGGTTCCCACTCAGGCTCCTCATCATGAGGGAGCGCACCACTACCTCCACCACGGGTGAATCGCCTTCCTGCCATCTAATGACACAGAAAATGAAGCAGATTAGACTCATAGCTTATGACTCGGACGTCGAACTTAGTTTATTGGACATTCAAATATTATTATCGTTATTCCGATAATCGCAGTTACAGAAGAGGACCTGCATGGGCCACCAACAAAACCTGTCACGACCCGCTTCCCTAAAATGGAGGCGAGACGTGAAAAGGTCCGCACGAGAGTGGAGCTGTGAAGCCCCAAACCCGATAAGCGTCAATAAAACATAAGCAGGTCCCTGTAACCACAAACGGAACAACAATAATAACACAAGGAGAGATAGAAATAAAATTCTCACATCTCATAATGTCCAACATGAAAATAAGTCCAACATCCAGAAAAGCCACCAGGCTAAAAGAAAGAGTCTAAAGGCCCAGAACAAGGCCAACAAAACCAACAACGTAACAAAGTATAGGTGCTACGCACCGACAACAAAACAGCAGTCTAAACAAAAGGAAAACACAACGAAGACACTAGGACTGGTCCCCAGTGTCCACGTACTCCCCGTCGAACACAAGCTCGGGCTCGGCGTCAGCAAACACCTCGTCCTCAACAAGGTACTCAGGCTCGGGATCTAACATGTGTCACCCAAAAGAGTAAAGGGGCACATGTCAGCAAGTCTAAAAGACTTGGGCAAGGAAACTGAAAGTAAGGCAACTAGCAACCTAGCAGTTTTAGTATGCATGACATGGCAGTTATAACATGAGTGCACAAGCAAGACATGGTGAACAATAAGTACACGAGAACAATTATCGGGACAAGACAAGAGTAGCCAAGCTACTAACAATCTCAATCAATTCACTATTCACGTTTCACTGTTGTTTGTAGATGTTTACGCCTTACAGCTGAATGGTATAGCATTCACGCTGATTGGCTGCTTAACACTACCCCACCCCAGAGTTTACGCCTTACAACTGCAGTTGCTGATCAGGCAGACCCCCAGTTGAATGACCGCTTAACTCTTACCCCATCCCACACGTAAACAAGCCAGGGTCCCTGTACATGAGCCCAGTAAATGAGCCAGAGTTTCCCCGCACGGGAGCTTGTTTTCCTAGTTCACAATTCAATATCGAGCGTTGGGGTTAGCAACTCATTATGCTCGCTTCTGGTCACGAGCCAGGAAACACAAGTATTGTAGCGATGCTACGCAATCACGGGATCACTTAAAGAATGCAATGACATGACAATTAATTTGTGTACCGTTAATGGAATTTAAACATGACACGGTAATTGTGCAACATGATAAATGTCGGATCTAGCTTCGTTGTCAAGCTAGTTCCTAAATTTGCGCCTAGACGAGTATCATTTCGTCGCCTAGCCTCTTTTACGCCTACAACAAGCAAATGTCCTAAAACATGGCCTAAACCCTAAGTGGCAAGTTTCACTTTCCTAGCACCGGGGATGACGATCACGAAGGTTCGTCTCGCGGATGCTAATCTACGGGGAAACCGCTGTTATGGGGAAACAATCATCAAAACAACATTCATTTCATTAGGGTTTCATAAAAACACAATAGGTTATGAAAACATCAAGAGATCGATTTCTTACCGTGAGGAGGCGGAAGAAACACTCCGGAGAACCTAGGGACCAGATCTGGAAACGAATGGAGAAGTTTAGGGAACTAGGGGTTTTTGGGGGATTTTTTGGGTTTGATGAAGATTTGTGGAAGATGAGAGGTTGAATGTGTTGAGGGAGGGTTTAGATGATGAAGGATGAGCTTGGGATGAAGGAATAAAGGTTTAAGGGAGAAGGGGGCTCAATGGGGGAGAATTTAGGGTTTTAGGTCGTGAGGGAGGAGAAGAAAACATTTGGAGGGGTATTTATAGAGATTGGTGGCGGCTAGGGCAAAACTTGGGTTTCCTGCACTGCTTAGTCGGTCAAAGAACAACTGTTGACCGACTAGTTTGAGAACTAGTCGGTCGGTTGACCAACGCAGACCGACTAAGTGTAAACAGTAGCTCCAGTCAAAAATCTGAACTAAGAGTTAGTCGGTCCGAGAACAACTACTGACCGACTAGTTTGGCATCTAGTCGGTCGACGGACGTTCTTGGACCAACTAAGAGTAAACAGTAACTCGACTGTACAGAAGAACCGAGAATTAGTCGGTCTGAGTACAAAACTTAACCGACTAGTTTGACAACTAGTCGGTCGGAAGATGAACTTAGACCGACTAAGAATGAACAGTACTGATTCCTAAAATTAGTAAATGAGTTAGTCGGTTAAAGAAGCATTGTCGACTGACTAGTTTGCAACCTAGTCGGTCAACCAACGTTATTAGACCGACTAACAACAAACAGTAACTCCTGAGAAATTTAGAAAGCCAACTAGTCAGTTCAAGAAGGTTTGCTGACCGACTGGATCTTCATCTAGTCGGTCGGTGCCCCTTCTTACACCGGCTAATGAGCACCAAAAGTTCCGATATGGAGCGCGGAGCTCCGGGATCAATTCCTAAGTCTCCTAGGCTTGATCTAACAGTAAGATATGACCGTTATGAAGCCCGTCATGAATGACTTACTCCGAAATCGACGATCCTAAGGAAGAAACGAGAAAACATGACGAAACGATCGAAAATGAAAGTCACGGAGACGAAAACCACACATGAGGAGAAAATCCACCAAAACATATATTATAATATAATAAATCCAGATACATGAAAACCAGTCGTTACAATAGGACTTTAATGGAAATGGTCCGTTCAATGATGGCGCAAGCTAACTTGCCAATCACTTTTTGGGGTGATGCATTATGACGGCTACTTTCATCTTGAACCGCGTACCCTCGAAATCAGTTAGCTCCACTCCTTATGAGTTATGGAACCAAAGGTCTCCTGACTTGAGCATTTTAAAACCTTGGGGGTGTGCATCCTACGCACATATTTCCTCCCATAAGTATGGCAAACTTGGGCCAAGGGGGAGGAAATGTATCTTTATACGATACGCAGAAAACTCCAAAGTTTATGTTTTTATTGGTCAGGACGACAATGGAGGAGTGATTGAATTTGAGTCGAGGGATGTTTCTTTCTTGGAAAATGAGTTTCCAAGATAGGGCGAGATAAGTCAGGACTTATCTCTATTTCAGATTTATGATCAAGAAGGATTACCTCATTCGAGTGGGAGAATTCTTGGTGAAGACGAAAATACGTTTCAACCTTCACCAATGGATGATACGAATGATGCGAACCCTATTCCATATGGAAATAATGATCCAAGTGGGAGCAATTCTAACCACATTCCAAGTGGGAGTGATATTAGAATTGATCCAAATTCGAGTCAACAAGGACTTGAAGAATCTCAAATACGACGTAGTAATCGTACAAGGTTAACTCCTCTAAGATTTGAGAATGAATTCCCACAAACCTTTATGAATTTACTACAAGATGATGACGAACCTGCTACTTTCAAACAGGCCGTATCATGCACTGCAAAAGACAAATGGATGGAAGCGTTGAAGGAGGAATTAGAATCCATGAAAATTAACCGAGTCTGAGACTTGGTTGACCTACCCAGAGGACGTAGAGCTATTGGGAACAAATGGGTTCTCAAGATCAAGCATAAGGCTGATGGTTCTATAGACAGATATAAAGCTCGCCTTGTCACGAAAGGTTTTACGCAACAGGAAGGGATAGACTACGAAGAGACCTTCTCACCTGTTGTTCGTTTTACCTCGATTCGCTTGATTCTGGCTTTGGTAGCTTGCTTAGACCTCGAATTACATCAAATGGATGTAAAGACTGCCTTTATCAATGGAGAATTGGACAAGGAGATCTATATGGAACAACCAACATGGTTTGTAAAAGAAGGAAACGAACATAAGGTTTGTAAACTTCGTAAGTCCATATATGGTCTTAAACAATCCTCGAGGCAATGGTATATACGATTTCAAGAAGTTGTCTTATCAAATGGTTTTTCCATGCTTGATGAAGATAACTGTGTATATATCAAGAGGATCAAAAGCAAGTATGTTATTATGTCTCTATATGTAGATGACATTTTAATAGCCGGAAATGACAAGGGCTTTGTGATGGATATCAAGGGTTGGCTTTCATCAGTATTTGAGATGAAAGACATGGAAGAAGCCGCATATATCCTTGGAGTTAAGATTTCAAGGAAATGTTCGAAGAAACTTCTTTCTCTTTCACAAGAGACTTATATAAAGAAGGTTCTAAAACGTTTTAATATGCATGACTGTAAGTCCATTGATACTCCAATAAGAAAATGCGATAATTTATGTCTGAAGATGTGTCCTAAGAACCAAAAGGAAAAGGAAATTATGGAAAAAGTTCCATATTCCAGTGCAGTTGGTAGTCTTATGTACGCTATGATGTGTACAAGACCGGACATCTGTTTTGCCGTTGGAATGGTAAATCATTACCAATCCAATCCAGGGCAAGCACGCTGGAAAGCGGTTAAGAGGATAATGCGGTAGCTTAAAGGGACTGCGGACTATGCTTTATGCTATCAAGGAAATGCCTTGAGGCTCGAAGTCTACACTGATGCTGATTGGGTGGGTGATCTCGATGAGCGACTATCCACCTCAGGACATGTTTTTCCTACTCGGATCTGGTGCAATATCCTGGAGTAGCAAAAAGCAATCCTGCATCGCACTTTCAACTATGGAATCCGAATTTGTAGCATTTAGCATGGCGGTCCAAGAAGCTGTTTGGCTTAGGAAGTTCTTAGACAAGCTAATTGATGCAAGTGACTTAGATACTGTACCAATATACAGTGACAGTCAAGCATCTATAACCTATGTCAAAGATCCAAAAGTCCATTGTAAGACGAAACACATTGATATTCACTACAAATTTGCAAAAGACTATGATAAGAACAAGAAGGTAGACATTAGATACATATCTACGCATGAGATGATAGCGGATCCGCTTACGAAGGCGATCCCCAGAGATGTGTTTTACAAACACTTATCATCTCAAGGATTGCGTAAGAGCTGAGTTGTATCAATGTATTCCCATGTCTATGAAAGATCAAATTTAATAAAAGAATAAGTTCTTTTCGACATTGCATACTAGTTTATTGAAAATGTTTGTGTACATTTCTTTTAATCTCTGCTAGATTTTTTTAAGTATGTCGGACAGATTGAGGTTGGCTCTCTCATATGAGCAACTGCCTTTATTCTATTAGACGGATAAGATAAAGATGAGACCTGTTTAAAGTCAAAATCATCAGACGGATGATTTAGAGTCATGACTTAAACAAAATTGGTCATATGAAAGATCTGCGTCATATGGATGCTTACAAAAGATCTAAGAAGATTTTTGAAATCTTATCTGTCTTATGCGGGATGTGGGTCCAGGAAATTACTGACTAGTAAAAGGGACTCAAAGTCAGACATTGTGGTGTCTGATCATCATCCTTACAACATCATTAAGACATACACTCCCTGGGAAAGGAGTGATGTTGTAATACGTATTCATACTACGTATGCATTTGACCATTGGGTTAGAATAGTAATTGTGTTTACTATTATGTGAGACCCAAAGACCACATGGGTCTTAACTTCTTACCCTTATGGACTCTAATTGGTTCCTTTAGATTTGACTAGGTGATTGATGTCTTAGCATGTTACTTATGGACTATGGTAAATTCGGTCCGACGGGGCATGTTAGAAAAGCGAGTCAAGTCAAGATCGAAAGGATCGCAAGAAGAGGAAAATTAATTTTATATTCACATTCGGACTTTAGAGATTCAAAGCTGGCCAGCCTATTGTAATCCAGAAGGGATTCAATTGTTGAATATAAAGTATAAGAAATGTGAAGAAATAATCTAGGGTAAAACATGCGTTGATCTACTCAACTTTGCACCCCGAGGAGTGTTGTGTATCTCTAACAAGTGCACAACAGCGGACTCTATGCGCATGACGGTCACACGGTCTATCTCTCAGTATGATAAATAGAAGAACTAAAGGAAAAGATGTTTCCTTACAATCCCCTCAAGTGTGAGTGGGAGATGTTGGATATGGACGACATGTATACACCCATAAGGGGATGTATGAGGGTATACGGACCTCAGATGTCGCGTGCATGAAAGCATGTGCGAAGGAAACCTTTTCATGTGTGAAAAGGACCACTCGATAAGTGGAAAAGGGCACATTATAAGTGCATAAAGGCACTTGATAAGTGCAGGAAGAAGAGGATAAGCAAGGGTATTAATATAAGATAATAAGCTTATATATGGTTATGTCCTACAATAACTACCCCTAAAGCCTATAAATAAGACCCAAGGGTAAGGCATTTTAGGCTAATCCTTCATGCCAAAAGTTTGCATAAGGCAATCTTTTTCCTCTTCTCCCTTCCATCAAGTTCTTCTCCTAAAGTTAGATTTAGACGGTGGAAACGCTGCTTCGATCCTCTGTGACGAAGTACTGACCGTTGTGGCGAATCCGAGGGCAAAGTTCAGAGTCTACGGCGAAGCATACGCTAACGTAAGTTCTCCTTCGATCCTCCATCATCGCATGATGGGTTCCTACAATGCAATCTCATCTCTATTAGTCAGTCATGCGACAAAGGTATGAAAGGAGAATTTGATGCAAAATTTGGTAGAATTATGGATGGTTCTACAGGTGACATTATTATTACAGCTAATAGTGTAATGGCCACATTTCTGTGGTACTTATTTTCGTACGTATCTCCCTATCGTGTTGACTCGTGAGAATTCTGCACTCGATTTTTACCATTATTTCTTTGACTCGCGTTCGTGTTCGGACCCAGTATTCATGATCCTCTTCGGGGCACGATCGCACTGGTATTTTGTTCACTATAATTTTTGAATGCCTAGGGATAAATTGTAAGTATCGGATTATTATTATCATTATTAGTTTTATTCAATTTTAATCTAATGTTTAAATTTTGCAAAACACTTTTAATTAATTTCTTTTTGAACTAACTTACTTATACTTCTGTTCAAAGAAAGCTTTTCAAATTCAAATTTTTTAAAACAAAACTTATCCTAGCTAATATTTATATCCTAACTATCTAATCCCGTTTAACCAAACTTTAACTGATTTTTATCTAACTTATTTTTATAATCTACATAAATCTGTTCGTTTTTAACGTTTTTAAATTCAAACTGTTAGATTTTTGTTACGGTTGGAATTCAAACTTTAAAGTTATTTTAACTTTTTATTGTTATTATATGATCCTAACTAACCCACTTCTTTTTCTAACTTAATAACTAATCATCCCCTAACAGCCCCCTTAACCCACGTGGCCTCTCCCCCTCTCACTCACGTCGCCTCCCAAGCATGCGCAGCAACGGCCCACAACCGCATGATTCCCTTCCCCTCGTTCCTCTCCTTCTTCTTCTTCCTGTTCTCTTCATCTTCTATTTTAAACCCAAATGAACCCAGGTGTCCTCACGTTCACCCCCTCATTCTCCATTTCTTCTTCTTAAACCCATCAGCCCTCTAACTTCGACCCAATACCTCTAGTCGCCGAACCCACGACCGGCACTTTGACGACCCCTCCAGTGCCCTTCGCCACCAACCCCGTCGACCACCCTCTCACAACACCGCCCAGCGCCACTCTGACAGCCGCCTTAAACCTCCAGCCACCCTGCCACTATGCCAACTTCCACCGGGACGCCGCCCCGTTCACCGCCACTGAGGCAACGGCACCACTCGAGCTCGCCTCACGACCTCCCCTCTTTCCGACCAGCGCCCCTCCTCCGGCTCCCCTCCATGCCACCGCCACCGCTTTGATCTTGCGCCGCACGCCGTCTCCGACTCCGATCTCCCCGCACCGCTGTCCTCCGTTCGCCATCTCCAAGCGCGGCGCGGCCACCTTCTCCTTCGGTGACCTCGCACCCCTCCTCTGCCCTCGAACCCCCGTCATCAACCGCCTGCTTCGACTCCTCCTCACGACCGGCGCCGATTACAGAGATCCTCAGGCTGCCCGCTTCCTCGAACACCCCGACTCAACCAAGCTCCGACAGCTCCGGCCATCCTCCGCCCTTTGCTCGCCGTCGTTCACTCTCTCCGGTGACGTTACGCACGCCAATGCCCCGAGCCACCGTCGTCACTGCCGCGAAAATCAACCGCCTGCAACTCATGCAACGCAACAAGCAGGTACGCTAAATATAATACTTAGGTGGTAGAACGTGGACAGTCTGTTATTATATAATGATATGCTTGTATTCTGTTCAGTTTAATGTTATAATTAAGTTATACGGTAACAGTACCTCACCAGGTTCATTGCTATGATAATATTACTAGTATTACTTAGGTTACGAATGTATGTGTATAAATTATATTATATATTAGTAGCTACTACATTAGTTATAATAATTACAGTAAGTTAAATATACTGCAGTATGATAATGCAGTGTATTATATAAGTGATTTAATATTGTTTTATTAAGATGTTTAGCTTAATGTTAAACCTTCGACGCAGATGTATCCTCGCCCTTATTCGATCCCATGGGCACCCAGAACCGCTCCGATCAGGCAAGTATTTACTATTGCAAGTAAATTACTTTCTACAAACTTTTCAGAGACGCAGGTATTTTTATCGTATTCAAACTTTCTAAAATAACGTACATCGCAATAACGTCAAATAAAAACTTTTATAATCGAAATGGTTTTAATGGATATCATTGATGTGCTGGTTTGTTTAGTCCCTTGACCATTGTACACGAAATGCTATCTTCCCTCGTCATTCCATTTACCTTTTGATGTGCACCCTAATGAAACGTGGTAATGGGCCTTCGGTCATTTTATAGAATATTGGGTCTTCGGACAATTACGGAACTTTGTGCCTTCGGGCAAATTACAGATATTGGGCCTTCAGGCAATTACAGACTATTGGGCCTTCAGGCAATACAGATATGGGCCCGCGGGGCATTTACGGAATGTTTGCCATACGGCAAACATGGAACTACGGATTGGCTTTTGGACACTTTGGGTGGGGTAGTCTAGTGTAGTAGAGGCTGGAAAGCTGGATTACGCTCTAGTGGTAAACTTGACCGACACCTGGCCGGGTCGGTAAG
This sequence comes from Scilla litardierei, assembly GCA_030789695.1. NCBI lineage: Eukaryota > Viridiplantae > Streptophyta > Magnoliopsida > Asparagales > Asparagaceae > Scilla > Scilla litardierei. The sequence continues at coordinate 182,850,621 of CM061133.1, forward strand.
TAGAGAGTCACGGGTAGCTCCCGTTGACTTGGGTGTAATGCTGGTCACCTCCCCCTCGGACACTGGGCTTGACACTAGATTAAGTACAGGTTAGCACTCTTGTTTATTTCAGCTACTATCGTGATTGTATAAACTGTTGACTAAGTTCATATCATATTTTACTTTGTACATCGCAAATGTCGTGCCTTTACTTTGTGCATTACAAAAGCCATGTTTGCCACTTGTTACTTTATGCACTACACTTGTCACTACTTTTGCTATACACACTACACTTGTCACTACTTTTGCTACTTGCACACTACACTTGTCGTACTAGTTACTTTACACACTACACCTTGCTGTGTTTGCTACTTGCACACTACACTTCGCCTGCTCACTACTTTGCACATTACACATTGTTTATGCTCACATGTGTCAATATATTTCTATGATTCCCTCTTGTTGAAATCATATTGTGCCCATCATCTCCTAAAGCTTTGTAATGTTTTTAAATCTTGCCGAGGGTCATTTTATTACTAATGTTTTTAAATCTTGCCGAGCGACACTCGCTGACGTATATTTCCTTGTCTATGAAATATACGTTAGGTTTTGAGCAGAGTTCACAGTGAAGTTCACTTGGAGATTGAAGAAGGTGACCAAGGATTAACAGGAGCACGAGATCCACTGCTGAAGACGACAGACACATCGCAGCTTGCTAGAAGTTTACTATTTGTTGTTGTATTTCTTTCAGGTGTACTTTAAATTCTTTGTAACTGTTTGTAATGGCCATGCTAGGCCTTTAATTCTTTTGTGTACATGTAATCTGGAAGTCAAAGTTTTTATGATGACATCATATTTGTGTTGTTTCGATTGTTCGCAAGCAAGAACCTGACAAGTAGTCATACACAGACGCTTATTGGGTTGGGGCTTCACCGCTCCAGTCCAAGCGGGCCCGCTCGCATCCTCGCTCCCAAGTATAATGGGAAGCGGGGCGTGACAGGTTTTAGTGGTGGCCCATGCAGGTCGAGCTTTTGCGAAATACTCGGAACAATATGGATGTCATTATTAACTAGACTGTCTAGATAAACCTTGTACGCAAATGTTTACCTTGCTTGTTTGCAGCACGGCGGGAAGACGAAACACCCGACATGGATCCAAAGCTACTGGAGGCGGAGAGTACGACATCCGCCAGATGCTTGGAGTCATGAGAGAGATGCTAGAGGTATGTCTCTTGCTTCCTTGATACCCTGATATTACCTTCATCCTTCGCCTATCAGGCGTCTCTTGAACCCTTATCTAGCTTAAGAAATTCCGAGGACGGAATTTTTATAAGGTGGGTAGGATGTAACGGCCACATTTCTGTGGTACGTATTTTCGTACGTATCTCCCTGTCGTGTTGACTCGTGAGAATTCTGCACTCGATTTTTACCATTATTTCTTTGACTCGCATTCGTGTTTGGACCCAGTATTCATGATTCACTTCGGGGCACGATCGCACCGGTATTTTCTTCACTATAATTTTTGAATGCCAAGGGATAAATTGTAAGTATCGGATTATTATTATCATTATTAGTTTTATTCAATTTTAATCTAATGTTTAAATTTTGCAAAACTCTTTTAATCAATTTCTTTTTGAACTAACCTACCTATACTTCTGTTCAAAGAAAGCTTTTCAAATTCAATTTTTTTAAAACAAAACTTATCCTAGCTAATATTTGTATCCTAACTATCTAATCCCCTTTAAACAAACTTTAACTGATTTTTATCTAACTTATTTTTATAATCTACACAAATCTGTTCATTTTTAACGTTTTTAAATTCAAACTGTTAGATGTTTATTACGGTTGGAATTCAAACTTTAAAGTTATTTTAACTTTTTATTGTTATTATATGATCCTAACTAACCCACTTCTTTTTCTAACTTAATAACTAATCATCCCCTAACAGCCCCCTCAACCCACGAGGCCTCTCCCCCTCTCACTCACGTCGCCTCCCATGCATGCGCAGCAACGGCCCACAACCGCATGATTCCCTTCCCCTCGTTCCTCTCCTTCTTCTTCTTCCTGTTCTCTTCATCTTCTATTTTAAACCCAAATGAACCCAGGTGCCCTCACGTTCACCCCCTCATTCTCCATTTCTTTTTCTTAAACCCATCAGCCCTCTAACTTCGACCCAATACCTCAAGTCGCCGAACCCACGACCAGCACTCCGACGACCCCTCCAGTGCCCTTTGCCACCAACCCCGTCGACCACCCTCTCACAACACCGCCCAGCGCCACTCCGACAGCCGCCTTAAACCTCCAGCCAGCCTGCCACTACGCCAACGCCCACCGGGACACCGCCCCGTTCACCGCCACTGAGGCAACGACGCCACTCGAGCTCGCCTCACGACCTCCCCTCTTTCCGACCAGCGCCCCTCCTCCGGCTCCCCTCCACGCCACCGCCGCCACTTCGATCTCACGCCGCACGCCGTCTCCGACTCCGGTCTCCCCGTACCGCTGTCCTCCGTTCGCCATCTCCAAGTGCCGCACGGCCACCTTCTCCTTCGGCGAACTCGCACCCCTCATCTGCCCTCGAACGCCCGTCATCAACCGCCTGCTTTGACTCCTCCTCACGATCGGCGTCGATTACAGAGATCCTCAGGCCGCCCGCTTCCTCAAACACCCCGACTCAACCAAGCTCCGACAGCTCCGGCCATCCTCCGTCCTTTGCTCGCCGTCGTTCACTCCCTCTGGTGACGTTACGCATGCCAACGCCCCGAGCCACCGTCGTCACTGCCACGGAGATCAACCGCCTGCAACTCATGCAACGCAACAAGCTCCGACAGCTCTGGCCATCCTCCGTCCTTTGCCCGCCGTCGTTCACTCCCTCTGGTGACGTTACGCATGCCAACGCCCCGAGCCACCGTCGTCACTGCCACGGAGATCAACCGCCTGCAACTCATGCAACGTAACAAGCAGGTACGCTAAATATAATACTTAGGTAGTAGCACGTGGACAGTCTGTTATTATATAATGATATGCATGTATTCTAATCAGTTTAATGTTATAATTAAGTTATACGGTAACAGTACCTCACCAGGTTCATTGCTATGATAATATTACTAGTATTACTTAGGTTACGAATGTATGTGTATAAATTATATTATATATTAGTGGCTACTACATTAGTTATAATAATTACATTAAGTTAAATATACTGCAGTATGATAATGCAGTGTATTATATAAGTGATTTAATATTGTTTTATTAAGATGTTTAGCTTAATGTTAAACCTTCGACGCAGATATATCCTCGCCCTTATTCGATCCCGTGGGCACCCAGAACCGCTCCGATCAGGCAAGTATTTACTATTGCAAGTAAATTACTTTCTACAAACTTTTCAGAGACGCAGGTATTTTTATCGTATTCAAACTTTCTAAAATAACGTACATCGCAGTAACGTCAAATAACAACTTTTATAATCGAAATGGTTTTAATGGATATCATTGATGTGCTGGTTTGTTTAGTCCCTTGACCATTGTACACGAAATGCTATCTTCCCTCGTCATTCCATTTACCTTTTGATGTGCACCCTAATGAAATGTGGTAATGGGCCTTCGGTCATTTTATGGAATATTGGGTCTTCGGACAATTACGGAACTTTGTGCCTTCGGGCAAATTACAGATATTGGGCCTTCGGGCAATTACGGACTATTGGGCCTTCAAGCAAAACAAATATGGGCCCACGGGGCATTTACGGAATGTTTGCCATATGGCAAACATGGAACTACGGATTGGCTTTTGGACACTTTGGGTGGGGTAGTTTAGTGTAGTATAGTCTGGAAAGCTGGATTATGCTCTAGTGGTGAACTTGACCGACACCTGGCCGGGTCGGTGAGTAGAGAGTCACGGGTAGCTCCCGTTGACTTGGGTGTAATGCTGGTCACCTCCCCCTCGGACACTAGGCTTGACACTAGATTAAGTACAGGTTAGCACTCTTGTTTATTTCAGCTACTATCGTGATTGTATAAACCGTTGACTAAGTTCATATCATATTTTACTTTGTACATCGGAAATGCCGTGCCTTTACTTTGTGCATTACAAAAGCCATGTTTGCCACTTGTTACTTTATGCACTACACTTGTCACTACTTTTGATGTACACACTACACTTGTCACTACTTTTGCTACTTGCACACTACACTTGCCGTGCTAGTTACTTTACATACTACACCTTGCTGTGTTTGCTACTTGCACACTACACTTCGCCTGCTCACTACTTTGCACATTACACATTGTTTATGCTCACATGTGTCAATATATTTCTATGTTTGCCTCTTGTTGAAATCATATTGTGCCCCTCATCTCCTAAAGGTTTGTGATGTTTTTAAATCTTGCCGATGGTCATTTTATTACTAATGTTTTTAAATCTTGCTGAGCGACACTCGCTGACGTATTTTTCCTTGTCTGTGAAATATACGTTAGGTTTTGAGCAGAGTTCACAGTGAAGTTCACTTGGAAATTGAAGAAGGTGACCAAGGATTAATAGGAGCACGAGATCCACTGCTGAAGACGACAGACACATCGCAGCTTGCTAGAAGTTTACTATTTGTTGTTGTATTTCTTTCAGGTGTACTTTAAATTCTTTGTAACTGTTTGTAATGGCCATGCTAGGCCTTTAATTCTTTTGTGTACATGTAATCTGGAAGTCAAAGTTTTAAGGATGACACCATATTTATGTTGTTCCGATTATTCGTAAGCAAGAACCTGACAAGTAGTCATACACAGACGCTTATTGGGTTGGGGCTTCACCGCTCCAGCCCAAGCGGGCCCGCTCGTGTCCTCGCTCCTAATTATAATGGGAAGTGGGGTGTGACAAATTGAAGAGATAATGTGTATACTCTTATGACTGAAGAACTGAATGTTTCTAAATGCTTTCTTGTAGGTGAAGAAGAGGCCACGCTATGTCATAGACGACTAGCACATGCAAGCATGGGATTGCTAAAGAAATTGGAACATAAAAATCTGGTAAAAGGACTACTGCATCAGTCATACAAAAATGATAAGTTGTGCATGGCATGCACGAAAGGTAAGCAAATTAAACCTACATTTTCTAGCATTAATGAAGTTGTCGCCACACGCATTTTGGAATTAGTGCACATGGATTTATTTGGTCCCATAGATATTGCTAGCACAGGAGATAAAAAGTATTGTTTAGTATTGGTTGATGATTACCATAGAGACACATGGGTTTAATTCCTAGCCAACAAATCAGACTCATTTAATAATTGTCAAAACTTTTACATACAAGTTTCTAATGAGAAAAGTTCTTCCATTATAAAAATTAGAAGCGATCATGGAGGTGAGTTTGAAAATGCTAAGTTTGAAAATTTTTGTCTTGAAAAAGGAATCTTACATGAATTCTCTTCTCCTAGAACACCTCAACAAAATGTGGTGGTCGAAAGAAAGAATCGTACATTAAAAGAGATGGCTAGGAGTATGCTAAATGAATATAGTTTGCCTATGTCTTTTTGGGCTGAGGCCATTAATTCTGCATGTCATGTGTGCAATAGAGTTAAGCTTCGACCTCTATTAAATAAAACTGCTTATGAACTATAGCATGGCAACACTCTGAATATTTCTTACTTTAGAGTTTTTGGATGCAGGTGCTATATATTAAATACAGGAGATCAACTTGGCACATTTAAATCCAAATCAGATAAAGGAGTGTTCGTGGGCTATTCAGCAAGGAGCAGAGCATACATGATATATAATAAACACACTCTCACTATTATTGAATCAATACATGTTAAATTTGATGAATCTAATATACTTCCTTTAGTTTGCAGGAATAACGAAGAAGAGGTAAATGAAGAACAACACAGCATTCCAAGGAATAATGGGGAGCAACTTGAAAGACAAGAGGAAACTGAAACTGGCACGGCAGAATTACAAGAAGAAGCAATTAACAGAGGAAAGATGAGGTTCAATCCAAACCACCCATCAGACTTGATTATAGGTGAACCTACGACAGGTATACGCACTCGTTCCTCTTTTAGAAATCTTTGCGCTCTATGTATTTATGGTGATTTTATTTCTAAAATAGAGCCTAATATTATTGATGAAAATTAGTACGAGATTTCATGCTTTCTTGTGTGCTTGAACTTTTTCTTGTTTGTGTGCTTGTAGTTGCATTGTTATGTGTGCATGATTTTCCTTGTTTTGTGTGATATCATCTCATATTTGCTTTAGTACTTCATGCATTAAAAACCCGAAAAAAAATTGGTGCTTAAATGTGTATCACTCTCTTTGATTCATTAAAGAAGTATGCATGAATGATTTTCATATCTATGTAGAAATTGGTGTATTATTGCTTTTGCTACATGCTCATGTTCATCTTTCTAATATTCATGTCATGTTCAATGACTGAAAATAACTTGATTTCCACACCTACTATTTCACTTCCACATGGATTATTATTGTTGCACATTTGGAGATATCGTTTATGAAGTATAGAAAGTGAACGTAGGAGGGAAACTTAATTAAAAATCTAAAGGATATGATATACCTTGCCATGGATAAAAATTGAGCATTAAAAAATGATACTACAAGTATAAAAATGAAAAAGAAGGTTAATTGCTCCGTATGAAAAATGGATACAATCCATGGCAACAGTATTACCCATGAGTATATAACATAAGCTTTATCGGTAAACTTTAGCATTGGTGTATTTACTCGTCAAGCAATGCCACCTCCACATCTAAGAGTCCTTATAGGCTATGTTTTGGGGGTGTGGTATCTTGAACTCATTTTTAATGAGATATGGAAAATCAATCCTAGGTGATATAATGTTATATGGAAAATGTGGAATGGTTCTGGTTGACTTTCCTAAATGATTCTCCTTATGTGCTTCAACTTTAATCATCAAACATACACGTTGGTGTTGAATTCTTCGTTGTTTAATTTCATTAGATTATGACTTGATTATTCAATGATAGTATGCATGCAATTGTTGGTATTGGCTTATAATGCTCTCTTTTTGCATACTATATGTTATTGACTTCATGTTTCAACTTTTGATGATAACAAAGGGGGAGAAAATTTTGGGAAAGATTTGATATTCGGTACTACTTGGTACTTGGTAGCATGTGAATTGGTATTCGATATTAATGCTTCTGTAAATTTGAATGTTTGATTAAGGGGGAGCATGAATATAGGGGGAGCATGCATGTTGTTAACTTTGCACATCATTATATATCTTTGCATGCCACTTTCTACCGTCACACGTTCACACACACTATCTGGTAATTTATTGCTCAAATCTTATACTTAGTTTGTCATCATCAAAAGGGGGAGATTATTGGTAGCAACGATCTATGAACTTCGTGTTTGATGATGATAAATATGTGTGAACATTTTTAACGTGTGTATTAAATGTTTCAGGAATGGCTAGCTTGTGGATACTCAATAGGAGTCTTGGTTGATATGATGGGAAGGAGGAGACAATCTACTTGGTTTAATTCATACCAATTAGAGCTAATTCTAAATCACAATTGAACCAAGTTCAAACTTCAAACCCCTTAGCAAATCCTCCTTGCAATAGGAATCCCTCTAGCCGCACACAATCCTAGCCTTTGGATTCCCTATTGCCGCACCAACCCTAGATCCTATCATATATAAACAACAAGAAACCAAAGAAAGAAAAGAGTGATGACACAAAAATCCCAGAGGCAAAACACAAGTTACATGCCAAATTCTCGCATGGTCGTAACCTAATCAATGAGACAAAATTCCATACACAGCCGCAATTTTTTACCATGTGATCAAATCATCAAAAGCCAGCTGAATTTTTTTAATAGCCTATCTTAAAAGTCCCCAAGAGCTGTGCGCAAACTTTTTGAGAGAAAAAAAACTCAGCCGCAATTTCTCCCATCTTCAATCCTAGCAAGCTGCACCTCTCACATTGAGAATCTCCAGGAGTTCTTCCCTTTGAATCTCCCCTTGAGCACAGGGCCACAATCTCTCATCAAAAAAACCCCAAGCACATCCGTTTTTTTCAATCTTAAAAAAACCTCCTTCAAACAAATCTCCAAGAGAAAACCCTGTCATTCTCCCAAAAATAATACACAGGCGGCAAGATTCTTTTTTGTTGGTTCTCTCCTACTTGCTTCAAAATTCCATGGCTCCAATTGCAAATTCTTCAAGCTGCCAAAACTTTTGACAATAGCTGGCCGACATCTTTGACCAAGAACATGCAATTAAAAACTCCAAGAGCCTGTCAATCCCAGGGATTATCAAAGTTCTTAATAGCCTATTTCCTCAAGCTGCCACAATTCTCTCTTGTTTTGTTCTTTGACAGCCGCAACTTTCGACCCATAACTCCCCATACAATTGCAAAGTCTGCCGCAAGTTTCAACTAGCAAGAAGGCTGACACAAGTTTTGTTTGAGAAGAGGAGGAGGCCATAAGTTTTCGAGAGGAGTATCCTACACTGCCTGACTTCAGAGGGGACTACTACATGTCAGATTGCTTTTGTCCACGCGCTGAACGACAAAGACACCAACGCCGTCACAACTGAGCGATTCTAAACTCTAAACTTTATTTTATGTGTGATTTGGTGTTGTGATCTTTGTAGAACTATTTTATTATCTTTTTGAGGACTTGGCTAGTTGGGACTAGCCAAGAGAGAACTTTACTAGGATTGTTATTGTTTGGGCACTTTGGTGAGTGCAGGTACTAAGAGCCAGGTGAGTGTAGAGTTGTTGCTCTAACTACAGGTTATACCAGTTAACTTCAATAATCTAGTATTGCTTTTGGGGGCTGGACGTAGGTCGTTGGGACAACCGAACCAGGGTATATCGCATGTGCATGCTGCGACTGCTTTACAACACTCTACGTCTGATTGATTATGCTATAACTGCCTGAGATTTCGTGTGGGTTGCACGAATATTTTTATAAGCTAATTCACCCCCTCCTCTAGGCTTTGATCCATATCCAACATTATTCTCTTTAGGGCTTAACTTGAAATTGTTTTAAGCAAATTTTTCTGCTGCTTATTTGATAACTTCGTCCGACCGACTTAAACCGAACGTCGTATTTATGGCCCTAAGGACCTAGAAAACCCATCTTTTGTATCAGTGCCAGTCTACCTGATATATGATTTGCATTTATAAATTGTATATGATACATCATGCTTCTCCATCAGATGGGGGTTTTAATTTAAACTTTAAAAATGTCTTTTTAAGCAACGTTTTATTTTCGAATTTTTTTTGAAAATTGGATTTGATTTTATTTTAGAATTAAATCTTTAAAAATTATGTGATAATTTTTTATGTAACTGAAAAATTATGAGATAATATTTTAGGTTGCATGTTTAGCAAGAAATTTTATGAGATAAATTTTATTGCTTTGTTTTTATACTAAATTGTTTAGTTGATGTTTTTAATGGTTATATTAGTTAATTTGATTATGTGATAATTCAAGAGAGACTATTAGGATAGCCATTAAAAACTTCCTGAAAAATTATGAGATAATTTATGGACATGCTATGATTTAAAAATTGTTGCCACAAATTAAATTCTGGTTTAGGGTAGCCATCTCTAAATTATTATTTTAATTGTTTTAATAATAATTTCGAACAAAAGGAATTAATAAAAGTTGATATATATAGTTGATAATGACATTAATAAAAGTTATTAACCAATCCTAATAATTTAGAATTTTGGGATTCAACTAGTTGATAGGATTAACTAGTTTTAATGAAGCCAGTTTCAACTAGTTGATTGGATTAACTAGTTTTAATGAAGCCATTTCTAATCGTACAGGAAATATAGGAATAATAAGTTTCCTTCAATGAACCATGATCAGGTCTAGTGTGTTTTGACTAGTATTGAAGATCACCCTTGCTTGACTTGGGATAGTGATCCTAATCTAGTCAAATTCATGGTCGTGTTCCGCTGGACCGCAAGGATGCGAATTATGATTATGATGACATCGTCGATTATATCTAGTTAATTACATTAAAAATCTTCTTCAAGGTTAGCCGTAACCCTCTTTGTTTTAGAGGTTAGTAACTATAGGTTCTATGTTATAGTTGTAGAGCACACTCAAGCTATGTCATAGCTACTTTATGGAAACCAACTTATCAATACATGAGATGTAGTTTAGACTTAATCCAAATCGTCGTGTCGTGCCCATACACCGATCGCCGGCGTAAGTTAGGCTAGACACGAAAACAAGGGTCCGAATAGACTAGTCATTGTGATTTGGATGAGCACACTCATTATCACAAGTGGCTAGTGGTAAAAACCAATAAGAAAATCATATATGATATATGATTGATGAAGAGTCATCTACCAATCACAGGGTCAAGCAATTTGTTGAGCAAACTCAAGGTGGTTGGATCTCTTTTCCATTAAATTTAATTTAATTAAATCGTTCATTATTATGGCTTAAAATGATCGTAAAAATAGTGGGATGATATAGTTAGATAAAAGCCATTGTATCTATTTTTAAAATTGAACATATGCTAAACTAGGCTAGTTCTATATTTACCAATGGAATCAAAAATATAATATCCTAAGAAAATAAGTTAACTGGGCCAAATGGTTGGTTAATGGAATATCAACTCAAATTCTATTGATAGACTAAACTATGTTCTCATTGACAATAAAATAATCTTCTTAGCACAGACTTAATGACAATGATTTTCTTAAGCTCTAGGTCCAACAAAATAAATGCATGCTACCTGTCACTCGCCTCTATGAGGGGCAGCTTGAACATACTGATGTTCAAAGCATGTTTCTCCGTACGATTTGTTAAGCAGACTCAAGATTGTATGGAAAACGGTTTTGATCTGCAAAGTTCAAAACTTCGATCAAATTGATTGAATCGAAGATGAGTTCTGAACGGTGCAAGACTATGTATCCCAACCGGATCTTGAGACGAGCAACTTGTTGAGCACACTCAAGGTTGCAAAGCTCAAGCGTTTAGATACATGAGATGTTTGCATGGATATTATTTTTGTTAAGACACATAATATCTAAATGAGATTTGGAAAAGGAAGAAGGCATTAAGAAAAGTCATTTGAGAAAGAAAGTTTTATGTATCATATGTAAAGGAAAAATTAGGAGGAAATGAAATGTGACATATTTGATGTCACGGCTTCAGGATAACCGTTATACAAAAGAGAATAGATTGTTATATGTATTGAAAAAGGGAGCAATGGTTTTTCTTGGACCAAAGAAGACGTCTAACATTTTTTGGCGAATATCATCACCTTGCTTATGAAGAAATGAGTAATTTGTATAACGATATTGTATTAAATGTTAATACACAAATACGCAAGTTATAGAAACTTTATCAATGACAAAATAGACTAGGCCGTACCAATGAGAACAGACTTGACAAGTCACATAAAGAGAGTTTTAATCTCTTGTAGTATGAGTCGAAAGACACTTGTAAGTCTTGTCTCAAAGGTATAATTGCCAAACACCTTTTGTGAGACAGTGGGAGAATGAGTTGGAGAACTCACGGTCTTGCACATACGTATGTATTCAGACCCAAGTCTAAATTAGCCTAGATAAGTTATACTTATTTTATTACGACACGTGTTCTTGATGAAACACAAGTCTGATAAAATAGAAGTACACAGTAACAGAAGTAATTTGAACTGATTCGATCAGATTGAAGAGTCAAATACTTAGCTGTATAAATCTTGCGTAATTAAAAGAAAATGTGATTTTCTCTCAGGTCAAGTCTCTTAACACATTGGTGTGTTGGAGAGCATGATTCGCACTTTGTTAGACATGGTGTGATGTATGGCAAGTGGTTCTGAGTCACAATCCTCCCTCTGGGTTAAGTCCCAGATAGTAATGCCTCGGTTCTTGATAAGGTTCTATGAGGGGCTTATCAATAAGATATTCATTAAATCAATCGTTAGGAAGTTAAAGGATTACTCGAGACTCGTGAGACGAAAAGTCGAGTAATACACCATAGTTGATGATAGCCTAGACAACTTCCAAGATGCCATTCAGAGTAGTGACTATAAGAAATGGATTGATGCAATCAGAAAAGATCCGTGCATGTAAATAAAGTATGGACTTTAGTTTACATGCCCAAAGAAAGTGTTTCTTATTTGCTGCAAGTAAATCTTCAAGACAGAAGATTGGTGCAGAAAGAAAATTGTGATGTACAACTTATATTTAGTGAGAACGATTATCATCCTAACTTCTATAAACGAATTATGATGAAACTGCCTCACCAGCATATTTGTACAGATCTACTTGGACCGAACTCGTTGTTAATGCTTATTATGACCATGAAAACTGGAGCATTTATGTATAGTCTGGTTTCTAAATGTGATTTAGAAGAATGAAATTATATGAATCGGCCAGAGAGTTTTCAAGGTCAGTGGGAGCGAATAAAACATGCGAGGCATCAAGGAGCCGGAACATATGGTTTGACAAAGTGGTCAAAGAGTTTGACACTTTATCAGAAGTGATTATGAACCGACTAAATAACCAGTAAACTTATTTAGATTATTCTCGTAAGGTATGATGAGCTGGATGAGATCCACGCAAGACACTTATTATGGATTCCAAGAGACCAAGGAAATTATTTGGATGAGATTCAAATGTATGGTCTAACATGAACATAGAAAATTCCTTATATCTATAACTAAAGACGATTTAGCAGATTCACTCACGAAGGCTCTGCCACATAAAGTCTAGAGAGACTTATGTATAAATGCGGTATGAGATATCAGGAATAAATGGGTTTGAGTGCAAGTTAAAGATGTTGAGAGATATGTATGCCCTCGAACTCAAGGCAATATTTTCTCTATGTAAGTGCACAAGCATCTTGTTCCAAATAATTGTAAGATGTTTGGTAAGAGTTTATTTAATTTAATAATAATGTAGTCGACATTAGAACTTAACTAAAGTCCTAAGACTTAATGCGAGGTTAAACAAGTAACGAAATGAGGATCTCGATCATGGAGAATTGTTTAGCCGTTAGTAGCATAAGTCTGAAAATGTTCATAGTCATAGATGTTTCGAGAAAAGGATATTGAAACATCGGATAGACCAGTGTGTCTTTGTCTTTACCATGGAGTAGTGACGATGGTCTCATGGTCGTTCGACTTGGCGAAGTCGGAGACGAGACACATGTGCTTATTGGAGAATGAGTTCATTGAACGACCCAACGAGAGTTATCACATGGTCAACATAACTTATTTGTCAGTGATAACTCTTTGTGATGATAGGCTAGTTGGTCCTTAGACTTGAGGTCATTGTACGAACCTGTATGTGAACGATGTCACTTAGATATCTGACCAAGCTTTGATGCAAGGCCTATCGAAAGGTCTCTGGTTGGGTGACACTTGAAGCATGTGAGGAGAGTAATGACCAAGATAGAATTCGTCTCTTCCGTTATGGGGAGTTAGTGACGTATGTGTTGGTTTGGTCTTTAGTGAAAAACTTTGGCCAAAGTATGTTGGAAGAAGTTCAACATTATTTGACTAAAGACCGATGGAAACTAATCGAGTTAAAGCTATTAGGGTTGAAAGTTTGACCGTTCCCTAGGCTTGATTAGGCAACATAGTTTTGACGAATAGAATAAAACTGCGGTATTCATCACGGCAGGGTGGTCCTGACAATACTCATGTCAATGAGTTAACCACATAATTATGATACTGAAACAAGGACAACACCTACTGCTCATGGTCACTGCCGTCTGGGGTTTCGAACCCCACCAGTAGTAGGGTCAGGCCATGGGGTCTCACACAGAGTGAGACCTTTGTCAAGTAATAGGTAGAATTAAGAGAGATAATACATATGCCGTATGTGAATAAATTAAGTCACAACGAGTTTGTGATATAAGTCTAAAACATCAAACTGCAAAGAGGTTGCAGATAGCTTCTGTATCCGGGATAAATGATCCTGAGTGCAAGTGGGAGATGTTGGGAGATGTATGCCATCAGTTCATTTGTATTTGATGCAAATGGATTTTAACTTTAAAGATATGAATTATTGCATATGATGCAATAGAAAATAATATTTATATACGTTGCAAATTATTTGCGAGCATATTTTAAAGGCATAGAAATGAAGAGGATTTTCCTGTGAAAGTCACAGAGAAATCCATGCTTAAATCGAAGTTCAAACAAGCCCAAGAAGTCTATTTAAAAGGAGTTTTAAATAGAGCACCAGAAAGCCCAGTCAGATTGAAGCCGATTAGTTCTTGGGAAATAAAAAAGAGGGGTTTTAATGGGTGGGACTTGGCCCAAATGGGGCCGGGTCAAAGGCAAAGAGGCGCTCCTTTTGGGGGGGCGCCTGGAGATTGGACGCGCCTGCAGGGCGCCTCTTGCACCCGGTAAGGGCACATGTCTGGCACGTGCCCTGCGTGTGCTTCCTGATAGTGGGGCCACTTATGGGCCCCACTCTAGGGTTCCAAACCCTTTGAAGTTTTTTCTGCTGACGGATGTTGTATTTTCGAAATACAAGTGATTGTGCTAACTTTGGGACTACGTTTGAGGGTTCAAACGAAGTCGAAATTGAGCACCGTTCATTTCTATACGTTCACCGTTTAGTGTTCTTCAAATTGATAGGTTGTATTAATTACGAATCTCAACGGTGAGGGAGGAACAATTAGCTAAAGATTGCCTTTGTAAAAGGTAAACTTTAGTTAATTTTTCCCACACCATAGATTTAGACCCTCATCAGATATGATGAGAAGGGGAGGGGTCAGCCACATATATAAATATGGGCTAATACTCTCCTTGAAAACTTGCACCAAGTATCCAAATCTGAGAAGCTTCCAAAAGTTTGGAGCATGCTCAGATTAAGACTTAAATAAATTATTCACACACTCTCTAAATTCTTCATTGCTCCCGATTGGGCTTTAGCAAAGCTATGAAGGAGCTCGGATCGGATTCGTAGTCTTGACGGAGTATCCACTCAAGGTGAAATCTTCTTCGACACGTGGTTGGCTCGACGACAAGGGTATTTCTCGCCTCGGGATGTGGCATGGTTCGGGAAGTGGTTCGGCTTGGGACGAGGAGCGGCTCGGGACACGGTTCGGCTTGGGAGAAGAAACGCGGTGGGAAAAAGAAATGTTGATGAAAACGACGCTTCGTATTTTGCAAAAATGAAGTGAAAGGTATGTAGTTTAAATTATTAGCAAGCGTTTATAATTGCAAATAAGTTGATAGATCAATCCTTAGGGGTTGGTCGGACCTAACCCCGGGATAGTAGAGATCTTGGCTAGGGTTGTTCTCTTTAGGGCTTAACTTGAAATTGTTTTAAGTTAATTTTTCCGCTGCTTATTTGATAACTTCGTCTAATTTTTCCGCTGCTTATTTGATAACTTCGTCCGACCGACTTAGGCCGGACGTTGTATTTATGGCCCTAAGGACCCAGAAAACCCAACACGAGCTACAGGCTCGCACCCTCCCCTCCCTAAAATTCCGAGGCAACCTTACGAGCTTTGTCCTCGATAGGCTCTGGAGGGCTAGGGCCGAGCTATGGGCTCGCACCCTCCCCTCCCTCAAATTCCGGGGCAAGCTTACGAGCTTCGCCCTCGATAGGCTCCAGAGGGCTCATGTCGATCCATACTCTCGACATCCGGCCCGCTCTCCCCCCAACTCTCGTCTGCCCCGGATGTCGGGGGCACACATAAGGGAAAGGCTAAGTAAGAGGAAACACCAAGTCACTATACTCTATAAAATGGAGTTCGAAAACGTATTTTCATTGATCAAAATGTCGAAAATATGTACAAGTATTTCCAGAGGCCGACCTTACAAAAATGGTCACATTGGTCGACCATACATTGGCTGACACTACAAAAAGCCCAAAGCGTCAAAAATAAAAGAGAACAAAAAACAAAAAGTCCTAAGCAAGGCCCTGAGACTGGCCCTTAACCCCCCACTCCAAAGATCACGTGGTGCCCTGGTCGCCCTCGCCCTGGTCGCCTCCACCTGATTCTTCATCGTCTCCCCCCTGATCACTGCCCCCAGCTTTGACAGCAGCCGCTTCTTCCTCGACTGGCGTAGTAACCTCCTCCTCTTCATCATCAGAGACTTGTAGTCTCGAAAAATCAACCTCAATCGAGGGATAAAGTTTCCCCATCCTCTCTTTTAATCACTGGAGGCACGCCTCTCAGCCTTCCGAATAACCCTTCTCCTTCATCATCGACATTGCCGGGACAAGCTCTGTCAGCTGGTAATTTCGGACCGCTTCCACTTGATTCGCTTCAAGCTCAGCCTTCCCCGATGCCACCAGCTCCTCCAGGTCCACTGCCTTCTTCTTTTCCTGCTCCAGAGCAGTCTCTACCTCGACCCTGTGTGCCTCCTCTGTCTGAGCTCTTGCCTCAAAATCATCCAGACACTTCTTTTGTTTCTGGATCGTCCCCCTCTGTTCAGCGTATGACTCCTGCAGCTTTCCTAACTGGGCCTTATGTCGCATCGCTCTCTCTTCGGCTGCTTTCTTCACCGCCTCCAGTTTGGCCGCCTTGCTCCCCAGTGCAGCCTTGGCCTTGTTTATCCTGACCATATGGTGCCGAAGGGAGACCATCAGAGCGTTCACCTGCACACAAAAAAAGGGAGAAGGGTGAAGTGCACTCTTGAATAAAGAGAGATGTATCTTAAAAGAGAAGGCCGACCTACCTGCATATTGTGCCAAATGGCCGCGGTGCACAACCTCTCTACGTCCACGTACGTCAGAGATGCTCGGTCTCTTGGCAACAGACTATTTTCGGCTAGCCGCACCGCCACTCCCGCTTCATTAAAAACCAATTCAGCAACGCCAACCGGATACGACGCCGCCAACGAATCCTCCACTGACAGAGCTAGAAGATCGTCTCTTTTTGACTTGAAAGTCGCAAGATCCGATTCACTGCTTGGAAGAGCTGGCTTTCCCAGCCAAGACGACGGGCATCCGTAAGGCCATCGGTCTGCGGCCGTCGTTCACTTGCTGGAGTCCGACCTGGCCGAAGACCACTGGGGTGTGAACGTCCAAAGTTGGACTACAGGGATCAGAGGTCTTTTCTCTCTATGAGACCCTCAGACCTCTAACTCAGCCTGCACCTCCTCCTCGGTGTCGATGTCAATGGGAATGGTGCTAACCAAGGTAGCCACGTTCTCAGTGGGACGGCCCGAGTCCGTCGCACTTGCCATAGGACCAGAAGTGGCAGGGGCACCCACCACCTTTTGTTTTTTCGTCCGCTCAAACTTCTCCGCCTTCGCAGTGAACGACCCCCCGACTCTCTTCGGGCCAACCTTTGCTGCTTGCTTGGTCGAATGCTCCGTGGCCAATCTCACAAACTCGTCCAGCGACAGACTCATCGTTTCACCTGCAAGAAGAAAATAGATCAGGATGAGCAAATCAAGAGCAAAAATCACAAAGCTCGGATTACCTTCGGGCCAAATGTGCTTGATGATCATTTCTTCCTTAGTAAGATCGTCAAATCTCCTATCTTTTTCCAGGATCCCCCAAGATCTTGGCCTACTCTATGTCATCTGCCTCGAGAAGCACCTCCATGTTTTTCTCAGGATTAAGCAAGCCCCAGTTCGACCTCAGTATCAGATCTTTGGGTGTCGAGATGAACATGTATCTCTCCTTCCAACCCATGATCTTCCCCGACAGGACCCGAACCAGGGGCCGACGTCTCCTCGTCAAAATATAGAAGTGTGTCCCCAGCTTCTTGGTTTCGAAGAAGTATCAAAACATGGGCAGGGTCAGAATTACACTGCTTCTCGCACAAAGGACGAGAAAACCCACGATACAACTGATGGAATTCGGCATCAGTTGGAAGAGAGGGAGTTCAAGAAAGTTGAGAATGTGGAGAAGGAAGGGAGGAAGAGGAAAGCGGAGCCCTTGGGTAAAGCAAGCGACGTAAACCCCGACCTCGTAATCCATGAGGAAGTATACCCTCTCGGTGGAGGTTGGAATGCAGACTGTGTAGGGCGGCCTTATGTACTTTGCACAGGCCAAGGGTATGAAGGAGGTCAGTGCAACAGATGCTACACCAGAGATCTCAACCGGGACATCCCCGGCCTCGGCCATGGTCACGAAGGCCCGAGCAGACAGTCTGGGCTTTCCTAAGGCCGGCCCCTTCCCTTTCCTAGGATCTCTGAGGGTCGCTGATGATGAAGCCAGAGCAGGCTCGGTGACCGGCCCACCCTCGGGTCGGTCATGCCCGACCGGTGAAGTTTCCTCCACCCGCTCTGCCATGTCCTTGGCAAAGCTGTCCGATGCTCCACCACCCCTCTACCAACCCTATATCTCTCGAGAAGCTATTGAATGGGAAGAAGAGGGAGAAACCATTTAAGAAGCAAGAAGTATACCTAAAAGAAAGAAGATGATCTGAGGAAGCGACCGGAACAGTGGACAAGAGCACCGACAACGGCAGCGAAGACAGTCGGATAGTTAGAGAAAACTCGGAGAAGCGAAGAAGAAGGAAAAATCCTCTCGATGGATCTCCACCTCCCTTATTTATACCAAGTGTCGGTTCATCTCCACCGTTGAGGCCAAGACACGTGGTGCGAATCCGAGTTCCTCTACCGCCTCGACTGCCACCCACCGTCACGTCAGTCATACGTCATGTCCAGGATGGCTGAGACTCCTTGATCTTTTCCTGCCTTTCGAATTGAAATGATGGCTGGAGAGGCGGTGGGTGGGCTTTTCAAATAAATTACCACCATATCCAAAAATTTAGAACGAAGATCGCCCCTCCCATTTCGAACAATTGGAGAGATTGTATGTCATCTGAACTAGGCTGGGCTTCCGCTTCAAGCTCGAATGATTGGGGCAATTGTTATGACCAAAGATTAGAATGCCTCAACTTCCCCTCCAAGCTTACCAGACGAGCAACAGCTCGCTCGTTGTCCAAGAAGTCTTCCTCGCCGAACAGAGAGGTCGCAAATCACCCCAGACTCACCGATTGGCGCACGTTCCCCTCCAAGCTCGCCAGTCGAGCAACCAGCTCACTCATCATCCTCCAAGTTTGCCCCCCTCGATCGAGGCACGAGGGACAACCATCGAGACCTTGGGGCATTGAGCTTAGTTAACAAGCTCAGTGCCCTAAGGGAGAGACCATGTGACCCATAAGAGGCCCCGCTCCTTGGGCACACCTTGATGTCATTTTAGCCTATCAAACACGACAAATGTCCTTGAACAAAAACATCACTGGCACGTTTGCCGCCCGACAGTATGAAAAAAGAGCAACTGACCATTTCACCGCGTGTCAGTCTGACAAAAGCGCGCCTGACGCTTTCTTCTCTGACACCTGATTCATGGTAAATATTACATATTTTGCCCCATATTTAGCCCCATTTTGTGCATATATGATACTTAATAGGTCTCTAATAAGATCATATTTAGAATACCCTTAATTATTAGAGCAAACTCTCATTTTATGCGCAAAACATAAATATATTGAGTATTTCTGCTCTTTTAATTTTTCATATGAAGATCTCATTCGCACGATTCCAAAGACTATTTATATGTATTTTTCTAAGACCTGTGCTAATTTCTATGAATTTTCTAATGCAGAATACCATTTTAAATGAAGAAATACAGCGCAAATACGACTAAAAATACGAAAATACAGCGCCTATGCCATACGCTAACCGCTCATCAGCCTCGCCACATGGTGAAATCCGCGCCGCTCCTGCTTCATCCAACGATCAGCGGCAAAGGCAATGCGTCGAGTTGTGGAACGTCCGATCTTGATCGAACGGGTTTGGGCACGGTTTTTAGGGGGTTTTGACCTGTTTCGAGTCCTAAACCTAATAGCAATCCTTCACCTATATATATGCGGTTTTGAGGACTTTTGGGGTATCAAACGATGTCGAACAAATTCGTTTAAATACTCAAAATTTGCGTATTTTCGAGGAACATGTCAAGAAAGAGGTTTCAGCAACAGAAAAAATCGGCAGTAGCATCTAAAGATGATTTTAGGGTTCAATTGAAGGCTTTGGTGATAAAAATTTCAACTTTCTTATTGTATTGGATTAGATTCTTGTATTAGAGATTGAAGATGATGTTTTTATTTATAAAGCTTGAATCTTTTCCCTCAATGCTTAACTAATTCTTATATATGTTGGTTGTGATGTAGTTAGGGTTATGTAATCTTTGATTTTAATATCTTTTCGGTCTATGTTCACGTCATATCGCGTATTGTATCGTTTTTTGCATATACTATATTTGGGTATGTTCTTCGGAGACGTGGGCATGCTTGAATCGAAAATGACATGAGTAAGGCTTATTCGTGATGCGATCCTAGCAGACATATTGTGACCCGAGAGGGTACTTGTGCGTATTTTCATCATAAAATTGATAATATATGTGATTACTCATTGGCACTATTTTATGCACTTTATCGCTATATTTTCCGACGTTCTCATGCCCTAGCCAGATGAAACGTTGAGTTATAGAAAAGACGTTAATAATTATTGATTGCAAACATGCTAACGAAATCACAACAGACACTTATTCTTCATATTGATACCTTATCATCGACTTCACCGTAATTATCTTAAATTGTTTTTAGTATTTAAAACACTTGATAAGATTTTCTCGCCTTTTAAAGGTGGTTGCTTTTCATCGTATTATTACTCTTTATAAATTGAAATTCGTGGTTTTGCAGGTCAGTTGTCCTATGGATACGATACTTGGACTCACCAGGATTATTACTTATTTGATCTCCTACACTTGGGAGTAGCGCTCACGTCTTTTAAGAAGAGTCAAGTTATTGGCGCGATTGCCTGGGACATCGGTATTTGTGATCCATACTCTCAGTTTCTCTCGAGGAATATACGGTGAGATCTTTCCATCTTTTAGTTTAGCAGTTTTATTTTCTTTCTATTTCATAAAAAATGCATAAAATTATAAAAACATAAAACCAAAAAACACCTTTTCTGATACTTTATGTGGCATATATCCTCTACTTCAGATAGATTAGTACGAACAAAAAATATGGCTAATAATAATAATTAAACACATATCACAGCACCTGCACAAGAAAGGCCTTTGTTGGAAATTTATATGCCGTCTAGGGTGGTATCTGATTCATGCATAGTTTTGCCTGCTGATGCTTATAATTTTAATCTGAAACCTGGTGTGATTCAACTCTTACCATCGTATCATGGCATAGAAAATGATAATCCTTATTTGCATGTCAGAAATTTTGAAGAAGTATGCTCGACACAGTTAGATGGAAAAATTAGTCCTGATTCTGTTTATCTTAAATTATTTCCATTCTCTCTGAAAGATAAAGAAAAACATTGGTTTAATTATTTGCCATATAGATCTATCTCTACTTGGTTACAATTGCAAACTGAGTTTCTAAAAAAATTCTTTTCTTTGCAGAGGACCCATGCCTTGAAGCGACAAATCATGTCCTTTTTACAGAGGGAGAAGGAGACGTACGACTAAGCATGGGAGAGATTCAAGGACCTTTGATCGCTTGCCCACACCATGGATACGACAAAGGCCGTGCTATTGGATTCTTTTACGATG
The DNA here is from genome assembly GCA_030789695.1 of Scilla litardierei. Lineage (NCBI taxonomy): Eukaryota > Viridiplantae > Streptophyta > Magnoliopsida > Asparagales > Asparagaceae > Scilla > Scilla litardierei. Next base: position 182,872,097 of record CM061133.1, read on the forward strand.
GCCTGCCGCAAACTCGGCAATACATGGAGATGATGTGCAACAGCGAATTCTTTTAGAAACCTCCTACGGAGGCATGGGATTACATGGAGACCATAGCAGAGCATGCAAGGAGATGGGAGTCTATTTTCGAGTTTGATAGATCAGATCCACTTCCACCATCTAAAAAGGCATGCACTCATTGAAGCCAGACGATGCAATAAGAGCACATATGGATACATTGCTGATGCAGAGGCTATAAGGCCTAGACTTGAGAGCAGTGAAGGCAGTCGAAGCTAAACCATTTTATTCCATTTGTAAGCAGCCAATTCATGATATGTCTATTTGTACATCAAGCCCTGCTATGAAAGAGACTATTAGGAACCCACAAACTGAAGTGAATTGGGTGTCAAATCAAGAAGTAAACTTGAACACTTTCAACTCTTCTTGGAAGAATCACCCAAATTTGAGATGGGGACCACAGCAGCCGGTGCAACAAAAGACCACCCCTTACCACCATCCAAATCATGCAAGCAATCAAGGGAAGAAGGAGTAGAGCACTGATATCACCGCCGTACTTCAGCAGATGATGCAAATGCAGAATCAACTACAACAACAGCTTCAACAACAATTTCAGTAATAGTTTCAGCAGCTTAACGAAAACTTTTCTAAAATCGCTGCATCTTTAGAAAAAGGTACTTTACCAGCCCAATCGGTTGCAAATCCTAACATAAATCCCTCTTCTTTTTCAGGTGACAACATGAAACCATGTAAAGCAGTGACTACTTTGCGTAGTGGACGAGAAATAGAAAAGCCAGAACCACCTAAGCATGCACAAATAGTGGAGGAGAAAGAGGATGAGCATGTACCACAAAAGCTACAAGAGGAGGAGAAAAGCTTAGAAAAAGAGGAGGTCAAAGAAAAAGATCCTGAACCATATACACCTCCAGCTCCATTTCCACAGAGGCTAGCACCACCCTCGAAAGATAAGTATCAGGAGAAATTAGGACATCTTCAAACAGGTAAAAATTAATATTCCATTGCTTGATGCGATAAACCAAGTGCCTGCCTACGCTAAATTTTTAAAGGACGTATGCACTATGAAACGGACGCTCAATGTGAAAAAAAAAGCTTTTCTCACGCAACAGGTAAGTGCCATAGCTCAAGATAACACTCCACCCAAATATAAAGATCCATGTTCTCCTACTATTCCATGCACTATAGGAACTAAGAGCTTTGGAAATGCTTTGCTTGATTTGGGTTCTAGTGTGAATATTTTGCCTTACTCTGTTTTTCTTGCAACTATCTGTTTTTCTTGCAACTAGGTTGGGAGAGCTGAAACCAATGCCATTGGTGCTACAGTTAGAAGATAGGTCAATGAAAGTTCCAAGAGGTTGCGTGGAGGATGTTTTAGTTCAGTTAGACGAGTTCTACTACATCGTGGATTTTATCGTCCTAGATATACGTGGACCACCTTCTGGTAACATCACTCCTGTCATTTTGGGACGTCCATTCTTAGCTACATGCAATGCCGTAATCAATTGTAGGGATGGACAGTTGAAGATAATGTTTGGTAACAAGAAGATTGAATTAAATATATTTAAATCATGTAAGTTGCCAACAGATGTTGACAGTATTGATAAGGTATGTTTTATTGAAAGTTTGATTGAAGACTATTTTAAGGCCGAGTATGTATGTGAATCTAATTATATTGATTATAATTTTGATGATATTAATGAGTCTTATTTTGTGGAGGGCACTCACGAAAAATCAAGGGAAACATGGGCACCAAGATTTGAACCACTACCAGTTGGATCGACCCCACAATTACCCTCTGACGTGGAGCATCCAAAGCTTGAGCTGAAGCCATTGCCGGACTACTTGAAGTATGCTTTCCTTGGAAAAGATGAGACCTTCCCAGTGGTAATATCTTCCAAACTTACACTTGAACAGGAACACTCACTGCTTTATGTACTTAGGGAACATAAAGAGGCCATTGGATGGTCCATTACAGACATCAAAGGTATAAATCCCTTAACTTGTACACATTATATTTATCTTGAGGATGATGCAAGACCTACACATGAAATGCAACGTCGGTTGAACCCGATGTTAAAAGAAGTGGTAAAGGGTGAGGTTCTTAATCTACTTGATGCTGGAATTATTTATCCAATCTCTGATAGCAAGTGGGTTAGTCCAACTCAAGTTGTCCCTAACAAATCTGGTTTAACTGTGGTCAAAAATGGAAATAATGAACTCATACCTATGCAAACCACCACTGGATGGAGAATGTGCATTGATTATAGGAAGTTAAATTCAAAAACAAGAAAAGGACACTTTCCTTTGCCTTTCCTAGACCAAATTTTAGAAAGAGTGGCTTGCAATGAATATTATTGTTTTCTAGATGGCTACTCAGGTTATTATCAGATAGAGATCGCTCTAGAGGACCAAGAGAAAACCACATTCACTTGTCCCTTTGGAACTTTCGCATTTATGAGGATGCCATTTGGATTATGCATTGCACCTGCTACTTTTCAACGTTGCATGTTAAGCATATTTAGTGATATAGTTGAAAAGATAGTAGAAGTATTTATGGATGATTTTTCTGTATATGGCACCTCTTTTGAAAATTGTTTATCTAACTTAGCCCTTGTTTTGTGCAGGTGTAAAGAGAAGAACTTGCTACTCAATTGGAAAAAGTGCCACTTCATGACTACGGAAGGTTTGGTACTTGGTCACTTAGTTTCTAAAGCATGTATTCAAGTGGACAGGGCGAAAGTTGAGGTTATAGAGAAGTTGCCCACACCAAAAAGCATCAGATATATTCGTTCCTTCTTGGGTCATACATGATTTTATAGATGCTTCATAAAGGATTTCAGCGCCATCTCTCGACCTCTTTGTAATTTAATAACTTCAAATACTGAATTTATTTGAACACAAGAGTGTCAAAATTCATTTGAAAAACTGAAATCCTTACTTGTCTCATTGCCTATTTTACAGGTTCTAGATTGGACTCTTTCTTTCGAGATTATGTGCGATGTGAGTGATTACACAGTGGGAGCATTTCTTGGACAAAAGAAAGAAAAAGTTCCTTATATGATTTACTACGTAAGTAAGACCATGAACGATGCTCAAAGAAATTACACAACAACGGAGAAGGAATTACTTGCGGTGGTATTTGGGTTGGACAAGTTCAGAAGCTACATTTTGGGATCGCCCATCGTCGTCTACATGGACCACTCTGCACTCAAATATTTATTATCTAAAAAGGATGCAAAGCCTAGACTTATACGATGCATTCTTCTTTTGTCGGAGTTCCACATCGCGATATGAGACAAGAAAGGAGTGGAGAATCATGTAGCAGATCACCTCTCTAGATTGATGGTAGGTACAAAGTCATCAGATACACCGTTGATAGATTCCTTCCCCGATGAGCAACTTTTCGCTGTCTCTACTCTACCATGGTATGCGGACATAGTCAATTATTTGGTGACAGGTAGAACTCCATCACATTGGTCCTCTCTTGATTTTAAACGTTTCAAACTTGAGGTAAAATCTTTCTACTTTGACGATCCTTATCTCTTTAAATATTGTGGAGACCAAATTGTGAGACGATGTATACCCGATCATGAGATTAGTAGCGTTTTACAATTTTGCCATGATGGGATATATGTAGGACATTTTTTTGCTCATAAAACTGTTGCAAAAATTTTACAAAGTGGATTTTTCTTGCCCACCATGTTTAAAGATGCATATGCTTATTGTAAATCATGTGTTCGTTGTCAATAGTTGGGGAATCACAAAAGGAAATATGATGCCATTAAATCTCATGTTAGAGATAGAAATATTTGATTGTTGGGAGATTGATTTTATGAGACCTTTTCCACCTTCGTTTGGTTATGTTTTCATACTCGTTGCAATTAATTATGTTTCTAAATGGGTGAAGGCTATTCCTTGCAGGTTTAATGACGCATCCATCATGCTAAAGTTCTTGAAAGAAAATATCTTCGCGTGTTTTAGAGTGCCAAAGGCCATTATCAGTGATGGAGGTTTCCACTTTTGCAATAGGCTCTTCACAAATCTGATGAAGAAGTATGGGGTGACGTATAAAGTTTTCACTCCATACCATCCCCAAACGAATGGACAAGCTGAACTTGCAAATAGAGAGATCAAGAATATCCTTCAGAAAACGGTGAATCCAAGGCGTAAAGATTGGAGTCTTCACTTGCATGAAGCTTTATGGATCTACAGGATGGCATACAAGACTATTTTAGTGATGTCTCCTTACCATTTAGTTTATGGAAAAAATTGTCATCTCCCAGTTGAATTAGAGCATAAATCTTATTGGGCTATTAAAACATTAAATTTGCTTGATAACTCATCGAATGACTCTCGTAAATTGTAGATTTTTGATCTTGAAGAGCTACAGATGGAAGCGTATGAAAATGCAAAATTTGCAAAAGAACGAATGAAAGCTGTGCATGACAAGACGATCCTACGAAAGGAATTCAAGCTTGGGGACAAAGTTCTTCTTTATAACTCATGATTGCATTTATTTCCAGGAAAACTATGTTCTAAGTGGTCGGGCCCATTTCATGTCAAACAAGTTTTTCCACATGGAGCGGTAATTGTGGTGAATGAAAAATACGGGAGCGAGTTCAAAGTCAATGGGCAACGACTGAAACCGGTGTCACGGTCGCTTTCAAGAAATTTGGACCAAGGAGCATACAACCATGGAGCTTACGGATCCACCTTCAGGTGGCACTTAAACCGGTGTGTTCTTTCCTTACTCGGTAGTAATAGATTTTTTTTCGTTCTTTATTTTACACTTTTTATTTTTCTTAGGAATTTTGACTCTAGTATTCTCTTTTCAACATTGAGGACAATGTTTGTCTTTAAGTTGGGGAAGTGTATTAGACTTTTTGTTAGGAGATTTTTTTATCTTATTTTTTTTAAAAAGAGAGAAAAGGATAAATCACCATCACTCATCTTCTAACCATCATCTAAGCCCTCTTAAAGTGTCACTTTATCAGATGGTTATGCATTAATGGCATTCTAAAAAGTGTTTATGGCTTGAAATCATTATTTTTCTCTTCTTGGAATTAATCATTAATATGCCCCTTATGAAAAGTTTCAAATTTCATGACTAATATCTCAAAATGTTTTGAATTAATTCCATGCAAGTTGTTGTGATGTATAAGTTTAAAGTGGACATGATTGACAAGAATAATTTTCTTTTTGAAGAGGAATGTGGCCATAAATATGTGCTAAAATGTGAGTCTAATGAATGGGTGTGGGTTGCTAAAAAAGAAGAAAAAATGAAAAAAATGAGAAAAAGAATAAAGTGCATCGTTCCCTTGAGTTTATCAAGTAGCCTGGTCTTCGTGCCTCAGAAAGCATTGGAGATTCGCGTCGAAAGATGGATGTATGGGGAGCGCAGTTAAAAAAGACAATAAAAACTTAGATGATTCTAGTTATTAAGTTCGAGGGGCCCTTCTCTCTGAACTTCACCCTCGGATTCGCCACAACGGTCAGTACTTCGTCACGGAGGATCGAAGCAGCGTTTCACCGCCTAAATCTCTATTTAGAAGAGGATTTTAATAGAAGGGAGAAGAAGAACACACGTTGCCTTATGCAAACTTATGGCATGGTTAGATAAGTGTAAATGCCTTACCCTTGGGGTCCTATTTATAGGCTTTAGGGGTAGTTATTGTAGGAAATAACTAAATATAAGCTTATTAGCCTATATTAGCACATTTACTTATCCTCTTCTTCATTCACTTATCAAGTGCCTTTATGCACTTATAAAGTGGCTTTTTCCACTTATCGAGTGGTCCTTTTCACACGAGAAAAGGTTCCCTTCATGCACGCTTTCGTGCACGCGACATCTAAGGTCAGTGTACCCTCATACATCCCCTCATGGGTGTATTCATGTCGTCCATATCCAACATCTCCCACTCACACTTGAGGGGATTGTAAGGAAACAGCTTTTCCTTTTTAACTCTTCTGTTTGTCATACCGAGAAATAGGCCGTGTGACCGTCATGCGCATAGAGTCCGCTATTTGTGCATTTGTTAGAGATACACAACACTCCTCGAGGTGCAAAGTTGAGTAGATTAACGCATGCTTTACCCTAGATTATTTCTTCACATTTCTTATACTTTATATTCAACAATTGAATCCCATCTGGATTACAATTGGCTGGCCAGCTTTGAATCTCTAAAGTCCAAATGTGAATATGAAATTAATCTTCCTCTTCTTGCGATCCTTTCGATCTTGACTTGACTTGCTTTTCTAACATGTCCCGCCGGACCGAATTGACCATAGTCTATAAGCAACATGCTAAGATAGCAATCACCCAGTTAAATCTAAAGGAACCAATTAAAGTCCGTAAGGGTAACGAGTTAAGACCAATGTGGTCTTTGGGTCTCACATAATAGTAAACATAATTACTGTTCTAACCCAATGGTCAAATGCATACGTAGTATGAATACGTATTACAACATCACTCCTTTCCCAGGGAGCGTATGTCTTAATGATGTTGTAAGGATGATGATCAGACACCACAATGTCTGATTTTGAGTCCCTTTTACTACTCAAATAATCTTCTGGACCCACATCCCGCATAAGACAAATAGGATTTAAGAATCCTTTTAGATCTTTTGTAAGCATCCATATGATGAGATCTTTCATACGACCACTTTGTTTAAGTCATGACTCTAAATCATCCGTCTGACGATTTTTGACTTTAAACAGGTCTCATCTTTATTTTGTCCGTCTGATATAATAAAGGCGGTTGCTCATGTGAGAGACCCAACCTCAATCTGTTTGACATACTAGTAAATAAAGCTGAGATTTTAAAATGTACACAAACATTTTCTAGAAACTCATATGCAGTGTTGAAAAGAACTTATTCTTTTATTAAATTTGATCTTTTACAGACATGGGAATTTACATTGGTACAACTCAGCTCTTACGCAATCCTTGAGATGATAAGTGTTTGTAAAACACATATCTGGGGATCGCCTTCGTAAGCGGATCCACTATCATCTCATGCGTAGATATGTACCTTATGTCTACCTTCTTGGTCTTATCATAGTCTTTTGCAAATTTGTAGCGGATATCAATGTGTTTGGTCTTACAATGGAATTTTGGATCTTTGACATAGGCTATAGATGCTTGACTGTCACTGTGTATTGGTACAGCACCTGAGTCACTTGCATTAATTAGCCTATCTAAGAATTTCCTAAGCCAAACAGCCTCTTGGACTGCCATGCTAAATGCTACAAACTCGTCTTCCGTAGTTGAAAGTGCGATGCAGGATTGTTTCTTGCTACTCCAGGATATTGCACCAGATCTGAGTAGAAAAACATATCCTGAGGTCGATCATCGCTCATCAAGATCACCCGCCCAATCAGCATCAGTGTAGCCTTCGAGCCTCAAGGCATCTCCTTGATAGCATAAAGCATAGTCCGCAGTTCCTTTAAGATACCACATTATCCTCTTAACCACTTTCCAGTGTACTTGCCCTGGATTGGATTGGTAACGACTTACCATTCCAATGGAAAAACAGATGTCTGGTCTTGTACACATCATAACGTACATAAGACTACCAACTGCACTGGAATATGGAACTTTTTCCATAATTTCCTTTTCCTTTTGGTTCTTTGGACACGATTTCAGACATAAATTATCGCATTTTCTTATAGGAGTATCAATGGACTTGCAGTCCTGCATATTAAAACGTTCTAGAACCTTCTTTATATAAGTCTCTTGTGAAAGAGAAAGAAGTTTCTTCGAACGATTCCTTGAAATTTTAACTCCAAGGATATATGCGGCTTCCCCATGTCTTTCATCTCAAAAATTGATGAAAGCCAAGCCTTGATATCCATCACAAAGCCCTTGTCATTTCCGGCTATTAAAATGTCATCTACGTATAGAGACATAATAACATACTTGCTTTTAATCCTCTTGATATATACACAGTTATCTTCATCAAGCATGGTAAAACCATTTGATAAGACAACTTCTTGAAATCGTATATACCATTGCCTCGAGGATTATTTAAGACCATATATGGACTTACGAAGCTTACAAACCTTATGTTTGTTTCCTTCTTTTACGAACCCTGTTGGTTGTTCCATATAGATCTCCTCGTCCAATTCTCCATTGAGAAAGGCAGTCTTTACATCTATTTGATGTAATTCGAGGTCTAAGTAAGCTACCAAAGCCAGAATCAGGAGAATCGAGGTAAAACGAACAACAGGTGAGAAGGTCTCTTCGTAGTCTATCCCTTCCTGTTGTGTAAAACCTTTCACGACAAGGCGAGCATTATATCTGTCTATAGAGCCATCAGCCTTATGCTTGATATTGAGAACCCATTTGTTCCCAATAGCTCTATGTCCTCTGGGCAAATCAACCAAGTCCCAGACTTGGTTAACTTTCATGGATTCTAACTCCTCCTTCATCGCTTCCATCCATTTGTCTTTTGCAGGGCATGATACGGCCTGTTAGAAAGTAGCAGGCTCATCATCTTCTTGTAGTAAAGTCATAAAGGTTTGCAGAAATTCATCCTCAAATCTTAGAGGAGCTAACCTTGTACGACTACTACATCGTATTTGAGATTCTTCAAGTCCTTGTTGACTCGAATTTAGATCAATTCTAGTATCACTCCCACTTGGAATGTCGTTAGAAATGCTACCACTTGGATCATTATTCCCGTATGGAATAGGATTCGCATCATTCGTATCATCCATTGGTGAAGGTTGAAATGTATTTTCGTCTTCACCAAGAATTCTCCTACTCGAATGAGGTAATCCTTCTTGATCATTAATCTCAAATAGAGATAAGTCCTGACTTATCTCGCCCTGTCTTGGAAACTCGTTTTCCAAGAAAGTGACATCCCTCGACTCAAATTCAATTAGACCTCCATTGTCTTCCTGACCAATGAAAAAATAACCTTTGGAGTTTTCTGCGTATCGTATAAAGATACATTTCCTTCCCCGTGGCCCAAGTTTGCCATACTTATGGGAGGAAATATGTGCATAGGATGCACACCCCCAAGGTTTCAAAATGTTTAAGTCAGGAGACCTTTGGTTCCACAACTCGTAAGGAGTGGAGCTAACTGATTTCGAGGCTACGCGGTTCAAGATGAAAGCGACCGTCAATAATGCATCACCCCAAAAGGTGATCGGTAAGTTAGCTTGCGCCATCATTGAACGGACCATTTCCATTAAAGTCCTATTCCTCCTTTCTGCAACACCATTTTGTTGCGGAGTATAAGGCATATTTACCTGATGAACTATGCCCTTTCATCACAAAGTTCTTTAAAACTTGTTGATTGATATTCACCGCTCCTATCAGTTCGCAAGACCTTAATCTTGCGATCTAATTGATTTTCCACTAAACTCATATAGTTTTTAAAGCAGGTTAATGCTTCACTTTTGTGGGATATCAAATAGATATGTCCGAATCGGGTGAAGTCATCAATAAAAGTGATGAAATAGGACTTCCCGCGTCTTGTCTTGACATTCATCGGACCACATATTCCGAATGGATGAGCTGTAATGGAACCTCGGCCCTTGTGCCGGTACCAAATGGCTTGCGACCAGATTTCCCTACAAGGCAATGTTCGCAGGTCGACATATCGACCTTTGAAACATTAGATAGAAGGCCACGTTTGGCAAGTCTATCCATACGCGTTGGTCCAATGTGACCAAGCCTTGCGTGCCAACAAATTATATCTGACTCATAAGTCGAAGAATTTGCAACAAGGAAATTTTCATTACAAAATGAGGAGTCATACATTGTATTTAATACAATAAATCCTTTGAAAACATACCCAAAACCAATTAGAGTATTATTACAAGACAAGTCCACTTTACAATTATGAAAAAACTAGCTATAACCAAGACCCATTAACACGACCACAGATATAATATTCCTTCGAATATCCGGAGCGAAGAGGACATCATGTAGTAAGATAGTGCGGCCGTTGTCCAAGACGAGCTTGCACGTCCCAACGCCTTTCACTTCAACACGTGTGTTGTTTCCTACATATATCCACTTTGTTCCTTGGGGTATCCGGTGATACTCCACGAAGGACCGTCTGTCCCTTGCTATGTGGTCGGTGGCACCTGAATCAATTATCCAAAATGGATTAGATTCCACAAGAAATATTGAACTAGAAACACATATGTAACTAGTATTACAAGTTACCTTGTCACCTCCATCCGTACAAGAACGGGCATAGTGACCTAACTTGTTGCACTTGAAGCACTTGATCCTCTTCAAGTCTTTCTTCTTGTGCCATTTCTTGTTCCCACCCTTTGTTTGGGTTTCTTGGTAGACTTAGGTTGCTTATTACGTTCATTAGTAAACTTCGAACGATTTTTCAGTTTCTTTCCCCCGTGTGAGGAACTAGCAATCATGTGCACTTCTGCACTTGGTTTGGCAGCCGCAAGCCGCTCTTCCTCTAACTCGAGGTGCTTAGACACATCGCTGAAGTTCTTGATGCTCTCATTATGAGTGAGATGCATCTTTATTTGGTCCCACCCATTTGGTAGGGAACGTATGACTGCTTGGATTTGTTGCTCATCAGTGAGCACATGACCTGCATCCTTTAACTCTGAGATTAGATTCGCCATATGTCGCAGATATTTCCCCATGGAATGATATGGACATTTCTTGTATGAATCAAATCTTATAGTTAAAGAACGAAGTTTGGACACCAAGGTGCCACCAAACTTCTCCTCAAGCTTGGACCATATGTCCATGGCTAGGTCATGCTCTCGGAAGATGCGCATTATGTCATCGACCATACTGGACAATAACGTAATGCGAGCTATCTTGTTCTTCCGAGACCAAGCATCAAAAGCTTCCTTGTCTCGTCTGTGTTGGGCCGTAGTGCCCAACTCGGGTTCAATCATTACGTTCTTTAGAGTTTCGAGCACTTCTTGCTCCTCTAGAACATACTGTATTTTAATGGACCATAATTTGTTATTATCGCCGTTGAGTTTTTCACCTTTGTTCAACTCAGCGACGATGTTCTTAGCGGCAGAAGATATTTTAGCTTTAAAATGCTGCAAAAGACATGAAAAGAAGGTTCGATCAAAAACATTGCATTAATTTCATTTACATAGTCATCATATTGTTACATTTTCATGATTCATTAGTCTCGGCCAGCGGACCGACCAGGGAAATGGCTAGTCCATGGTTCACTACCCCCAGACTGAGCTGAGGTGTCCCACAAACTAGTCCAAAAGACCACTGGTCGAATCATGATCCATTGAGATACTGAATTAATCGAATGTGAAATTTCAGACTAGTTTAATATCACTCCCACTTGGAAAAAAATCCCACTTGGAATGATATTATTATATTTGATAAGTTACTTTCGAAAAATATTGAAGATGTTGCTTTAGAATCGGAAAGGTCTCTACGATTCCAATCACCATCTAGAACAAATTTCAATATTTCCCCCTAACTTATCAAACAAAAGTACTCTTATAGTACTTTGCAGCGGAAAAGCGTTTTTTGAAAAAAAACGTATTTTGAAAACATATTTTTCAAACGTATTTTGCATACGTATTTTGCAGTATTTTGAAAACGTATTTTTCAAACATATTTTGCAAACGTATTTTACAGGGCCTACACCCTATTACAGGGTGACATAGCCGAAATATTTCGACAATTCCCCAGCCATTGCCGGGGTCGTGTCGTGGCCGTGCCAAGGCCGAATTCTTCTTCCTTCTGAAGAGAGAGTTACCACCGCAACTTGGCCACCGCCACCGGCTCCCGTATGGATCCAGGCGCTTCCCCCATACATGAGAATTTTGCAGCAGGCAACTGCCGCCGGCTCCGTAGAGACCGGCCATGCACGCCACCCCCTCCGGTCATGCAAGCCCCCCTTCCCCCATGAAAAATAGGGCTAACCGGGGCTTGGCCCTGGCCGAGGCCAAGGGCCGACAATGACCATGGCCATGGCCTCTGCCAGGGCCGGTCGTGGCCCTGGCAGCGGCCAGGGTTGGCCTCGGCCTGGCCCTGGCCTCGGCCAGGGCCGGCCAGGCCCCTGGTCTGAGGCCAGGGCACCGGCCCTGGCCTCTGCCAGGGCCGGCCGGGCCCCTAGCCAGGCCCTCGCCCCCGGCCAGGGCACCGGCCCTGGCCTCTGCCAGGGCCGACAGGGCCCTGTCCTTGGCCTGGCCGCAGCCCCCTGGCAGGCCAGAGCCGACCAGGCCCTGGCCATGGCCAGCCATGGCCCTGGCCATGGCCCCTTGGCCATGGCCGTCCTCCCCCTTGCATGGGGTTGGCCGCACACCCCCACCGGAGGGGTGGCCGTGGTTGTTATTGGCCGTAGCCAACCCCCTCCGCATGGGGAGGGGGGATGCATAGCCTCCATGGCCCATATGGCCATAGCGATCATGCACCAAAGGGATCTTCTTCTCCGATGAGAATTTGCAACTGCCATCTTCTTCTCCGATGAGATACCCGTTCGTCGAGAAAGTAGGTATACTTCAATGGCCGTGTGCCAAAATGAAAAAATAACACACTTTCAAGGCCGCAAACTTCACGCTCCACATGAAGAGAGTTCACATTCCCTATTGAATGGAGACTAAATATCCATGAAGAGTGCGAGTTTGGCGAGATGAACGGTCAGTTCTTCCCATCACGGAGAGTTCCTGCCATATCCATAATGACAGAAGACCCTAACGTGAAAAGAACAACTGCTGCGATTCTCTTCGTCACGATGCTCTCCTACCATATCCATAATGGTAGGAAACTCATTCGTGAAAAAGACAACACCTCGTTCATCGGTTAGACCGGAGCGACGGTTAGACCGGGGCGAACCCGTATGGCTCTGATACCAATATAGGATCCTGTCAAAACAACGACGTTAGGATCGAATAATAACATAGACTTACGTTAGCGTATGCTGCGTCGTAGTCTCTGAACTTTACCCTCGGATTCGCCACAACGGTCAGTACTTCGTCACGGAGGATCGAAGCAGCGTTTCACCGCCTAAATCTCTATTTAGAAGAGGATTTTAATGGAAGGGAGAAGAAGAACACAAGTTGCCTTATGCAAACTTATGGCATGGTTAGATAAGTGTAAATGGCTTACCCTTGGGTCCTATTTATAGGCTTTAGGGGTAGTTATTGTAGGAAATAACTAAATATAAGCTTATTAGCCTATATTATCACATTTACTTATCCTCTTCTTCATTCACTTATCAAGTGCCTTTATGCACTTATAAAGTGGCTTTTTCCACTTATCGAGTGGTCCTTTTCACACGAGAAAAGGTTCCCTTCGTGCACGCTTTCGTGCACGCGACATATGAGGTCCGTGTACCCTCTTACATTCCCTCATGGGTGTATTCATGTCGTCCATATCCAACACCTTCTAAGCCTAATGTCCGAAGGTCGTCTAGCCTAGGAGTCATTAACTGAAAGCGTGATACATGGATCATTCTAAGTCAAAAAAAAGAGAGAAGAGAAAAAAACATATGGAAAACTCAACACCCATGAATCCGACGATCTTTTGTCGATTCCTTGAAAATTAGAAAATTATGAATTGATGTTGTGTTATACTTTTGGCCTTTGTAAAACGATGCTTGTAAGCTATATATTTAAACTATATTACATAAAATGACATGGATTTGATCTCATTCATAATTGTCTATATTCGTGGTAAATATTATGTTGAAAAGTGCGTTATTGAGCCAAGCCTTAGACAATTGGAAGGATTTAATATTTTTCTAAACATCCGATTTATTTGCTCTTTTTTCTAGAGACTAGTAAAAAACTAGTGTCACGGTCGCTTTTCGATCGTGTGTTTTCTGCACGTACTTTCTTTTCCGTACGCGTATTTATTGTGACCTTCTCTTGTATCCCAAACGTGCGATGTTATATATCGTTATGACCCTCGGAAAGAGTAGTTATTTGTGGAATTTTTTGTGAACGTCATTTTACGGGTCGTTCTCCCACAAATCAGCTTTGATTGAAGGGGTGTCAGAACTTTAGACTTCGACATTTGGCTTCTTTATTTTTAGTTCCGGTTTCCGTTAACCTAGCATGTGACCGGTCATCGTAGTCTCGGCCCTCTCGTCGAGATGGTCGTCCCGATATTTTTCTTGTATTTATCGGACGCCGTTAGACTCTCCTTTCACCCTAATCACCTTTTGTAATTAGCCTAGACTTAACCCTATTAAATTAAAACCAAATCAAATCTCTAGGATTACCTATGTATCACATGATATTTCCCTAGCTATATGTCACACTAGATCTATCCTCTCCCTCACACACACTCTCTCTCCAATCACCTTAATTCTACCCCTTTCCTACCCTATTTAGCACAAACCATTCATTATAATGTGAGCTTTTCCCCTAGGGTTTACTCACGCAACCAAGCCGCCATCAACCCCACGGCCTGCAAAACCCCTCCTTTACTTGCCGGCCATCTCCTCCATGGCAACCACCCTCCTTCGGCCTCCCTAGCTCTGTTCATCCTCCTCCCCGGCCACCCTCGTCAGTCCGGCCATCCACCCAACAAACCCCACACATCCAACCCCAAAAATGCCGATTTCTCCCCTCAAAACTCACGCACAGTAGCTCCTTACCATCACCACAGCCTGCACATCACCCCCGCTGGCCACTCTTGCCGCCAGCCACCACCCAGATCAAAATAGCCGGCCTTCCTCTATCCCCTAGCCACAAACCTGCCCCTCTTCATTGACAGCCGCAACACCCATCCCCTCCACCTAAAACCTGCCGCTCAGCCCCCTATAAAACCCCCACGACCTGCCCTCTAGACTTTCGGTTGAACCCCCTTGACAGCAGGCCGACAGCCCCCTTGCTGCCGCACTACCCCTCGTGGCCTTCCCTTTGCCACCGGCATTTGTGCCACTGTTCATCTCCTCCGTGTTCGCTTCCATAGTTGTCATCGTCTTTGTTGCAATCCATAACCATCACCGTACCTTGCTCATCGCCGAAATACAACCCCTGACGTCGCTACCCGGTGTTAGTGTAGCTTTCGCGTCGTGTTCAGGTAATCCCGATCCGTAGGAATGCACACCCGCCTGTTTAAAAAATCTTAAATTTCATTGTTTTGGATTAAAGCACTAATTGAAGATAAATGATACGGGGCTGTAGGTTGGATTGGTTGAGCACGTAGGCAGACTCTGGACTGTTGATCTTAGAGTTGCATCACGATTATTTCAGGCAAGTGAAACTTGCACAGTTAATTGTTAAGCCATGTTTAGGCTATTCTGAATATTTGTGTAAAAGAGGCTAGGAAGTGAAATGATAGTCGCCTAGACACCATGCTTGATCTAGCTTGACAACGAAGCTAGATCCGACACCCATGCTTGATCTAGCTTGACAACGAAGCTAGTTTCGACACCCTTGTCATGTTCATGCATATCACATGTCACGTTTAATTTTGATAAACTGTATGCATTCAATAATTGATTTATATTATCATGTTGCATTCGCATGTCATTTCATGCATTTGAATGTCTTGTCATGAATGTGTAGCACACGCTACAAATGAAGTGTAAGCTGCGGTGAGTAGGATTTTGACTTCTATATAATGAATGAGGCTAGGTCAACCCTATGCCATGAACACTTCCTGGCTTGTGATCCAGAAGATGAGCGCCAGTTCCTACACACGTGGAGGGGTAGGGTTAAGCGGTCACTCAGCATAGAAGTGTGCCCGTACAGCAACTTCAGCTAAAAGGCATAAACCCTGTGCACATCGTAAATGCTTGTTTTTCGTGAAATCGTGAATATTGTTTAGTAGCTTTTTGCTACGACGTGTCATGCAAATGTTAACTATCATGTTCATTTTAATTGCTGCATTCATCAAATATTATGCCATGTCATCATATTTTAGAACTGATTGTTGCAGTCATTACTTTATGTTTCCTTGCATAAAAGTCTCCTCTTTTTACCTTTTGGCTGACATGGCCCTTTTCTCTTTGGGTGTCGCATGTTAGGTTTTGAGTCTGAGTTTGTTGCTGAGGACGACTAGTTTGCTGATGTCGAGCTTGAGGCTTTTGGTGACGTTCAGTTCGAGGATACCGAAGACCTACCCTAGTCTCAGCTGGAGGTTTTTCTTAGTTGTTTGTTTCCTAGAAGCTGCTGTTAGGTTGTTCGGTGCGTAGCACCTTATTATTGTTTTAGTTTTGGCCATGCTTAGGCCTTCTTTTTAGACTCATGTTCTCTTTTATGACGTTATCTGTGGATGTTTGAAATAATGAAATGGATGTTATGAGTGTTGGTTATTTTATTGACTGTGTTCATATTTATTATTATTGTTGTTTCATTGCAATGCAAGAATCTGTGAATGGATGAACACACAGACGCTTATCAGACTGTAGATTCACATCTTCAAGTCTGAATGGACCTCTTCGCGTCTCGCCTGCCATACTTCGGAAGCGGGGCATGACAAGTTTTTGTCGTGGCCCATGCGGGTCGTTACACCTACGAAATATTGAAACAACGATAATAATAAAGCATCCATTGAAACATTCGACACATTCGAGTCATAAAATTGGAGTCTAATGTGTATGTTTTCCTTGTCTTATATGGTAGGAAGACCTAGATAGATGTCCAAGTTTAATAGTCAGTGACCTCGAAGGCGTATTTCCGGAAGATGTTCTAGGTTTATGCTCCGAAAGAGATCCCCATCTTGATCCGCTAAGGACCCTTTCCCTGAGATCTCTATTACTGTCTAGTTCATTAGAGAGTCTTAGTGCTAAGTTTCTCCTAATCATTAGTCGGTCCGGTAATTAAAACCCCTGATTTCTATCATTTTCCTAATAATTACACTTTTTAGCTAATGACCATAGAATCCCATCGTAGCAGATTCACTAAGTTATTTCCCAATCGTATTTGTGTTTTGAATATTTGATTCACTTCCTTACTTTCGATTCACATGATTCTTTCATGTCGTTCATCAGCAATCATTGAAACTTCCCCATTACCATCCCGATCCTTCGAAAAGTATTTTCAATATTATTTTTTTGAATTCCTCTCCTAGTTTAAATTCTTTGAAAACATTTAGCATGAGCTTAGACTTCCTACCATTCAGTTGACTTAAATTCATCCTTTGGATTTCGAAACTTTTTTACCGAAATCTTTAAATTACTATCTTAAAATATTTTCCAACCTATATCTTTCATACTAATGCGAATATCTTACTTCCTTCATATAATGACTTTCTATAATCCAATATACCATTTCTTCTCCTACTATATATTTACTACTCAAACTTATTTCAAACAACTTATTGTACCGACCTCTAAATATTTTTCTATGCTAAAGAGAACTCCAACTTTTCAAGTATGTCCGTTTTTATATTATTCGTTTTTTTCCTACTCCAAAGTTCTTAGTACAAATCTAGTTCCAATTGCAGAATAGTCACTTCATCTCTAAACTAATTATTTTTTCATCTAATCCCTATTTCGTATTTTAACTTATATCATCTACACATTATTCTCCTGTATTTTATAAGGATATTATTATATCTTTCTTTCCCTTACTTAAATATTCACAATTATATCTCTGTTTCACCTAACCAAGCTATCTCCTTATCCACGCCTCTTCTGTACCGATACATCCCGATCTTGTTTCGTTACACTATTTGATTTCGGTTTCCCTAATATTGCTTAGTCATCATACTAGTGCTTGCCGTTGCCTATGTCAACCTTAGAATAGTATGGTGGGCCCATTAGTATTATTGTGATGTCGTTGTGGTGCATATATATAGGTAGAGTGTGTGAACCCGTGTGTGTGAACCCCTGCGTACCACTCATGTATGAGTGTGCTGCCGTTGCCTATGTCAACCATAGAATAGTATGGTGGGCCCATTAGTATATTAATGATTGTCTCTTGTATTATATATGCACTAGTCATAACCCGTGCCCGCGGGCACGGTTCATTTAAGATATCCCCTCAAAATATTTGTTCTTCCCAAAAATTACCCCTCCAAAATCAAAATAAACAAAAATCTAGCTTCGACGCGGGAGCCTTTGGCGGATAACCCGTGCCCTCGGGCACCGTTCATTTATGATATCCCCTCAAAATCTATGTTCTCCCCAAAAATTATTTCCCCTCCAAAATCTAAACGAACAAAAATATAGCTTCGGTTCAGGCGGCTTCGACGTGCCCCCCTTATAATCTTTGTTCTCCCCAAAAATTATTTCACACTCCAAAATCTAAACGAACAAAGATCTAGCTTCGGCACGGGCGTCTTCGGGTGTGGGGGAAAAATTTTAACCCGGGCCAAAAGAGAAACACATGAAAATGAAGGGGTAAAGTGCATAAGTGTGGGGGTGTGTGTAGGGTCTGGGGGTTAAAAGTGAACTGTGAGGATTTTTTTAGCAAAAAGAGGAAATGTGCGGTATTTTGTGCAAATGTAGTGATTGTCGGGGGGGTTTGAAAACCAATGAAAAAACAAAAAAGTGGGGGAGAGACGTGGCCAAATGCTGGCCAGATTTCAACTTCTCGATTTTCCCAACAGAAGTTCAAATTCCCCCAATTTCTTGAATTAAATCTTGACACTTGGATGCAAAGGATGTGGATGCATCCTGATCGTTGTTGATGACTGGGACTTGTCTTAGTCAGACCTAGAATTCAAAAACAGTCATAAAATGTAATATCAAATACCCAAGTCAGGTTCTGCGACCTCTCAGTTACATGTAGTGTTATTAACCTTGTCTTTGCTCAGTAACAATTTGTTCTCAAATGTGTTTAGTAAGAAATGAAAATGCTTTGTTTTGTTATTTGCAGTTGATAAATCATAATGTTCCTATTGGCATAGTTGAAAGGACAAAGGTTGATATTACGCTTCCGTTGGAGAAGAAAAAGGCATTCAGTCTGTTACATGGCAATCTTGAACGATATTGCCAATTGTTTGTCTGAGGACCAAAAACATAGTTGGGCAGATTTACTTTACCTCAATACCCAACCACTTAAGTAGAGGAACATGAACCGCTGGCAATCACAGCCTCCTATATTTAGGTAAATAAATACTCGTAGGATTTAGTTCCCTTCAAAATCTGATGGAAGCATGTTCTCTACAAATATTTTGAAATTTAAGATATTGAAGCATGTTTCAAAATTAAATGATCGCGGGCACCAGTTATGATGGAAGCATGTTTCAAAAAAATTAGTTCCCTTCAAAATTTTGTTCACTCGGAGGATTTAGTTCTCCCCAAAATTTTAGTTCCTTACTAATTTTAGTTCTCCCAAGGAATTTAGTTCCTAAAATTTTTGGGATTTTCCCCTAATTTAATTTTGATCAATTGGTATAATTATTTCTAATTTTTAACCAATGTTGAACATTTTTCCTTTTCAAAATGGAGTATCGAAAAGAGTTTCAAAATAGCATATGGTCAAATGATTCAGGTGCTATGATAAACTATGTTAATTAAGGGTCATCTATCATTAATGAACTCCATTCCATTGGCAATTCACTTAATGTTCCCCTAATTTAATTTTGATCAGTTGGTATAATTATTTCTAATTTTTAATCAATGTTGAATATTTTTCATTTTTAGAATGGAGTATCGAAAAGAGTATCAAAATAGTATATTGTTAAGGGTTAATGACTGAAAAATACCCTAATGTTTCAGCGTTTCTCACAAAAATACCTTATCGTTCATTTTGGGACACATTGGTACCCATAACGAAAATTGGCTAACGGGGGTTAACTTTTTTACAAACTGCCCATTTTGCCCCTGACTTAAAAAAGGGTTAAATAGAAATAACTTACCTTAATAGGATAAATGACTGGAAAATACCCTAACGTTTCAGCGTTTCTCACAAAAATACCTTATCGTTTCTCACAAATGAACGATAAGGTATTTTTGTGAGAAACGCTGAAACGTTATGGTATTTTCTAGTCATTAACCCATTTAAATACGTTTTGAAGGTATAAGGGCATAATTGTCCAATTCATATCACGTGATATCACGTGAACAACATTTCTGATGGAAAACTCAAAAAGGATGCAACGTTGTCAATTTTGCCAAACGTTTAGGACCAATGTGTCCCAAAATAAACGATAAGGTATTTTGTTGAGAAACAATGAAACTTTAGGGTATTTTCCAGTCATTTACTCTATTTTCAAATGATTAACGTGCCATGATAAACTATGTCAATTAAGGGTCATCTATCATTAATGAACTCCATTCCATTGGCAATGTACTTAATGTTCCCCAGCAAAAAGAAATTGCATTCATGTATAACGCGTTCAATTATTTAGTCGAAAGTATATACTCACTTTATCGTATAAACCCATGCTCTAACCACATAAAAAGAGAAGACCGTGCGGTATAACATATTGAATGAGAATGATTGAGAACCAAATCAATATTTTATGTTTTAGCATCGTAACGAAGAGGGAGGGATGGAGAGAGATTTGAGCGAGGTGACTTTGTTTTTCCACAGAGAGTTTCCCCACCAAATTTAAGATTTTTAACTCTAAAATTTTCACAAACCCTCATCCTAACCATTGATTACTTAAGTTTCAATCCCAACCGTTTTTTATCCTAGCTCGATTCACATCTGTTGATTTTTATTAACCTAAAAATGTTAATCGGTTTTGCAGGACCACATATCTCCTTAGGATTTGGACTTTGACATCCTAATCTCATCGAGTTCATAAAGGCTGTATTCACCATGAATTTATTCCATTTTCAGCACAATAATTAAACCCACGAGATCATTTTCAAGCCCAAATTAACAACACATATAGTGACAATTTATTTTCCTTTGAAATATAATTTGAGAGCAAAGAATTACACACTTCCACACATCCAATAAAACAATGAATGAATCTTGATAATCACTTCCCTAACAAAATGAAAACCATATAAGCTACTAACGGTATGCTCTTCTTCATGTCTGAGAGAAACATACACTGTATATATCAGTATATCAGAAACATAGAGTCAGTTATTTGACCAAATAAGTGCAAGGCTTCAAGAACCAGAACATATCCATTGAACTCCCTCACTCTCAGCAGCAGCAGAAGCCGAAACCCAGTTGCATTCTTTGTCCTTGCCGATGAATGCTTTCTTCTCCTCTCTGTTACCCTAATCCAATTACTAAAGAAAAAAAACATATATTAGCATAAAAGAAAATACAGCCACTGGACTGAACTCAAAAGCATGAAGATTGTCTTATCACTCACTGAAGATACATGCTTCAGAGGAGACATTGTCATATTCGCAAATGATTTTGATCTTCGAATGCGGCGGCCAGAAGGCGAAGGAAATCTATGAGGATCATGCTGAAATCATGTTATTGATACATAAACTGAAATATCATGCTGAAATCAGGTTAAGTAGTCCTAAATATTGAAAAACTGAACTTGACAACATGTTATGTAGTCCTCAATATCATGCTGTCAACATGAAATTGAGGACTACACAAAAGCTACTTGAAGTTACTAACGCAACCAATATTCCATATGATATTGAGGACTACCTCAATATTGATACACAAACTGAAATCATGATGTCAACATGAAATTACTTGAAGAACTGAAATTATGTGAGATGGAACTGAAAGCATATTAGCTCAAGAAAACATATAAGCATATTAGCATACTCTCCTTCATATAAATGTAGTCCTCAATATCATGCACAATACACTACTGATCATCCCATAGCAATTATGTATAGATTTTTTTTGTTACTGGACATTTTCTGCAATGTAGTCCTTAATATATATGGAGAGTATGCTATATTTAATGATATATTCTTATAACAATGTTTTGGATTTGAACATATAACAGTTTGACAAAAGGACTTTTTTGTCCAATCTGATATTTTCTTATAACAATGTTTTGGATCTGTTGCTAGCCTAATAACAGATTGGACCTAACAACAATAATCAACAATTGAAGCATAACATTTCAGAGCAAAAATATCCAGGAAAACGATTTTTTTGAACCTAATACAACGACCCATAACAATGTTTTGACAGAATCTGCAAGGAATTAAATGCAAAGCCCCAGATTTTTTGTGTTAGGATCAAAAAAAATCAGCCAGGCATTCAATCAAATATCATGCATGCATTTGGAAATTAAAGACCAATGCAATATAAAATTGATGCTTGTTACATTTAGAAACTTGCCAAAGTGGGAAAGTATGCCTGAGAATGCGGCCAAGCAAATACCCAGAAACTCCAAAAATCACAAAATCGACCGAGGAGGCGACGGTGGTGCATCGATAATTATTTTGTTCTTGCAGCAATGGTGGTTCTTACCGCGACTTTTTTCTCTTGTTATTTCTTATTTTGTTCCTATTTCCTTTTCTCTTATGTTATCCGATGCAACTTCTCAGAAGAAATCCACTCAAATAAACAGCAAACAATTAATCATCGAGCATCAATTAGCATAACAATACATTATATTGAAAACTACTATGTAGTTTTGCATCTGCCAAATATATTTCAATCAAAAACTAAAACAATGCATAAACAGAGGGTGGAACTGCTAGGGATAGTTATGTTCAAGAACAAAAGACAGAATAGATTACAAAATAGGATTGCCATAAAAGTTCCTGGAATGTGTTAATATTTTGCCTGACATTAAACGTATTGTCTACAAACCTTTTCCAAACCCCATTCAGAATCAATTAAAACCACTAAAGACTGAAGTTTTGCTTGCCTCCGAATCCAAAAAAGTTGCAATTTTTTGATCACCCAAGGATTGGAGAAAGGAAACCCGGTAGCTCAACTGAATTTTTTGATCACAAAGTTTTTTTCCATAACCTTCATCTGTATTGCCATAGGTATATCCTGACAACTAACCTTCTAAATTAGCTTTCCCCCCTTAAATCATAGAACATTAGCTTTCCATCATCTTACCTTCAATTATGTGCATGATATAATTTCCTATCAGCTCGCATATCATTCTTTGGCATCTTCATCTTCACATTCTTCCGTGAGATATATTCATCTCATTAGAACTGGATAGGAACATCTATATTACCCATATTACAAAACCTGCATGAGTAGTCAAACATTTAGCTTTAGCATGGAATTAGCAGAATATTGCAATTTCATACAATGACTGGCAAACATTTACTGTCAAACATCTACATTTCCCAAAAAAATAGAAGAGAACCAAAATATTGCACACATGGAGTTAGCAGTCCCACAAAAATAAAAACTTCACTCTTAAGAGTGTAAAATGACAACAAATTAACTTACCATAATCAATTGAAAAATAAAACTACATATTTAGAGCCCAATGTTAATGCTTGCTCCCTCCGACATGAACTTGACCCAGAACTTATGCACCCCATTCTTCACATCCTGCTGACTCCGCATTCTTCAAATCATCCCAAATAATTGAAAGGGCCCTCTTTGCCGATCCAATCAGACATGTAAGAAGATATAAACGTAAGCGTTAGGGTTTTCTTTCTGGATGCCCAACAAATCCTTCGATGTCTCTAGCGTAGGGTTTTCTTTCATGGGAATTTTTCCGATGAAGAAGCAAACCATCAAGAACATCAAAGAAAAGAAGGTGGATGAATAGAACATGGAGCTAATCTAATCTTTATTATGACATATCCAGTAAGCAATTTTTACAAATGATGCAGAAGAAAAAGAAAAAAAACTTTATGAAAGAGGAATTCCCAGGATGTGTAAATTTATGCGTTAAATAGATGGACACCTGACCTGTAGTTGCGAAATGTCAATGATGTGCTCAAGTCCACAACATCACATTCTTGTAGCAGTGCATATTAAGAAAATCGTGGTCCTATTCAAAAAAAGAAACGATTGGGACAAAACAATTAATCAGAAGGCATCCAAAAATTCCTCGAAAAAAATTCCAAGTTCTTCAACTGACAATACCTATCATCATTCTATTTAAATATGGTAATAAATTTTTGGAGGAATTTGTTCCATACATCTTGATTGACTTTGATTGTAATTCTTTATTAGAGAAAGGAAAATTCTTATTGTAATTTAAGATAAAGCTTTGCCCAGAACTTTTCTCGAACTGCATGCATGGACATCATTCATAAAAGATTATGTTCGCAGATTTATAAAACCCTTATGGTTTCCAACTCTTTGTTAGAAAGTTATCTTATTCTTTTAAAAACTCAAACAGGAATGTATTGAGTTCACCAGATGTATCTAGATGATTAAAAAATTTATCTTGTACCTTCAGGAAAATTTAAAGATATCAACCCATCAAAAGGGGTGGGGACTTCCAATAACCAAGTTTGAAATGAAAATACCAAATACTGCACCAAAATAGGAAGGAAGAAAGGCATAATCCAGTTTTTAATTCACATACCCGCTTGGATTCACAGACTGCTCCCAGTAGGTCGTGCAGAGATCCGATATCTTCGAGAAACATTGATAAAGATTACGATCAGATTGCTCCCAGGTCATGAACCCTTCAAGAACTATGCCTGCAATCGATCGAGATGAAGATGGGCGCCTTCAAGAACTCTACCGGCGAGAGAGGGAGCAGTCTGATGAGGAGGGGTACAACTTTTTTCCTCACCTTCTTGTTGCTCCTCTGCTTCAGTTTCCATGGCAAGTTGTGGCCTCGCCTGTGGAGCTGTAGTTTCTGGTCCCTCTGGAACCCTTTGTTGCAGATCTCGCACATAAACATGTTGGTTTCCATCAGGGTCATTGGGGACAGCGCTATCACCTCTGCGTCTAGGTCTGTTTCATGATTAGAGATCCAAATTCAATATCCACAAAATTAAATATCAGAAATTAAAAATTGAAAAAATAAAAATTTGAAAGAGTTGAGACCTGGGTTGCCTGGGAGATTTCTCTTCTTCTTGGTTGGGTTTGGGTTTGGATTGGGGGGATGCAAAAGAGGACTGCTGCTGGTTGGAGGAGACACTGGCCTCACCTGGGCTTAGGTGAGGCTGAGGTGAAGTTTTCAAACAAACTTTCAAATTTCAAATTTCCCCCTACAAATTCCCCCCCAAACTTATCCTAGTCATCACTTTTTGTTTGTCTTAGTCATCTTTTGCTTGCCACGTAGGACAAAGCTTTGTCCTACTTGGACAAAATTCAAAATCTTCATGTTTTATAGAATAGATACTCGGTGTTATTCATGATATATATCAAGTTGTATGAATGATAGTGTTTATAAATATAGGTGTGGAAGCTATGACACTTTAGGGATGTCTGTGTATATTAGAATTAGTGTTGGAATATTTACTAGTGGTGTATGTAGTTTGAAGGTACTTGTAAATGCTTGAAATAGTATACCAGTAAAGTCATGTGCATGTTAGGTGTAATAATAATAGGTGTACTTATAGTTAAGTGTGCAGGCCTATTATATGATCTATATGTTAGCACGTATGAGCGTGTGCTCGTACGTAGATATGTATGTGCTTAGTCATAGGTAGATATATACATACTATATAAATATGTGTGATATACGTATGGTAATAGGGTTATAATTTTGTATAGTCCTGCTTTCCTTTACGGGATGTTGTGTGTGTACGTGTACGCCATGAGGTATACATGATTATTGTATGTTGTAACTATGTATGGATAGGTATATGTGGTAGTGTACTAAGTATATGTAAATTGCTATGGTGTGAATATATTATAAGTATGTCTATGTTTTGTGTAGATATGTGGCTAGTATATAAGAATGCAGGTATGGTATGCATGAAATGAGTATGCGTGTAGTAATATGTATGTGACTATACGATGTATGCATGTATAGGATGGTGTATTATGATTGTATATGTGTACTGATATTTGTAATAATGTTATAGTATGTAAAGTGATTGCATTATGGGGGTGTTACTTGACTAAATATAAAGTGTGGTTAATATTATTGTGTGTATATGATGGCATGTGTTTTTACCTGTATAGTGTGACGAGTAATATGATTACGTTGATGTGTGTATATATATAAGAGTGGTTTGTTGGTATAGGTTTAAATATCGTGTTATGAATATAAAGTTTTCTTGTTCTTGTATGGGGTTTTAAGTCTCACTCATGCTTGAATGGGTATACTCTAAGTATATTGTCATATTTGTCTGTGGGTTGTGTATAGTGCTATGAACATAGAAATGGATGATGTGTGTATAATGATAGGTTTGGTTGTGCATGGTTACGTTACGCACATGGTTGTGGGTGGTTATACCATTATATAGATATATGTGTTGGTTTTGTAGTAAAGTTCCTTACGAAGGTTTTACATGTTTAAATGTATATATGCTAGCTAAACTAGGTGTGTAGAATGTGCTAAGTATATAGTGATATGAGTGGCCTGTATGAATAGTATATTAGCGTGTGTGGACATGCACCATGCACGGGTAAGTATGTGCTTAGATATAGGTGTTTATGACTATGGTATGTGTGTTATGTCTTGAATATAGTTATAGGATTGTATGTTATGTGTATATATGATGAAGTATCTGCTTGTATTTGAATAACTATATATTTGTGTATTTATCGTAGGGAGAATGTATATTAGAGATAGCAAACATGATTTAATATTGTATGGTGTGATTACATGTTTTGATTGACGTGCGTTTATATTTCATATATTCACGCACGTTTTCTTTTGTGTTTCTCCGTGTTTTTCCGCCGTCTTTTATTCGTTTTCTTGTAATTTCTCATTTTCTTTCACTTTTCTTTGTTTATCCATGATTGCAGGGGATTGACCACGTAGGGGACGTTTAACGACGATATCCCAAGTCCCCGGAGCAACGGGAGGAGTCACGCGTGACCCAGGGGGTCAAACGTTGAAGAATTCATCTTTCAGCCCCTCACCCGGTCGGTTGGTCATCTCCAACCGATCGGGTGATGCACGCATGCACCACCCAGTCTCTGCCGGAGCTCACATGGAAGTCACCCGACCGGTTCGCAGACCGGTTCAGTGGGGGGCCTGTTCTCTGTTTTCTCGAGCAAAATGCCAACCGATCGGGTGACTCTCACCCGATCGGTTCATCTGTAGCTGAAGATGAGGAGCTGAAGACACGGGCACCAAACCGATCGCTTCACCTGACGGCTCCAAGATCCAACCGGTCACTCAAGAACTCACCCGACCGGTTCATGTGATCGGGTGAAAGCTCGCCGTTTTCTGTTATTATTTTGTAACGGATCAACCAATCGGTTGACTTGTCAACCGATCGGTTGATGCGAGAGTCTATAAATAGAACCCCTAGGGTTCCAGAAATGGGGGTGCTGCTAGTTTTTTACTGTTTTCTCACATTGTGACGGCTGTAATTGTTAGTCTTTTGTAAGTTTTCAGATCTTTCTCAAATTTTAGTATTGTCTTATCTACTCTATTACTTCCGCATTGCAATTGTCCGATTATGATTCCAACGGTTAATTTTTATTTAGATCGCTTTTTCATGGATTTTTGTGAGTAGTTCCCAAATCTGGGATTTTGGTGGAAACCCCTTCGGGGGCTCTTCCCAATGCGTCCATATGGTTAGGAAATCGATAGGGATTAGGAATCTAACGGTTACGTGGGGTGTTTCATTGTCATCGGCGGGAAAAAGACCGCCTTTGACCGTTGGGCCAAGGGGGAATAAACTTGGCGGTTGACTCCCTAGCCATAGCTCACACCCATAGCGTAGACGTCGAATCCTAGCACGCGGGAGCGGCAGGATGAGACGTTGGGAGTTATCGTTGCGGGCTTAGTGCTCCCAGGATCGATCAGTGTTAATGGACACGTGAGTGCCCACTGATCGAATCTGGGAAGTCCGGTGTATCATCCTGGGCACCGACCGGAATATCAGGCCCATGGGACGCCGGTAGCACTTTCAGAGGCAACGTCTCACCATTAGACCCTAATCCCGATCGCTATCCATACCCGTAGGCTGTATCGGCGAGAGTCTCTCGTCGGGTTGGAAACCAAAGTCCCGGGTTTTCTTTCTTGTTGTTCATACCCTTCATTTCTTTCCGTGACAACCATTTACCGATTCGGGCTAGCTCGCCTCTCTGGGTGATTTAGGTCCTACCTGACTCAAGCACAATATCGCCTCCCTGAGTTCGATATACCCACACCCTACACTAACCGTGCACTTGCGGTAAACCGACACCGCGCCCATACCATAAACGTGGGGGCGCCGGTCAAGTTTATGGCGTCGTTGCCGGGGAAGCAACGTGCTTGTTATTTTAGGATCTCTTGAACCCTCGTGTCTAGCTCTCATCCCTACCTCGCGATAATTTTCGCATTCTCCTTTTTCTTTTTCTTTTTCTTATTTTTATTTCTTATTTCATCTGTTTCTTTCCCACTTGTCGCTTCACGGGTGTTTGTTGTTTTTCATGCGCAGGAGTTCACGGAGTCTTGACGACTTGATTCCCCTCGATCCAGAGATTAACGCCACCCTTAGGCGTTTGGCCGCCGAGAAGCGAAGAAGAGAGGATCCCAAATCCATGGAGGAGAACACACCACCTCACAAGTCTCTGTTGGAGTACTCGATGCCATCCATCGAGTCGACTTCCGCCATCCGTTCTCCAACTATTGCGGCCCAAAGCTTCGAGCTGAAGCCGTCTTTAGTGACGTGGATCCAGCAGGACCAGTTTGCGTGTGCACCCATGGAGAGCCCGATCGAGCACCTAGACTCCTTCTTGGAGAAATGTGACACCTTCCGGATTAATGGTGTCACGACAGAGGCTATCCGTCTGAAGCTGTTCCCCTTCTCTTTGCGAGACAATGCCAAGCAATGGCTTAGGGGGAAGGACCCCAACACTTTCAACACCTGGGAGAAGCTCTCCAATGCTTTTCTGACGAAGTTCTTTCCTCCGGGGAAGACCATGAAGTTGAGGAGTGAGATCTCCTCCTTCTCCCAGGCCAGCCACGAGTCCTTGCATGAAGCTTGGACGAGATATAAGGAAATGCAAAGAAGATGCCCTCACCATGAGCTTCCGAAGTGGCAGATTATTAATCTGTTCTATAATGGGTTGATGGATGACCTGAAATCTTCTATGGACACCGCGGCTGGGGGTTCCTTCATGTCTAGGAGCGAGGAAGATGCCGGACATATTCTGGAAAATATGGCATCCAACAATGAGCGGTGGTGTGACGAGAGAGCCACACCAAGATCCGGGGGTATACACAGAGTCGAGGACGTCGACAAACTTTCAAGCAAGTTCTACTTGCTTTCGACCCAGATCTCCGCACTAATGGTAGGAGCCGGTGGGGCCGGTACACAGCAAATTTCAGCGGTAGAATCCGAATTCTTTGGGGAATTCGACGGTGGTGACATCTCACCACCATTGGATTAGGCGAGCGCACTATTTTACAACCCCACGGGAAATGCGTCGTATCCACCAAGGACAAATTCCAACCCGGCCTACTCTCCAAACAACCGGAACCACCCAAACTTCAGTTACCGGCCACCATTTCAGCCCTCGCCGCCTTAGCAGCCGCAGCAACAAACATATCAGCCGGCTAGGCCACAACAGAGTCAGGTTCAGCAGCAACAATTTCAGCAGCAACCATTTCAGTAGCAACCTCAGCAACAATTTTATGCCCCCAGGAATCAGCAGCCATTCTAGCAGCAGCAGCAGTATGGCCAACAGAGGGCCGTCTCTCCGGTTGAGTCTCTCTTGACTCAATATAAAACCAACCAGGAGAAGATCAATCAAAAGCTGGAAATGGGTCAGTGGACCCTCACGGACCAAGTAACCCAGCTGGGGTTACAAGTGGTGAACCTTTCAAGGTCACAAAATCAATTGCCGCCACAACCGGAGGTGAACCCGAGGGGAGCAACCCAAACATCGGCACTCGTGCACGAGCACGCAAATATGTCCGCTATCGTTCTGAGAAGCGGGACACAAATCCCTACTAGAGTGCCCCCTAGCAAACCGGAAGCACCATTGGTCGTTGAGAGACCGATCGAAAAATCAAACGACGCCGGTGCTTCGTCATCAAATCCTATGACTCCGGAGGGAGTCTCTGAAGAAGAGAAGAAGAAGAAGGAGGAAGGGAGCCCGGAAGTGTTCAATCCCGTTGTGCCATTTCCACAACGGTTAGCTCAGGCCAAAATTGATGAGAAATATGGCAAGTTCTTCGCCATGGTAAAGGATCTGAGCATGCAAATCCCCTTCCTAGAAGCAATCGAAACAATCCCCTCCTATGCGAAATTCCTGAAAGATTTGGTGACTAGAGGGTCTAGAAAGGAGAAAGTAGTGTTGACGGCGGAATGTAGCGCTCTCATCGAGAGGGCAAATCCGCCGAAACTCAAGGACCCGGGGAGCTTCTCAATTCCTTGCACGATCGGGGCAGTAAAGATTCATCGTGCACTCGTCGATCTCGGAGCGAGTGTAAGTTTGATGCCCTTGTCAATGTATAGAAGGATAGGAATGGGAGATTTGGAGCCCACAGGTATGACCCTACAACTAGCTGACCGGTCGGTCAAATATCCGGTGGGAATTGTGGATGAACTCCCCGTAAATGTAAGAGGGGTGCATGTGCCAGTGGACTTTGTAGTCATGGACATGCCTGAAGACGCACACACCCCCATCATCCTGGGACGGCCTTTCATGGCCACTGCTGGCGTTTTAATAGATGCGAAGAACGGAAAACTCTCTTTAAACGTCAGCGGAGAAAAAGTTGAGTTTGATCTGGGGTTATCATGAAGTACCCCGATCCCCCAGATGACCCTCGGTGTAATTTGCTGGAGGTAGAAGAGGAAAAAGCTGCTGAAGAGAGCTCCTGGGAGATTCTCTTAAGAAACCCCCCCGATGACTTGGGGGATTTAGAATACCAAGACGGCCCCAAGAACAAAGAAGCTGCTGGAAAAGTGAGTGCAGCAAGAACGACCCCTCCCGGGTTCCCCAAGGCTCCTCCTGCGAGGAGAACGGGGAAAGAGCCCATGGACCTCACTAAAGACGAGGTCCGGATCCTAAAGAAGATGGCGGGAAGCGCCAACACGAAAGAGAAGCCCCCGGACCCCAAGAACAAGGAGAGGGTAGTCGAGCAAATATTTCTCCAGCCGCTGACTACTCCAAAGGCCTTCAGCTCCAATGAAGAAGAGATGCCAAACTTCGGGCATCACCCGTATCAACCACCATGAACATCTCTTGCGGAAGTCGAACCAACGACGTTAAACAAGTGCGCTTCATGGGA
This sequence comes from Scilla litardierei, assembly GCA_030789695.1. Classification (NCBI taxonomy): domain Eukaryota; kingdom Viridiplantae; phylum Streptophyta; class Magnoliopsida; order Asparagales; family Asparagaceae; genus Scilla; species Scilla litardierei. The sequence goes on from CM061133.1 coordinate 182,903,165, forward strand.
GGCAACCCATGTTCTAAACTTTTTCCCCATTTTTAGCGTTAGTTTTTGACTTTATTTTATCTACTTTTATAAAAAAAATCATCCGCGAGAACATCCATTTAGGGACTTAGACAATCTGTTGGTTTTTACAGGAAACAAAGCCCCAACCGATCGGTTGATAACTCACCCGATCGGTTGGGATGTATCAGATACAAGCCGAAATCTGTCCCCAAATGAACCGATCGGTTGAAGAATAAGGAGACCGGGTGACAGACCGGGTGAGCTGGGGAGAACTCTCGGAAAATTTTTGGGGAATATCAACCGATCGGTTGAGTTCTAGCACGATCGGTTGACGCGACCGGGTGAGCAGCCCTCAATTCTCGGGAAAATGAGTGGAGCGGCCAACCGATCGGTTGACAAGTCAACCGACCGGTTTGCCTGTAGCAATTCTTCGGCAAGAAATTTCGACCTAACCGTCAACCGATCGGGTGACAAGTCACCCGATCGGTTCGACTTAAAACCCTATATAAACCCCCCGACCACCCGCTCGTTTTCATCTTCACCCGATCGCCAAAATCATCGTCGTTTCGCCTTCCTCTCCTCCCAACGACCGATTCTCACTCCCCCATGTCCTCGACTCCTCCATTCCTCCTTCTCTCCACCTCCTCCATCAATCCCTCCATCATCTTCAACCTCTCTCTCCTTTCACCTCAAATTTCTGACCTAATTCCCCCCAAACAACCCCATTTCGAAAATTCTTGCTGGAAGAGATCGTCGCGGCTCCACGCTACTCTCGTTGCACAGTGTGGGGACATCTACGAGCAAGCTCCGCCATTTCTCTTGGGTACACTCACTCCTAAGCTCATATTCTATTTTTGCCCTATAAATTGTGCTTGCTCGTTTTGCTTGAGTTGGTGTGCATCCATTGCTTTTTGCACTCATTCATACACGCACACTCACGCATGGCTAAGGATAAGGACAAGGGGAAGGGAATTATGCGGGAAGAGGAACCGTCTCGAAAGAGACGAAAATAAACACGCCCCCCTTCTCGTACATGAGCACTTACACTTGGCCCTCCCCCGCCTGTTATCCCCCCTGTGGACCCAATGTTGGGCCCACATGGATATATCTTTAGGAACCAGGAGCACAAGTATTTTTACCGTAGGCTCGATGCTCGAGGGCATCTATCTACTAAGTTCCCGCACACACAAACACTTGTCGATCTCGGTGTCTACACCGAGGTCGAATCTCTTTTCGCTAACTTAGGATGGTTGGCCTTTCTTAATGCATCTGCCATATCCTACCCTGCACTCACCCTCGAATTTCTCTCTACACTTGTTTGGGAGTCCGGGTCGATCATTAAATTCAGGGTGCGTAACCGTAGTGTCACCACAAATCTGAGCACGATTAACGATATATTTGGTTTCCCCAATCTCGGGGATGATTCCATCCGACACTACGGGTACACGCCCGAGTTTGATGTCGATCAATTCTGGTTCCACCTCACAATGTTTCGTGACTATCCCCGAGGAAGGGCCAAGGCCTCCTCCATCATTCATCCCGTGTTTCGTTTGGCCCACAGGATCATTTCATCTGTGTTTTTTCCTAGGGACGAGTCCGGCACCGTGACTATCCCTGACCTTTTTATCCTTTGGGCCATGACCTTCCCTTTTGTCCGGGATGATGATGGAATTAGCTTCAGGGCCCCTACCGTCCCCATCCATGGCGGCGATTGGCTTGTTTACAAGCTACTCGAGATCAGCCAGGCTGGTAAGGGGAAGTTTTGGTGTGGGGGCATCATAACTATTATCTGCTCTTACCACCAATTTAATATTGTCATCCCCAATAATCTTCCAGCTGCCGCAGGACCCTCACAGCTTGACATTGATGTCCTGCGGCACATCCACATGATTAGACCCCACTCTGATGGCCGCTTCATCTTCAAATATGGCCACCCCCAGCCCCTTACACCATTCTGCCCAACCCCGCTCGCATGACCATTGCTCTTGTGGGAGATTGGACCTTCCCTCCTGATCCCAACTTCTTAGCGGGGTTGAATCTTCCTTTCCTTCCCGCAGACGCATGCAGACCACCGTCCCCTGCCGCCAACTTAGGCGAGCAGGATATCCCTACGTCTGGGGGAGATTTAGGGGCTGGCCCGAGTCGTCCTGTTTCTGTTCCGGGACCGATCACGTCTGAGCACCTCTTTACGGCCATTTCTGGCCTTGTCTCCTGTGCCGGCATGACCACTACCGCTGGCACCTCTGCGACCTTACCTGGCGGCACCACCTCTGCCTCGCGTCAGTCCACATCTTTTGGTCACCGTCAGGTCTCTGCCCGTCTAGGTCTTGAGAGGGAGGTCGCTGCCCTTCGTGAGCTCGCCATGTCCTCTGCCTCTTCGGACCCATCACCATCCTCCTTTCTTACTCACCCACATTTCCTCGCACTTGAGATGAACGTGGCCGCCATTCTTCGCCTTCTCACTCATATCCACGGACCACCTCCACCTTCACCACCTCCACCTTCACCACCCCGGCGATCTTCTCCTCCACCCTCCCACACATCCCCACATCCATCACCCCCCTCACCACATTCTTCTCCTCCCTCTTCTAATCCCATCCCGGCATCCACTTCACCCCTCCCGACCACTTCCACCGCACCCACGCTACCTGTAACGCCCCGCTTCCCAAAAGACGTTGGAAGCGAGAACGTTACATGGCCCGCTTGAACTGGAGCGGTGAAGCTCGAGTTCAATAAGCGTCTGTGATAAAAACACAGAAAAGGTCCTTGCATTTGCGTATAAGAACAATCAGAACATTTCAAAAGTTGAAAGCCACATCCAGATATATATAGAGTTCGTACACGAAATTAAACAACAAGCCACAGCAGGGCTAAGGAAATTACAACAGAGCACTATTCATACTACAAGTTACAGAAAAAGAAACTCAAAGTAGGACGGAAGGGACTCTAGTCTTCCGCAGAAAGTGACTCGGCATCTACGACGAACTCTGGCTCTCTAAGTCAAGTGTCTCGAGAGGATCCTCCGAGTGCTCAAACTCGAGATCTGACATACATCCAAAAACATGAATGTATGTCAGCAAGGTCTGCAAGAAGACATTAGCATCCCAAGGCAAGAATGTGCAATTGATATGAATTTAGAAAGCATTAAATATTTAAGAGAGATGACTGAAATAAAATTAACGAGACAAATTGTGATGAAACGAAAAAGTAAACATCCCTAGCATGTAGTTCTAAGCAGTTGCAAGCATTAAAGTAAGTTTTCTCTGAGTTTGTTAGCATTTAATGTTCACGATGACCAAGTTAGCGTTCAATGTCCATGTCAAGAATTCACATCTAATCTAGGGTTCTCGCCTTTAGGTCGTGATGAGAAGGTCGTTCCTCTCACGGGGGCTTACCGTGATTGACACTAACCCACCGCGTCGGGTGGTGTTCTTGAGGAGAGTACCTTTCATACGCCTAGTGGCCGCTCAACCCTAACCCCACCCAAAAGTTTGCCGGAACACGAGCCGGCCTAGTCGACTCACACGACATCAAAATATCACGATACCGCCTTCGAGGCGCACGATTTCACGATGTCACTCTCTAATGACCAAGAAAGGTGTTCATTAATTTCAAGTCGCCAAATGTTTCATAGTGCTCAACATTTACAAAAATTGAAGGGATGTCGAGATGAGTTACTGGTTACAGGAAACAATGTTCTCTGCTAATGTCCAAAGTTGAAACTTATCAAGTTGTATGTCAAGATGTCACATTCTTAGTCAATTAACATTCTCATTTGCCGTTATACACGCGGTTTTCAAGATATATGCATTAAAGTAAGGAAAATGACACAAATATTCACCAACTTCAAAAATTCATATTTAAGTGCACACTTGCCTGATCTGACGTTTTCGGGTGCCAAGTGATCGCGGTGGGAGATGCGATTTATCTGCGTTAATGAATTATAACATAAGCTAAAAGATTCTCGTGGAGTAATCACCAGAGTGTAAAATATACTGTTATATCGTTAGACTAACAGTATTATGCTACCACTAACACATTTGGTTAAAGAATAATAAATAACAGTGTTTATTAAAGTTACAAGCATCCTAGATTAACAACAAATTATTAATTTAGGTTACTAACATATAAAAATGTTAACCTACTGTAACACCCACTTATAACTAACATTATAAGTATAACTAATATACTAACCTTATAATTAACTTACTGATTATAAAGTACGGTGCATAGAAAAATAATAAAGTATGTGTACCCACCTCTATTGCATAAAATAACACATGTAAAAACACCCACGTGCTTGGTTTGCAGGTGATATAATAAGGTGTACTATTTATAGGAAAAGTAACTGCAAGCTACGAAATAACTTACGTGATTATCCTTGCTCTTGCCACTTGCAGAAAAAGGGTTGAACGGTGAGTAAGGAGGCACGGTGAGCGGTAAGCTCGAGCGGTGGAAGGGAGGGTACGAATTCCGTCAGAGAAGGTGACGACGAGGGGTCCGTGTGGCAAGGGAGTCTGGGCGGTGGAGCTACAGCTTGAGCCTTAGGTGGCTCCGGCGGCTGCTTGGGTTGTCCGAGGAGTACTGGAGGTGGCGACTTCGGTCGGGGTTGCAGACGAAAGGAGAGGGGACGCCGGGGCTGAGAGCGAGCTGCAGGGCATTGGATGGCGATTAGGACGGGCGACGGCTCGAACAGCAAGGCCAAAGGGTCTGGTGGCCGGAGAAGAGTAGGCAGGGGAGAGAGAGACTCGGGGAGGGCAGGCGGTGGAGAAGTCGGAGGCAAGGGTGTCTGGTACGGTGGTTGTCGGATGTCGGGGGGATCGAAAGAGGAGGCCGCGGACCCGGCGAGGGATGTGAGGCAAGGTTAGCGGCGGGGCTTGCTCGCTGGTGTGCTTGGCGGTTGTTGTCGATGCGAGGCGGGCTCTCGGAGGAAGGGGTGTGGCGGCGGGAGTTTTCGGCGACGAGAGAGGAGAGAGGGGTGTCGCGCGGCTGGGTTGTGAGGCGAGGGGAGGTGGCGCACGGATAGAGGGGTTTCAGGTTGCTTGTAAAGGAATGGAGAAGGGGCTTTCTCCTGTTGGCTTTGTAGAGATGCTTAGGGTTAGTTCTGGGAAGTAGGCGGCGGCTGTAGGGTGGCCTAGGTTACTTATTTGCTTGGTTAATTGTAGGGAGAGGATGGCTGAGAAACGTGGGGAGAAATATTGGGCAGCTGGATTTGATAGGCTAGGGTTTTTTTATTAATATGGAAGTAGGCTGTGCTTTATAAGGTGTAGTAGGACATTATAATAGAAAATTGTGTGTGTGGTGTGAAGAGCACGTGAAGGTTTTCATAGAAAAAGGCAGCGTGTGATCCTAGGGTCTTTTATAAGAGCTACTAGTTGGTGAACGGAGCCTCAAGTAGGCCGGCCTGTGGCTTGTGTAGGGTTACTGTGATAGGGTGGTTTCATACATAAGTTGACTTAGGGTTATAAGGTTCTCTCCCCTTTTTTTGTGTGTCTTGTTGTAAGTACTGTGTGCGTGTGTGTGTGAGTATGATGGGTGTGGCCAGGGTAGGAGAAGCTAGTGTAAGATTAATGAGGAAAATTTGGGAGTAATAAAATATTTGATTGTGCTATAAAAAGGGGGTAATTAGGAGGATTTACGACTAATCAATATTGGTTTAAATGGGTTTTAATAGGTAAGTTTTTCAATCATTCAAAAAGTTTAAATTCAAGTTTGAATTTTATTTCGAAAATTTAAAACAAATTTTTAAGATGGAATTTTATAAAATGATTACCAGAAAGGATAATAATATTAAGTATGAAAAGAAATGGATACGGATACGGTATGAAGACAGGAACGTCTAAGTACGGATACAAAAAGAATAACACATGAGGAAATACAGATAGAACGTATCGATAAAAAAACTGGTCGTTACACTACTTCCTCCATCCTCCTCCGTCACTCCATACGTGCGCCGGAGGAAATTGCCGGTGCGCTCCAGATCCCTCCCACCACCTCCCACTACCGTCACCACCGCATCTTCTTCCTCCATTTCTATTCCTCTCACCACCGCCTTGGTCGCCTTCCTACCACCACCACCCACCACCACCGACACTCCTCCCATTGTTCACACCACCGCTGACCCTATTCCTGCGCCTCGTTCCCCACTTCTCCGCACACCCCCAGCCTCCCCCGACCACCCATCCACACCCTCTTCCGAGGAGGACGAGGACTCGCCTTCTCCTGCTTTCTGATTTCTCCTTGTTTGTTTTTGACTCCCCCTTGCATATCTCTGGATTTCATTGATCATATCATTTCGCTAGCACTGTCTGGTCTAGCTTGGGGGACGTCTATTTTGGTGTGCTGTCGTGTTTTGTTTGTTTTTCTCATTTTTGTGTGTGTGCTTGTTTTTCATTTTCTGAGTGTCGTGTCATGTGATTTTATTTTTATTTTCGTGTTGTTTGATTTTGATTTTGATCTGTCTTTATTTTCAGTTTCATCTCTGTGTTTTTCTCATTTTCATTTCTTTTTGTGTTAGTGCGTATTCCCCCCATCTTCATTGCCCTCCCGTACTCTCTCATATTGCATTGAGGGCAATGCAAACTTCAGCTTGGGGGAGTCGTACTGTGTGCGTCGTTTGAGTCCTTCTTTTTTTCGTTTTTTGTGACGTTTTCATCGTGTTTTTATTTTTTCTTTTCTTCTTTTTAGCTCTTTCTCCTAGAGATGAATCCTATGATGAATCGCCACGAAGTCACACACGCCTAGAATTGCATCGATAATCACACTCACTAACCCTAGGGTTTCGAGTCCTCTTGCATTTCACGCATCGTGGGTCCACTTAGCTTTCTTGTGAGTCGTGCGTCGTGCCTAGCTATTTGATGTGCTTCTACTTGGTGATTTTACTTTATATACCTGTCCAGGAATGACCCCTAGATTATCATGCTTCAATTTGAATATGCGGTATTTGTTTCTACTATATGCATGCTATATTTATATCGTATATTTCAATTCGCATGCGTCGGGATTCCACAACTAAGGACTAGGATAACCCATTTGGCCTATGCTCTATTTAGCGAGAATAGTTTCCTTTGCCCGAGTGTTTAGATTTCGACTTCTTTTTTGTTTAACTTGGTGCAAATCCCCTCGTCGTGTACCGTTCTCCCACTTGGGAGAGTGCACATGTGTATAGCCAAAAACCCAAAAATCCAAAAAAAAATAGAAAAAAGGAAAAGAAAAACCCAAAAAGAGAAGAAAAGAAAAATTTTGTATAGCCAAAAAGCCAAAAAAAATACAAATGCCCAAAACCCAAAAAAAAATTCAGGGAAGGCGAGAATTTGCACCGAGTGTTCTACTCCACATCATCTCAACCCCCATCGTTATCGAAAACACTTGGCTTAGGAACTTTTTAGCTAGTATCTAGGCTATAGTGGCGTGATTTCCTTAACCCTAGTTGTGGAGTCCCTGACGCATGATATGTTTCGATTCCCTCTATTCTCATGCATGCTTGAACTATATATTCGCCGCTTAATTCAATTCGAATCGGTATTTGGGTCATTTCCTGGATTTGCGTATATGAGCTCATGGCACATTGTAGAAAGCGACAACGTTTGCTAGCACATGACCGCACTCACTCGCGCTTCACCGCGTGGGCCCACGACACTTATTTGGACTCGTTTCCCTAGGTTTGGTGGTGTGATTTGACGTTTGCTTGCTTGGTGTGTCGTTTTTGATTTTTGTTGGCTCTGACGGACGATCTAGGATTTAGAGTTTTCTTTTTCTTTCTTCCTCTCTATTTTTTCCCTCCGAGCTCCTACTCTCACTCGTCTTCCTCGAGGACGAGGAAGAATTCAGCTTGGGGGATTTTGACGTGCGTTTATATTTCATATATTCACGCACGTTTTCTTTTGTGTTTCTCCGTATTTTTCCGCCGTCTTATATTCGTTTTCTTGTATTTTCTCGTTTTCTTTCACTTTTCTTTGTTTATCCATGATTGCATGGGATTGACCACGTAGGGGACATTTAACGATGATATCCCAAGTCCCCGGAGCAACAGGAGGAGTCACGCGTGACCCAGGGGGTCAAACATCGAAGAATTCATCTTTCAGCCCCTCACCCGGTCGGTTGGTCATCTCCAACCGATCGGGTGATGCACGCGTGCACCACCCGGTCTCAGCCGGAGCTCACATAGAAGTCACCCGACCGGTTCGCAGACCGGTTCAGCGGGGGGCCTGTTCTCTGTTTTCTCGAGCAAAATGCCAACCGATCGGGTGACTCTCACCCGATCGGTTCATCTGTAGCTGAAGATGAGGAGCTGAAGACACGGGCACCAAACCGATCGCTTCACCCGACGGCTCCAAGATCCAACCGGTCACTCAAGAACTCACCCGACCGGTTCATGTGATCGGGTGAAAGCTCGCCGTTTTCTGTTATTATTTTGTAACGGATCAACCGATCGGTTGATGCGAGAGTCTATAAATAGAACCCCTAGGGTTCCAGAAACGGGGGAGCTGCTAGTTTTTTTACTGTTTTCTCACATTGTGACGGCTGTAATTGTTACTCTTTTGTAAGTTTTCAGATCTTTCTCAAATTTTAGTATTGTCTTATCTACTCTATTACTTCCGCATTGCAATTGTCCGATTATGATTCCAACGGTTAATTTTTATTTAGATCGCTTTTTCATGGATTTTTGTGAGTAGTTCCCAAATCTGGGATTTTGGTGGAAACCCCTTCGGGGGCTCTTCCTGATGCGTCCATAGGGTTAGGAAATCGATAGGGATTAGGAATCTAACGGTTACGCGGGGTGTTTCATTGTCATCGGCAGGAAAAAGACCGCCTTTGACCGTTGGGCCAAGGGGGAATAAACTTGGCGGTTGACTCCCTAGCCATAGCTCACACCCATAGCGTAGACGTCGAATCCTAGCATGCGGGAGCGGCAGGATGAGACGTTGGGAGTTATCATTGCGGGCTTAGTGCTCCCGGGATCGATCAGTGTTAATGGACACGGGAGTGCCCACTGATCGAATCCGGGAAGTCCGGTGTATCATCCTGGGCACCGACCGGAATATCAGGCCCATGGGACGCCGTTACCACTTTCAGAGGCAACGTCTCACCATTAGACCCTAATCCCGATCGCTATCCATACCCGTAGGCCGTATCGGCGAGAGTCCCTCGTCGGGTTGGAAACCAAAGTCCCGGGTTTTCTTTCTTGTTGTTCATACCCTTCATTTCTTTCCGTGACAACCATTTACCGATTCGGGCTAGCTCGCCCCTCAGGGTGATTTAGGTCCTACCTGACTCAAGAACAACCTCGCCTCCCTGAGTTCGATATACCCGCACCCTACACTAACCGTGCACTTGCGGTAAACCGACACCGCGCCCATACCGTAAACGCGGGGGTGCCGGTCATTGATATGCTTGGTGATGAATGTACACTAGGAGACATAAGGGAGTAGTATATCCATGTCCTTTTTGTACATAGGTAGTTATCTATACGTGAAGTACTACGATTGTATTTGCTTGTGTGAACTATTTTTATGTAGGTATCTGTACCATGGTTACGTGATAAGTGAGTGATAGCTATATAAGAGATGTACGTGACCATATGAATGGTTGAAGTACGTGTATGAATTTGACTGTCTAAGATAGGTATAAGTATAGGACGTGCACATATATACATGTTTGTAGTCTTAGTGTTTGACTACCCAGTGCATATATAAGCACTTGTAGAAACTATACATGGTTTGAATTATAGTGTGATATGATTGGGGTAGTTGCTAGAATGGCTAGATATATTTTTAGTTAGAAAGTCCGGGGACGGACGTTGCTCTAAGGTTGGTAGGATGTCATGGTCGATTTTCGATCGTGTGTTTTCTACGCGTACTTTCTTTTCTGTACGCATATTTGTTGTGAGCTTCTCTTGTATCCCAAACGTGCGATGTTATATATCGTTGTGACCCTCGGAATGAGTAGTTATTTTTGGAATTGTTTGTGAACGTCATTTCACGGGTCGTTCTCCCACAAATCAGCTTTGATTGAAGAGGTGTCGTAACTTTAGACTTCGACATTTGACCTCTTTATTTTTAGTTCCGTTTTTCGTTAAACTAGCATATGACCGATCATCGTAGTCTCGACCCTCTCGTCGACACGGTCGTCCCAATATTTTTCTTGTATTTATCGGACGCCATAAGACTCTCCTTTCACCCTAATCACTTTATGTAATTAGCCTAGACTTAACCCTAATTAAATTAAAACCAAATCAAATATATAGGATTACCTACGTATCATGTGATATTTCCCTAGCTATATGTCACACTAGATCTACCCTCCTCCTCTCTCGCACCTCTCTCCAATCACCTTAATTCTACCCCCTTTCTTACCCTATTTAGCACAAACCCTTCATTATAACGTGAGCCTTTCCCCTAGGGTTTACTCATGCAACCAAGCTGCCATCATCCCCACGGCCTGCCGAACACTCATGCACTTACTGGCCATCTCCTCCACGGGAACCACCCTCCTCCGGCCTCCCCTAGCTCCGTTCAGCCTCCTCCCCGGCCATCCTCGTCAATCCGGCCATCCACCCACAAAACCCCACGCATCCAACCCCAAAACTGTCGATTCCTCCCCTCAAAACTCACGCATAGCAGCTCCTCACCATCCCCACGGCCTGCACATCACCCCCGCCGGCCACCACCCAGGCCGAAACAGTCGGCCTTCCTATCTCCCCTTGCCGCAAACCTGCCCCTCTCCATTGACAGCTGCAACTCCCATCACCTCAACCTAAAACCTGCAGCTTAGCCCCCTATAAAACCCCTACGGCCTATCCTCTAGACTGCCGGCTGAACCCCCTTGACAGCAGGCTGACAGCCCCCTTGCTGTCGCACTACCCCTCGTGGCCTTCCCTTTGCCGTCGGCATTCATGCCGATGTTCATCTCCTCCATGTTCACTGCCCTAGTTGTCGCCGTCTTTGCCGCAAGCCGTAGCCATCATCGTACCTTGCTCACTGTTGGAATCCAACCCCTTGCTCACCGTCGGAATCCAACCCCTGACGTCGCTACCCGACGTCAGTGTGGCTTTCGCATCGTGTTTAGGTAATCCCCGATCCGTAGGAACCCACACCCGCCTATTTAAACAAGATTAAAAATCGTAAATTTCATTGTTCCGGATTAAAGAACTAATTAAAGATAAATAATACGGGACTGTAGGTTGAATTGGTTGAGCACGTAGGCAGATTCTAGACTATTGATCTGAGAGTTGCAGCACAATTATTTCAGGCAAGTGAAACTTGCACAATTAATTGTTAAGCCATGTTTAGGCTATTCTGAATATTTGTGTAAAAGAGGCTAGGCTGTGAAATGATAGTCGCCTAGACACCATGCTTGATCTAGCTTGACAACGAAGCTAGATCCGACACCCATGCTTGATCTTGCTTGACAACGACGCTAATTCTGACACCCTTGTCATGTTCATGCATATCACATGTCACGTTTAATTTTGATAAACTGTACGCGTTCAATAACTACTTTATACTATCATGTTGCATATCGCATGTCATTTCATGCATTTGAATGTCTTGTCATGAATGTGTAGCACACGCTACAAATGAAGTGTAAGCTACGGTGAGTAGGATTCTGACTTCTATATCATGAATGAGGCTAGATCAACCCTATGCCATGAACACTTCCTGGCTCGTGATCCAGAAGATGAGCGCCAGTTCATGCACACGTGAAGGGGTAGGGTTAAGCGGTCACTCAGCGTAGAAGTGTGCCCGTATAGCAACTTCAGCTGAAAGATGTAAACCCTATGCACATCGTGAATGCATGTTTTTCGTGAAATCGTGAATATTGTTTAGTAGCTATTTGCTACGACGTGTCATGCAAATGTTAACTATCATGTTCATTTTAATTGCTGCATTCATCAAATATTATGCCATTTCATATTTTAGAACTGCTAGCTGCATTCATTACTCTATGTTTCATTGCACAAAAGTATTCTCTTTTTACCTTTTGGAGATTTTTGCTGACATGCGCCCTTTTCTCTTTGGGTGTCGCATGTTAGGTTTTGAGTCTGCGGTTGTTGCTGAGGATGACTAGTTTGCTGATGTTGAGCTTGAGGCTTCTGCTGACGTTCAGTTCGAGGATACCAGAGACATACCCTAGTCTTAGCTGGAGGTTTTTCTTAGTTGTTGTTTGTTTCCTAGAAGCTGCTGTTAGGTTGTTCGGTGCACATTGTTCTAAAGATCGGCCTGGGCGGCCGCCTAGGCGGCGCCTAGCGCTAGGCGGCCAGTGAACGCTCCGAGTATGGCCTGGGCGGTCAATCTGGGCGTTTTTGGGATTAATCGGCCGCCTAAGTGTTCTGGGCGGTGTCTGGGCACTCTGTGCCGTTCCTAGGCGGTTCCTGGGCGGTTACTAAGCAGTTCCTGGGCGGTGTCTGGGCGTTTTTGGTAAATGGATTAATTGCACAAGAGTATTTTTTAAATTTTATTTTGTTGCACACAAATACTCTAAAGTTAGTAAACTGGATTTGATTTAGTATGTATTAAATATTTGATGTATTTTGAATTATATATATATATATATTTATATATAAACATAAATATATTATATAAAAATAAATAAAATTAAAAAATACAAATCCGCCTAGGCCGATTAATCCCCGATTAATCCCCGATTAATGCTCTGGGCGCTAGGCGCTAGCAATCCGAACGCCTAGCGCCTAGCGTTTTTTACAACCTTGTCGGTGCATAACACCTTATTATTGTTTTAGTTTCGGCCATGCTTGGGCCTTCTTTTTAGACTCATGTTCTCTTTTATGACGTTATCTGTGAATGTTTGGAATAATGAAATGGATGTTTTGAATGTTAGTTATTTTATTGCCTGCGTTCATATTTATTATTATTGTTGTTTCATTCCAATACAAAAATCTGCGAATGGATGAATACACAAACTCTTATCAGACTGTAGCTTCACATCTCCAAGTCTGAGCGGACCTCTTCGCGTCTCGCCTTCCATACTTGGGAAGCGTGGCATGACAACTAGTTGGGGGTTATGATTCATGATAAATATTACATATTTAGCCCCACATTTAGCCCCATCTGTGCATATATGGTACTTAATTGGTCTCTAACACGATCGTATTTAGAATACTGTTAATTATTAGAGCAAACTCTCTTTTTATGCGCACAACAGAAATATATTGAGTATTTCTGCTCTTTTAGTATTTTTCACATGAAGATCTCAGTCTCACGATTCCAACGACTATTTATTTGTATATTTCTGAGATATGTGCTAATTTCTATGAATTTTCTAAACCAGAATACCATTTTAATTGAAGAAATATGGCACAACTATGAATGAAAATACGAAAATATGGCGCCTACACCTTATGCTAACCGCTCATCAGCCTCGCCACGTGGTGAAATCTGCGACGCTCCTGCTTCATCCAACGATCAGCGACAAAGGCGACGCGGCGAGTTGTGGAACATCCGATCTTGATCGAACGGGTCTGGGCATGGTTTTTAGCGGGGTTTGACCCGTTTCGAGTCCTAAACCTAATAGCAATCCTTCGCCTATATATACACGGTTTTGAGGACTTTTGGGGGCATCAAACGACGTCGAAAAAATTCGTATAAATACTCAAAATTTGCGTATTTTCGAGGAGCATGTCTGACGTGCGTTTATATTTTATATATTCATGCACGTCTTCTCCGTCATTGTCAGTTGTTTTCCATTGTTTCGTATCTATTCTTTTACGATTTTTAGTTTCTTTTCACTTTCTTTGTGTTTGTGTGTACTTGTAGGAGATCGCCAGCGCAGGGACATATAAAGCAAATATCATGAGTCCCCAGAGCAACGGGAGGTGTCGAACAAGAACCTGAGGGCCAAACGGCAAGTTAGAGCATGTATCTGCCCTCAACCGATCGGGTGGACAGACCCACCTGATCGGTTTGTGCACGCGTATAGACCTGAGCAGAAGGCAAGGATGAAGCAGATCCCATCCGATCGGTTCAGAGATCGGGTGGTCATGACAATGTTCTCTGTTTTTGGAGCCGAATTCCAACCGATCGGTTGACTTGTCAACCGATCGGTTCACCTGTAGCTGATCTTCCAAAGCTCAAGAGCCGAACGACCTCACCCGATCGGTTTAGTGATCGGGTGAAGTATCTCAGAAGCTGAAGACCCAGTCAACCGGTCGTCTCAACCGATCGGTTGAGACGTTTATTTTTGTCTTCTTGTGGGAATATTCCCTGGCATCTTGCCAAATGTATATATAGCCCTAGGTTTCCCAGAAAACGAGGATCCCATTTTCTTAACTGTTTTAGCGGTTTTTGGCTGCTGCTAATTAAACTTGTTTTGTAAGTTATTCGATCGCTTTGATACTTTAATATTGCGTTATTAATACTATTTGCTCTAGGTATCTATTGCTTGATCTTAATTATGATGGCTGAAATTTGTGTTATTGAATCTCTTGCAATGTTTAGTGAGTAGTTTCCTAATCTGGGACATTGGTGGAAGCCCCTTCGTGGGTTCTCCCTAGAACGACCATAGTATTAGGGTTTCGATAGGATATAGGGATTTAGATGGTTACGCCGGGGCTTTTTATTGTCATTGGCGGGATAAAGACCGCCTCTGACCGTCAGGCCAAGGGGAAATAAAACGGGAGTTTGATCCACTAGCCACAGCTCACACCCCAAGCGTATACATTGATTCCTAGTGCGTGGGAACGGCATGATGAAACGTCGGGAGCAATCATTGCGAGCTTAGTGCTCCCAGAGTCGGTCGGTGTTGTACATGGGAATGCCCACCGTCCGAACCCGGGTAGACCTAACGTATCATTCTGGGCATCGACCGGAATATCGGGCCCATGGGACCCTAGGTACCGTAATTAGAGGTAACGTCTCACCACTAAACCCTAGAATCCGATCGTATTCATATCTGTCGGTTGTAATAGAGAGAACTCATGATAGGGTGGAAATCAAAGTCCTAGGTTACTATTTATATCTTGCACCTTTCCGTAGATTCATATCGTGACAACCCACCTAGCGATAGGGCTAGCTCATCCACCGGGTGATCAAGTTCCTGTTTAATCACAAGCACACCTCACGACTCCCCGTGTTCGACCCCCAATCCACACTACAACACCATGCGCTTGCGGTTATAAATTTTAATCCTAGTATCCCTGTCTGACTTTACATATCGACCAATCTAGGGGACGTCAAGCTCTATGGCGTCGTTTCCGGGGAGGCAACATGCTTGTTTTCATTTAGGACCCAGTAATTCCTGAGACTAGCTCATGAATGCGGTCGTTAGACTGCGTTTTATCCAAAAATTATAAAAATTTCAATAAGCAGATTCTTTCCCTACCACCATTATCAAGTTGTGATATTCCTTGTACCACTAACGCGCTTGGCGTAGCCAAAATTTTTGTTTGTCAGGTGAATTATGTGGATGCCCGATGGATCATACATCGGGAAGTTTGATGCTTACATGCCATACGGTGATCAGATGGGGGGATATGAGAATTATCCGCAGGTCGTCCCAGTTTGCGAAGCTTGTGGGATGGAGGGACATACGGCCATCCATTACCAATTCAGTGCCCAACCCTACACCCCACACTCATATACACACCGCCTACATCAAGAACCCTCCCATCCTTACCCCCAAATTTACACACCCCATCATCCACCAAAATCGATCCATGAATTATTCTTGGAAAACTCCATTGCAACTCAAATGCAATGGACATCACCTCCGATTCCATTACCACTCCCCCCACCGAAGTCTGACCTTGAATTATTATTAGAAGACAATATTTTAAACCAAGGCTAGATGACTCCAGCACTTTCACTTCCATCACCACTTTCACTTCCACCACCTAGGACCGATCTTGAGTTGTTAGTGGCTTGAGTTGTAAGTGGTGAATTCCTTTGTAAATCAAGGGCTGACAATACCATCACCCTCATCTCCATCTCAGAAGCCTATCCTTAAGTTATTGATGGAGGATTCCATGGTAAACCAGGGCTAGGTGGATTCACCAATTCCATTTCCGCCTACCACTTCTACTTTTGGGGGTGAAGTAGTCGTGTCTCATACATCATCGACAACTTGCACCACGGAAGGTAACTCTTATGGTTTACAATTTGAAAATTTTGATATGAGTCCCCTTCCCCAAGTCGGTACAATTTTTGAGACACAAGGTACCGAGGAGGCCGTGGAGGATGTCCAAATCGACGAGGAGGGAGAGTGTGGAGCCGTGAACATCTTGACTCATTCTATTGAGCCTCATGCTCCCTTGCCTCTACGGCTACCTCCACAGCTCACCCTCACTCCACCAGAGGCATCACATCCACCAGAGCTTACTGCTCCCACTCAGGGAGATCTTTTAGACCCTATTTCTGAATCTCATATTACATTCCCCATATTTTTAGATTCAAATACTACTGACATGATATACCCTCCAAAGGATCCAGGTTCACATTATACGGAGATATGTCAGGGCATGTCAGCACCTGACGAGCTCGTCGCCGAACGTGGACAGGAGATCATCGCGTCACTACCAGGGCATATCACCAAATTCTCAGGGAGTCATCGTCAACTTTTTCCATGCTTAACATTTTACTTTGACGATACTCTTTGGGATACATTTATTGCGGGGAAGAATTTTTCATCACGGACTGATGCTCCTTTTCTTTCGAATGATTTAGGTGGACATCATCGAGAGAAGCTTGGGGGATCATTGCTGGAGTTCGTTTGTGTTCGTGGCACTAGAACATTGGCGGAGCCACGGAAAGAACAGGAAGAGCAGCTTTCCGCTCCCCTTCAGATCGTAGATCTACCATTTGCTCAGGTGTATCTTGACGTCCCCCGGTTTGGCACTATATGTGTGCAATATGATGGGGGATACCAGATTTAAATATTTATACCGCAAGCACACGATGTTGTACTGTGGCTTGGGGGTCGAACATAGGGAGACATGGTTGTACTTGTAGTGCCTTGTGAAGCTACTGCACACATACTAGAGAGGGGTGAATAGTACTTAAAATAATTAAGAGAGTTATTCCTAACTATTGTGCAATGAACAAATGACAATGCGGAATAAACAACAATCAACCAGAATTAACAAACGTAAACAAAGCATGTAACGGGTTCGGATCCACCCAAGTCTCCCCGACTTGTTCCCGGTGATCCTACGTCCCAACCACCCGGATCCCCTCCGGATACTTGAGTTAGAAACCCTAAAGATTTAGCACTATGAAATTATTGTGAAAACCCTTCACAAGACCAAATCATACACAATGAACATGTGACTCCCACAACCCGGGATCACACACACTCTCACAACCAAGAGACAAACACTTGCAATATCAATTGAAATGAAATATGAAACATTTACCACAAAATCCTATGCATTGAGTATAACTTACCAAATTAGGGCAAAGATGGATTTTGAGGAGAGAATGTCACCAAATCGAATCTCCACCAATAAGATCAGCGATCGAAGGCTAGGATGGAGGATGGTGACTTTGGATCAAGCTCTTGGCTTGGAAGGCTCACAATGGAGAGAATCTCTCTTGAGGAAAATGGCTCAAAGAGTGAAGGGAGAGATTCTTGTGAGGAAGAGAAAGCTTTAGAATGAAGTTGAATAGCTTCTCTTTGATCTCTCTAAATCTCTAAAATGGCAGCCTTGAATACTAGTAAAGAACCCCTCCAAGTATATATAGGATAGAGGAAAGAGAGAGGAAAAATCGTTTCAATTAAAGCTCCAACGGCTCTATTTCTGAAGCAGTTAGTCGGTCTAAGAAGGATCACTGACCGACTAGATTACCAACTAGTCGGTCGGTGATTCTTCATGAACCGACTAACAGGCTTACAGCCAAACAAGAAAGTTCCAGGCAACATGAACTAGTCGGTCTAAGAACAAATGCTGACCGACTAGTTTATCAACTAGTCGGTCGGTGAGTGTTCTTTGACCGACTAACGGATGAAATAGTATAGGCTAGATACAAATACAACTAGTCGGTTTAAGACCAAGTTCCGACCGACTAGTTTCTCAACTAGTCGATCGGTCGATGTGCTTTGACCGACTAACTGTAAACAGTAACTTAGGCTGTACAGAGAAAGCTCAACTAGTCGGTCAAAGAAGGATTCCTAACCGACTAGATCGTCATCTAGTCGGTCGGTGACTCTTCTTTGACCGACTAATTGATCAACAAATCTGGGCAGAAATGAGCAAGGCATTCTAGTCGGTTCAAGAGGAATTACCGACCGACTAGATCGTCATCTAGTCGGTTGGTTCTTCTACTTGAACCAACTAACATGCACTAGAAGCCGAGGGAAGAAGCGATAGGCTTCGGGAAAGTTTCTATTGTCTTCTAAGATAATCCTAGCTCTAAGATATGAGCGAAATGAAGATTTTAATGTAAGTCCTACTCAAGGCTTAACATTCTATTCTATGAAGCTAGAAGACAATAAATAATACATGATGAACCATCTTCAAAGCTTCAATCTTCACTCTTGACTTCATTAATAATCCTTGAGCTTCAACGAAGCTTTAGGCACACGATCACACGCGATCACGCGTATTGAGAAGTCTTGAGACGTCGCTTTTGATGTATGTATTCTTTTGGCGACGATCTCCATAACTGCGCTCACAGAAAGTTAGTATACGACATTTATGTTTGCTCATCATCCAAAACCAAATCCGGGGAACCAATACTCAACATTCTCCCCCTTTTTGGTGATGACAAACCAACATAAATAATAATCAATAATAATTATTCAAATGAAATTTACTTACTCCCCCTGCATTGATGACACGTTAGTTCCGTATTCAATAAAATTCATATGCATCAAGCAGACGAGGGAATATAAAATATGAATCCCATTATCGCAATTTAGGATCTAAATCCATTTTATATCTTAACTCCCCCTGAATCTAACATATCAAATAATTAGATTCATGGTAAATTGCTTTGATATCAATTAGCACATTGTCATTATTAATTCTCTCCCCCTTTGGCATTAGGAAAAAGAGCGGGAGGAGATCAACGAAAATATTTTAATGGCTAAGAAATAAAAGCATGGGAGTCTAAGAATACGACCACGGTCCAAATGACACCAAAGTAAAATACCAAATGTAAAACACCGAATAAAATCTAGGCGTGCCAACCATGACCATAGTCGAAAATCGGAAACCGAAATCACCAAACCATAGGCGAAAATTGAAATACGAAATCATTAAACCATAGGCAAAAATCGAAAATCGAAATCATCAAGCCATAGGCGAAAATCGAAATACGAAATCATCAAGCCATAGGCGAAAATCGAAATACGAAATCTCCAAAACTCAAATTAATTTCACTTATTGAGTTATGGAACATACTCTCCAATATAAACATTCTTATTTAAATAGTGCATGGGAAAAAATTCTATGTTTTCATAAACGTAAATCTATTTAATTCATAAAATCGTCGAACGACGAAATCAATATCAGAGACATAAATCCATTTTGAATACCAAATATGGCAAAATGATACCAATGTAGATATTCCTACAATGCATGCAATCAACACACATGGATACCAAATGTATATCAAATGTAAGAATATACTTACAACATTAAGTTCCCCCTACTTTGGTGCATCACTTAAGCACCATCAACTCCATTTGAATGAAAATCCTTTGCAAATCAAGGAGTTGGTGGGGTTGGTATCCCATGATGGATTGAACCTAGAAAATATCATTTTGGTATCCAAAAATCTTTTTGGATCCTATGGGTTAGGCAATAAATTTAGCGAACTAAATTCAAATTAAATGTAACCCATATCCTAACTAAATTCAAATTCAATATGAATTTAAGTTTCAATCAAATATGCACATCAAAAACCAATATGCAAAATAAAATTAAAAAATATAAACCAATTCTTACCACAATTGCTTTGGTACCCATAAAAATGAAAATAAACTTATGGTACCAAGCAATGAAGGGTCAAAGGAAACTAACCCTTCGGAAACCAAGTCCACGAGGACCGTGATTTCCCAACATAATCATCATTCAAAATAATGTCATTAATAAACGATTGCACATACATATCCTTATTATACATGCTTGTGTTCTTCGGACCCCAAATGGTGTATGTCTTGGGAGTCTTAATCCTATTGGGAACATGCATACGTTGTTGGTTTCTATGTGATGCATGTCGTGGATAAGCATATGGCATATGATGCAATGGTGCATGATGATAATTATTCATATGAGAATGAGGATGGACATATGCTTGTGGTGGAACACGTGCATGAGTGTGTCTCACATGGTGTGCACGTGCTCGTGGATGCGGAGCATAAAAATCATCATATGTGCTAACATGTGGAGTAGGACGTGTGTTCCTACGTGGCATGGCATACATGAAAGCATGGCCCTTCTTTGGAGGGTCCACCCAAAGTGGGTTTCTTTCCAAATGGGGGTGTGTTCCTAGCAGAAGCACCATTGGTAGACGAACTACCCATGAAGTGTTTACTTCCACTAGTAGAAGCATCGGACGTTGGCCTAACAAAGGTGGCAGACGATTTGGATGATTCTCCCATCTTAGACCCCAAGCCAATATGATGATTGGCAAGAAGTAAGTCATTTAGGATATTGTCCAAATGGACCTTACCTTTATTGAATTCATTGATTCGGCCCAATATGCACTCATATTTTTTGGTGAGAGAATGCATCGAAGCATCCAAGGTGGACACTTGCGATGTGAGTGCGCAAACACGTGATTTGAGATTTTTATTCTCAATACTCAAAGTTGAGTTTTGAGACGTCAAATCCGTTATCACATGTTCATCCGAATCCTCGACAAGAACATGCTCAAGTTGAGATTTGAGATTTACAATCTCATTTCTCAAATCTTCAACAACGGTGTCGTTGTTGACGATGATAGGTTTATGCGAGGTTTTAAGACTATCTAACTCCTTTTTAGTCTTAATAAATTTAGTAGCCAAATTAGAAAACTTATTCCAAAGTTGTTCATTAGCTATTCTAAGTTCGTCCATTGTTACCTCACCGCCTTCATCCTCGCTTTCATTCCTTCTTTCATCGGAGGATGTCTCTTGATCACGTTCCTCTTTTCCCATGAAGCACGTGTGTGCTTTCTCCACTCTTTCATCATCCGAATCTCCACTTGAGGAGTCAGAGTCGGTGAAAGTGCCTACAAGTCCTTTCTTGTGCCTTCTCGACTTGTCGTGCTTGGATGCCTTCCACTTCTCCTTGTGTTTGTTTAGAGGACAATCCGGCTTGATATGTCCTGGCTTGTTACATTTATAACACACGGGAGTAGAAGCATTAGTCGAAATAAATTTTGATTTACTCTTCAACTTACCTCGTCGGAAGAATCGGTCGAACTTCTTTGCCAAATCGGCCAAAGCTTCCATGTCCAACTCTTCTTCCGATTCTTCTTCCGATTCTTCATCATCGGTAGATGGAGCGGCCTTGTATGCAATCGCCTTTTTCTTTGGCTCGTCTTGCTTCAAGTACGACTTCATCTTTTCTTTCATCATGAGCTTACTGTCCTTGCGTACCTTATAAGACATCAAGGTACCCATTAGTTGTATGACAGTATACTTACTCATATCATTACCTGTCACGCCCCGCTTCCCAAAAATGTGGAGGCGAAGCGTGAGAAGGTCCACTCAGACTTGAAGCTACGAAGCTGCAAGTCCGATAAGCGTCAATCACTTTAAACTGCAGGTCCTTGCAACGCGAAACGAAACAAAGATAATAGTAACGAAAAGAGACAAAAGAAACATCTCAGAATATCCATAATAATAAATCTAAACATCGCAGAAAAAGCCACCAGGCTAAAATAAAAGAGTCTAAAAGAGGCCCCAACATGGCCAACAAA
Source organism: Scilla litardierei (assembly GCA_030789695.1). Classification (NCBI taxonomy): domain Eukaryota; kingdom Viridiplantae; phylum Streptophyta; class Magnoliopsida; order Asparagales; family Asparagaceae; genus Scilla; species Scilla litardierei. The sequence goes on from CM061133.1 coordinate 182,925,028, forward strand.
AGTACAAAGTACAGAAACAAAGTAATGGTGCAAGCACCGACATCTAACAATAACCTAAAGCAAAAGCAACGTAAACAGTCTCTAAAACTGGTCTCAGGTGTCCACGAACTCCTCGACGAACGTAGGCTCAGGCTCAGCGTCAGCAAACACCTCGTCCTCAACAACTGTCTCTGGCTCAGGGTCTAACATGTGACACCCAAAAGAGCAAGGGGCACATGTCAGCAAGTCTACAAGAGACTTGTGCAAGGAAACTGAAGGTAGGTACAAGTAAAGTAACCTAGCAGTTCTAGCATGATGCAATGACATGGCAGTTTAAAGTAATGAGTGCAACAGGTAAAGTAAAGTAAAGTAAAGTACGAGCATGACATGGTGACAAATATTTCATGATTCATTCACAAGACAAGTACAAGACAAGTAAAGTAAGCACCTCGTGCACAGAGATTCCGCCTTTTGGCTAGAGTGGCTACGCGGGCCAACTCCTAAGCTCAAGTGATCGTTTTTCCCTACCCCTTCACGTGTATCGAGCCAGGGCCTTACGCCCGAACGGGAATGCTTGCTTCGGAAACATGAGCCATGTCACGACCCGCTTCCCTAAAATGGAGGCGAGACGTGAAAAGGTCCGCACGAGAGTGGAGCTGTGAAGCCCCAAACCCGATAAGCGTCCACAATACATAAACAGGTCCCTGTAACCACAACAGAATAGCAATAATAACACAAGGAGAGACTGAAATAAAATTCACATCTCACAAATATTGTCCAACATCACAAATATGTTCAACATCCAGAAAAGCCACCAGGCTAAAAGAAAAGAGTCTAAAGGCCCAGAACAAGGCCAACAAAGGCAACGACATAACAAAGTATAGTATAGGTGCCACGCACCGATAACAAAACAACTGCCTAAACAAAAGTAAAGCACAACGAAGACACTAGGACTGGTCCCCAGTGTCCACGTACTCCCCGTCAAACACAAGCACGGGCTCGGCGTCTGCAAACACCTCGTCCCCAACAAGTAACTCAGGCTCGGGCTCTAACATGTGTCACCCAAAAGAGAAAAGGGGCACATGTCAGCAAGTCGAACGACTTGTGCAAGGAAACGGGAATAATGGTAAACTAGCAACCTAACAATTAAAACATGGTGCATGGCAAGTAAAGTACGGTGGTAACAAGTAAGGTAAAGTATAGTACAAGTGGCAAGGGGTTGTTGTGACATGTAATGTCAAGTAACAAGTACAAGTACAAGGGATCACTCAACGAGTGCCCTATTGCCCGCAGGCTGTGTTCAGGTATCAAGTACAAGGGATCACTCAACGAGTGCCCTATTGCCCACAGGCTGTGATGAGCTCGTCTTCTGGAACACGAGCCAGAAAGTGTATTTGATAAGTATGGCGTAGGGGTGCACCTAGCCGGAACGAGTAACACTAGTATGTAGCGATGCTACGCAATCACGATGAGCATTCAAGCATGCAATGACATGAGCAGATAATTTGCATACCGTTAATTAAATTAAACGTGACAGGCGAAATGCAATGACATGAACATATTCGCGTACCGTTAATTAAATTAAACATGGCAGTTAAAATGCAATAGCAGTTAAGGATGCATGGATGACATGAACAGTTAATACGCGTACCGTTACGGGAAAGTAAACGTGACATACAAGCATGAATGAGGGTGACGGACCAAGCTTCGTTGTCAAGCTAGGTCAAAGGCGTCTAAACGGATATCCTTTCACCGTCTAGTCTCTTTTACGCTAAAGCAAGGTAAATGGCCTAAGACATGGCCTAAATCAAGAGATGCAAGTTTCACTTGCCTATCACCGGGGAGAACGGTTACGAAAGTTCGTCTCCGCGGATGCTAGCCTACGGGGAATCGCTGTTATGGGGAACAATCATCAAAACACAAGTATTTTATTAGGGTTTCATAAAAATTGCAATAGGGTAAGAAAACAACGGTGGATCGATTTCTTACCGGGAGAAGACGGAAGGAACACTCCGGGGAACCCTAGGATCAAATCTGGAGAAGATTGGAGAAGATTGGGGAAACTAGGGTTTTGGGGGATTTGGGGATTTGATGGGTTTTGGTGAGATTTTGGGGAAGATGAGAGGTAGATAGGGTAGATGGATGGTTTGGATGATGGATTTAGGGCTTGGAATGAAGCAATGGAGCTTGGAGGAAGATGGGGGCTCAATGGGGGAGAAACTAGGGCTTAGGGTCGTGTTGGAGAAGAAGAAGTCGTTTGGGGGGGTATTTATAGGTTGAGCTGGCGGCTAGGGCAAAACTAGGGTTTCCTGCACTGCTTAGTCGGTCAAAGAACAACTGTTGACCGACTAGTTCGAGATCTAGTCGGTCGGTTGAACAACGCAGACCGACTAAGTGTAAACAGTAACTCCAGTCGAAAACCTGAACTAAGAGTTAGTCGGTTCAAGAAGCATCGCCGACCGACTAGTTTGCAACCTAGTCGGTCAACCAACGTTCTTAGACCGACTAACGATAAACAGTAGCTTCCTCAGAAAATTAGAAAGCTCACTAGTCTGTCCAAGAAGGATTGCCGACCGACTGGATCGTCATCTAGTCGGTCGGTGGCCCTTCTTACACCGGCTAATGAGCACAGAAAGTACCAATACGGAGCGCGAGGCCCCGTGATCGAATCCTAAGACTCCTAGGCTTGATCTAATAGTTAGATATGACCGTTATGAAGCCCGTCACAAACGACGTACTTCGAAATCGACGATCCTAAGGAAGAATCGAGAAAATACGACGAATCGATCGAAAATGAAAGTTACGGAGACGAAAACCACACAAGAGGAGAAAACCCACCAAAACATATATTATAATATATAAAATCCAGATACATGAAAAGCAGTCGTTACATCCTCCCCAACTTAAGAAAAATTCCGTCCTCGGAATTTCCAAAACTCACGAGTCCGGAAACAAAAGTGGAAAACGCTCTCGCATCTCATCCTCATTCTCCCAAGTAGACTCTCCAGGTGAACCGTGTCGCCACATCACCCTCACAAGATTGACAATCTTGTTCCGAAGCGATTTCTGACGCCTGTCCAGAATCTGCACGGGATGCTGGTCATACGTCATATCGGGGCGAACGGTAATCTCCGAAAAATCCACCGCATGAGACGGATCGCTAATGTATCGACGAAGCTGCGACACATGGAAAACATTGTGAACTCCTTCCAAAGATGGCGGCAAGGCCAAGCGATAAGCTACCTCGCCAACCCTCTCCAAAATGTCAAATGGTCCAATGTATCGCGGGCTCAACTTTCCACGCTTCCCGAAACGAATCACACCACGATTCGGGGAAATCTTCAAGAACACATGGTCACCCGGCTGAAACTCCAAAGGACGACGTTTAGCATCCGCCCAATGCTTAAAACGGTCCTGAGCAATTCTCAACCTCTCCCGAATATTCCTGACGATATCCACGGCCTCCACGATCATCTCAGGTCCCAACAACTCCCGATCACCAACGTCATCCCAACTCAATGGCGATCGACATTTCCTCCCATAAAGAGCGGCGAAAGGCGCCATGCCAATACTCGCCTGGAAGCTGTTGTTGTAGGAAAACTCCACCAAATGCAGATGGTCCTCCCACGAACCCTTGAAATCCAACATGCACGCCCTCAGCATGTCTTCCAAAATCTGAATTGTCCTCTCGGACTGGCCATCCGTCTGCGGATGGTACGCCGTGCTGAAACTCAGACGCGTACCCAAACTCTTCTGCAAACTCTGCCAGAACTGAGATGTGAACCTCGTGTCTCTGTCAGACACGATACTCACGGGGACTCCATGAAGTCGCACAACCTCCTCCATATATCTCCTCGCTAGCGCCTCAGTGGACTGTCCCACTCGGAACGGAATAAAGTGCGCAGATTTGGTCAATCGATCTACGATCACCCAAATCGCGTCATTCTGCTTCGGACTCCGAGGTAGTCCAGTCACGAAATCCATAGTGATGTGCTGCCACTTCCACTCCGGAATCGGAAGCGGTTGTAGCAACCCGGCCGAACGCTGATGCTCCGCCTTCACTTGCTGGCAAACCAAGCACTTAGCTACACTCCGAGCCACGCTCCTCTTCATACCATGCCACCAATAATTCAGACGAAGATCCTGGTACATCTTGGTGCCACCAGGATGCACAGAATACGGCGAACTGTGTGCCTCCACCATCAGCTCCTCTCTGATATCCCCAGCTGGCACACACAACCTGGCTCCAAACCTCAGCGAGCCATCCTCATGAATCAAAAAGTCAGTCCGCAGACCGGCTTCCACCATCTCCCGAATCCTCACCAGCTTCGGATCCTCAGCCTGGCCAGCCTTAATCCGATCCACGATCGTCGACTGCACCTGCATGTACATCAACGATGAAGCCTCTCCAGGAAGAACAATCTCCACGCCAGACTCGCAAAAATCCTGCTGCAATCTCCACTGCGAGGTCAAAATCATCACCGCAGGAAGCCTACTCAAAGCATCCGGAACCACATTCACCTTGCCAGGGTGATACTGCAAATCAATCTCGTAATCCGCCATAAGCTCCAACCACCGACGCTGTCGCATGTTGAGCTCCTTCTGAGTGAAAATATACTTCAAGCTTTTGTGATCGGTGAAAATCTTCACTTTCTCACTCAGCAAGAAGTGCCTCCAAATCTTAAGAGCAAACACAACGGCAGCCAACTCCAAATCATGGGTCGGGTAATTCTTCTCATGAACCTTAAGCTGACGAGACGCATACGCCACAACGTGCCCGTGCTGATGCAACACACAACCGAGACCCTTGCCAGAAGCATCGCAAAAGATCTCAAATCCACCGCTGCGATCAGGCACAACAAGAATAGGGGCACTCGTCAACCTATCCTTCAGAACACCAAAAGCCCTCTCACAATCACCCGACCAAACATAAGCAATATCCTTCCGCGTCAACCTGGTCATCGGCTCAGCAATACGGGAAAAGTCCTTAATGAATCGCCGATAATAACCAGCAAGTCCAAGAAAACTCCGAATCTCAGACGCAGACGACGGAACAGGCCACTCCCTGATGGCCCGAATCTTCTCGGGATCCACTGAAATACCATCTCCAGTCACCACATGCCCGAGAAAAGCAACTCTATCCAGCCAAAACTCGCACTTCGAAAACTTAGCATACAAACGATGCTTCCTCAAGATCTCCAACACCGTCCTTAAGTGCGAGGCATGCTCTTCCTCCGACTTCGAATAGATCAGAATGTCGTCAATGAAGATAACGACAAACTTATCCAAAAAGTCGTAGAAAATCAGGTTCATCAGATTCATGAAAACTGCGGGCGCGTTAGTTACGCCAAAAGGCATAACCACGAACTCATAGTGTCCATACTTCGTCCTGAACGCTGTCTTCGGAACATCTCCCTTCTTCACCTTCAACTGATGGTAACCACTCCTCAAATCCAATTTAGAAAACACCCTCGAACCTCCAAGCTGATCAAAAATATCATCGATGCGAGGCAACGGGTATTTATTCTTAATGGTTACCGCATTCAATTCCCGATAGTCCACGCACATGCGACGCGAACCATCCTTCTTCTTAACCAGCAACACCGGTGCTCCCCACGGAGACACACTAGGATTAATATAACCCTTCTGCAAAAGATCATCCAACTGCTTCCGCAACTCTTCCAACTCTGCAGGTGCCATACGATACGGCGCCTTCGAAATCGGCTGCGCACCTGGAACAAGATCGATAGAAAATTCCAAAGCCCGATCAGGCGGCAAACCAGACATCTCCTCGGGGAAGACGTCGCCAAAATCTCGCACCACAGCTGGCCACTCCAGCTCCATCTGCATAGCCACAGCCTCCACCGGCCTGGCCCGAAATCTGACAGGACCAAGCGAACTGCTACCACGACTGAACTCAAACACTGGGTGTCCGGGAATCTCGAACACCACCTTCTTCCTCTGACAGTCGATCGTAGCATAGAAGCTCGCAAGCCAATCCATCCCAAGAACTGCATCATAGTTGATGATGTCGTGGACAATGAAATCAGCACAAAACCCTCGTCCACAAACCACCAACGGGCAAGAATTGCACCCACGATGCACCGAGACCACACCATTCCCTGTAACGATATTCCAACTCTTCGAAAGAGGGGACGTCGACAAGGAATGCCTCTCCACGAAGCTCCGAGAAATAATGCACATCGATGCACCGGAGTCAAAGAGGACTCGTGCAGGAAATGTGCACACCAAAATCACACCTAATCAATCAATTAACAATCAAATCCTAGTCTAGCAAACAATCATGAGCAAGCAACCAATATAATCAAAAAAATCAACTAACTAAGGAAGATAAATAGCTAGAATGAGCGTTACCTGCAATAACTTCATCCACGGCCATGCTCTCCTCCTCAGTCATCAGAAAGGCCTGCCCTCTCGGCGGAACAGCCTGCCGAAAGGCCTGTCTCTGTGGAACAAGGGGCGCTCCACGTCCAACGGGCACAGGAGCTCGCTGCTGCAACGGCTGTGCTGCAATAGGAGCCCGCCAAGGCTGTCTCGACTTCGGACACTCCCGGATGGTGTGGGCAGGATCTCCGCAGACAATGCACTGTCCTAGAAACCTCCTACACTGATCCCTGAGGTGTCCAGTCTTGCCACAGAAATGGCAAGTCTTCAGGATAGGCCCTCCTGGCCTCTTGAACTGCACCGGATGACTAGGCTTGAAACCAGGCCTAACCACCGCCCTGGCCTGCTCCATAGGCCTCTTCCCAGCTCCGGAAACATGTCCCTTCCTCTGATTCAAATTCAACTCCTGCCGCCTCGCAGCAATCAGAACCTTCTGATATGTCTCCAAGTCAGAAGAGGTCACAAAGCTTTGAAGCTCCAAGGCAAGTCCCTGGAGAAATCGCTGAGCTTTCTCATCGGCATCCTGCACCATCTTAGGTGCAAACCGACTGAGCCTCGTGAACTCCTGGTGGTACTGATCCACCGACAAGCTCCCCTGCTTCAGATCTATAAAGCGCTGCAGCATCACCTGCCGAGCAGCCTTCGGGAAGAACTCTCCATCGAATCTGGACTTGAAGGTAGCCCAGACGATCGGCTCCACCAGCATCTTCTCTTCAGCATCCCACCAATTCCTGGCGTTATCCTTCAGCTGCCTCTTAGCCAGATCAACCCATCCAGCCGGGTTAATCTTTGCCATTGCCAAGTTATCCTCAATGTTCCTTATCCATTCGTCGGCAGCCAGAGGACCCTCAGAACCATCAAAGTATGCGGGACCCAGCTCCCGAAATTGCTTCGCTCCTGGCTCAGAGCGAGGGGCATCCGGAAGAACCCGGGCAGCTCGAGCAGGTGGAGCATTCTGGACTTGCAAAAGCACGCCCTGCTGCACTTGCATCATCTGGATCATCATCCGCATCATCTCACCGCTGGTGGGTTCCCGCTCAGGCTCCTCATCATGAGGGAGCGCACCACTACCACCACCGCGGGTGAAACGTCTTCCTGCCATCTAGTGACACGGAAAACAAATCAGATTAGACTCATAGCTTATGACTCGGACGTCGAACTTAATTTATTGGACATTCTAATGTTATTATCGCTATTCCAAAAATCGCAGTTACAGAAGAGGACCTGCATGGGCCACCACTAAAACCTGTCACGACCCGCTTCCCTAAAATGGAGGCGAGACGTGAAAAGGTCCGCACGAGAGTGGAGCTGTGAAGCCCCAAACCCGATAAGCGTCCACAATACATAAACAGGTCCCTGTAACCACAACAGAATAGCAATAATAACACAAGGAGAGACTGAAATAAAATTCACATCTCACAAATATTGTCCAACATCACAAATATGTTCAACATCCAGAAAAGCCACCAGGCTAAAAGAAAAGAGTCTAAAGGCCCAGAACAAGGCCAACAAAGGCAACGACATAACAAAGTATAGTATAGGTGCCACGCACCGATAACAAAACAACTTCCTAAACAAAAGTAAAGCACAACGAAGACACTAGGACTGGTCCCCAGTGTCCACGTACTCCCCGTCAAACACAAGCACGGGCTCGGCGTCTGCAAACACCTCGTCCCCAACAAGTAACTCAGGCTCGGGCTCTAACATGTGTCACCCAAAAGAGAAAAGGGGCACATGTCAGCAAGTCGAACGACTTGTGCAAGGAAACGGGAATAATGGTAAACTAGCAACCTAACAATTAAAACATGGTGCATGGCAAGTAAAGTACGGTGGTAACAAGTAAGGTAAAGTATAGTACAAGTGGCAAGGGGTTGTTGTGACATGTAATGTCAAGTAACAAGTACAAGTACAAGGGATCACTCAACGAGTGCCCTATTGCCCGCAGGCTGTGTTCAGGTATCAAGTACAAGGGATCACTCAACGAGTGCCCTATTGCCCACAGGCTGTGATGAGCTCGTCTTCTGGAACACGAGCCAGAAAGTGTATTTGATAAGTATGGCGTAGGGGTGCACCTAGCCGGAACGAGTAACACTAGTATGTAGCGATGCTACGCAATCACGATGAGCATTCAAGCATGCAATGACATGAGCAGATAATTTGCATACCGTTAATTAAATTAAACGTGACAGGCGAAATGCAATGACATGAACATATTCGCGTACCGTTAATTAAATTAAACATGGCAGTTAAAATGCAATAGCAGTTAAGGATGCATGGATGACATGAACAGTTAATACGCGTACCGTTACGGGAAAGTAAACGTGACATACAAGCATGAATGAGGGTGACGGACCAAGCTTCGTTGTCAAGCTAGGTCAAAGGCGTCTAAACGGATATCCTTTCACCGTCTAGTCTCTTTTACGCTAAAGCAAGGTAAATGGCCTAAGACATGGCCTAAATCAAGAGATGCAAGTTTCACTTGCCTATCACCGGGGAGAACGGTTACGAAAGTTCGTCTCCGCGGATGCTAGCCTACGGGGAATCGCTGTTATGGGGAACAATCATCAAAACACAAGTATTTTATTAGGGTTTCATAAAAATTGCAATAGGGTAAGAAAACAACGGTGGATCGATTTCTTACCGGGAGAAGACGGAAGGAACACTCCGGGGAACCCTAGGATCAAATCTGGAGAAGATTGGAGAAGATTGGGGAAACTAGGGTTTTGGGGGATTTGGGGATTTGATGGGTTTTGGTGAGATTTTGGGGAAGATGAGAGGTAGATAGGGTAGATGGATGGTTTGGATGATGGATTTAGGGCTTGGAATGAAGCAATGGAGCTTGGAGGAAGATGGGGGCTCAATGGGGGAGAAACTAGGGCTTAGGGTCGTGTTGGAGAAGAAGAAGTCGTTTGGGGGGGGTATTTATAGGTTGAGCTGGCGGCTAGGGCAAAACTAGGGTTTCCTGCACTGCTTAGTCGGTCAAAGAACAACTGTTGACCGACTAGTTCGAGATCTAGTCGGTCGGTTGAACAACGCAGACCGACTAAGTGTAAACAGTAACTCCAGTCGAAAACCTGAACTAAGAGTTAGTCGGTTCAAGAAGCATCGCCGACCGACTAGTTTGCAACCTAGTCGGTCAACCAACGTTCTTAGACCGACTAACGATAAACAGTAGCTTCCTCAGAAAATTAGAAAGCTCACTAGTCTGTCCAAGAAGGATTGCCGACCGACTGGATCGTCATCTAGTCGGTCGGTGGCCCTTCTTACACCGGCTAATGAGCACAGAAAGTACCAATACGGAGCGCGAGGCCCCGTGATCGAATCCTAAGACTCCTAGGCTTGATCTAATAGTTAGATATGACCGTTATGAAGCCCGTCACAAACGACGTACTTCGAAATCGACGATCCTAAGGAAGAATCGAGAAAATACGACGAATCGATCGAAAATGAAAGTTACGGAGACGAAAACCACACAAGAGGAGAAAACCCACCAAAACATATATTATAATATATAAAATCCAGATACATGAAAAGCAGTCGTTACAAGCCAGGAAGTGTTTTATCTTGTTGGCCTAGGGGTGCACCTAGCCAGACAAGGGAGTACAAGTACAAGTATTGTAGTGTGTGCTACGAATGTGACATTCAATGCATGGATGACATGACATGGCAAGTAGTAAAGTGTACAGGTAAGGAAAGTAAACATGACAGTTTAGTATGAATGATCAACAAGTTTAAATAGTTGGATCTAGCTTCGTTGTCAAGCTAGATCATTTAGGTGACGGATCTAGTTTCGTTGTCAAACTAGATCAAGTAGGCGTCTAGCCAGCTATCATTTCACTGACTAGTCTCTTTTACGCTAAAAGCAAGGAAGTGGCCTAAAAACATGGCCCTAAGCAAGAGTTGGCAAGTTTCACTTGCCTGCAAGTATCACGTCAGGGAAACACCATTCAACAAGTCCAAAGTCACGATTCCTACGTGCACAAGTCCACCGGCTTACATCCGTTTTATTAATCTTGATTAGTGAGTGCTAAAACATTTAAAATACTTTAAAAATACTGATTTTAGTCTTGATTAGCATGCATTGGGTTGGGGGTCCTAGGGGTGCAAAGCATTACCTCAACACGACGCGAAAGCTACACCGGCGTCGGGTAGCGACGCCGGGGGTTGGAATAATAATATCGCGCTCCAAGTCCAAATTCCAATTAGATTCCCCGCTGGAAATTTCAGAGCAATCTACTGGAGCAACGATTCCAGATTCCAAAGCTAGCACATGCGACGACGGGCTACGACGTGTCGCAACGTCGTACGCGGCGAATCCTCAAAGAGAAAGCACCTAGGTGGGGCCCACAGTTGTCCTAGGGACCTATGGGGGACCCACAATACCTCTGGAGAACTTGGGGGGGCCTACGGTGGCAAGCGATGTGACGGATGCGGGGTTGCGACGAGTGGCTCCCGGTCGTACACAGCCAATGCGGGAGGTTGGCTCGGTCAGACACAGGGGAACGGCCTTGCAGCGGTGCGGGGTGCGGGCTCTAGGCGGGTGCGGGGCTGTCTCTCGGTCGGTGCGGGAGATCGGGCCGGTTGGTGCGGGCGACAGAGCATTGCAACATTTGCAACGTTGCAACGAAGCGACGAGCGGCGATGCGGGCGGACGCCTCGGTCAGGCACGGGGCGATGCGGGCGACAGAGTAGGGTTGCGCAGCGGGGCTTGCAACGATGCAGAGCGGGCGGGAGCGGGGGAAATCTCTCGGTCTGACCAAGAGATTCTCTCGGTCGGAGCGGGGAACGGAGCGGGCGACAGAGCGGGCGATGGTGCGGGCGGCTATAGCGGTCGGTGCGGGGTTTTTGGCTTGGTTTCCTCGGTCGTGCGGCAGCAGTTCGTCGCAACGTTGCGACGAATCGTCGCAATGTCAAATTTGGGTTTTGGAAGAGGCTAGGGTTAATTTCTTGCGAAAATAGGTCTTCCTAGGGGTTGTTTATATAGTGTAGATGGGTTGACTTGGTCTAGGGCTAAATCTAATAGGATTAGAAGTTCGAAAATATTTAAAATTTGAATCTCAACTTCTCCAACTCACACAAGGATTTGATGCGGTCCAAATGAGCTAGAAATTGGCTCAAAAATTATTTAAAACGTTTCAAACTCAAATAAATTTTATTTGGCCGAAATTAATTTAAAACGTAATTATTAAAAATATTATAAACCTTGCTAAAAATGTAAAAGTGGTCAAATAAACTCCAAAAATTATAAAATAAATATCGGGGTGATCGTGTTGAGGAAAGTGAGCTAACTAAGAAGACGGATCTCAATTTCGGCGTCGGACGACGAAACTAAAAATAGAAACGTCTCCCGTCAAAAGTGAAAATCATCACGTCTCATCGAGTAAGATTAAATTGTGGGAAAACGACTCGAGAAATGTCGTTCCAAGGTAGTGCCACTATTTAATACTCTCAGAGACGTTCACAACAGCATATCACACAAAAGTGTTCACAAACAAATAAAGTTTAAAATAAACACGTGCACGGCCAGAAGCACGTGCACGGACTACGTACAACGAAAAGTGGTTGTTACTGTTGGATCTGGATCCTAGCCTAGAGGGGGGGTGAATAGGCTTATAAAAATAATTCGTGCAACCCACGAATAATCACACGTAGTTATAGCACAACCAGAGTAACAAAATGCAGACACAGAGTACACAGCAGATTTACCCTGGTTCGGTCGTCCCAATGACCTACTCCAGCCCCCAAAGCAAATACTAGATTGAATAGTGCAATAGGTACAAAGTCACAAGTTAGAGCACGCTCAGAGCACCCTCTACGTCTCTACACTCGCCGGACTCTCAGTACCCCACACACAGTGTTTCCTCTCACTATCAATCCTAGCAACGCTTTCTACCAGCTAGTCCCAAACTAGCTGGGTCCCACTTGTCTAGTCCCAACTAGACAAGTCCCAAAATAGTCCCCGAAAATGGTAAAGTTTCCCCTACGAGGATCTAACACAACAACTACACAAAATAATAATAAATTGAGTTTAGGAATCTCAGTTTGTGTAGCGGCGATGTCCTCGTCAATCGGCACAGGCCAGAAGTCGTCTGGCTAGTAGTCGTCTCGTCACGTCACCGCAGCACCTCAATGATACGCCAACGAACACCCTGAAAATTTCGGCTAAGCTCTCATATCTTTGATTCACAGAATGTTTCTCTGATATTTCAGCTCCCTGCAAAAAATATCCTCCTCGGTGTGTGCCGCTGTGCAATTGAAATAATTCGGCCCCAAATCTGTTTGACCTGCACACAAGCAAATTGGATTAATAATGGCCAAAAAAGATTTCTGTGAATGGCCTCAAAAATTCTGTGAATGGCCTTAGTAATGGCCGGCCTCTTTGATGTTTGTGAATGGCCTCAAAAAGTTCTGTGCGGCTGATTCAAACAAAATAAAATTGGACAAAGGAGATAACAGTGCGGCTCTCCCCTCTTGCGTGTATCATTTGTCCTCTTGGAAATTTGTGCACTCAATTATTTCGGCAATGGCAACTCATAAAAATTTTGAGAGAGAGAGAGTAATGCCGGCTGCCTCTTTCTCCTTGATGACTTTTGCAAAAATAAACCGTATTAGATATACTTTGGCTTGTGCTTGGAAAGTCAATAATTTCGGCTGTTAAGAGATTGAAAAAGAAGAGTAACTTAGCTTTGCATTATCTCCGGTCTTGGGAATTTTGATTGGCTGAGGAATTTGTGCGGCTGCTCCCCTTTGATGATTCTTGGAACTTGAGAATAGGGTACTAGATACTAGGTCATCATGGCTATGAAAAGTTGTTTGAATCTCCTTGAATTTTTGGCACAGCCGAAATGATCTTGAGATGGTTGCCTAAGGATTGCTTTAATACTTAAAGGTTGATTGCCCAAGGAATCTGTAATCAAAGAAAAAAAACAAATCAGAGTATTAGAAACTTTAATCAACTTAGTATTAAAACCAAAAACAAAGCATTAGAATATCCCCCTGAGAATTTCGGCATGGTCCCCTTTAGTCTTTTAACTCCTTCACATGTGACGTTCCCTCCTGCGTCACTTCCAAAGTATGCCATATCTCCTGCGCAGTTAGACAATGTGAGATTCTATTATATTCAGATTTATCAAGTGCACAAATGAGAGCATTCATAGCTTTAGCATTTAAGGAATAAGATTTCCAATCATTATCATCCCATTTGTCATTTGGTTTTTCAATCTCAGCATTTTCTACTTTAATTACAGGCAGTTTATATCCTTTTTCAATTATTTGCCAAGCCTTGTAATCAACAGAAATAAGGTAGATTTTCATAAGATTTTTCCAATAAGCATAATCACCTCCATTAAACCTAGGGGACGGGAAACAGACTGACCCTCTGCAAAAGCACTATCCATATGGTTATTCATGGTCAATCCTAGGCTAGATCCCAAAACCTGCTTTGATACCACTTGTTGGATCTGGATCCTAGCCTAGAGGGGGGGTGAATAGGCTTATAAAAATAATTCGTGCAACCCACGAATAATCACACGCAGTTATAGCACAACCAGAGTAACAAAATGCAGACACAGAGTACACAGCAGATTTACCCTGGTTCGGTTGTCCCAATGACCTACTCCAGCCCCCAAAGCAAATACTAGATTGAATAATGCAATAGGTACAAAGTCACAAGTTAGAGCACGCTCAGAGCACCCTCTACGTCTCTACACTCGTCGGACTCTCAGTACCCCACACACAGTGTTTCCTCTCACTATCAAATCTAGCAACGCTTTCTACCAGCTAGTCCCAAACTAGCTGGGTCCCACTTGTCTAGTCCCAACTAGACAAGTCCCAAAATAGTCCCCGAAAATGGTAAAGTTTCCCCTACGAGGATCTAACACAACAACTACACAAAATAATAATAAATAGAGTTTAGGAATCTCAGTTTGTGTAACGGCGATGTCCTCGTCAATCGGCACAGGCCAGAAGTCGTCTGGCTAGTAGTCGTCTCGTCACGTCACCGCAGCACCTCAATGATACGCCAACGAACACCCTGAAAATTTCGGCTAAGCTCTCATATCTTTGATTCACAGAATGTTTCTCTGATATTTCAGCTCCCTGCAAAAAATATCCTCCTCGGTGTGTGCCGCTGTGCAATTGAAATAATTCGGCCCCAAATCTGTTTGACCTGCACACAAGCAAATTGGATTAATAATGGCCAAAAAAGATTTCTGTGAATGGCCTCAAAAATTCTGTGAATGGCCTTAGTAATGGCCGGCCTCTTTGATGTTTGTGAATGGCCTCAAAAAGTTCTGTGCGGCTGATTCAAACAAAATAAAATTGGACAAAGGAGATAACAGTGCGGCTCTCCCCTCTTGCGTGTATCATTTGTCCTCTTGGAAATTTGTGCACTCAATTATTTCGGCAATGGCAACTCATAAAAATTTTGAGAGAGAGAGAGTAATGCCGGCTGCCTCTTTCTCCTTGATGACTTTTGCAAAAATAAACCGTATTAGATATACTTTGGCTTGTGCTTGGAAAGTCAATAATTTCGGCTGTTAAGAGATTGAAAAAGAAGAGTAACTTAGCTTTGCATTATCTCCGGTCTTGGGAATTTTGATTGGCTGAGGAATTTGTGCGGTTGCTCCCCTTTGATGATTCTTGGAACTTGAGAATAGGGTACTAGATACTAGGTCATCATGGCTATGAAAAGTTGTTTGAATCTCCTTGAATTTTTGGCACAGCCGAAATGATCTTGAGATGGTTGCCTAAGGATTGCTTTAATACTTGAAGGTTGATTGCCCAAGGAATCTGTAATCAAAGAAAAAAAAACAAATCAGAGTATTAGAAACTTTAATCAACTTAGTATTAAAACCAAAAACAAAGCATTAGAATATCCCCATTAGAATTTCGGCATGGTCCCCTTTAGTCTTTCAACAACTTCTTCTTGATTTGCTATTAAAAAATGTTGGCTGAAGGGATTTTGTGATTAGAAGATCACTACCAAAAAAAACAAACGGCCAGGGGATTTTGTTTTGTGGCTCTTCGAGTGGCCCTGGGTTGATTTCAAAGGGAAGATGAAATATTCTATTAAAATAAAACGTGGTCCTCTCTTTTAGACATCGCATGCATTCATGAGAATCAATTTAAAAAGTTGCATGCATTGAAAAACGAACTAAAAGAAATTAAACAGATGCACTTCCTGTGTTAAAATTTTTGCCTTTGGCCTTGAAAAGTCTGCACTTGAATTTTCAAAACAAAAAGATTCTGCATGAATGATTAAGCACAAGACCAAAGAAAAAATCACAAAAAGACTAACTGCCTGGACAATAATGAGTAAAAAAAACTTTAGTCTCATGCAAAGAAAAATAATGTATGGCCTGACTTATCTGCGGCTCAAGAATTTTTTTTGACCCTTGGATTTTTTGTTGCCGCGCTTCCCTTCAACCCTAGAAGATGGGTATTTATAGGACAAGGGTAATAGGGTTGTGCCAAACGCTTAGGGATTTGACCCAATCAATATGGGATCAATATGGGATTTGATTAGCAATTCAAACGGGATGAGATTGGAACATGGAAAACATATGATTGGAATAAATCTCTAATTGATTTGATCAAATCCCAAATAGATTCCATCTCCCTCAATATTGACCAAGTCAAATCGCTTTTTGTATAGCACTTTGACCAAGTCCATTAGCCGTGTAGGTATCAAATTCTCCACCGGCATTCCTGAAACACACTTAGCACACACGTTAAATAATTCGCACGTTTTTCATCATCAAACCAAGATCCTAGATCGTTGCTTCAAACAATCTCCCCCTTTTGGTGATGACAAACCCATTAAAGATTTGAGCAATAGATGTGTGTGTGTGAAGTGTGTTGAAGGGTGTAATGCGATATGATGTATAGATGAGTCACTCAAGCATTGCAAAGCATGCACAACAAATAGTAAATTTAAAAGCATGCTCCCCCTTCTCTCAAGCTCCCCCTTACATAAATAATATCAAGCTCCCCCTTCAACAAATAATACCAATACCGATAATACCGATACCGTACCAATACATCAAGTATCTATCAAATCTTGTCTTTTCTCCCCCTTTGTAATCACCAAAAGTGGATTAATGAAGTCACAAAAATATTCCATGCAAAAATAAATCATTATTAGATGTAGCACGCAATTTGCATGAGTATTCCAAATAATAGACAAGTCAAGTTCATAGAATTTCATACCAAGGCTTTTTCACCTTTGTGTAAGTGAAATGATATAGACAATAAAGTACAAGAGGAGATTCAATTTCAAATATTCAACCAAATCAACCCACATTTTCCAATTTTCATGAATAACACTAGGATTGATTTTTCCCATCTCATCAAAGATGAGTTCAAGTTACCGAACCCCAAAAACATGGCCTAAAAGGACTTTTAAATGTGGGGTGGCATTGCTTGACGAGTTATATACACCAACGCTAATGATTACTCATGTAGCACAAGTTGGATACTCGTGGGTTGTGTATTAGCCATGAAGTGTATCCATTTTTCATACGGAGCAATTTTCATATGTTTTTTTTTCATTTTCAATTGTGCTCAATTTTGATTCATGGCTAAACACATCATATCCCTTAGAAATTTCAGAAATTAATCATTCCTACATTCACTTTCCATTATTCTTCAAAAGAATCTCCAAAAGCACTAAAAAGTCAAATATCGTGAAAGTGCAAATGTAGGTGTAGAAGTCAAGTTTGAAACTTATGAGACATGTCATGGCTACTAAAAGGAATAACATCATGTTCATGTAGCTACAACGATAATGGATTGACTTCTACAAGGGATAAAATTGATCATTCATACAATATCACTCAAGAGATTCATAAGAGGATTCAATAAGGACAATTTTGTTTTGTTTTGTTTTGTTTTTTTATTTTTAAATTTTTTTTTCAGAAATAAAAACATTAAAAATCATCCATGCAAGAACACAAAACAAAATAAATCAAGCACACACAACAATCTATGAAGGTATTCAATGAAATGCAAAGAGGGATAGAAAATTATACCTTCTCGTCGCTTTTTGACGAAGGAGCTAAAAGAATGAAACATTGAATTTAACGCTCCTCGCCAAAACTCCATCACACCTACATGAAAGGTGTTAAGTGTGACCTTGGAATCCAACAAGGTCCACTAGTGTTAGCCAATATTGTTTTAGGAACCCACACTTGTTTAAACTTGATGTTTGTGTTCCTAAATTTACAATAATATGAAGTGTGGCCTACACTATCACAAGTTAAGCACTTTGCATATAAGTTCTTTGCAATAGAAGGTGCATTGTGGAATTTCTTGAATTTTGGCTTTTCGGCATTTTTCAAACCAAATCCAAGTCCTATTCTATTATTGCCATATAATTGATTCTCTAAAATATTATCCAACGATTGTTTTCCCATAGAGAATTTCTTAATGGCCAATTCAAGATTAGAGACTTTGAATTTCAATAATTTATTTTCTTCCACAAGCAATGTGCATTTACTTATAAAAGCTCTCTTGTTTTCCTCTTCCTTCTTTTCAAATTCAACCATTTTTCTTTTAAAATCATTATCCAACATACAGAATTTATCATTAAGCTCTCTAATAACATAGTCTTTTTCAGTTTCAAGCTTAATCAAATCAAGTTTAAGCATGCTAATATTATTCATCAAGGAAGGGCAAGAGAGACAAGGTGCTTCATCATTAAAACTGGATTTTTCCTCTTTCAAAGTATCAATAGTAGAGTCACGAGCAACAATATCAATTTTGAGTTTTTCAATCTCTTTAGACATTTCATATTCAGATTGTTGCATTTCAAAGTTTTCATTTTGGTAGTCATCTATAGTGGATTCAAGCTCAACTATTTATCTTGCATTTCTTTACAAAGAGTAAGGAGTTCAGTTTTACTACCAGAAATTACCTCATCGTGTATTCCCATCAATGCCATGCATGAATGGGCTTCGTGTTCCTCCTCCTCGCTCTCAGCTTCGCTATCCATGTCCCAAGTAAGCACCTTGGATTTTCCCTTTTCTTTAGCTACCTGAGCTGTCTCATGTGGGCAATCCCTCATTCGATGTCCTCTTTTCTTGCATTTAAAACAAGTCATTCTATTAGTAGTATTCTGATCATAATTTTGCTTAGAAGACTGAAAAAAGTTAGAGCGATTAAACCTGGGTGCCATTTCTGCTCTTTCTTGCTTGGTCTGGACAAACTTTCTGAAATTTCTGACCATTAGCGCTATGTCATCATCATCATCTTCACTTTCGTCAGCTTTCAGAGCAAGTGGCTTGGTAGCTTTCTCTTTTTCCTCAGGTTTCTCC
Organism: Scilla litardierei; assembly: GCA_030789695.1. Lineage (NCBI taxonomy): Eukaryota > Viridiplantae > Streptophyta > Magnoliopsida > Asparagales > Asparagaceae > Scilla > Scilla litardierei. The sequence continues at coordinate 182,943,726 of CM061133.1, forward strand.
CTTTTATCCACGTTTTGCAATTCAAGCTCGTGGGACATTAAATTACCTATCAAGTCCTCCACCCTCATCTGCGATAGATCCTTTGCTTCTTGGATGGCAGTAACTTGAGGCCTGAAAGAGCTTGGCAGTGCTCTTAATATCTTTCTCACCTGCTCAAGGCTAGAATATGGCTTACCGAGCGAACTAGACTTGTAGACAATGTTGGTGAACCTCGCAAACATTTCTGATATCGTCTCTGATGGTAGCATGCGAAATCCCTCGTATTCTGTGCTCAGAAGTGCAAGTCTAAACTCCTTCACATGTGACGTTCCCTCCTGCGTCACTTCCAAAGTATGCCATATCTCCTGCGCAGTTAGACAATGTGAGATTCTATTATATTCAGATTTATCAAGTGCACAAATGAGAGCATTCATAGCTTTAGCATTTAAGGAATAAGATTTCCAATCATTATCATCCCATTTGTCATTTGGTTTTTCAATCTCAGCATTTTCTACTTTAATTACAGGCAGTTTATATCCTTTTTCAATTATTTGCCAAGCCTTGTAATCAACAGAAATAAGGTAGATTTTCATAAGATTTTTCCAATAAGCATAATCACCTCCATTAAACCTAGGGGACGGGAAACAGACTGACCCTCTGCAAAAGCACTATCCATATGGTTATTCATGGTCAATCCTAGGCTAGATCCCAAAACCTGCTTTGATACCACTTGTTGGATCTGGATCCTAGCCTAGAGGGGGGGTGAATAGGCTTATAAAAATAATTCGTGCAACCCACGAATAATCACACGCAGTTATAGCACAACCAGAGTAACAAAATGCAGACACAGAGTACACAGCAGATTTACCCTGGTTCGGTCGTCCCAATGACCTACTCCAGCCCCCAAAGCAAATACTAGATTGAATAGTGCAATAGGTACAAAGTCACAAGTTAGAGCACGCTCAGAGCACCCTCTACGTCTCTACACTCGTCGGACTCTCAGTACCCCACACACAGTGTTTCCTCTCACTATCAAATCTAGCAACGCTTTCTACCAGCTAGTCCCAAACTAGCTGGGTCCCACTTGTCTAGTCCCAACTAGACAAGTCCCAAAATAGTCCCCGAAAATGGTAAAGTTTCCCCTACGAGGATCTAACACAACAACTACACAAAATAATAATAAATAGAGTTTAGGAATCTCAGTTTGTGTAGCGGCGATGTCCTCGTCAATCGGCACAGGCCAGAAGTCGTCTGGCTAGTAGTCGTCTCGTCACGTCACCGCAGCACCTCAATGATACGCCAACGAACACCCTGAAAATTTCGGCTAAGCCCTCATATCTTTGATTCACAGAATGTTTCTCTGATATTTCAGCTCCCTGCAAAAAATATCCTCCTCGGTGTGTGCCGCTGTGCAATTGAAATAATTCGGCCCCAAATCTGTTTGACCTGCACACAAGCAAATTGGATTAATAATGGCCAAAAAAGATTTCTGTGAATGGCCTCAAAAATTCTGTGAATGGCCTTAGTAATGGCCGGCCTCTTTGATGTTTGTGAATGGCCTCAAAAAGTTCTGTGCGGCTGATTCAAACAAAATAAAATTGGACAAAGGAGATAACAGTGCGGCTCTCCCCTCTTGCGTGTATCATTTGTCCTCTTGGAAATTTGTGCACTCAATTATTTCGGCAATGGCAACTCATAAAAATTTTGAGAGAGAGAGAGTAATGCCGGCTGCCTCTTTCTCCTTGATGACTTTTGCAAAAATAAACCGTATTAGATATACTTTGGCTTGTGCTTGGAAAGTCAATAATTTCGGCTGTTAAGAGATTGAAAAAGAAGAGTAACTTAGCTTTGCATTATCTCCGGTCTTGGGAATTTTGATTGGCTGAGGAATTTGTGCGGCTGCTCCCCTTTGATGATTCTTGGAACTTGAGAATAGGGTACTAGATACTAGGTCATCATGGCTATGAAAAGTTGTTTGAATCTCCTTGAATTTTTGGCACAGCCGAAATGATCTTGAGATGGTTGCCTAAGGATTGCTTTAATACTTGAAGGTTGATTGCCCAAGGAATCTGTAATCAAAGAAAAAAAAACAAATCAGAGTATTAGAAACTTTAATCAACTTAGTATTAAAACCAAAAACAAAGCATTAGAATATCCCCATTAGAATTTCGGCATGGTCACCTTTAGTCTTTCAACAACTTCTTCTTGATTTGCTATTAAAAAATGTTGGCTGAAGGGATTTTGTGATTAGAAGATCACTACCAAAAAAAACAAACGGCCAGGGGATTTTGTTTTGTGGCTCTTCGAGTGGCCCTGGGTTGATTTCAAAGGGAAGATGAAATATTCTATTAAAATAAAATGTGGTCCTCTCTTTTAGACATCGCATGCATTCATGAGAATCAATTTAAAAAGTTGCATGCATTGAAAAACGAACTAAAAGAAATTAAACAGATGCACTTCCTGTGTTAAAAATTTTGCCTTTGGCCTTGAAAAGTCTGCACTTGAATTTTCAAAACAAAAAGATTCTGCATGAATGATTAAGCACAAGACCAAAGAAAAAATCACAAAAAGACTAACTGCCTGGACAATAATGAGTAAAAAAAACTTTAGTCTCATGCAAAGAAAAATAATGTATGGCCTGACTTATCTGCGGCTCAAGAATTTTTTTTGACCCTTGGATTTTTTGTTGCCGCGCTTCCCTTCAACCCTAGAAGATGGGTATTTATAGGACAAGGGTAATAGGGTTGTGCCAAACGCTTAGGGATTTGACCCAATCAATATGGGATCAATATGGGATTTGATTAGCAATTCAAACGGGATGAGATTGGAACATGGAAAACATATGATTGGAATAAATCTCTAATTGATTTGATCAAATCCCAAATAGATTCCATCTCCCTCAATATTGACCAAGTCAAATCGCTTTTTGTATAGCACTTTGACCAAGTCCATTAGCCGTGTATGTATCAAATTCTCCACCGGCATTCCTGAAACACACTTAGCACACACGTTAAATAATTCGCACGTTTTTCATCATCAAACCAAGATCCTAGATCGTTGCTTCAAACAATCTCCCCCTTTTGGTGATGACAAACCCATTAAAGATTTGAGCAATAGATGTGTGTGTGTGAAGTGTGTTGAAGGGTGTAATGCGATATGATGTATAGATGAGTCACTCAAGCATTGCAAAGCATGCACAACAAATAGTAAATTTAAAAGCATGCTCCCCCTTCTCTCAAGCTCCCCCTTACATAAATAATATCAAGCTCCCCCTTCAACAAATAATACCAATACCGATAATACCGATACCGTACCAATACATCAAGTATCTATCAAATCTTGTCTTTTCTCCCCCTTTGTAATCACCAAAAGTGGATTAATGAAGTCACAAAAATATTCCATGCAAAAATAAATCATTATTAGATGTAGCACGCAATTTGCATGAGTATTCCAAATAATAGACAAGTCAAGTTCATAGAATTTCATACCAAGGCTTTTTCACCTTTGTGTAAGTGAAATGATATAGACAATAAAGTACAAGAGGAGATTCAATTTCAAATATTCAACCAAATCAACCCACATTTTCCAATTTTCATGAATAACACTAGGATTGATTTTTCCCATCTCATCAAAGATGAGTTCAAGTTACCGAACCCCAAAAACATGGCCTAAAAGGACTTTTAAATGTGGGGTGGCATTGCTTGACGAGTTATATACACCAACGCTAATGATTACTCATGTAGCACAAGTTGGATACTCGTGGGTTGTGTATTAGCCATGAAGTGTATCCATTTTTCATACGGAGCAATTTTCATATGTTTTTTTTTCATTTTCAATTGTGCTCAATTTTGATTCATGGCTAAACACATCATATCCCTTAGAAATTTCAGAAATTAATCATTCCTACATTCACTTTCCATTATTCTTCAAAAGAATCTCCAAAAGCACTAAAAAGTCAAATATCGTGAAAGTGCAAATGTAGGTGTAGAAGTCAAGTTTGAAACTTATGAGACATGTCATGGCTACTAAAAGGAATAACATCATGTTCATGTAGCTACAACGATAATGGATTGACTTCTACAAGGGATAAAATTGATCATTCATACAATATCACTCAAGAGATTCATAAGAGGATTCAATAAGGACAATTTTGTTTTGTTTTGTTTTGTTTTTTTATTTTTAAAATTTTTTTTTCAGAAATAAAAACATTAAAAATCATCCATGCAAGAACACAAAACAAAATAAATCAAGCACACACAACAATCTATGAAGGTATTCAATGAAATGCAAAGAGGGATAGAAAATTATACCTTCTCGTCGCTTTTTGACGAAGGAGCTAAAAGAATGAAACATTGAATTTAACGCTCCTCGCCAAAACTCCATCACACCTACATGAAAGGTGTTAAGTGTGACCTTGGAATCCAACAAGGTCCACTAGTGTTAGCCAATATTGTTTTAGGAACCCACACTTGTTTAAACTTGATGTTTGTGTTCCTAAATTTACAATAATATGAAGTGTGGCCTACACTATCACAAGTTAAGCACTTTGCATATAAGTTCTTTGCAATAGAAGGTGCATTGTGGAATTTCTTGAATTTTGGCTTTTCGGCATTTTTCAAACCAAATCCAAGTCCTATTCTATTATTGCCATATAATTGATTCTCTAAAATATTATCCAACGATTGTTTTCCCATAGAGAATTTCTTAATGGCCAATTCAAGATTAGAGACTTTGAATTTCAATAATTTATTTTCTTCCACAAGCAATGTGCATTTACTTATAAAAGCTCTCTTGTTTTCCTCTTCCTTCTTTTCAAATTCAACCATTTTTCTTTTAAAATCATTATCCAACATACAGAATTTATCATTAAGCTCTCTAATAACATAGTCTTTTTCAGTTTCAAGCTTAATCAAATCAAGTTTAAGCATGCTAATATTATTCATCAAGGAAGGGCAAGAGAGACAAGGTGCTTCATCATTAAAACTGGATTTTTCCTCTTTCAAAGTATCAATAGTAGAGTCACGAGCAACAATATCAATTTTGAGTTTTTCAATCTCTTTAGACATTTCATATTCAGATTGTTGCATTTCAAAGTTTTCATTTTGGTAGTCATCTATAGTGGAATTCAAGCTCAACTATTTATCTTGCATTTCTTTACAAAGAGTAAGGAGTTCAGTTTTACTACCAGAAATTACCTCATCGTGTATTCCCATCAATGCCATGCATGAATGGGCTTCGTGTTCCTCCTCCTCGCTCTCAGCTTCGCTATCCATGTCCCAAGTAAGCACCTTGGATTTTCCCTTTTCTTTAGCTACCTGAGCTGTCTCATGTGGGCAATCCCTCATTCGATGTCCTCTTTTCTTGCATTTAAAACAAGTCATTCTATTAGTAGTATTCTGATCATAATTTTGCTTAGAAGACTGAAAAAAGTTAGAGCGATTAAACCTGGGTGCCATTTCTGCTCTTTCTTGCTTGGTCTGGACAAACTTTCTGAAATTTCTGACCATTAGCGCTATGTCATCATCATCATCTTCACTTTCGTCAGCTTTCAGAGCAAGTGGCTTGGTAGCTTTCTCTTTTTCCTCAGGTTTCTCCCTTTTATCCACGTTTTGCAATTCAAGCTCGTGGGACATTAAATTACCTATCAAGTCCTCCACCCTCATCTGCGATAGATCCTTTGCTTCTTGGATGGCAGTAACTTGAGGCCTGAAAGAGCTTGGCAGTGCTCTTAATATCTTTCTCACCTGCTCAAGGCTAGAATATGGCTTACCGAGCGAACTAGACTTGTAGACAATGTTGGTGAACCTCGCAAACATTTCTGATATCGTCTCTGATGGTAGCATGCGAAATCCCTCGTATTCTGTGCTCAGAAGTGCAAGTCTAAACTCCTTCACATGTGACGTTCCCTCCTGCGTCACTTCCAAAGTATGCCATATCTCCTGCGCAGTTAGACAATGTGAGATTCTATTATATTCAGATTTATCAAGTGCACAAATGAGAGCATTCATAGCTTTAGCATTTAAGGAATAAGATTTCCAATCATTATCATCCCATTTGTCATTTGGTTTTTCAATCTCAGCATTTTCTACTTTAATTACAGGCAGTTTATATCCTTTTTCAATTATTTGCCAAGCCTTGTAATCAACAGAAATAAGGTAGATTTTCATAAGATTTTTCCAATAAGCATAATCACCTCCATTAAACCTAGGGGACGGGAAACAGACTGACCCTCTGCAAAAGCACTATCCATATGGTTATTCATGGTCAATCCTAGGCTAGATCCCAAAACCTGCTTTGATACCACTTGTTGGATCTGGATCCTAGCCTAGAGGGGGGGTGAATAGGCTTATAAAAATAATTCGTGCAACCCACGAATAATCACACGCAGTTATAGCACAACCAGAGTAACAAAATGCAGACACAGAGTACACATCAGATTTACCCTGGTTCGGTCGTCCCAATGACCTACTCCAGCCCCCAAAGCAAATACTAGATTGAATAGTGCAATAGGTACAAAGTCACAAGTTAGAGCACGCTCAGAGCACCCTCTACGTCTCTACACTCGTCGGACTCTCAGTACCCCACACACAGTGTTTCCTCTCACTATCAAATCTAGCAACGCTTTCTACCAGCTAGTCCCAAACTAGCTGGGTCCCACTTGTCTAGTCCCAACTAGACAAGTCCCAAAATAGTCCCCGAAAATGGTAAAGTTTCCCCTACGAGGATCTAACACAACAACTACACAAAATAATAATAAATAGAGTTTAGGAATCTCAGTTTGTGTAGCGGCGATGTCCTCGTCAATCGGCACAGGCCAGAAGTCGTCTGGCTAGTAGTCGTCTCGTCACGTCACCGCAGCACCTCAATGATACGCCAACGAACACCCTGAAAATTTCGGCTAAGCCCTCATATCTTTGATTCACAGAATGTTTCTCTGATATTTCAGCTCCCTGCAAAAAATATCCTCCTCGGTGTGTGCCGCTGTGCAATTGAAATAATTCGGCCCCAAATCTGTTTGACCTGCACACAAGCAAATTGGATTAATAATGGCCAAAAAAGATTTCTGTGAATGGCCTCAAAAATTCTGTGAATGGCCTTAGTAATGGCCGGCCTCTTTGATGTTTGTGAATGGCCTCAAAAAGTTCTGTGCGGCTGATTCAAACAAAATAAAATTGGACAAAGGAGATAACAGTGCGGCTCTCCCCTCTTGCGTGTATCATTTGTCCTCTTGGAAATTTGTGCACTCAATTATTTCGGCAATGGCAACTCATAAAAATTTTGAGAGAGAGAGAGTAATGCCGGCTGCCTCTTTCTCCTTGATGACTTTTGCAAAAATAAACCGTATTAGATATACTTTGGCTTGTGCTTGGAAAGTCAATAATTTCGGCTGTTAAGAGATTGAAAAAGAAGAGTAACTTAGCTTTGCATTATCTCCGGTCTTGGGAATTTTGATTGGCTGAGGAATTTGTGCGGCTGCTCCCCTTTGATGATTCTTGGAACTTGAGAATAGGGTACTAGATACTAGGTCATCATGGCTATGAAAAGTTGTTTGAATCTCCTTGAATTTTTGGCACAGCCGAAATGATCTTGAGATGGTTGCCTAAGGATTGCTTTAATACTTGAAGGTTGATTGCCCAAGGAATCTGTAATCAAAGAAAAAAAACAAATCAGAGTATTAGAAACTTTAATCAACTTAGTATTAAAACCAAAAACAAAGCATTAGAATATCCCCATTAGAATTTCGGCATGGTCCCCTTTAGTCTTTCAACAACTTCTTCTTGATTTGCTATTAAAAAATGTTGGCTGAAGGGATTTTGTGATTAGAAGATCACTACCAAAAAAACAAACGGCCAGGGGATTTTGTTTTGTGGCTCTTCGAGTGGCCCTGGGTTGATTTCAAAGGGAAGATGAAATATTCTATTAAAATAAAATGTGGTCCTCTCTTTTAGAAATCGCATGCATTCATGAGAATCAATTTAAAAAGTTGCATGCATTGAAAAACGAACTAAAAGAAATTAAACAGATGCACTTCCTGTGTTAAAATTTTTGCCTTTGGCCTTGAAAAGTCTGCACTTGAATTTTCAAAACAAAAAGATTCTGCATGAATGATTAAGCACAAGACCAAAGAAAAAATCACAAAAAGACTAACTGCCTGGACAATAATGAGTAAAAAAAACTTTAGTCTCATGCAAAGAAAAATAATGTATGGCCTGACTTATCTGCGGCTCAAGAATTTTTTTTGACCCTTGGATTTTTTGTTGCCGCGCTTCCCTTCAACCCTAGAAGATGGGTATTTATAGGACAAGGGTAATAGGGTTGTGCCAAACGCTTAGGGATTTGACCCAATCAATATGGGATCAATATGGGATTTGATTAGCAATTCAAACGGGATGAGATTGGAACATGGAAAACATATGATTGGAATAAATCTCTAATTGATTTGATCAAATCCCAAATAGATTCCATCTCCCTCAATATTGACCAAGTCAAATCGCTTTTTGTATAGCACTTTGACCAAGTCCATTAGCCGTGTAGGTATCAAATTCTCCACCGGCATTCCTGAAACACACTTAGCACACACGTTAAATAATTCGCACGTTTTTCATCATCAAACCAAGATCCTAGATCGTTGCTTCAAACAATCTCCCCCTTTTGGTGATGACAAACCCATTAAAGATTTGAGCAATAGATGTGTGTGTGTGAAGTGTGTTGAAGGGTGTAATGCGATATGATGTATAGATGAGTCACTCAAGCATTGCAAAGCATGCACAACAAATAGTAAATTTAAAAGCATGCTCCCCCTTCTCTCAAGCTCCCCCTTACATAAATAATATCAAGCTCCCCCTTCAACAAATAATACCAATACCGATAATACCGATACCGTACCAATACATCAAGTATCTATCAAATCTTGTCTTTTCTCCCCCTTTGTAATCACCAAAAGTGGATTAATGAAGTCACAAAAATATTCCATGCAAAAATAAATCATTATTAGATGTAGCGCGCAATTTGCATGAGTATTCCAAATAATAGACAAGTCAAGTTCATAGAATTTCATACCAAGGCTTTTTCACCTTTGTGTAAGTGAAATGATATAGACAATAAAGTACAAGAGGAGATTCAATTTCAAATATTCAACCAAATCAACCCACATTTTCCAATTTTCATGAATAACACTAGGATTGATTTTTCCCATCTCATCAAAGATGAGTTCAAGTTACCGAACCCCAAAAACATGGCCTAAAAGGACTTTTAAATGTGGGGTGGCATTGCTTGACGAGTTATATACACCAACGCTAATGATTACTCATGTAGCACAAGTTGGATACTCGTGGGTTGTGTATTAGCCATGAAGTGTATCCATTTTTCATACGGAGCAATTTTCATATGTTTTTTTTTCATTTTCAATTGTGCTCAATTTTGATTCATGGCTAAACACATCATATCCCTTAGAAATTTCAGAAATTAATCATTCCTACATTCACTTTCCATTATTCTTCAAAAGAATCTCCAAAAGCACTAAAAAGTCAAATATCGTGAAAGTGCAAATGTAGGTGTAGAAGTCAAGTTTGAAACTTATGAGACATGTCATGGCTACTAAAAGGAATAACATCATGTTCATGTAGCTACAACGATAATGGATTGACTTCTACAAGGGATAAAATTGATCATTCATACAATATCACTCAAGAGATTCATAAGAGGATTCAATAAGGACAATTTTGTTTTGTTTTGTTTTGTTTTTTTATTTTTAAAATTTTTTTTTCAGAAATAAAAACATTAAAAATCATCCATGCAAGAACACAAAACAAAATAAATCAAGCACACACAACAATCTATGAAGGTATTCAATGAAATGCAAAGAGGGATAGAAAATTATACCTTCTCGTCGCTTTTTGACGAAGGAGCTAAAAGAATGAAACATTGAATTTAACGCTCCTCGCCAAAACTCCATCACACCTACATGAAAGGTGTTAAGTGTGACCTTGGAATCCAACAAGGTCCACTAGTGTTAGCCAATATTGTTTTAGGAACCCACACTTGTTTAAACTTGATGTTTGTGTTCCTAAATTTACAATAATATGAAGTGTGGCCTACACTATCACAAGTAAAGCACTTTGCATATAAGTTCTTTGCAATAGAAGGTGCATTGTGGAATTTCTTGAATTTTGGCTTTTCGGCATTTTTCAAACCAAATCCAAGTCCTATTCTATTATTGCCATATAATTGATTCTCTAAAATATTATCCAACGATTGTTTTCCCATAGAGAATTTCTTAATGGCCAATTCAAGATTAGAGACTTTGGATTTCAACAATTTATTTTCTTCCACAAGCAATGTGCATTTACTTATAAAAGCTCTCTTGTTTTCCTCTTCCTTCTTTTCAAATTCAACCATTTTTCTTTTAAAATCATTATCCAACATACAGAATTTATCATTAAGCTCTCTAATAACATAGTCTTTTTCAGTTTCAAGCTTAATCAAATCAAGTTTAAGCATGCTAATATTATTCATCAAGGAAGGGCAAGAGAGACAAGGTGCTTCATCATTAAAACTGGATTTTTCCTCTTTCAAAGTATCAATAGTAGAGTCACGAGCAACAATATCAATTTTGAGTTTTTCAATCTCTTTAGACATTTCATATTCAGATTGTTGCATTTCAAAGTTTTCATTTTGGTAGTCATCTATAGTGGATTCAAGCTCAACTATTTATCTTGCATTTCTTTACAAAGAGTAAGGAGTTCAGTTTTACTACCAGAAATTACCTCATCGTGTATTCCCATCAATGCCATGCATGAATGGGCTTCGTGTTCCTCCTCCTCGCTCTCAGCTTCGCTATCCATGTCCCAAGTAAGCACCTTGGATTTTCCCTTTTCTTTAGCTACCTGAGCTGTCTCATGTGGGCAATCCCTCATTCGATGTCCTCTTTTCTTGCATTTAAAACAAGTCATTCTATTAGTAGTATTCTGATCATAATTTTGCTTAGAAGACTGAAAAAAGTTAGAGCGATTAAACCTGGGTGCCATTTCTGCTCTTCCTTGCTTGGTCTGGACAAACTTTCTGAAATTTCTGACCATTAGCGCTATGTCATCATCATCATCTTCACTTTCGTCAGCTTTCAGAGCAAGCGGCTTGGTAGCTTTCTCTTTTTCCTCAGGTTTCTCCCTTTTATCCACGTTTTGCAATTCAAGCTCGTGGGACATTAAATTACCTATCAAGTCCTCCACCCTCAACTGCGATAGATCCTTTGCTTCTTGGATGGCAGTAACTTGAGGCCTGAAAGAGCTTGGCAGTGCTCTTAATATCTTTCTCACCTGCTCAAGGCTAGAATATGGCTTACCGAGCGAACTAGACTTGTAGACAATGTTGGTGAACCTCGCAAACATTTCTGATATCGTCTCTGATGGTAGCATGCGAAATCCCTCGTATTCCGTGCTCAGAAGTGCAAGTCTAGACTCCTTCACATGTGACGTTCCCTCCTGCGTCACTTCCAAAGTATGCCATATCTCCTGCGCAGTTAGACAATGTGAGATTCTATTATATTCAGATTTATCAAGTGCACAAATGAGAGCATTCATAGCTTTAGCATTTAAGGAATAAGATTTCCAATCATTATCATCCCATTTGTCATTTGGTTTTTCAATCTCAGCATTTTCTACTTTAATTACAGGCAGTTTATATCCTTTTTCAATTATTTGCCAAGCCTTGTAATCAACAGAAATAAGGTAGATTTTCATAAGATTTTTCCAATAAGCATAATCACCTCCATTAAACCTAGGGGACGGGAAACAGACTGACCCTCTGCAAAAGCACTATCCATATGGTTATTCATGGTCAATCCTAGGCTAGATCCCAAAACCTGCTTTGATACCACTTGTTGGATCTGGATCCTAGCCTAGAGGGGGGGTGAATAGGCTTATAAAAATAATTCGTGCAACCCACGAATAATCACACGCAGTTATAGCACAACCAGAGTAACAAAATGCAGACACAGAGTACACAGCAGATTTACCCTGGTTCGGTCGTCCCAATGACCTACTCCAGCCCCCAAAGCAAATACTAGATTGAATAGTGCAATAGGTACAAAGTCACAAGTTAGAGCACGCTCAGAGCACCCTCTACGTCTCTACACTCGCCGGACTCTCAGTACCCCACACACAGTGTTTCCTCTCACTATCAATCCTAGCAACGCTTTCTACCAGCTAGTCCCAAACTAGCTGGGTCCCACTTGTCTAGTCCCAACTAGACAAGTCCCAAAATAGTCCCCGAAAATGGTAAAGTTTCCCCTACGAGGATCTAACACAACAACTACACAAAATAATAATAAATTGAGTTTAGGAATCTCAGTTTGTGTAGCGGCGATGTCCTCGTCAATCGGCACAGGCCAGAAGTCGTCTGGCTAGTAGTCGTCTCGTCACGTCACCGCAGCACCTCAATGATACGCCAACGAACACCCTGAAAATTTCGGCTAAGCTCTCATATCTTTGATTCACAGAATGTTTCTCTGATATTTCAGCTCCCTGCAAAAAATATCCTCCTCGGTGTGTGCCGCTGTGCAATTGAAATAATTCGGCCCCAAATCTGTTTGACCTGCACACAAGCAAATTGGATTAATAATGGCCAAAAAAGATTTCTGTGAATGGCCTCAAAAATTCTGTGAATGGCCTTAGTAATGGCCGGCCTCTTTGATGTTTGTGAATGGCCTCAAAAAGTTCTGTGCGGCTGATTCAAACAAAATAAAATTGGACAAAGGAGATAACAGTGCGGCTCTCCCCTCTTGCGTGTATCATTTGTCCTCTTGGAAATTTGTGCACTCAATTATTTCGGCAATGGCAACTCATAAAAATTTTGAGAGAGAGAGAGAGTAATGCCGGCTGCCTCTTTCTCCTTGATGACTTTTGCAAAAATAAACCGTATTAGATATACTTTGGCTTGTGCTTGGAAAGTCAATAATTTCGGCTGTTAAGAGATTGAAAAAGAAGAGTAACTTAGCTTTGCATTATCTCCGGTCTTGGGAATTTTGATTGGCTGAGGAATTTGTGCGGCTGCTCCCCTTTGATGATTCTTGGAACTTGAGAATAGGGTACTAGATACTAGGTCATCATGGCTATGAAAAGTTGTTTGAATCTCCTTGAATTTTTGGCACAGCCGAAATGATCTTGAGATGGTTGCCTAAGGATTGCTTTAATACTTGAAGGTTGATTGCCCAAGGAATCTGTAATCAAAGAAAAAAAAACAAATCAGAGTATTAGAAACTTTAATCAACTTAGTATTAAAACCAAAAACAAAGCATTAGAATATCCCCATTAGAATTTCGGCATGGTCCCCTTTAGTCTTTCAACAACTTCTTCTTGATTTGCTATTAAAAAATGTTGGCTGAAGGGATTTTGTGATTAGAAGATCACTACCAAAAAAACAAACGGCCAGGGGATTTTGTTTTGTGGCTCTTCGAGTGGCCCTGGGTTGATTTCAAAGGGAAGATGAAATATTCTATTAAAATAAAATGTGGTCCTCTCTTTTAGACATCGCATGCATTCATGAGAATCAATTTAAAAAGTTGCATGCATTGAAAAACGAACTAAAAGAAATTAAACAGATGCACTTCCTGTGTTAAAATTTTTGCCTTTGGCCTTGAAAAGTCTGCACTTGAATTTTCAAAACAAAAAGATTCTGCATGAATGATTAAGCACAAGACCAAAGAAAAAATCACAAAAAGACTAACTGCCTGGACAATAATGAGTAAAAAAAACTTTAGTCTCATGCAAAGAAAAATAATGTATGGCCTGACTTATCTGCGGCTCAAGAATTTTTTTTGACCCTTGGATTTTTTGTTGCCGCGCTTCCCTTCAACCCTAGAAGATGGGTATTTATAGGACAAGGGTAATAGGGTTGTGCCAAACGCTTAGGGATTTGACCCAATCAATATGGGATCAATATGGGATTTGATTAGCAATTCAAACGGGATGAGATTGGAACATGGAAAACATATGATTGGAATAAATCTCTAATTGATTTGATCAAATCCCAAATAGATTCCATCTCCCTCAATATTGACCAAGTCAAATCGCTTTTTGTATAGCACTTTGACCAAGTCCATTAGCCGTGTAGGTATCAAATTCTCCACCGGCATTCCTGAAACACACTTAGCACACACGTTAAATAATTCGCACGTTTTTCATCATCAAACCAAGATCCTAGATCGTTGCTTCAAACAATCTCCCCCTTTTGGTGATGACAAACCCATTAAAGATTTGAGCAATAGATGTGTGTGTGTGAAGTGTGTTGAAGGGTGTAATGCGATATGATGTATAGATGAGTCACTCAAGCATTGCAAAGCATGCACAACAAATAGTAAATTTAAAAGCATGCTCCCCCTTCTCTCAAGCTCCCCCTTACATAAATAATATCAAGCTCCCCCTTCAACAAATAATACCAATACCGATAATACCGATACCGTACCAATACATCAAGTATCTATCAAATCTTGTCTTTTCTCCCCCTTTGTAATCACCAAAAGTGGATTAATGAAGACACAAAAATATTCCATGCAAAAATAAATCATTATTAGATGTAGCGCGCAATTTGCATGAGTATTCCAAATAATAGACAAGTCAAGTTCATAGAATTTCATACCAAGGCTTTTTCACCTTTGTGTAAGTGAAATGATATAGACAATAAAGTACAAGAGGAGATTCAATTTCAAATATTCAACCAAATCAACCCACATTTTCCAATTTTCATGAATAACACTAGGATTGATTTTTCCCATCTCATCAAAGATGAGTTCAAGTTACCGAACCCCAAAAACATGGCCTAAAAGGACTTTTAAATGTGGGGTGGCATTGCTTGACGAGTTATATACACCAACGCTAATGATTACTCATGTAGCACAAGTTGGATACTCGTGGGTTGTGTATTAGCCATGAAGTGTATCCATTTTTCATACGGAGCAATTTTCATATGTTTTTTTTCATTTTCAATTGTGCTCAATTTTGATTCATGGATAAACACATCATATCCCTTAGAAATTTCAGAAATTAATCATTCCTACATTCACTTTCCATTATTCTTCAAAAGAATCTCCAAAAGCACTAAAAAGTCAAATATCGTGAAAGTGCAAATGTAGGTGTAGAAGTCAAGTTTGAAACTTATGAGACATGTCATGGCTACTAAAAGGAATAACATCATGTTCATGTAGCTACAACGATAATGGATTGACTTCTACAAGGGATAAAATTGATCATTCATACAATATCACTCAAGAGATTCATAAGAGGATTCAATAAGGACAATTTTGTTTTGTTTTGTTTTGTTTTTTTATTTTTAAAATTTTTTTTTCAGAAATAAAAACATTAAAAATCATCCATGCAAGAACACAAAACAAAATAAATCAAGCACACACAACAATCTATGAAGGTATTCAATGAAATGCAAAGAGGGATAGAAAATTATACCTTCTCGTCGCTTTTTGACGAAGGAGCTAAAAGAATGAAACATTGAATTTAACGCTCCTCGCCAAAACTCCATCACACCTACATGAAAGGTGTTAAGTGTGACCTTGGAATCCAACAAGGTCCACTAGTGTTAGCCAATATTGTTTTAGGAACTCACACTTGTTTAAACTTGATGTTTGTGTTCCTAAATTTACAATAATATGAAGTGTGGCCTACACTATCACAAGTAAAGCACTTTGCATATAAGTTCTTTGCAATAGAAGGTGCATTGTGGAATTTCTTGAATTTTGGCTTTTCGGCATTTTTCAAACCAAATCCAAGTCCTATTCTATTATTGCCATATAATTGATTCTCTAAAATATTATCCAACGATTGTTTTCCCATAGAGAATTTCTTAATGGCCAATTCAAGATTAGAGACTTTGGATTTCAACAATTTATTTTCTTCCACAAGCAATGTGCATTTACTTATAAAAGCTCTCTTGTTTTCCTCTTCCTTCTTTTCAAATTCAACCATTTTTCTTTTAAAATCATTATCCAACATACAGAATTTATCATTAAGCTCTCTAATAACATAGTCTTTTTCAGTTTCAAGCTTAATCAAATCAAGTTTAAGCATGCTAATATTATTCATCAAGGAAGGGCAAGAGAGACAAGGTGCTTCATCATTAAAACTGGATTTTTCCTCTTTCAAAGTATCAATAGTAGAGTCACGAGCAACAATATCAATTTTGAGTTTTTCAATCTCTTTAGACATTTCATATTCAGATTGTTGCATTTCAAAGTTTTCATTTTGGTAGTCATCTATAGTGGATTCAAGCTCAACTATTTATCTTGCATTTCTTTACAAAGAGTAAGGAGTTCAGTTTTACTACCAGAAATTACCTCATCGTGTATTCCCATCAATGCCATGCATGAATGGGCTTCGTGTTCCTCCTCCTCGCTCTCAGCTTCGCTATCCATGTCCCAAGTAAGCACCTTGGATTTTCCCTTTTCTTTAGCTACCTGAGCTGTCTCATGTGGGCAATCCCTCATTCGATGTCCTCTTTTCTTGCATTTAAAACAAGTCATTCTATTAGTAGTATTCTGATCATAATTTTGCTTAGAAGACTGAAAAAAGTTAGAGCGATTAAACCTGGGTGCCATTTCTGCTCTTCCTTGCTTGGTCTGGACAAACTTTCTGAAATTTCTGACCATTAGCGCTATGTCATCATCATCATCTTCACTTTCGTCAGCTTTCAGAGCAAGTGGCTTGGTAGCTTTCTCTTTTTCCTCAGGTTTCTCCCTTTTATCCACGTTTTGCAATTCAAGCTCGTGGGACATTAAATTACCTATCAAGTCCTCCACCCTCATCTGCGATAGATCCTTTGCTTCTTGGATGGCAGTAACTTGAGGCCTGAAAGAGCTTGGCAGTGCTCTTAATATCTTTCTCACCTGCTCAAGGCTAGAATATGGCTTACCGAGCGAACTAGACTTGTAGACAATGTTGGTGAACCTCGCAAACATTTCTGATATCGTCTCTGATGGTAGCATGCGAAATCCCTCGTATTCTGTGCTCAGAAGTGCAAGTCTAAACTCCTTCACATGTGACGTTCCCTCCTGCGTCACTTCCAAAGTATGCCATATCTCCTGCGCAGTTAGACAATGTGAGATTCTATTATATTCAGATTTATCAAGTGCACAAATGAGAGCATTCATAGCTTTAGCATTTAAGGAATAAGATTTCCAATCATTATCATCCCATTTGTCATTTGGTTTTTCAATCTCAGCATTTTCTACTTTAATTACAGGCAGTTTATATCCTTTTTCAATTATTTGCCAAGCCTTGTAATCAACAGAAATAAGGTAGATTTTCATAAGATTTTTCCAATAAGCATAATCACCTCCATTAAACCTAGGGGACGGGAAACAGACTGACCCTCTGCAAAAGCACTATCCATATGGTTATTCATGGTCAATCCTAGGCTAGATCCCAAAACCTGCTTTGATACCACTTGTTGGATCTGGATCCTAGCCTAGAGGGGGGGTGAATAGGCTTATAAAAATAATTCGTGCAACCCACGAATAATCACACGCAGTTATAGCACAACCAGAGTAACAAAATGCAGACACAGAGTACACAGCAGATTTACCCTGGTTCGGTCGTCCCAATGACCTACTCCAGCCCCCAAAGCAAATACTAGATTGAATAGTGCAATAGGTACAAAGTCACAAGTTAGAGCACGCTCAGAGCACCCTCCACGTCTCTACACTCGCCGGACTCTCAGTACCCCACACACAGTGTTTCCTCTCACTATCAATCCTAGCAACGCTTTCTACCAGCTAGTCTCAAACTAGCTGGGTCCCACTTGTCTAGTCCCAACTAGACAAGTCCCAAAATAGTCCCCGAAAATGGTAAAGTTTCCCCTACGAGGATCTAACACAACAACTACACAAAATAATAATAAATTGAGTTTAGGAATCTCAGTTTGTGTAGCGGCGATGTCCTCGTCAATCGGCACAGGCCAGAAGTCGTCTGGCTAGTAGTCGTCTCGTCACGTCACCGCAGCACCTCAATGATACGCCAACGAACACCCTGAAAATTTCGGCTAAGCTCTCATATCTTTGATTCACAGAATGTTTCTCTGATATTTCAGCTCCCTGTAAAAAATATCCTCCTCGGTGTGTGCCGCTGTGCAATTGAAATAATTCGGCCCCAAATCTGTTTGACCTGCACACAAGCAAATTGGATTAATAATGGCCAAAAAAGATTTCTGTGAATGGCCTCAAAAATTCTGTGAATGGCCTTAGTAATGGCCGGCCTCTTTGATGTTTGTGAATGGCCTCAAAAAGTTCTGTGCGGCTGATTCAAACAAAATAAAATTGGACAAAGGAGATAACAGTGCGGCTTTCCCCTCTTGCGTGTATCATTTGTCCTCTTGGAAATTTGTGCACTCAATTATTTCGGCAATGGCAACTCATAAAAATTTTGAGAGAGAGAGAGTAATGCCGGCTGCCTCTTTCTCCTTGATGACTTTTGCAAAAATAAACCGTATTAGATATACTTTGGCTTGTGCTTGGAAAGTCAATAATTTCGGCTGTTAAGAGATTGAAAAAGAAGAGTAACTTAGCTTTGCATTATCTCCGGTCTTGGGAATTTTGATTGGCTGAGGAATTTGTGCGGCTGCTCCCCTTTGATGATTCTTGGAACTTGAGAATAGGGTACTAGATACTAGGTCATCATGGCTATGAAAAGTTGTTTGAATCTCCTTGAATTTTTGGCACAGCCGAAATGATCTTGAGATGGTTGCCTAAGGATTGCTTTAATACTTGAAGGTTGATTGCCCAAGGAATCTGTAATCAAAGAAAAAAAAACAAATCAGAGTATTAGAAACTTTAATCAACTTAGTATTAAAACCAAAAACAAAGCATTAGAATATTCCCATTAGAATTTCGGCATGGTCCCCTTTAGTCTTTCAACAACTTCTTCTTGATTTGCTATTAAAAAATGTTGGCTGAAGGGATTTTGTGATTAGAAGATCACTACCAAAAAAACAAACGGCCAGGGGATTTTGTTTTGTGGCTCTTCGAGTGGCCCTGGGTTGATTTCAAAGGGAAGATGAAATATTCTATTAAAATAAAATGTGGTCCTCTCTTTTAGACATCGCATGCATTCATGAGAATCAATTTAAAAAGTTGCATGAATTGAAAAACGAACTAAAAGAAATTAAACAGATGCACTTCCTGTGTTAAAATTTTTGCCTTTGGCCTTGAAAAGTCTGCACTTGAATTTTCAAAACAAAAAGATTCTGCATGAATGATTAAGCACAAGACCAAAGAAAAAAAATCACAAAAAGACTAACGGCCTGGACAATAATGAGTAAAAAAAACTTTAGTCTCATGCAAAGAAAAATATTGAATGGCCGTGACTTATCTGCGGCTCAAGAATTTTTTTTGACCCTTGGATTTTTTGTTGCCGCGCTTCCCTTCAACCCTAGAAGATGGGTATTTATAGGACAAGGGTAATAGGGTTGTGCCAAACGCTTAGGGATTTGACCCAATCAATATGGGATCAATATGGGATTTGATTAGCAATTCAAACGGGCTGAGATTGGAACATGGAAAACATATGATTGGAATAAATCTCTAATTGATTTGATCAAATCCCAAATAGATTCCATCTCCCTCAATATTGACCAAGTCAAATCGCTTTTTGTATAGCACTTTGACCAAGTCCATTAGCCGTGTAGGTATCAAATTCTCCACCGGCATTCCTGAAACACACTTAGCACACACGTTAAATAATTCGCACGTTTGTCATCATCAAACCAAGATCCTAGATCGTTGCTTCAAACAATCTCCCCCTTTTGGTGATGACAAACCCATTAAAGATTTGAGCAATAGATGTGTGTGTGTGAAGTGTGTTGAAGGGTGTAATGCGATATGATGTATAGATGAGTCACTCAAGCATTGCAAAGCATGCACAGCAAATAATAAATTTAAAAGCATGCTCCCCCTTCTCTCAAGCTCCCCCTTACATAAATAATATCAAGCTCCCCCTTCAACAAATAATACCAATACCGATAATACCGATACCGTACCAATACATCAAGTATCTATCAAATCTTGTCTTTTCTCCCCCTTTGTAATCACCAAAAGTGGATTAATGAAGTCACAAAAATATTCCATGCAAAAATAAATCATTATTAGATGTAGCGTGCAATTTGCATGAGTATTCCAAATAATAGACAAGTCAAGTTCATAGAATTTCATACCAAGGCTTTTTCACCTTTGTGTAAGTGAAATGATATAGACAATAAAGTACAAGAGGAGATTCAATTTCAAATATTCAACCAAATCAACCCACATTTTCCAATTTTCATGAATAACACTAGGATTGATTTTTCCCATCTCATCAAAGATGAGTTCAAGTTACCGAACCCCCAAAACATGGCCTAAAAGGACTTTTAAATGTGGGGTGGCATTGCTTGACGAGTTATATACACCAACGCTAATGATTACCCATGTAGCACAAGTTGGATACTCGTGGGTTGTGTATTAGCCATGAAGTGTATCCATTTTTCATACGGAGCAATTTTCATATGTTTTTTTTTCATTTTCAATTGTGCTCAATTTTGATTCATGGCTAAACACATCATATCCCTTAGAAATTTCAGAAATTAATCATTCCTACATTCACTTTCCATTATTCTTCAAAAGAATCTCCAAAAGCACTAAAAAGTCAAATATCGTGAAAGTGCAAATGTAGGTGTAGAAGTCAAGTTTGAAACTTATGAGACATGTCATGGCTACTAAAAGGAATAACATCATGTTCATGTAGCTACAACGATAATGGATTGACTTCTACAAGGGATAAAATTGATCATTCATACAATATCACTCAAGAGATTCATAAGAGGATTCAATAAGGACAATTTTGTTTTGTTTTGTTTTTTTTATTTTTCAAATTTTTTTTTTCAGAAATAAAAACATTAAAAATCATCCATGCAAGCACACAAAACAAAATAAATCAAGCACACACAACAATCTATGAAGGTATGCAATGAAATGCAAAGAGGGATAGAAAATTATACCTTCTCGTCGCTTTTTGACGAAGGAGCTAAAAGAATGAAACATTGAATTTAACGCTCCTCGCCAAAACTCCATCACACCTACATGAAAGGTGTTAAGTGTGACCTTGGAATCCAACAAGGTCCACTAGTGTTAGCCAATATTGTTTTAGGAACACACACTTGTTTAAACTTGATGTTTGTGTTCCTAAATTTACAATAATATGAAGTGTGGCCTACACTATCACAAGTAAAGCACTTTGCATATAAGTTCTTTGCAATAGAAGGTGCATTGTGGAATTTCTTGAATTTTGGCTTTTCGGCATTTTTCAAACCAAATCCAAGTCCTCTTCTATTATTGCCATATAATTGATTCTCTAAAATATTATCCAACGATTGTTTTCCCATAGAGAATTTCTTAATGACCAATTCAAGATTAGAGACTTTGGATTTCAACAATTTATTTTCTTCCACAAGCAATGTGCATTTACTTATAAAAGCTCTCTTGTTTTCCTCTTCCTTCTTTTCAAATTCAACCATTTTTCTTTTAAAATCATTATCCAACATACAGAATTTATCATTAAGCTCTCTAATAACATAGTCTTTTTCAGTTTCAAGCTTAATCAAATCAAGTTTAAGCATGCTAATATTATTCATCAAGGAAGGTCAAGAGAGACAAGGTGCTTCATCATTAAAACTGGATTTTTCCTCTTTCAAAGTATCAATAGTAGAGTCACGAGCAACAATATCAATTTTGAGTTTTTCAATCTCTTTAGGCATTTCATATTCAGATTGTTGCATTTCAAAGTTTTCATTTTGGTAGTCATCTATAGTGGATTCAAGCTCTACTATTTATCTTGCATTTCTTTACAAAGAGTAAGGAGTTCAGTTTTACTACCAGAAATTACCTCATCGTGTATTCCCATCAATGCCATGCATGAATGGGCTTCGTGTTCCTCCTCCTCGCTCTCAGCTTCGCTATCCATGTCCCAAGTAAGCACCTTGGATTTTCCCTTTTCTTTAGCTACCTGAGCTGTCTCATGTGGGAAATCCCTCATTTGATGTCCTCTTTTCTTGCATTTAAAACAAGTCATTCTATTAGTAGTATTCTGATCATAATTTTGCTTAGAAGACTGAAAAAAGTTAGAGCGATTAAACCTGGGTGCCATTTCTGCTCTTCCTTGCTTGGTCTGGACAAACTTTCTGAAATTTCTGACCATTAGCGCTATGTCATCATCATCATCTTCACTTTCGTCAGCTTTCAGAGCAAGCGGCTTGGTAGCTTTCTCTTTTTCCTCAGGTTTCTCCCTTTTATCCACGTTTTGCAATTCAAGCTCGTGGGACATTAAATTACCTATCAAGTCCTCCACCCTCAACTGCGATAGATCCTTTGCTTCTTGGATGGCAGTAACTTGAGGCCTGAAAGAGCTTGGCAGTGCTCTTAATATCTTTCTCACCTGCTCAAAGCTAGAATATGGCTTACCGAGCGAACTAGACTTGTAGACAATGTTGGTGAACCTCGCAAACATTTCTGATATCGTCTCTGATGGTAGCATGCGAAATCCCTCGTATTCCGTGCTCAGAAGTGCAAGTCTAGACTCCTTCACATGTGACGTTCCCTCCTGCGTCACTTCCAAAGTATGCCATATCTCCTGCGCAGTTAGACAATGTGAGATTCTATTATATTCAGATTTATCAAGTGCACAAATGAGAGCATTCATAGCTTTAGCATTTAAGGAATAAGATTTCCAATCATTATCATCCCATTTGTCATTTGGTTTTTCAATCTCAGCATTTTCTACTTTAATTACAGGCAGTTTATATCCTTTTTCAATTATTTGCCCAGCCTTGTAATCAACAGAAATAAGGTAGATTTTCATAAGATTTTTCCAATAAGCATAATCACCTCCATTAAACCTAGGGGACGGGAAACAGACTGACCCTCTGCAAAAGCACTATCCATATGGTTATTCATGGTCAATCCTAGGCTAGATCCCAAAACCTGCTTTGATACCACTTGTTGGATCTGGATCCTAGCCTAGAGGGGGGGTGAATAGGCTTATGAAAATAATTCGTGCAACCCACGAATAATCACATGCAGTTATAGCACAACCAGAGTAACAAAATACAGACACAGAGTACACAGCAGATTTACCCTGGTTCGGTCGTCCCAACGACCTACTCCATCCCCCAAAGCAAATACTAGATTGAATAGTGCAATAGGTACAAAGTCACAAGTTAGAGCACGCTCAGAGCACCCTCTATGTCTCTACACTCGCCGGTCTCTCAGTACCCCACACACAGTGTTTCCTCTCACTATCAATCCTAGCAACGCTTTCTACCAGCTAGTCCCAAACTAGCTGGGTCCCACTTGTCTAGTCCCAACTAGACAAGTCCCAAAATAGTCCCCGAAAATGGTAAAGTTTCCCCTACGAGGATCTAACACAACAACTACACAAAATAATAATAAATAGAGTTTAGGAATCTCAGTTTGTGTAGCGGCGATGTCCTCGTCAATCGGCACAGGCCAGAAGTCGTCTGGCTAGTAGTCGTCTCATCACGACACCTCAGCACCTCAATCATACGCCAACAACACCCTGAAAATTTCGGCTAAGCTCTCATATCTTTGATTCACAGAATGTTTCTCTGATATTTCGGCTCCCTGCAAAAAATATCCTCCTCGGTGTGTGCCGCTGTGCAATTGAAATAATTCGGCCCCAAATCTGTTTGACCTGCACACAAGCAAATTGGATTAATAATGGCCAAAAAAGATTTCTGTGAATGGCCTCAAAAATTCTGTGAATGGCCTTAGTAATGGCCGGCCTCTTTGATGTTTGTGAATGGTCTCAAAAAGTTCTGTGCGGCTGATTCAAACAAAATAAAATTGGACAAAGGAGATAACAGTGCTGCTCTCCCCTCTTGCGTGTATCCTTTGTCCTCTTGGAAATTTGTGCACTCAATTATTTCGGTAATGGCAACTCATAAAAATTTTGAGAGAGAGAGAGTAATGTCGGCTGCCTCTTTCTCCTTGATGACTTTTGCAAAAATAAACCGTATTAGATATACTTTGGCTTGTGCTTGGAAAGTCAATAATTTCGGCTGTTAAGAGATTGAAAAAGAAGAGTAACTTAGCTTTGCATTATCTCCGGTCTTGGGAATTTTGATTGGCTGAGGAATTTGTGCGGCTGCTCCCCTTTGATGATTCTTGGAACTTGAGAATAGGGTACTAGATACTAGGTCATCATGGCTATGAAAAGTTGTTTGAATCTCCTTGAATTTTTGGCACAGCCGAAATGATCTGGAGATGGTTGCCTAAGGATTGCTTTAATACTTGAAGGTTGATTGCCCAAGGAATCTGTAATCAAAGAAAAAAAAACAAATCAGAGTATTAGAAACTTTAATCAACTTAGTATTAAAACCAAAAACAAAGCATTAGAATATCCCCCTGAGAATTTCGGCATAGTCCCCTTTAGTCTTTTAACAACTTCCTCTTGATTTGCTATTAAAAAATGTTGGCTGAAGGGATTTTGTGATTAGAAGAGCACTACCAAAAAAAACAAACGGCCAGGGGATTTTTTTGTGGCTCTTCGAGTGGCCCTGGGTTGATTTCAAAGGGAAGATGAAATATTCTATTAAAATAAAATGTGGTCCTCTCTTTTAGACATCGCATGCATTCATGAGAATCAATTTAAAAAGTTGCATGCATTGAAAAACGAACTAAAAGAAATTAAACAGATGCACTTCCTATGTTAAAAATTTTGCCTTTGGCCTTGAAAGTCTATACTTGAATTTTCAAAACAAAAAGATTCTGCATGAATGATTAAGCACAAGACCAAAGAAAAAAATCACAAAAAGACTAACAGCCTGGACAATAATGAGTAAAAAAAACTTTAGTCTCATGCAAAGAAAAATAATGTATGGCCGTGACTTATCTGCGGCTCAAGAATTTTTTTTGACCCTTGGATTTTTGGTTGCCGCGCTTCCCTTCAACCCTAGAAGATGGGTATTTATAGGACACGGGTAATAGGGTTGTGCCAACCGCTTAGGGATTTGACCCAATCAATATGGGATCAATATGGGATTTGATTAGCAATTCAAACGGGATGAGATTGGAACATGGAAAACATATGATTGGAATAAATCTCTAATTGATTTGATCAAATCCCAAATAGATTCCATCTCCCTCAATATTGACCAAGTCAAATCGCTTTGTACCAAGCCCATTAGCTGTGTAGGTAGCAAATTATCCACCGGCATTCCTGAAACACACTTAGCACACACGTTAAATAATTCGCACGTTTTTCATCATCAAACCAAGATCCTAGATCGTTGCTTCCAACAGTTACATCCTCCCCACCTTAGAATAAAGTCCGTCCTCGGACTTTCTAACATATCTAGTCGCTCTAGTAACTACCCCAGTCATGCCACGTTATAATTCAAACCAAGTATAGTCATTACAAGTGCTTATATATGCACTAGGTAGTCAAATGTAACACTACCAACACGTATATAAATATACACGTATGTCATTCACTTATACCTATTATAGTCAGTCAATTTTATACATGCATTTCAATCATATATACAAGCATACATCCCTTATATAACCACTACTTACTTAATCACAAAACAATATTTCAGATACTCATATAAGTATGGTCTCCTACTTAGCAAATACAATCGTTGCTCTACGTATAGATAACTACCTATGTGCAAACAAACATGGGTATACAACTCCCTAATATTCATCCAATACCAAACATCTCAACACATGTAGTCACTCCATACCATTTTAAATCAAGCTTCACTATATTTAATATATATTCACCACTACTATAGTTTCATAATATATAGTCATTCAAATGCATGCAAATAGTTCACCATATATTTTCATCACCTACGGTCCTATAACTGTATTTACGACACGCCACATACACCATAGTCACCAATAACTATAACTAAGCACATACTTATCCGTGCATGGTGCACACCCATACACGCTAACATTTCATTTACGCATACCAATCATACCATTATATTACTAGCACATCTACACACCTAGTTTAGCTAGCACACATACGTTCACACAGGCAAGTTCTTAGTAATTAACTATACCACAAGACCAACACCTATAACTATATACTGGTATAGCGACTCACAATCTTGTGCGTAGCACAACCAGGCACAAACACTCCTATCACTATTCATACATCAAGCATTGCTATATTCAAACTTCAGGCATACATATCAATATACTTAGAGTATACCCACTCAAGCTTGAGTGGGACTCAATACACATATCAGAATATTCCATATACGTAACACAGCATTTATACCTATACCAATACCACTCCAATATTTATACATCTACCAATACAACCTTTTACATACCGTAAGTCAATCACACTTAATGTTTAGTCAAGTAATACTCACATAGTTCAATCACTCTATATACTATAATGATAACACAGACATCAGCACACGTATAATTATAATACACTCCCTAATACATACGCATTCATCGTATAGTCACCCACGTGGAACATATATATTCACACCATAGCCTACTACCTATAACTAGTGTACCAACACCTATTATTATTATCACACCTAGCATACACATAGTTTTACCAGCATATTGCTTCAACCATTATAAGTATCTCCTAATTACATACACCCTATTAGATATTCCTACACTAATTCTTATATACACAAGCATCCCTAGTATGGTATAGCTACCTACACACCAAACTATAACTACTAACATACAAACAACTTCACACATCATGAATAACTCCGAGTATATATAACACACAATAAGCAACCATTAATATACTATGGGAGAGTACACCCATTCAAGCCCACGTACACAACTTAGGTACGTGCACTACGACAACATCACAAGGTCCAAGGGCCCATTAACAACTTAGGGTCGTCACGGTCATTGACGGTCACTAAAGCCTAAGCAGTAGGGGGAGGTCGAAAGCGAGACGAGGGCGGAATCGATAAGCACGAATTCTGATAGGGCGACTAAAAGGAGACAGCTTGGTTAGGTGGAACAACGAATCAATCGTGAATGCTTAGGTAGGGGAAAGGGAGATGTAGCGATACTTATATAGAATGGAGAAATGGAATATCATAAGCTGGAATACGCAAAATTTGAAAACTGTCGTACTTCAAAAGTTGGAATCCCGTCAAAAGAAATATTTGGAGATCGATAAAACGTGTTGTTCAAAATAAGTTTGAGTCGGATATTCATAATAAGAGAAAATGGTCTATTGATTTATATAAAATCATTGTAAAAGGAAGTAAAATTATTTATACGAACGTTAAGGTCATATTTTTTAGAAAATATTATACGACGGTAATTTAATATAATTTTGGCAAAATTTTGGAAATGAAATTAAAGTAACTGAAGAATTTAAGCTCGTGTTAAACGCTTTCAAAGTCTTTAAGCAATGGAAAGAAAATTTAAAATGATCAATAGTGGAACTACTTTTAGAGGAACCAGGATGTGAAAAAATTAAAACCGGTTTACACAAAACTCTTAGCATACGAGCACAACGAACCTGGTACGGATAAAAGTAATTGAAATTCATTTTAGTCTCAAAATTTTTCTAAAAGCACGTAGGGTGAGAGGAAAGATAATAATAATAACTTGGTAGTAGAATTATCAAAATTGATAGTAGAGTTTTAAAATCAAATCGTGAGGGTCTAAATCAGGAAGTAGTTATGAAATAATAATTTTACAAAAATCTGAAACAGGGAAAACGATGAGCATAACATCGACTGGCTGAAACTAAAATTCCAGGTGGCTTGAAAAGTATATTAAAAGGAAGCGCGATGTGTCGTTTGAAAGATATAATAAGAAAGGAAATTATAAGTCGAAGTGGACAAAATAAAAGTACGGTTCAGGATAAAATTAACATATGAAAGGAAAAGTATTTTCATAGGTACAAAAGTGTCGGCTGGGAAAATACCATAAGCTAGTATTCAAATTTCGACAAAAGTTTTAAGATTTCAAGTCAACGAAGGAGTATGAAATATAAGATATATATATATATTAAAATTTGAACAAATTTAAAACTTTTGGGAAAGATGAAATCAAAAAATATTTTCAGAAGATTCAGGATTTGTAACGGAGAGGTTCGAAAATTGATGACGATCGTCAAGAGGCGATCTCGTGAGTCGAGGCAAGGAAATTGGTCGAATGATCAAAACATACATACACTTGCTCCAGTTCAATTCAATTATTCTTCGTTGGATTTTATCTATGACCGCTTTCTTCTTTACTATGTGAGGGCTTTCTTGCTTGTCTTTTTCCTGGGGACTGACTTTCCTTTATATGAATAGATCTTCACTCCCAGGAGAATCTACGGGGAAACTCCTACGGTTGACCAACTAAAGTTTAAGAAACTTAGCGCTAGGTCTCTCTAAGGTGCTAGACGGTAATAAAATGCGTTCAGCTTGGTCCGAAATCGATGAACCCAACGAATGACTGAAGGAATTCTAGAAGTCTAATATGGTCAGGGGTAGACAAGGACCACTAAGGTAACTCCTATGACGATTAAATCAATTCTCAGCAAGGATTCTAATTAACGGTCTAACAATCAACCCTATTTTTGTAAACAATCATATGCAAGCAACCAAACATGTTTTAACAGGCCAGGACTAACTAAGGGAAGAAACAACTAGGTCGAGAGTTACCTGCGATAACCTCATCCACAATCTCGCTCTCCACTGCCGTCATCGGATAAGCCTGCTCCCTTGGCTACATGGCCTGCTGAAAAGCCTGCTTCTGCGGAACGAGGGCTGGTCCACGACTTGTAGGTACAGGCGCTCTCTGCTGTAACGGCTATGCAGCGATTGGTTCCTTCCAAGGCTGTTTAGTCTTCGGACACTCCTTCGTAGTATGAGTAGGATCTCCACAAATCAGGCACTGGCCCAGCCTCCTCCTGCACTGTTTCTTCTCATGACCAATCTTGCTACAATGATAGCACACCTTCCGACTTGGCCCAGTTACTGGTGCTTCCTGCTGCGGAATTCCCTCCGATGCTTTCCGCAGTTGATTTGCATGCCGACAATCCTTCGCTGAATGAGTAGCAGCACCACAAATCAAACACCAGCCTAGAAATCTTCTGCACTGCTCCTTAATGTGCCCGGTCTTGCCACAAAAATAGCAAGTCTTCGGAGTAGGTCCGCCACCAACTCGGGTCTGTCGTCTTCTCGCCATCTAACGACATAGAAAACGAACAAAAATTTAGACTCAATAGCTTAATGACTTAGATGTTGAAATTTATTTAATGGACATTCCGTTATTATCGTTGTTCCGTTAATTCGCAATTGCAAGATTGGACCTGCATGGGCCACCAACAAAACATGTCATGCCCTGCTTCCCAAAAACGTGGAGGCGAAGCGTGAGAAGGTTCGCTCAGACTTGAAGCTACGAAGCTGCAAGTCCGATAAGCGTCAATCACTTTAAACTGCAGGTCCTTGCAACGTGAAACGAAACAAAGATAATAGTAACGAAAAGAGACAAAAGAAACATCTCAGAATATCCATAATAATAAATCTCAACATCGCAGAAAAAGCCACCAGGCTAAAATAAAAGAGTCTAAAAGAGACCCCAGCATGGCCAACAAAAGTACAAAGTACAGAAACAAAGTAATGGTGCAAGCACCGACATCTAACAACAACCTAAAGCAAAAGCAACGCAAACAGTCTCTAAAACTGTTCTCCGGTGTCCACGAACTCCTCGACGAACGTAGGCTCAGGCTCAGCGTCAGTAAACACCTCGTCCTCAACAACTGTCTCTGGCTCAGGGTCTAACATGTGACACCCAAAAGAGCAATGGGCACATGTCAGCAAGTCTACAAGAGACTTGTGCAAGGAAACTGAAGGTATGTACAAGTAAAGCAACCTAGCAGTTCTACCATGATGCAATGACATGGCAGTTTAAAGTAATGAGTGCAACAGGTAAAGTAAAGTAAAGTAAAGTACGAGCATGGCATGGTGAAAAATATTTCATGATTCATTCACAAGACAAGTACAAGACAAGTAAAGTAAGCACCTCGTGCACAGAGATTCCGCCTTTTGGCTAGAGTGGCTGCGTGGGCCAACTCCTAAGCTCAAGTGATCGTTTATCCCTACCCCTCCACGTGTATCGAGCCAGTGCCTTACCCCCAAACGGGAATGCTCTCTTCTGGAACACGAGCCAGGAAGTGTTTTATCTTGTTGGCCTAGGGGTGCACCTAGCCAGACAAGGGAGTACAAGTACAAGTATTGTAGCGTGTGCTACGAATGCGACATTCAATGCATGGATGACATGACATGGCAAGTAGTAAAGCGTACAAGTAAGGAAAGTAAAAAATGACAGTTTAGTATGCATGATCAACAAGTTTAAAGAGTTGGATCTAGCTTCATTGTCAAGCTAGATCATTTAGGTGACGGATCTAGTTTCGTTGTCAAACTAGATCAAGTAGGCGTCTAGCCAACTATCATTTCACTGACTAGTCTCTTTTACGCTAAAAGCAAGGAAGTGGCCTAAAAACATGGCCCTAAGCAAGAGTTGGCAAGTTTCACTTGCTTGCAAGTATCACGTCAGGGAAACACCGTTCAACGAGTCCAAAGTCACGATTCCTACGTGCACAAGTCCACCGGCCTACATCCGTTTTATTAATCTTGATTAGTGAGTGCTAAAACATTTAAAATACTTTAAAAATACTGATTTTAGTCTTGATTAGCATGCATTGGGTTGGGGGTACTAGGGGTGCAAAGCGTTACCTCAACACGACGCGAAAGCTACACCGGCGTCGGGTAGCGACGCCGGGGGTTGGAATAATAATATCGCGCTCCAAGTCCAGATTCCAATTAGATTCCCCGCTGGAAATTTCAGAGCAATCTACCGGAGCAATGATTTCAGATTCCAAAGCTAGCACGTGCGACGACAGGCTACGACATGTCGCAACGTCGTACGCGGCGAATCCTCGAAGAGAAAGCACCTAGGTGGGGCCCACAGTAGTCCTAGGGACCTATGGGGGACCCACAATACCTCTGGAGAACATGGGGGGCCCACGGTGGCAAGCGATGCGACGGATGCGGGGTTGCGACGAGTGGCTCTCGGTCGTACACAGCCAATGCGGGGGTTGGCTCGGTCAGACATAGGGGAACGGCCTTGCAGCGGTGCGGGGTGCGGGCTCTAGGCGGGTGCGGGGCTGTCTCTCGGTCGGTGCGGGAGATCGGGCCGGTCGGTTCGGGTGACAGAGTGTTGCAACATTTGCAACGTTGCAACGAAGCGGTGAGCGGCGATGCGGGCGGGCGCCTCGGTCAGGCACGGGGCGATGAGGGCGACAGAGTGGGGTTGCAGAGCGGGGCTTGCAACGATGCAGAGCGGGCGGGAGCGGGGGAAATCTCTCGGTCTGACCGAGAGATTCTCTCTGTCGAAGCGGGGAACGGAGCGGGCGACAAAGCGGGTGACGGTGCGGGCGGCTGCAGCAGTCGGTGCGGGGTTTTTGGCTTGGTTTCCTCGGTCGTGCGGCAGCTGTTCGTCGCAACGTTGCGACGAATCGTCGCAACGTCAAATTTGGGTTTTGGAAGAGGCTAGGGTTAATTTCTTGCGAAAAAAGGTCTTCCTAGGGGTTGTTTATATAGTGTAGATGGGTTGACTTGGTCTATGGCTAAATCTAATAGGATTAGAAGTTCGAAAATATTTAAAATTTGAATCTCAACTTCTCCAACTCACACAAGGATTTGATGCGGTCCATATGAGCTAGAAATTGGCTCAAAAATTATTTAAAACGTTTTAAACTCAAAGAAATTTTATTTGGCCGAAATTAATTTAAAACGTAATTATTAAAAATATTATAAACCTTGCTAAAAATATAAAAGTGGTCAAATAAACTCCAAAAATTATAAAATAAATATCGGGGTGATCGTGTTGACGAAAGAGAGATAACTAAGAAGACGGATCTCAATTTTGGCGTCGGACGACGAAACTAAAAATAGAAACGTCTCCCGTCAAAAGTGAAAATCGTCACGTCTCATCGAGTAAGATTAAATTGTGGAAAAACGACTCGAGAAATGTCGTTCCAAGGTAGTGCCACTATTTAATACTCTCAGAGACGTTCACAACAGCATATCACACAAAAGTGTTCACAAACAAATAAAGTTTAAAGTAAACACGTGCACGACCAGAAGCACGTGCACGAACTACGTACAATGAAAAGTAGTCGTTACATTACCTTCCTTGATGGCGAAGGTATGCTTTTCCCAACAAGAAGGAAGTCCATCGATGATCTTTGAGACTTTCTCCTTTTGGGCGTAGGTTTTCCCAAGAGCCTCCAATTCGTTGGTAATGTCAATGAAACGAGCATAATATTCTTTCATCTTCTCACCCTGTTGCATATGAAATAATTCGAAATCTTTATTGACAACAACAAGTTTGGAGTCTTTTACCTGACTCGTTCCTTCATGCAAGATGAGGAGCGAGTTCCATATTTGATATGCACTCTTACATGTGCATATCTTATTGAAGTCCTCGAGCTCTAATGCGCATTGCAAGGCATTCATTGCCTTGGCATTGATTACCTCCGCGGCGACCTCCGCGGGAGTCCACTTTGTGAAATCTTCTTCGGCGGGCTCGACATACTCCATCATCATGGCTCTCCAAAGTGAAGCGCTCCGGAGGAACGTTTCCATTCGGCATTTCCAGTACCCATAATTGGTACCATTGAAGGAGGGAGGCCTGACAGAGGATTGTCCTTCCAAAACTGAAGAAGCTCCGTGACGATCCTTGAAGACGCTGTAGTCGTTGTTTGTCATAGCTTTGAACTTTTAGCTTTAACCTTGGCTCTGATACCAATTGTAGTGCCCTGTGAAGCTACTGCACACGTACTAGAGGGGGGGGGTGAATAGTACTTAAAATAATTAAGAGAGGTATTCCTAACTATTGTGCAATGAACAAACGACAATGCGGAATAAACAACAATCAACAAGAATTAACAAACGCAAACAAAGCATGTAACGGGTTCGGATCCACCCAAGTCTCCCCGACTTGTTCCTGGTGATCCTACGTCCCAACCACCCGGATCCCCTCCGGATACTTGAGTTAGAAACCCTAACTCAGGATTTAGCACTATGAAATTCTTGTGAAAACCCTTCACAAGACCAAATCATACACAATGAACATGTGACTCCCACAACCCGAGATCACACACTCTCTCACAACCGAGAGACAAACACTTGCAATATCAATTGAAATGAAATATGAAACACTTACCACAAAATCCTATGCCTTGAGTATAACTTACCAAATTAGGGCAAAGATGGATTTTGAGGAGAGA
The DNA here is from genome assembly GCA_030789695.1 of Scilla litardierei. NCBI lineage: Eukaryota > Viridiplantae > Streptophyta > Magnoliopsida > Asparagales > Asparagaceae > Scilla > Scilla litardierei. The sequence continues at coordinate 182,977,049 of CM061133.1, forward strand.
ATGTCACCAAACCAAATCTCCACCAATAAGATCAACGATCGAAGGCTAGGATGGATGATGGTGACTTTGGATCAAGCTCTTGGCTTGGAAGGCTCACAATGGAGAGAATCTCTCTTGAGAAAAATGGCTCAAAGAGTGAAGGGAGAGATTCTTGTGAGGAAGAGAAAGCTTTAGAATGGAGTTGAATAGCTTCTCTTTGATCTCTCTAAATCTCTAAAATGGAAGCCTTGAATACTAGGAAAGAACCCCTCCAAGTATATATAGGATAGAGGAAAGAGAGAGGAAAAATCGTTTCAATTAAAGCTCCAACGGCTCTATTTCTGAAGCAGCTAGTCGGTCTAAGAAGGATCACTGACCGACTAGATTGCCAACTAGTCGGTCGGTGATTCTTCATTAACCGACTAACAGGCTTACAGCCAAACAAGAAAGTTCCAGGCACATGAACTAGTCGGTCTAAGAACAAATGCTGACCGATTAGTTTATCAACTAGTCAGTCGGTGAGTGTTCTTTGACCGACTAACGGATGAAATAGTATAGGCTGGATACAAATACAACTAGTCGGTTTAAGACCAAGTTCCGACCGACTAGTTTCTCAACTAGTCGGTCGGTCGATGTGCTTTGACAGACTAACTGTAAACAGTAACTTAGGCTGTACAGAGAAAGCTCAATTAGTTGGTCAAAGAAGGACTCCTAACCGACTAGATCGTCATCTAGTCGGTCGGTGACTCTTCTTTGACCGACTAATTGATCAACAAATCTGGGCTGAAATTAGCAAGGCATTCTAGTCGGTTCAAGAGGAATTACCGACCGACTAGATCGTCATCTAGTCGGTTGGTTCTTCTACTTGAACCAACTAACATGCACTAGAAGCCGAGGGAAGAAGCGATAGGCTTCGGGAAAGTTTCTATTGGCTTCTAAGATAATCCTAGCTCTAAGATGTGAGCGAAATGAAGATTATAATGTAAGTCCTACTCAAGGCTTAACATTCTATTCTATGAAGCTAGAAGACAATAAATAATACATGATGAACCGTCTTCAAAGCTTCAATCTTCACTCTTGACTTCATTAATACTCCTTGAGCTTCAACGAAGCTTTAGGCACACGATCACACGCGATCAAGCGTATTGAGAAGTCTTGAGACGTCGCTTTTGATGTACGTATTATTTTGGAGACGATCTCCATAACTGCGCTCACAGAAAGTTAGTATACGATATTTATGTTTGCTCATCATCCAAAACCAAATCCGTGGAACCAATACTCAACAGTGCTTGTGTCAAAGAGGAACCGGTTCACCCTATGGGTGAGCTAGCCCGATCGATCGATGGTTTGTCCCAAAATGTAGAAACGAGGGTTAAACAATATAAAAGGAAACCTAGGACTTCGGTTTCCACCCTTTCATGTGTTCTCGCTATTACGACCGACGGATAGGAATACGATTGGAATTAGGGTTTAGTGGTGAGACGTTGCCTCTAAAAGTGATACCGGCGTCCAATGGGCCCGATATTTCAGTCGATGCCCAGGATGATACGCCAGACTAACCGGGTTCGGTCAGTGGGCATTTCCATGTCCATTAACACTGACCGACTCCGGGAGTACTAAGCTCGCAATGATAACTCCCAACATCTCATCCTGCCGTTCCCACGCGCTAGGACTCAATGTCTACGCTAAGGGCGTGAGCTGTGGCTAGGGAGTCAACCGCCAAGTTTAATCCCCCTTGGCCCGACGGTCAAAGGCGGTCTTTTTCCCGCCAGTGACAATGAAACACCCCACGTAACCATCTAAATTCCTAATCCCTATCGAAATCCTAGTCCTATGGACGCATTAGAGAGAACCCACGAAGGGGTTTCCACGAAAATCCCAGATTTGGGAACTACTCACAAATCATGGTTAAAAAGCAATCTAAACGAAAAGTCAACCTTAAAAATCATGATCAGGCAATTGAAACGAGGTAGTAGCAATGCTATTAAGATAATATTAAAGTTTCACAAAGATCAGAAGACTTACAAATAACAATAAAATTCCAGCCGTCACAAATGGAGAAAAAGACAGAAAAATAACAACTCTTGTTTTGAGAAACCTAGGGCAACTATATATAGAAATCGATGTCACCTGATCGGTTGAAGCATCAACCAATCGGGTGACCTGCTTGGTGCTTCGGCCGTCGGCTTAGGGAACTTCACCCGGGCGCTGAGGAGAGCGGGTGGAGCGAGCGGGTTGTCGATTTGAAGAGATTCAGCATCAGGTCAACCGATCGATTGACTATTCAACCGATCGGTTGTAATTGTCGACAAAAAATACAGAGAAGTCTGTCGATTTGGCACGGTCAGTGAACCGTCGGTTGAGCTCTCTGGGTCGTCGCTTGGAAAATCAGCTACAGATGAACCGATCGGGTGAGATGTCACCCGATCGGTTGGAATTCAGCTCCAAATGGTCGATAACTCTGCTGTGTTCAACCGATCGGCGAACCGATCGGTTGGGCTGCACTTTGTTTCAGCTTCCGTCTGGGTCGGACCCGTGTGCACCACCCGATCGATTGGCTGTGTCCAACCGATCGGTTGAGGGCTGAAAAATGGCGATCTTCGTCGTTTGACCCCTGGATCACGCGTGACTCCTCCCGTTGCTCCGGGGACTCATGATATCTTCGTTATATGTCCCATACACTGGCAATCTCCTGTAAACACACAAAAACATGGAGAAGTGAAAGAAAACTAAAAATCCCAAGACAATGGGAACGTGATGACGAAAAATAACGGAAAAACAAAAAGAAGACGTGCGTGAATATACAAAACATAAACACACGTCAAAATCCCCCAAGTTGAACCCTTCCTCGTCCTCGAGGAAGACGAGCGAGAGTAGGAGCTCGGAGGTAGAAATAGGGAGGAAGAGAAAGAAAGAGAAATCAAAATCCTAAATTGCCCGTCAGGGCCGACAAAATCAAACACGCCACACCAAGAAAGCAAGCGACAAATCACAACACTAAACCAAGGAATACAAGTCCAAACAAGTGTCATGGGCCCACGCGGTGAAGCGCGAGTGAGTGTGGTCGTGTGCTAGCAGACGGTGTCACTATCTACATTGTGCAATAAGCTCCATATACACAAATCCAAGAAAAGACCCAAATATCGATTCGATTTGAAATAAGCGGTGAATACTAGCTCAAGCATGCATGAGAAGAGTGTAAGAATAGAAACGTATTATGCATCGGTGACTCCACAGCTAGGAACTAGGAAATCACCACACTATCACCTAGGTAATCGCTAGAAAGGTCCTATTCCAAGTGTTTTCGAAAACGATGGAGGTTGAGAAGATGTGGAGTAGAGCACTCGGTGCAAATTCTTGCCTTCCCTTTATTCTCGGTAGGTAGGAAAATATTCACACATTTTTTGGGTTTCGGGCATTTGTATTTTTTTTTGGGTTTTTGGCTATACATATTTTTTTTCTTTCTTTTCTCTTTTCTTTTCTTTTTTGGGTTTTTCTTCTCTTTTTTTTGGATTTTTTGGCTTTTGGGATATGTACATGTGTACTCTCCCAAGTGGGAGAACGGTACACGATGAGGGGATTTGCACCAAGTAAAATAAAAAAGAAATCGGATTCTAAACACTTGGGCAAATGAGATTTTTCTTGCTAATCAGAGCATAGGCTAAATGGGTTATCCTAATCCTAATTGTGGAATCCCGACACATGCGAATTGAAATATACGATATGAATATATTCATGCATATAGAAGCAGACAGGAGAAGCAAATACCGCATATTCAAATCGAAGCATGATAATCTAGGGGTCATCTCAGGACAGGTATATAAATCAAAATCACAAAATAGAAGCACACCATAAGCTAGTCACGACACACGACTCACATAAAAGCAAGTGAACCCATGATGCACGAAATGCAATAGGACTCGGCTTCCTAGGGTTAGTGAATGTGAATATCGAAGCTATGCTAGGTGTGTGTGTGTGATTTTGTGGCAATTCATCATAGGGGGTCATCTCTAGGAGAGGGAGAATAAAAAGAAAGAAAGAAAAAGAAAAACACAATGAAAACGACTCAAAAATGAAGAAAAAGATGCGAATGACGCATGAAGTGCGACTCCCCCAAGCTGAAACTTGCATTGCCCCCAATGCAATAGAAATAAATATGGGAGTGCAATGGAAATGGGAGGGAATACACACCGACTCAAAGAAAAATGAAAAACAAGAAAAACACACATACGAAATAGGAAAAATAAGAAGAATGAAAAAGAAACATAGGAAAAAATAAAAGATAGAAAATCACACCACAAGACATATATAAACAAGCACGCCACGGCGAAAGAACACGACAAAACAAATAAAATTCGAATTCCCCCAAGCTAGACATGACAATGCTAGCGATAAGATATAATCATGATGATTCAGAAATATGCAAGGGGAAAGATCGGAAAAGAAAATGAAATCAAAAAGCAGGAGAGGAAATATCCTCGTCCTCCTCGGTAGAAAATGTGGGGGAGTGGATGGGAGAGGTGACGGGTGTGCGGAGAAGTGGGGAAAGGGGTCGAGGTGATGGATGGGTGGGTGCGGAGGAGGTGTGAACGATGGGTGGTGAGGTGGTGATGATGGTGAGTGGTAGTGAAATGGCGATCAATGCGGTGGTGGATGGTGGGGGACGGGGGTATGTGGTGGAGAGGATGGTGGGGGAAGTGATCTCGATCGCACCTGCAATTTCTTGCGGCACACGTATGGGGTGATGGAAGTGGAGGGTGGAGGAGGTGGTGGGTCAGAAACGGAGTGTGTAGAGGAAGTGGTGGGAATGGAAGTGGTGGTGGTGGGGGATGATCGCCTAGGGGTGATGGATGTGGTGATGAATGTGATGGGGAGGTGAAGATCATCGAGGGGCTGAAGGTGGTGGTGAGGGGTGTGGTGTGGGTGGAGGTGGTCCGTAAACGTCAGTGAGAATGCAGAGGATGGTGGCCACGTTTCTCTCAAGTGCAAGGACACGTGGGTGAGTGAAGATGGAAGAGGATGAGACCGAGGAGGCTGAAGAGGATGCGCCAGTGTGCAGTGCAGTTAACTCAGCCTCGAGACCGAGGCGAGCAGAGGTGGCTCGACGAAAGGAAGAAGTAGTGGTCGTACGGACCGGAGAAGTGGTGACGGTGGTGATGGGGACTGAAGCCGGGATGGCTCTACTAGGGCCAGCCTCGGGGTCTCCTCGGGACGCAGGAATGTCCTGCTCACCTAAGTGGGCGGTAGGGGAAGGTGGTCTGGGTGCGCCCGGGATAAGGAACGAAAGACGTAACCCCCCTAAAAACTCAGGGTCAGGAGGGAATGTCCAGTCTGCCACAAGAACGATAGACATGCGAGCTGGGTTGGGCAGAATGGTGTAAGGAGCAGGGGGTGACCGTAATAGAAAGTCAAACGACCGTCGGGGCGGGGCTTGATCATGTGTATGTGCCGCAGGACATTAAGATCTAGATGTGTAGGTCTTGCAGCAGAAGGAAAATCTCGGGGGATGACGATATTGTATTGGGGATATGAAGCTATGAGTGTAATGGGCCCCCCGTAACAAAACTTGCCCTTGTCGGTGCGGCTAATATCAAGCAATTTGTGAATAAGCCAATCGCCAGCATGAATGGGAATGACAAGGGCTCCAAACCAATCCCGTCATCACCGTGAACAAAAGCAAATGTCATGGCACACAAAATAAAAAGGTCAGAGATAGTCACGGTCCCGGACTCATCCCTGGAGAAGAATGTGCAAGATATGATTCGGTGGGCCAGACGAAATACGGGGTGAATGATGGAGGAGGCCTTGGCCTTACCTCGAGGATAATGATCGTGTAGGGTGAGGCGAAACCAAAATTGTTCGACGTCGAAATCACGGTAATATCCGGAGTGACGGATAGCGTCGTCCCCTAGAATGGGAAAACCAAAAATGTTATTGATAGTATTCAGGTGGGTGCGGATGGTTTTGTTTCGAACGCAAAAAACAACGAACGATCCCGACTCACATCTGAGGGAGGATAAGAATTCGAGTGTGAGGGAGGGGTAAGATACCGCGTTGGCATTCAAGAAAGCTATCCAGCCTAGGTTAGTGAAGAGGGTCTCGACCTCGGAGAAAACTTCGAGATCGATAAGAGTCTGGGCATGTGCAAATTTGGTGGATAGGTGTCCCCGTGCATCGAGTCTATTATAGAAATCTGTCTGCTCAAGACTTAAAAAAACGATAACCACGCAGGCCCATCATTGGGGTCCTCAGGAGGGATAATTGGTTGGGGTTGGGGTTGTGTAGGCTATGTAGGAGGAGGGCATGAACTAGATGGACGTGTGGTCTTCCATCTCTTACGAGACGACCCCTCCTCATGCATAATGCCCTTATCCTTATCTTTTTCCCTGGCCATGATAGTGTGTGATGCAAGTGAATGCAAGATATGATGGATGCACACAAACAAAGGCAATTGAGCAAAATAGTAATCTAGGGCAAATGCAAGAAATAGAGATAGGGAACGAGTTTACCCAGTAGCATAGACAATCTTTGCTCGCGAATCACCCAACGCTGTGCAAATGATGGGAGAGTGAAGCTGCGGCACGCCTCTTCAACAATTTTTTTCGAAATAGGGGAGTGGGGCGAAAATTAGGGTTTGGACGGGGATGGATGGAAGAGGGAGAGAGAGAAATTGATGGAGAGAGAAGGAGGAAGTGGAGAGATCGATTGAGAGGCAGTGGGGGTCGGTTGGGGGAAGAACGGGGCCAGTTGAGGGTTGGAGAAGTCGAAACGACGGAGAGAAGTCGAAATCGGGTGAAGAAAATGAATCGGGTGAAGTGGGGAGTATTTATAGGGTTTTAGGCCAACCGATCGGGTGAGATATCACCCGATCGGTTGGGCAAACTTTCGAATTTTTTTTTGAAAAGTGGCTACAGGCGAACCGATCGGTTGAGAATTCAACCGATCGGTTGGCCGCTTCACGATTTTCCCATGAGTTCTGTGCACTTCACCCAAACGGTCACACGACCACTGCTTCTAGCAACCGATCGGTTGATTTAATCCCCAAAAGTCCGAGACTTCTACCGTGCTCACACGATCTGCCACCCGGTCTCGGTTTGCTCCACCCAAGCAGTTCGCTGAAGAACAGATACATGCCATTGTCAGATCCGTCCCACCCGATCGGTTGAGGGCTCAACCGATCGGTTGGGGGCTTGTTTCCTGCAAAAGTTCAAAAATAGCCTAAGTCCCTCGACGAAAGCTCCCGTTGCTAAATTTATTCATCAAAATAAGAAAAATAAACCTAAAATAAACCTAAAAACAAAGACGAGGGTTTAGAACATGGGTTGCCTCCCATGAAGCGCTGTTGTTTAACATCGTTTGCTCGACGCCCGATAGATGATTTTCAAGGAGGACGGGGGTGATGCATAATGTTTGGCATCCCTTCAGAATTTGGAGCGGTAGTCTCTGGTGTTGCAAGTGGTGATAAGTAAACTTCTTCGACGATCCTCCCTCCGTTGATGGTATCCGGGGGCTTCTCCCTCACGTTGGCGTCACTGCCACTTTTCTTAAGATCCGGATTTCATCAGCAGTAAGCCCCATGGGCTCTTTCCCTTTTCTCCTCGTCGGAGGAGCTTTTTGGAATCCGGGAGGGGTCGTATGTGGGACACCCGCTTCTCGAGCAACTTCTTCGTTCTTTGAACCGACATGCTCTTCAAGGTCCCCCAAGCTGTCGGGGGGATTCCTTGAGAGAATTTCCCATGCCCCAGCTTCCATGGCTCTTTCCTCCTCAACGTCCAGCATATTGCAACTAGGTTCATCCGGAGGATGCTTCATAGATAACCCCAAGTCAAATTCGACCTGCTGGTTGCCAACATTAAGGGATAGCATCCCTTTCTTCACATCTATCAACAAGCCAGCGGTGGCCATGAAGGGCCGTCCGAGGATGATGGGTGTATGAGTGTCTTCGGGCATGTCCATCACCACGAAGTCTACCGGCACATGCACTCCACTAATGTTAACAGGCAGGTCATCTACAATTCCCACAGGATATTTGACCGATCAATCAGCTAGTTGAAGGGTCATACCCGTGTGCTCCAGGTCTCCCGTCCCTATCCTCCTGTATAGTGACAGGGGCATTAGACTGATGCTCGCACCCAAATCCACGAGTGCCCGATGGATCTTCACTTACCCAATTGAACAAGGAATAGAGAAGCTTCCCGGGTCTTTTAGCTTGGGCGGATTCGCTCGCTGAATGAGAGCGCTGCATTCCTCCGTGAGAGCGACCTTTTCCTTTCTGGACCCTCTGTCACCAAGTCCTTTAAGAATTTTGCATATGAGGGAATTGTCTCTATGGCTTCGAGGAACGGGATCTGCAAGCTCAAATCCTTGACCATAGTGAAGAACTTGCCGTATTTTTCATCGATCTTAGCTTGGGCAAGTCGTTGTGGAAAAGGCACAACGGGCTTAAATACTCTCAGGCTCCCCTCCACGTCCTTCTTCTTCTCTTCTTCAGAGACTCCCTCCGAAGTCGTAGTCTTTGGTGACGAAGCTCCGTTGTCATTTGATTTTTCAATTGGTCAATCTACGACCAACGGAGCTTCAGGTTCCTTAGCGGGCACTCTTGTAGGAATTTGCATCCCGCTTCTCAAGACGATAGCGGACACATTCGCATGATCATGCGTTAGTGCCAAACTGGGGGACGTCAAGCTTTATGGCACCGTTGTCAGGGATGAAACGTGCTTGTTTATTTTAGGATCCATTGAACCCTTGAGTCTAGCTCATATCCCTATCGCGCGATAAATTTCGCATTCTACTTTTTCATTTTTTATTTTCTAATTTTTATTTTCTATTTCTATCTATTTCTATCCCACACTTTCTTCACGAGTGTTTGTTGTTTTTCATGCGCAGGAATACAAGTAGTCTTGACGACTTGATTCCTATTGACCCGGAGATAAACGCCACCCTGAGGCGTCTGAATGCAGAAAAGAGAAGAAGAGAAGAGTCTGAAGCTATGGGGGAGAATACCCCGCCGCAGAAGTCCCTGCTGGAATACTCGATGCCATCCATCGAGTCCACTTCCTCCATCCAACCTCTGGCTATTACGGCACAGAATTTCGAGCTCAAGCCGTCGCTAGTGACGTGGATCCAGCAGGAACAATTTTCTGGGGCACCCATAGAGAGCCCTATTGAACATCTGGACTCATTCTTAGAGAAGTGTGACACATTTCGGATAAATGGTGTCACGACTGAAGCTATCTGACTGAAGCTATTCCCATTCTCTCTGCGGGATAAAGCCAAGCAATGGCTTAGGGGAAAGGACCCGAACACCTTCAACACTTGGGAGAAGCTCTTGAATGTTTTCTTGACTAAGTTCTTTCCTCCGGGAAAGACAATGAAGCTGAGGAGTGAGATCTCCTCCTTCTCCCAAGCCAGCCACGAGTCCTTGCATGAAGCTTGGACGAGATACAAAGAGATGCAGCAGAGATGCCCTCATCACGAGCTTCCAAAGTGGCAGATTATAAATATGTTCTATAACGGGTTGAGGGATGACCTAAAGTCTTCAATGGATGCCGCGGATGGGGGTCCTTTATGTCTAGAAGTGAAGAAGATGCTGGGAATATTTTAGAAAACATGGCATCAAACAATGATCGGTGGTGCGATAAGCGTGCCACGCCCAGAACTGGAGGCATTCATAGAGTCGACGACGTCGACAAGTTGTCTAGCAAATTCGATTTGGTATCGACCCAGATCTCAGTGCTTATGGTAGGAGCTGGTGGTGCCAGCACCCAACAAGTATCGGCGGTGGAGGTGAAAGTCCTGGGAGACGTCGATGGTGGTGATATTTCACCACCGGTGGATCAAGCTAGTACGCTTTTCTTCAACCCTACGGGTCATGCGCCGTATCCACCAAGGACTAGCTCAAATCCAGCTTATTCTCCCAATAACCGGAACCACCCCAATTTGAGCTACCGGGCACCCTATCAGCAGCCTCAGCAGCAGCAGCAACAAGTATATCAGCCGCCTCAGCAGCAGCAGCAGCAGCGGCAACAACAAGTATATCAGCCGCCTAGGCAACATCAGCAGCAGTACCAGCAACAACAGCAGCCACAACAAATGTACCAACAGTTTCTCACTAGGAACCAACAGCCCATGTAGCAGCAGCAGCAGCCTTATGGCCAGCAGCGAGTCATCTCCCCGGTCGAGTCCCTCTTGACCCAATACATTACGAACCAGGAGAAGATCAATTTTAAGCTGGAGATGGGGCAGAGGGCCATCACCGACCAAGTAACACAGCTGGGGTTATAGGTGGAGAACCTTCAAAGGGCGCAAAACCAATTGCCGGCTCAACTGGAGGTAAACCCAAGGGGGGCGAACCAGACTTTGGCACTTACACATGATCATGCGAATGTGTCCGCTATTGTCTTAAGAAGCGGGACACAAATTCCTACAAGAGTGCCCGCTAAGGAACCTAAAGCTCCGTTGGTCGTAGAGCGACCAATTGAAAAATCAAATGACAACGGAGCTTTGTCACCAAAGACTACGACTCCGAAGGGAGTCTCTAAAGAAGAGAAGAATAAGGACAAGGAGGGGAGCCTGAGAGTATTTAAGCCCATTGTGCCTTTTCCACGACGACTTGACCAAGCTAAGATCGATGAAAAATATGGCAAGTTATTCGCTATAGTCAAGGATTTGATCTTGCAGATCCCGTTCCTCGAAGCCATAGAGACAATTCCCTCCTATGCAAAATTCTTAAAGGACTTGGTGACGAGAGGGTCCAGAAAGGAAAAGGTCGTTCTCATGACAGAATGCAACGCTTTCATTCAGCGAGCAAATCCGCCCAAGCTAAAAAACCCGGGAAGCTTCTCTATTCCTTGTTCAATTGGGGAAGTGAAGATCTATCGGGCGCTCGTGGATTTGGGAGCGAGCGTCAGTCTAATGCCCCTGTCACTATATGGGTATGACCCTTCAACTAGCTGATAGATCGGTCAAATATCCGATGGGAATTGTAGACGACCTGCCTGTTAACGTCAGTGGAGTGCATGTGCCGGTAGACTTAGTGGTGATGGACATGCCCGAAGACACTCATACACCCATCATCCTCGGACGGCCCTTCATGGCCACCGCTGGCGTGTTGATAAATGTGAAGAAAGGGAAGATATCCCTTAACGTTGGCGACCAGCAGGTCGAATTTGACTTGGGGTTGTCTATGAAGCACCCTCCGGATGAACCTGGTTGCAATATGCTGGACGTTGAGGAGGAAAGAGCCATGGAAGCTGGGGCCTGGGAAATTCTCTCAAGGAATCCCCCGACAGCTTGGGGGACCTTGAAGAGCATGTCGGTTCGAAGAACGAAGAAGTTGCTCGGGAAGTGGGTGTCCCACATACGACCCCTCCCAGATTCCAAAAAGCTCATCTGATAAGGAGAAAAGGAGCATATTACGATTTTACCGCTCTCTAGTCTAGACTTGAATAAACTCGTCTCCTCTCGGCAGCGAGATGAGTGTATTTGGATTAATCGCTTTTCTTTGAATAAAATTTGCCTCCATACCGCACCCCCCACTCTTTTTCGAGGAGGATGGGGAGCATGCCTCTCCTGCACCCTGATTTTTCTTTTTCTCTGATTTTCCCCCTAGACATTTTTTCTGCATCATCTTTATCATATCTTCTCTCTAGCATTGTCATGATCTGCTTGGAGGAAATCAAATTTTTATGATTGTCGTGTCTTTTGTTTGATGTGTGTTTGTTTTGTGTGTCTGTGTATATATCTTTTGTATAGTTGGTTTCGTTATTTATTTTCTTTAGTCTTCTTTATGTCTATTTGTGTATTTTTCGTGGTTCTCCCGTTATTTGTTGGTGCGTACTTCCCCCAATCTTTCATTGCCCTCACTTATTTATTTCTATTGCATTGAGGGCAATACAACGTTCAGCTAGGGGAGTCACACTTTGTGCATCAGTTGCGTCTTTCTCATCGTTTTTGAGTCATTTTCGTCCTTTTCTTTTTCTTTTTCTTTCCATCCTTTTGTTCTTCCTCTCCTAGAGATGACCCCACATGATGAAACCGATTCGTAACCCCACACACACTTAGCTTAGCTATGATAATCACTCTCACTAACCCTAGGAAGCCGAGTCCTATCGCATTTTATGCTTCGTGGGTTCACTTTGCTTTTGTGTGAGTTGTGTGTCGTGACTAGCTAGTTGGTGTGCTTCTACATTGTGATTTTGTTTTATATGACAGTCCTTGGATGACCCCTAGACTATCATGCTTCAATTTCGAATATGCGGTATATGCCTCCACTGTCTGCTTCTTTATGCATGCATAACTTATATATATTACGCTTCAAATCGCATGTGTCAGGACTCTACCAATAAGACTAGGATAACCCATTTTACTTATGTTCTGATCTGCGAATTTTTTTCTTTTGCCAAGTGTTTAGAATTTGAATTCTTTTTTGTTTTACTTGGTGCAGATCCCCTCGTCGTGCATTGTTCTCCCATTTAGGGGAGTGCACACTTTTCATTATCCCACTTCCAAAAAAAGAGAAGAAAAATTCGAAAATAAAAAAAAGAGAAAAGAAAGAAATATGTAATAGCCCAAAAATCCAAAAAATATATAAATACCCAAAACCCAAAAAAATTTCATGATGTGAATATTACTCCTACCGCCATGAATAAAGGGATGGCGAGAATTTGCGCCGAGTGTTCTTCTCCACACCTACTCAACCCCCTTCGATTTCGAACACACTTGGCATAGGAATTTTCTAGCGATCATCCTGGCATTCGTGTGGTGATTCCCTAGTTCCTAGCAGTAGAGTCCCCGACACATGATATGCTATTCCTACTCTATTCTCATGTATGCTTAAGCTATTATTCACCGCTAATTCGAATTGAAACGATATTTGGGTCATTCCATGGGTATGTGTATATGGAGCTTTATTGCACAATGTAGATAGTTACACCGTCTGCTAGCTTACGACCTCACTCACTCGCGCTTCACCGCGTGTACATATGACACATGTATGGACTCATATTTCTGGGTTTAGTGATGTGTTTATCGCATGCTTGCTTTATGTGTTGTATTAGTTTTCGTTGGCTCTGACGGGTGATCTAGGATTTCGTCTTCTTTTTCTGTTTCTTTCTTTCTATTTTCCCCTCCGAGCTCCTACTCTCACTCGTCTTCCTCGAGGACAATGAAGGGTTCAGCTTGGGGGATTTTAACGTGCGTTTATATTTTATATATTCACGCACATCTTCTCCGTCGTTTTTCGTTATTTTCTGTTATTTCGTATCTATTCTTTTGTGATTTTTAGTTTCTTTTCACTTTCTTTGTGTTTGTGTGTACTTGTAGGAGATTGCCAGCACAGGGGACTTATAAAGCAAATATCATGAGTCGCCAGAGCAATGGGAGGTGTCGCACAAGAACCTGAAGGCCAAACATCAAGTTAGAGCATGTATCTGCCCTCAACCGATCGGGTGGACAGACCCATTCGATCGGTTCGTGCACGTGTATCAGACCTGAGCAGATGGCAAGGATGAAGCAGATACCACCCGATAGGTTCAGAGATCGGGTGGTCATGACAGTGTTCTCTGTTTTTGGAGCCGAATTCCAATCGATCGGTTGACTTGTCAACAGATTGGTTCACCTGTAGATAATCTTCTCAAGCACAAGAGCCGAACGACTTCACCCAATCGGTTCAGTGATCGGGTGAAGTATCTCAGACGCTGAAGACCCAGTCGACCGGTCGTCTCAATCGATCAGTTGATGTTTCAACAGATTGGTTGAGATGTTTATTTTTGTCTTCTTGTGGGAATATTCCCTGGCATCTTGCCAAATGTATATATAGCCCTATGTTTCCCAGAAAACGAGGATCCCATTTTCTTAACTGTTTTTAGGGGTTTTTGGCTGCTGCTAATTAAACTTGTTTTGTAAGTTCTCCGATCGCTTTGAGACTTTAATATTGCGTTATTAATACTATTTGCTCTAGTTATCTATTGCTTGATCTTAATTGTTATGGCTGAAATTTGTGTTATTTAATCTCTTGCAATGTTTAGTGAGTAGTTTCCTAATCTGGGACATAGGTGGAAGCCCCTTCGTGGCTTCTCCCTAGAACGACTATAGGATTAGGGATTCGATAGGATATAGGGATTTAGATGGTTACACAGGGGAGTTTTATTTTCATTGGTAGGATAAAGACCGCCTCTAACGTCGAGCCAAGGGGAAATAAAACGGGAGTTTGATCTCCTAGCCACAGCTCACACCCCTAGCATAGACATTGATTCCTAGCACATGGGAACGACAGGATGAAATGTCGGGAGCAATCGTTACGAGCTTAGTTCTCCCGGAGTCGGTCGGTGTTGGACATGGGAATGCCCACCGTCCGAATCCGGGTAGACCTAGCGTATCATCCTGGGCATCGACCGAAATCTCGGGCCCATGGGATGCTAGGTACCACTATTAGAGGCAACGTCTCACCACTAAACCCTAAAATCCGATCGTATTCCTATCCGTCGGTCGTAATAGAGAGAACTCATGATAGGGTGGAAATCAAAGTCCTAGGTTACTTTTTATATCTTGCACCTTTCCGTAGTTTCATATCGTGACGACCCACCTAGCGATATGGCTAGCTCACCCACTGGGTTCCGGTTCCTGTTTGATCACAAGCACATCTCACGCCTCCCCGTGTTCGACCCCCAAGCCACACTACAACACCGTGCGCTTGCGGTTATATATTTTAATCCTGGTATCCCCGTCCGAATTTACATATCGACCAATCTAGGGGACGTCAAGCACGTCAGGGAGGCGGTTTTAGCAACAGGAAAAATCGACAGTGGCATCTGAAGATGATTTTAGGGTTCAATTGAAGGCTTTGGTGATAAAAATCTCAACTTTCTTATTGTATTGGATTAGATTCTTGTATTAGAGATTGAAGATGATGTTTTAATTTATAAAGTTTGAATCTTTTCTTTCAATGCTTGGCTAATTCTTATATGTGTTGATTGTGATGTAGTTAGGGTTATGTAATCTTTGAGTTTAATATCTTTTCACTCTATGTTCACGTCATATCGCATATTTTATCGTTTTCTGCATTACTATATTTGGGTATGTTCTTCGAAGACGTGGGCATGCTTGAATCGAATATGACCTGAGTAAGGCTTATTCGTGATGCGATCCTAGCAGACATATTGTGACACGAGAGGGCACTTGTGCGTATTTTCATCATGAAATTGATAATATATGTGATTACTCATTGGCACTATTTTATGCACTTTATCGCTATATTTTCCGACGTTCTCATGACCTAGCCAGATGAAACGTTGAGGTATAGAAACGAAATTAATAATTATTGATTGCAAACACCCAAACGAAATCACAACCGACACATATTCTTCATATTGATACCCTATCATCGTCTTCACCGTAATTATCTTAAATTGTTTTTAGTATTTAAAACCCTTGATACGATTTTCTCGCCTTTAAAAGGTGGTTGCTTTTCATCGTATTATTACACTTTATAAATTGAAATTCGTGGTTTTGCATGTCAGTTGACCCGTGGATACGATACCTGAACTCACCAGGATTATTACTTGTTCGATCTCCTACACTTGGGAGTAGCGCTCACATCTTTTAAGACGAGTCAAGTTTTTTACACCCTGACAAAAGCCCACCTGACACGCTCAGCTCTGACATCCTCGATCGAACCTTCAGTCGTCAGATATGCCAGCCCAGCACACTAGCTCAGCCGAAGCTAACCGCCTTACTCATCTATAAATACTCCTCTAATTCCATCGAGAGAGAGGTTGATTGATCGAAATCATAAACACTCACCGCATACATAAGAGCAAATATCTTCCATATATTTGTTGTTCCACTCAAGCTCGCCCACGTAAGGTCGACCTACCTTAAGCTTGGCCTACGTGTTTGACCCACACTTTAAGCCCTAATTCTGACTTAGGCATCGAAGAGGCTGAGGGTTGGTATCCAACCCTGCCTTTCTGACGAGCCGCTTTTGCACAGATAAGCTCGTCCAAGCAGCGAGCAACCGACGACCAACTCCAGGAGAGCGGCGTTCCAGAGGCGACCTTGAAGGATTGATCCCAATAGCATCGTCCAAAGAACGCTTGGCCTCTACATCCTCTCACCACTTGTAAAAAGCCTCCCCAAACACCACCTCACTTGTTAATCATCGTGCCCTTGATTCCCCACTAAACAAATAACATTGTCGGGCGAATTTCGACCCGCAACAGAATCTTATCTCAACTTTTGGTACCTTTTTCTTAAATGTCTCAACTAAACCCAATAACATTATATGGATATTAACAGCTTATAAACAACTATTTAATTTTTGTTGTGAACGGTTATTTAACCGTAGTTGGGTGAGATTCTGGGCTATCCTAGAGATAGGCCCATATCATTGTAAGCCCATATTTGTATTCTCCCAATTGCCTATAAATAAAGAGCTGGGGGCTCCTCCCCCAGTAGTTGATTCATAACACGTTATCAGCACGACTCTAAAATTTTCTTTTCCACAAAAATTTTCTTCGTTCGTTGCAAAGGCGAAGGCGAAGGCTAGACGGGAGATCCACGAGCGCGGTGCAAGGCTTCCTCCATCGAGCGTCGTCATCCGTGTAGGGCTTCGAGCAACCGTCGCTATATCCGGAGGACGGATATAGAGGTAAAAACACTAAAAACGACATTTTTAATCATACATATGATTGCCCCTCCCATAGATCTCGCAAGATCGATACGGGGATTACTTGTCGCCTTGAAAACGACGAACTTTTTCATCCCAAAAATACAATTTTTAGGGTTAAAACCCTAATTTTTACGGCAAATTTTGCCGTCAAGCCCCCCCACCCTCCGTGCCGCCCCCTCCTCCCTAGAGAGGGGGGGCGTTGCCCGCCGCCGCTTCCCCCCTGCAGGGGGGCGGCGGCCCCTACCCTGCCGCCGCGCCCCCCTGCAGGGGGGGCGGCGGCCCCTGCCGCCGCGCCCCCCCTGCAGGGGGGGGGGGGGGGCGGCGGCCTCCCCGCCGTCGTTTCCCCCCTGCAGGGGGGCGACGACGGCGCCCCCCTAAAACCCTAGCACAGTTAAAAAAAAGCAGCAGCTTTCCTACGGGCCGAAGCCCACAGGCCGACTGCGGGCTTAGGCCTGCAAGCCTTTAAATAAAAAAAAAGGTGAGCCTGCGGCCCGAAGCCCGCAGGCCGGCTGCGGGCTTCGGCCCGCAGGCCAGAATTTTTTTTTAAAAAAAACCGGGGGGTAAAGGCTATAAACAAGCATTTAAAAGGCAACTTTTTGGCCTAAAAATTATTTTAAAAGGGGATTTTAAGGGCAAAATATTCGTGAAAAATCACGGTAAATTACGGGACTAATATCGGGCAGGCGAGGACTTTTTGGGGATTTTTAGGGGGCTTTTGGGATGATGAGAGAACCTGCTTTCCTCATACAAAAGAAAATGTTAATTTTGGGCTCTTATTCAATTTTAGTGATTAAACCCATTCATTTCAACCCTTGCATCGTAATGATTTTTTGTAAAAATCATCTTTAGATGCTTTACATCACTAGGCTTATTCTGTGGATATTATATGCGTGGTTGTGCATTGTATTTAAAACTTAATAATTAAGAAGATCCTGCGACCGCTCTGCCGTTAGTAACCTAACCTAACGGTGCATGACGTTGCCCAGTGGTCCAATAATTATTAAGTGATTAAATTATTTATCCATCTCTGCGAATATTAAATGCCTGTGATGAAAATGTCTGATGAAAATGTTGATGAGCACAATATTTCTGCATGAATTGCTAAATGTGGTTTTTGGATCGGCCGTTTAGTCCCACAGTTTATTTCCCGCACTTTTCTTTTATTTTTGAGAGAAATTGTAGCGAGGAATCTATGTAAATGTCAAAGAAAGAAGACCAACTTCCATGAAGACGGAAGCCACGCTTGAAGATGGAGATATCATATGGGAACCACGGGGTTTCCAAAGTTGTATTTTCATTTTTAAAGCTGCAAATTTGTATAATTTGGACTGTGGACTTTTGGACTCTTTCTTGTGGGACTGGCCGATCCACACATTTAGCTTTTCGTTAAATATTGCCACCGCATGAAAATGTTTTCTCTGATTAATTATTAATTCATGCATGTTTGTGCTCTGCTAGATAAATGGCTAATATTGCAAGCATTAATTTCAAAGTACTGGAAGCATCAGGTAGAAACTATCTAAGCTGGCAGCTAGATGTAAAGTTTCACCTGCGGGCAAAGTCCCTCATCGCTGCTGTGACTGAAAAAGAAAATGTTAGCGATATAGAGAAGGCGCAAGCCATCATCTATATTCGCCGCCATGTGGACAAGACCTTAAAGGATGAATACCTTACGGTCGAAGATCCACTTGAGCTATGGACTGCCCTTGAGGACAGGTATAAACATCAGAAAGATGTTATACGCACAAGGGCACGATACGAGTGGGAGAACCTGAGACTGCATGACTTAAAGTCCATTGCTGAGTACAACTCAACACTTTTTAGCATCACCTCACGCCTGAAGTTGTATGGTGAGAAAATCTCAGAAAATCGCATGCTGGAAAAGACGTATACGTCCTTCCATGAAAAAGATGCGATACTCATGCATCAATACCATGAACGCAAGTTCACCAAGTATTCCAAGCTGCTGTCATGTTTACTCATGGCCGAGCAAAACAGAGAGCTTCTTCTCTCCACTCACAATATACGCTCCCCGGCACTGCCCCCCCACCAGAAGCTCACTATTCCTCTTCCTTCAAAAAGAAGAGAGATAATAAAAGAAAAGAAAGACCACAGAAGGGGGGTTAACAGAAAAATGCCAAGGGCAATGTGCAGCAGCAGCGAAATAATGAAAGTAAGCGGAAGTTCAAGTGGCACAGAAATGACAAAAATTATGCACCCCCACCAAAGAGGGAATGGGAAGACCAGTGCCATAATTATGGCATAAAAGGCCACTGGTCCAGAGTGTGCCGAACCCCGCAGCATCTCCAGGATTTGTATAAAGAGAACAAGAAAAATAAAGCTGAAACAAACCTGATGACCCTTGATGCTCCAGTCAAGTTTACAGCTGACAACTTCGAAAATGATGACATGCTTGATTAGCCACTATTTTTATCTTAGCAAGTTGTTTTAAGAATAATTTATGAGAGCATTTGAATTATGTGATTTGTTTTAGAATGAAAATGTTTATCTGAATATGCATGTGCCTATACGTTTCATCTTTTGAAACTGCTCTCATAAATGATTGGTAGACAATAAACACGTACGTTTTTTTTCAATACAAAGCCCAATATCAGGGCTATATTGAAGATCCAGGGAATGCAACACTGTTGCCCCCAAACGTCACAAAAATAGAGGATGCACTAACCCCTCCGAATTCCAAAAGAAACTTTTTAAGTTTCAAGGACATCCGTTTCGACGGATTCCATTTGGAAACAACAAATGTAAATGAAAAAATAAAAAAATAAAAAAATAAAAAATAAAAAATTACCGTATGCAACGTCTCAAGATAAAGGAGTAAAATCCATACTTGAACGTTTTGAGAGCCTTAGATGCCTCTACCATACGAAGATTCGGAGAAAGGAAGCGGAATTAAACGGAGCACCTGAAGTGCCCGACATCAGCCAAGTTTTACTCTGGCATGATGGACTTGGCCACCCCGGATTTGTGATGATGCACTACATCTCATCCCATGGGTATGACTTGAAGAACCAGAAGATTCTTCAGAAGGGAGAATTCCCTCGCATCCTTTGCTATAAGGGAAAAATTAATTGCAATGCCATTTCCACAAAAAGTTGAAAAAGAATCTCCACGCTTCCTCAAAAAGAATACAAGGAGATAGATGTGGATAAAATCCACCACCCCTAGTGGGCTATTTCGGTACTTTATTGTACTGATAAAAGCATCCTCAGTGTATTCGTACGTGTGCCTACTACAGCCCCGCAACTTAGCTTTTCCAAAGCTATTGGCACAAAAATAAAAATGTTGCAGGCACATTTCCCAGACAATAAAATAAAGAAAATAAGTCTGGTTAATGTTGGGAAATATACCTCCCAGTCATTTCAAGAGAACTGCCAAGCAACGGGAATAGAAAATGAACATACAAGTGCCGCATGTTCATACCCAAAATGGGTCGGCAGAGTCACTGAAAAGTAGACTCCAATGGATTGAACGTCCATTAAATCCCGATTGCAAATGGATGCATGGGGACATGCAAATTCTGCATGCTGCATCGTAAATGAAAATAAGACCCTCTGGAGGTCAGAGTCTCCAATACAACTTGCATATGGAATGCCACCGAACATTTCTCTTCGGAGAACCTTCGGTCTGCAGTTTAAATCCCCATCGCACCAACATAGAGGACAAAAATTGGTCCTCAACGTCGCCTAGGTATCTATGAAGCGTTTGACTCACCCTCAATTATAAGACACCTAGAACCCCAAACGGGGGACGTAATTTAGGCACACCTTGAAGACTGTGATCTCAATGAGACGAGTCTCCCAAAGATAGGCCCAGATACTGGAAAATCTGGCGCGAAGAAAATTATAACGTGGGATACAACAAGTTTGACCCACCATGATTCGGTAACAATACAATGTGTAGAAGAGATCCCGAAGATCCTCCACATACAGAACTCTGTTCACCAATTACCGGAATCATTTATTGACAACCGGAAGATTGTCAAATCACACATCCCTGCTGCAAAAACTCCAGCTAGGATTGACATCCCCGAGAATGGATGCAACCCACCAGCAGCAGAAGTGGCTGATCCTTAACAGAAAAGTGGCAGACCACCAGGCTCCAAGGACAGAAACTCCTGGAGACCTTAAGATAATACTACCACAGGACAATGAGCTCATGTCCACACCATCACCCTTCCTGGAATCCACTGCAGAGGAATTGCCAGGAAAAAGTGAAATTAAGTAAATGTTGTACGTACTGGGGAGGTGTTGGACAGATAGAACATAAATTGTCGACAAATGTATTCACGTACCATATTGCCATATACATCGCAAAAGCGATGATGTTAGTAAATTATCGTTTCACACTCCGTTGCTAGAAGGCAAACGTAGAGATTGGCCAAAATGTGGAACGTGGCAATAGAAGATGAGCTGGACTCACTTATGAAACGTGAAATGTTCGGACCTGAAGTCCTGATACCAAAAAGGTGTCAAACCTGTGGATAAAACAAAGTATTGCACACATAAGAAAAATAAATACAAAATCGTATGCTATAAGGTACAACCTATAGCCCGAGGAAAATTTCGCTGAAACTAGGGATCGAACAAACTCAAATGAGCATGTCTCATAAATGATGCATCAGTCTCCCTAAGTTATCAAAAGCGAATACCTTACGGTTTGGCGAAGGAAAATTATGGATATGTTGTTATTGGATGTTGTGACAGCATACCTTCGTGGATATCTGGTAAAGATAATTTCCACATTTCCTTAAAATGCCTGAATAGACTTCGGGACGTCTATTCAAATGAAGAAAAACAATAAGTATAACAAATAAATGTACAACCAAGAGAATCATTTGACAAGTCAATGATTCCTACTGAAGGTTGTCTTTGCATCTGTGCAAAGAACAGGATTAGAGATCATAGTTGGAGATAACTAAAATCTCATCGGATCTCCTGAATAGAAAACCGAACTACATGAACAAGCCTGACTTTTAAACATGAAATAAAAAGACCTAGGCAAATATAAAGTCATGGCTCATAGAATCCTGTTACAAACGCCCAGAAGTGCGTTGGAGAAATTAAAAGGACCATTGTGATCCAAAGTACACCTACGGTGGCACACTTACTGGATGTACAAAAATAACACTTCCGATCGCTGGAAGAGGGGAAGGATATAACCGGTCCTAAAGTCCCTTATCTAAGTGCAATCATGCACTCCTGGCTAACTTCATGTGTCCTGGTATAGCAATTGCAGTAAACTCATTAGCCAGAGATAGTTGACACCTAACAAGGGCCATTAGACCGGAGTCAAGCCTTCTGCGCTTCCTCCAAGGGTTGAAAGATTTGGACTTACAAATTATAGTAGCATCCTCCAATGTTTATGCAAATGCAGGTTACAGGTCCGGTCCCTATACTGATAAATCACAGAACGGGTACCCACAGTGGGATGGCCATCTACTGCAACTATGCAAAGCAACTTATGAAGGCAACATCATCCTATCAATTCCGAGATCCTCACCATTCCAGAATCACACCAATGGTGTATTCAAGGGCACCTGGTGGTACATCACATCCCAGTGACGACTAGGATAGAGACTGGTTCTGTGGAGCGGACCATATAGTCTGAAGACCACATCAGAGGCGACGAAACTTAGCACACCTCTCCAGAGTTTCTGGATTCAGCAGCTGCTTGATGGTGATAAAATTTGTAATCTGTGTACATTTTTGGAATATTATAAATAGGAGTGATGAGATAAGCCTACGAGATCTGAAAGCCTTAGAGCTTTTACAGATCAGGGGGAGTTGACAAAATTTGTACTCTTTTCCCTTAGCTATGGTTTTTCCCACTGGGTTTTCCATAGCCAAAGGTTTTAACAAGGCAAATCACATCAACTCTGGATCCTGAAGTATCCACCCCTCTGTGACGCTCAGAATCCAGAAGTATTCATGAGCAGAGTCACTTTTACAAATCAGGGGGGAGTTAAAGAGCGGTTGCACTCTTTTTCCTTAACTATGGTTTTTCCCACTGGGTTTTCCATAGCTAAAGGTTTTAACGAGGCAAATCTCACCAACTCAGGATCCTGAAGTATCCACCCCATGTGAGACTCTTCTATGCTCAGAACCCTGAAGCATTCACGAGCAAAGTCCACACCTATGGCTGGATAAGGGGGAGTGTTGTGAACGGTTATTTAACCGTAGTTGGGTGAGATTCTGGGCTATCCTAGAGATAGGCCCATATCATTGTAAGCCCATATTTGTATTCTCCCAATTGCCTATAAATAAAGAGCTGGGGGCTCCTCCCCCAGTAGTTGATTCATAACAATTTTGTAGTTAAACAATAATCAATAAAACATTACATAAAATACTTACATTCTATTCGACTAAAATAAATATCCATTCACACACATTTGAAAGCCCAAGAATAAATGAAAAAGTGTTTATAAACCATGTCCATGTTTCTTTGTTCTCAATGAAAACTACTGCATATGCAACAAGAAAAATCTAGTTGTTTGGGTCCTAACACACAACACTCAAGAGCACTCCTTCAACTATGGGCTTCAATTGACACCCATCAAATCATATGATTGGCATATAACCATTAACATCCCCTTAAACAATGGCACAAATGAAATGAAAATACACACAAACTATATTATCTCTTCTCCAAGAATTGGATCTTCTGTTACATAAATATATTTATAACAATTGTGATTTAATGATACCTTTCCATATAGTTTGAGTTTGCGAAATTGGCCAAGTAGCATGCCTTGAATTTTATCCACTGCTAAACTTGCTACTATGTAGCATGTTGGGCGTAATCAAATAACCAATATCTTTATGAACAATGTTCTTAAATATATCCACTTTAATGTATGTATCATCCTTAAATTGTTCTATATACTACTTTACAAGACATTCAGTAGTCACTTGCTAATTTTCATCTGGTCAAAAAGAAGTGTGTTCATCAAGTAAACTCTTAATCTACCCGTTACTTTCAATTAGGTCCCAAGAAGCATGCACTCTGAAAAATATTCCTCCGCTAAATGACCACAAATACTCATCTTCACATCAATCTTCTTGTAGTCCAACACAAATCACCTATAGATAGCATACCTCCTTAAAACAATCTTAAACTAAGCCGTTGATTTACACAATGTATCCTTTTCTAACCTTGGCTCCTCTAGGTCTTTATCAGCATCATATTAAGGCCTCTAAACTCCTGATGTAACACCCTTATCATATGAACAAATTATGCTATGCAGGGACCGACTATCATTATAATTTGATTCAACATCATCCATATTTCAATTGCACTTATCTTCACCAAGAATTTAACTTTTTAAATGACTTTTATGTCTTCTAATAAGTGGTTTTTGTTTATAGTTTTTACCCCTTTTTCATGCATATTTCACGGCATTTCATTCATCGTTACATCCCGTTTTCCCTATTTTTGTTTCCCTTTTACTTTTATGGTCCATTTCGTGCATTTCAAGAAATACGTATCGAATCTGGACCATAGAGCGTGAAAAAGGCCAAAAGGAATGCAAGGAACGAAGGTTGGAGCTCAAAGTGTGCAAAGGGGGAAAGAAGAAGAATAAAGTGATACAAATGGTCACGTCAATTCGACGTGACCGCGTCATAAAGACACCCAGCTCAGCTCAGCATTCAATTCCAAGCGGCCGCGTAAACTCTCTCTAAACAGACACGTTGCTGAAGAAAGCAAAGGAGCAATTTCGCATTCGACGCGGTCATGTGATGAAAACAACGCGGCCGCGTAACATCAGGAGCATTGAAGCCAAATGATCGCTTTATGCGACCGTTTCGAAGACCGTCTGAAGATATTAAGCCACCAACGATACGGCCACATGCTTCAATCACACGGTCGCATCGCTGCTACTGCCAAAACCCCTCTTTTACCCATTCAGATGATGCGAACGCATCGTTTTCGATGCTGTTGTGCCGAATTGGGCCCTAGGGAATATCCTGGGTGCCGCCAGAGTTAGTTAGAGGGACTTTTTGGTCTTTTGGGCTTTGTATATAAACCTTTCTTCTTCCTCTGCGAAAACTAGAATTTATTCTGCCCTTTTTAGTCTTTTACAGAGAATTTTCAGGTGTTTTCTCTTCCATTTTCTGTTTTCTCTTTTATTATTCCTTTTGTAATCTTTGTTTTAGATTTAACTTCAGCAATGGAAATTTTCCCTTTTTCTCATTGCTATTGTTGATTGATTGCTATTTAATTTACCCATTGAATCTATTGCAATGGCTAATGAATCTATATTTGTGATTGAGTTCTTAACAATGGGTAGTGAGTCGTTTTTCATCTAGGGCAATAAGTTCTACCCCATTGAATATGTGGTATGGATTGGTGATCGCTCCTGGTTATACACCTGGAAAACAATGCAGCTTTACCGCAAGTACATGGTTAAGTGGCAAGCGGGTATCGAATCACATGGAGGACTAATGACGGTACTCTACGTTAATAACTAAGCTACTTGGTGGAAAATTGTTTAGGGATGGTTGGTGTCACAATCGTTCGAATATCAATGCAAATTCAATATAATAAAAACATCTAGGGCTAGGGAATCCCCACAACGGATTTTCAATTCATCAATGTGAGTTATGAATTACCATGCAATTAAACTTGGTTTAAGGTGAACTTGCTGCAACTAATTGGAGAACCGGTGCACGCTGTCGTGCTACATAAGTCTATAGCAATATAAACCAGAGCCTCGCTGTCGCGCAAGCCTAGTCTAGACCACTAGCATTAAGATCGGCAATTATATTCAATACCAACTCAAGGTCGCTGTTGCGCTACTTGAGTTCGGATCTAGATCGTGATAGTTTGTACTCATTCACCATCGTGCAACGGATATGAGTAAATGAGAACAATAAAAATGATAGCTTTGGTCACTGTTGTGCACCAAGCCTAGGAATTTCGATTGTAATCCTAAATCGAATATCTAGGGCTTTCCTTGGATCAAGATCCTCTGTCGAGCTCTCAAGATCCAAGAGAAATCCATATCTATCTGTAGTAAATTAATCAAGATCTAACCTTTCTAACAAGCCTAATGTCATAGCAATTCATAGATCTCACAAATCAAACATTAGATCCATATGGTTCATCCCTTTACCCTAGAGCAAAGGAACTACTCAAACATCATATTAGAAATCAACAGGAATGCAAGATCAACAATAGATTCATATCAAAACTCAGATCTAGCAAGAGATATGGCATAAAAATTAAAGCTTTCAAGAGATCCAGACAAACCAATGTTGCGAAGAACCTTCAAATAAAAAATTAAGAACAAGTCTTAATCTCTCGCCAATACAAAAGATTAAATAAAGTTAAAACTAAAGAAAAATTATTCTAAGAAGTCTCTCTGGTCTCCCCTAGGGCTGGAGACAAAACTTGGCCTAAATACATGCCCAAAGAAAACCAAAAAATCCAGACCAAATTGGCCCTACGCAACCAGAAACCTTAGTTTTCAAGACTGGCTGTCGGCGCTTTCACTCGGCCGAGTGACAAATCTACAGAATAGACTGAGATATTTGCATTCAGGCGGTCATGCCACTCGGCCGAGTATGATTTCTCACTCGGTCGAGTGAGAAGTCTACTTGGTCGAGTAGGACAGTCTGCAGATTCCTCTAAAAACAGAGAAGTCGTCTTGGATTTCTTCAGAATCTTTGCCTCCACTCGGGCGAGTGGAGTTCTTACTCGGCCGAGTGAAAATCACCACACGGTCGAGTACACTTTGGCACTCGGGCTTGGAAAATGTATTTAATCATTGTTACTCGGCCGAGTACGCTGCGTCACTTGGGCGAGTGAGCTGCGCCACTCGGTCGAGTGGCCTCTTTCTGAACTCTTTTCTTCTCCTCCTCGCTTCCTCGTCGATTATTTCGGCCTTTTTCTTCTTCCACTCATCCTCCAGCACCGTTAGCTCTCCGATATGATCATGGGCGATGCTCCGGTACGCGTGTGAGTAATCTAGGCTCCAAATTGCTCCCGATTGCTCCATATCTCCTGAAATTAGACGAAAACCAAGAAATAGTGAAAAGCATTGAAATATCGTCAATAATAGTGAAAAGCACGATATGAGCAATCTAAATGGCATGGAAATCTGCAGAAATAATGTATAAAATATGAGCCTATCAAAATTCCACAAGCTTACCTCTTACTCGTCCTCGAGGAAGATGAGTAAAGAGACGAACTTGGCGAATAAAAATAAAGAAAAATGTATGAAATAAAAAGAAGATGAAGAGGTGAAGGTGCTAGATCGTTCTCTCAGAACTCGAAGTTGCATACTCAAATAGCACGAACAATGAATATAAACATGCCAACGCTTTTTACTTCGATATCATTTCATATAGGTGCTTTTGATAGAAGAACTAGGAACATCAAGAATCATATGAAATATGAAATCATTTTAGAATCAACATCGTCTAAGGCATATAAAACGATATACATAATCATGGATCACACACTTTTCAATTGATTAATTTCTACTTGGAGTATAAGAGATATCACACATTTCAAATCAATAAGAATAGAAAAGGATGGTTTTCATGAATCTCATGCCAATTTTCAATTCATAGACGTCGTTATACTTTAAATAATCTCCCTAAGTATTAGAAATTACCTAGCCTAGGTTGTCATGCAAATATAGATAGTCGCTCTCTCACACGTCATTGGATCCCCTCCCCCAAGCTTATCTATAAGCGTGGTGGCATCAAATATTAAAAATACAACTTTTTCCCATATTTTGTAGCTCCAAATGAATAAGAGGAAAATGAGGAAGAAAGAGGAAAGAAGGGATTGTGTATATACAAATGGACTTCCCTTTTATTTTTCTTTTCTCTTTTTTCCTTTTTTTTCTTTTGTGTTTTTTATTTAATATACACAAGAACAATCCCAAATAAGATAGAAATATATATTTTTTTCTTTGAGATTTTGGGATTCATGGAGCTTATTCTTTTTAGCATGGGGAAGATGCAGATATAGGATTCACTAAGGGGAGATTCACTAATGACTATAAGTATAGAAATGACGTTCAAGATATGTGGAGAAATAAATATATATAACGCTTGGTTCACTCCTTTTGTAGACGCATAACAACTTCAGCAGGATAATGTAATCTACTCAGTTTGATAACAAAAAGTAAACTAATCTAATCATGTCAAATAATAATCATTCATTCAACCTGGAAGTTCAATACACATTTCATGCAAAAAGAAGTGATAATAGAGATGCAAAGCGGTACTCCAAGAATAAACAATCAATGCGTGAAGCTTGGTGTGTTTTCTACGAAGAGTATACAATAATAATTTCCAGACTCAGTTAACGCTAAAATTTCATTCCTAAACACATAATAAACGATGGAAGTTCTTTTTCTCAAATGCATAGCAATATATCGCATATGATATCAGAAATAAAAGCGGTAGCATGGCAAGAGAATACGTGCATAAGAGCAAGGCAAACTCCAAGATATAGTAATCATGGGCAATTCATCTCTAGCAAAGAGGGTAAAAGAAATAAGGATGAAAATAAAAACTAACTTTACACATGCAATTCACTCCAAAATTAAGAAAACGTGATGCATGGCAATAAAAAAATGAAAACGTGAGTGAAAATAAGTGAAAAATGAAGAAAGGTGAAAAATAAAGATAAAAATGAAAGAAATAAAATGTGCGCGTGGACATTCACTCCCCCAAACTAAACTACACATTGTCCTCAATGTGCGACGTGTGGTACTAGGACGTATAAGATAGGGGTGGGTGGGTGAGGATGCATGGATGATGCAAAATAAAAGGAAAATAAAGAAAGTAAAAGATGGCATGGTATATGCAAATGGTAAATGAAAAAGCATGCAAATGCTGGATGCAAAAAGTTGGATGGCATATGCAAAATGGATACGAAATGTGGCCCAGAAATACATACTCTCCCCCAAACTGATATATATAGTGCCCTACAAAATGTAATCAAAACATATGGGCCAGCAAAATGATGGCAAAATGATGGGGCGAGAGGTGGAGCAAAAATATGGCAGGCATCAAGAGTACGTGCCTAAACTGGTGGTGCAGCGCCATTACCTCCCTGTGGTGGGGGCAGTGGGGGCAGAGGTGCAGGCTCCTGAGAGGCAGGCTGGGGTGGCTGAAGCTGCGGCAGGCACTCTAGAATCTAGTTCAGTGTGAGTTGAATACCAGGGATCATGGCACCGTGGGCCTGCTGGGAGCTAACGGTGGTGGCGAGAGCCCTAAAATCCCCTCTAAGTCCACTAACTGTTGTCTCAACAGCATGGAGCAATAGGACGAGGGCGTCTAGGGTGGGAGCAGAGGATCGAACAAGTGGAGGGTAGGGCTGTTGATCGTGGCCGGATATACACCCGAAAAACGACTGTAGTCTTACCGCAAGCCCACAACGTAGTGGCGAGCGGGTATCAAACTCAGGGAGGACAATTGACAGTACTCTATTTAAATCACCTAGCTATTGATGGAATAAGAATGGTTTTGATAATAGTGTCACAATCGTTCAAATAGCAAATAGAATTCAATATAATAAAAGCGTCTAGGGATAGGAAATCCCCATTACTGATCTTCACCTATCCTTCTGATTCATGAATCTCAACGTTGCAAGGCTTGAATTGAGGTGGACTAGTCGCAACTTAATGTAGAACCCAGCTCACGCTCTCGTGCTATTGCCGGTCTATAGCAACCTAGATTAGGGCCCATTCTCGTGCAAACCCTAACCTAAACCACTAGCGTGAAGATCGACATCATCGTCCAATCGCAACTCGAGCCCACTCTCATGCAAACTCGAGCTACGATCTAGGTTATGATAGTTCGTATTCATCCAATCTCTTGCAAACGAATATTAGTATAGATTCATAATAAAAATCCTAGCTTTGGTTCAATCTCTTGTAAACCAAACCTAGAGAATCTCGATTATAAACCTAAATCGAATATCTAGGCCTTCCCATCGATTAGAATCTAATCTCTTGCAAACCCCAATCGATGGAAATTCCTAGCTACTCGTAGTAAATAAATCACAACCTAACCTTTATTCAATCCTACCAACAATTCAATTCATTCATCACAATTCAAAGATCGGGTCCATAGGGTTCATCCCCATGCCCTAGAACGACGAAACTACTCACAAATCATCTTGGAAATCTAAAAAATAAAGCAATAGATCAAAGCACAATTCATTGTAGAGAAAAAGCAATTCATAAAAATAAGAGTTTTAGCAAGAAAGAACAAACCAAATTGTGTGTCAATGATCTCCTGCTGAGATTTACAAAAGGAATAACCGTCAAAAAATAATTCCAGTCTCTCCTAAAACTAGGGATTAAACTAGGTTTAAATACAAGTCAAATTCGTCCATAAATTCCTGACAGAATTGCCCCTGCGCAGCCCAGAAAACCTAATTTGCGTAGCAGTCGGATTGCGCTACTCGGCCGAGTGAAACATGTCACTCGGCCGAGTGACAATCCCAATAATAAACATAGAATCTGGGGGTTTCAGGGGTCTGCTACCCTGTTCCACTCGGGCGAGTGGTCTTCTTCACTCGGCCGAGTGAGCAATCTTGCTCGGCCAAGTGGGCTTCTTCAAATTTCCAGTAAGTTGGCCGCTTCTCGGAAGAAAATCCTTGTACCACTCGGGCGAGTGGTCTTCTCCATTCAGCCGAGTGGACTTTCTTGCTCGGCCGAGTGAACTTTGAAAATTGCCAGTTTGTATCCGTTTCACTCGGTCGAATGTAGCCCGTCACTCGACCGAGTGAACTTTCTGTTCGGCCGAGTGAGCTGCTTCTAGGCTCTTTTCTTCTCCTTCTCGCCTCCTCGTCGATTCTATCGAATTCCTTCCTTTTCTGCTCATCCTATAGCACTACTAACTCCTCAAATAAGCTGCGGGTGACGCTCCGGTGTGCGTTAAAATCTCTTGATCTTATTTTCGCTCCAGATCGCTCTATATCTCCCGAAATAAGACAAAAACAGAAAATTGCGAAAAGTAACGCGATATCGTCGAATGATCGTGGAAAATGCAATATGGGCGATCGAAATGACATGAAAACATGCAGAAAAAAGGTGTAAAATAAGGTGCGATCAAAATCTCCCAAGCTTACCTCTTACTCGTCCTCGAGGAAGATGAGTAAAAGGCAAACCCGGCAGGTAAAAATAAGGAAAAAGAGGAAAAAGAAGATAAAAAAGAAAAACGAAGAGGGAGATGCTAGATCATTTTCTCAGTACGTGGACATGCTTACTCAAATAGCATATGACGAATAAAAACATGCCAAAGATGTTTATCTCGATATCATGATCATATAAAGATGCATTCGGTATAGAAACCTAAGAATATCAAAACGATATGAAATATGAAATCATTCCAGAATTAGCATCGTCTGAAGCATCTAAAGTAATATACATAATCATAGATCGCACACTTTTCAATTGACCGCTTTCTATTTGGAGTATAAGAGGTATCACACAATATGAAGAAATAAGAATAAAAAGGAGTGGTTTTCATGAAATGCATGCCAAATCTCAATTCGTGGACTTCGTAATACTTTTAGAAATCTCCCCGAGTGTAGAAAATTACCTAGCTTAGGCTGTCATGTACAAACAAGTAGTCACTCTCTCACACATCATTGGATCCTCTCCCCCAAGCTTATCCATAAGCATGTTGGCATCAAATAAAACAATAAGACTTTCCCCATTTTTTGAAGCTCCATAAAAAATAAAAATAAAAGAGGGAAGAAATAAAGAAATGAGATCGATCATGTATGAACTTCTTTTCTGAATCTCTTTTTTTTCTTTTCTTCTCTTTTCTTTTCTTTTTTTTCTTTTCTTCTCTTTTCTTTTCTTTTTTTTCTTTTTTATCACATATATACAATAAGGATCACAAATCAAAAGATAGAGAGATATGCATGTATTTTTTCCTTTTTTGATTTTGGGGTGTTGGAGCATGGACTTTTATAGCAAAAGGGGAAGATGCCAATATAAGATTCGCTAAAGGGAGATTCTCCAATGAGTATAATTATAGAAATGATGTTCAAGATTTGTGGAGAAAGAAAAATATGTAACGCTCAGTTCACTCTTTAGAATGTGCATGACAGCTTTCAGCAGAGCAAAGTAATCTACTCAGTTTGTTTTCAGAAAGTAAACTAATCAAGTCATGTCAACATGGCATACATTCAATCAACCTGAAAGTGAATCGTACAATTTTCATGCAAAAAGAAGTGATATCAGACAACAAAGCAGTACTCCAAATATAGGCAATCAATGCATGAAGCTTGGTGTGTTTTCTATAAAAAGTATACAATATAAATCATCAGACATAGCTAATAGTAGAATTTCATTCACATTCATATACTGGAAGTGCAGGTTACTATTTCGAATGCATAGCAGGGTATATCATATGATATCTGAAATAAAAACGATGGCATGGAAAGATAATATGCATATAGAGATAAGCTAATACCACGTCGTCGTCATCATCACAGAAAATTCATTTATAGACAAAAGGGTAAAAGAAATAAGGATAAAAGAAGAATAAGATCTACTGTACATATGCAGCACACACAAAAAGTAAGAAAACGTTATGCTTGAGAGAAAAAAATGAAAAAGTGGGTGAAAATAAGTGTAAAATAAAGAAAGGTGGAGAAAATAAAAATGAAAAAAAATGTAAAGTGCGTGAGACACTCACTCTCCCAAGCTAAACGACACAGTGTCCTTAATGTGCAAAGTGTGGCATACAGAGAAATAAGATATGGGTGGGGTGGGTGAGGATGCATGCATAAACAAAAATATGCACAGCCTCTGTGAGAGGCTGAGACGCAGGAATGGTCGAGGAAGAGCGAGCAACAGCAGAGGCTAAAACGGTGACAGAGGGAGAGGATGACAGAGAGGTTGGTGACACAGAAATGGGGACAAATGTCACGACACTCTCTGTGAAGACAGCTGTAGTAGAGACAGAAGGGTCGACGACTGGGGAGGCCGTGAAGTGTGCAGAAAATGACTCCCCAGGGGTCGAGAATAAGAAAGTGGACAGGGTCTCCACTGCGGAAGCAAAAGAGGGCTCGTCGCTCTCAATAATGGTGGTATGACGCTCGTGGCTCATAGCAGATATGGGATCGATGGTCATCGGCACAGAGTGGTGGTGGTGGTGGTGGTCTCAGCAAGTGTACTCCCGACACTGAAAAAAGTGTGGACAGAGGTGTCGGGAGGTGCAGACAAATCAGGTGCAGGCTGAGGAATCTCTGGGACCAGAGGTGGAAGGAGGGGCTCCTACTGAGCGCCCTCAGGCTCTAGCACGTACGCAGCTGGGATGAGGACGTCCATCGCTGGAATCCACACCCCTTCTGCGGGTCCAATATGGGTCCGAGCGGGGCTCAAAAGAACAATGTAATCTGTGCCAAAAGGACCGTGGAGCCATACCCATTGGTGCTGACCATGAGGACGCAGCATCATCATGCGGGCCATAACGTCAACGGAAAGGGAAGTGGGGCCCGAGGGTCGTAGCAAACCAGCTGGAAGGTCTACTCTGCACATGGGATCCAAAAGAGTAATCAAACCGTCGCAACAGATAGGCATCCAAGTGCCGACAGAGATAACGATGCGGTCTAAGTACCAACTAGCTATGTCAATCTGAGTGGCGGGGAGTAAGACGTCTCCACCTCTCTTGAAGGCTCTCGCTCAAGTCATCGCATAGAGCATGTACAGCGCAGGCGTCGATATCGTCCCCGGCTCATACCTCGCTAAGAAAGTGGTCGCCATAAGGCACTGTGCAATGCAGAGGCATGGGTGGAGGATAGCGAAGGCCTTGGCCCGGCTAGGGTCAAATGCGAGAGCTGATCCTGTGATACGTGTCCAGAAGGCGTGTGTGTCGAATGACAGTGGTGGGATGTGCGTGGGACCATAGGCTCGGTCGGG
The DNA here is from genome assembly GCA_030789695.1 of Scilla litardierei. Lineage (NCBI taxonomy): Eukaryota > Viridiplantae > Streptophyta > Magnoliopsida > Asparagales > Asparagaceae > Scilla > Scilla litardierei. The sequence goes on from CM061133.1 coordinate 183,010,621, forward strand.
GTCAGGTACGGGGAGCCAATGGAAGTAGGTTCGGATCATAACGAGAGTGATCTCGCACTCACGATCCATCAAGCAAAATGAGCATCCCCTAGGAGTCCGACGGATCGAACTCAGAATCTTGAGTGTCGGCCAGATATAGGTGTCCACTGACATCGATAGAAAGTCACGCCACCCCACGTTGTCATACAACTGGAGTAGCCCCTCAAGTCCCCTAGGCACTCAAAATCTGAAAGGTGCACGAACCTAGAGGGTACGATCGAACGGTGGGAGATACGCTCAAATCAGGCGTGGTGTGCGTCATCTCTGAACGTAATCCCCATCGTGTCGAAAGCAGGGGCGGGCTGTGCCGGTGGAGGTGGATGGGTGTGGTAGGAGGCAAAAGAGTGGGTGGTGGTGGGTTAGGTAGAGGGGAGTCCATCCGAGCGGAAGAGGGGCCAGTGTCGCTGGTCCTCTTCCGCTTGGAAGCAGGCACCCGCGTGCGCGACCTAGTGTATGGCGACATGTGAGCCGAGTGCGGTGCCTACCCGAATGCGAAGTGCTGTGAATAAGGAACGAGTGTACCCGAACACGACACGAGTGCAAGCGGTGGATGTGTGCGGAGAATCGCCTCCTCCGAGAAGCTCCAAATCAGCCCTTGATCTCCCCCAAGCTTGCCTGAAACGCATATTCACAAATTAGCAATGTATATCAATAAGTATGGGGTAAGATCAGAGATAATAGATATATATAGATTATTTTGGATTTGGGGTTGAGTTGGGCATACGATATGGAGAAATCGAGAAAAAGGGGAATTTGGGGGCGAAATGAGGGATCGTCGGCGGCGAACAGGGCACCGGCGGCGGAGGTCGGAGGGCGGGGTTGGCGGCTCAGGGTCGCCGACTCAGGCAGAGGGTGGGGCTGCTCGGGTGGAGAACAGGGTTGATTTGGGCGGGGAGATGAAACGTCGAGGGTTCGGGAGAAGAAAATTTGGGATTTGGGATTTTTGGCCGTGATGTTTCGATTTATAGGATAAGTCACTCGGCCGAGTGACGCGTTCACTCGGCCGAGTGGCATAGTTTAAAAAATTTCGAAATTTTTTCGCAAAAGTTGTGACTCGGGCAAGTACATCTTACCACTCGGGCGAGTGGATAAAGGTCACTCGGCCGAGTGGCAAGGCCACTCAGAGCTTTTTGAGTGCTGAAAGTGTCTGATTCACTCGGTCGAGTGATAAAGTCACTCGGCCGAGTGGCATATAAAATACAGAGAGTGGTTTTTAGAATCTGCTCTGCTCAGTACTCTACTCGACCGAGTAGGGTCTTCACTCGGCTGAATGACAATGTCACTCGGCCGAGTGGGCTGCTAATTTCAGCTCCAACTCTCTGTTTTCCTTCTACTTTCTGTTTTTCTTCTCCCCGTCAGTTTCTTCCTTCTCCTTAGGCCTGAGCACATTCCTGGAGCGCTATCCTTTTCCATGGTCATCCTCCATTCAAATGGTTCCTTATTCTCCATCTCATGTCATGAAAAATAGAGCACGTTGTCAGGATTTTCATCGACTCTTGACTCTAAACACTAACAAAGATCTAAAACAAAAATAAAATGAAAAATTCAACTAAAAATAGGATAAAACCATTGGGTTGTCTCCCGACAAGCGCTCGTTTAAGGTCTTGAGCTCGACCCCTTAAGATGCTCGTTTAATGCTCGATATTCGGCGCATGTGAAATGCGTGCTTCAAATTTTCCGGGAAGCCCACTTAGATTTAGTTGTTGATGTTCATAGGTGTTCCTCAGCTCCCCTTCATCATGGGTGGTAATGGGGGATGAGTCCCCCAAGCTTGAGCTTTTACCGTCCTTTTTCTTTGCCGGAGGCGATAATTTCTTGTTCGGCGGAGCTTTCTTTGCATTTTTTGCTGTAGAGAGCTTACATAGCTCTCTAATCTTTACGACATCAGAGTCGTCTTTGTCATCGTCCATAGAAGGATCCGGCAGGTCTCCCAACATTTCTTCATCTTTAGAAGATTGGCCTTCTTTGAAGCCGTCATGGTGCTTGGCTCCAATGGCGAATGGCATGGCGTCATCAATCACCTCGTCGAGGAGGTATGAAAGATCATGGGACCAACCCTTGATTAGGTATATAATATTTACCTCCCTGGTGGGGACTCCCTCAGAATAATGTTTGAGCCTTTGTCCATTCACCTTAAAAGTGGCACCGTCCTTTCCTTCTAGCTCGAAGGCCCCTCCCGGTTGTATGTGCCAGATGGTCAAAGGCCCCAACCATCGTGACCTTAACTTTCCAGGAAAGAGTCTGAGTTTAGAATTGAATAATAAGACCTTGTCTCTGACCTTGAAGTCCGTAATGATGATGCGCGCGTCATGGAGAATTCTCGTTCTTTCCTTGTAGATCCTAGAGCTCTCATAAGCGTCCCGTCTAATCTTGTCAAGCTCATTGATGTCTAGGAGTCGTCGCAACGCCATGCTCTTGTAGTCATAATTCAAGGTCTTGATTGCCCAATATGCACGATGTTCCAACTCTACCGGCAAATGACAAGCTTTCCTATAAACAAGACGGTACGGGGTGGTCCCAATGTGAGTGCGAAAGGCCGTGTGATATACCCATAGTGCATCATTCAATTTCATGGACCAATCCTTTCTAGATCTATCGATGGTCTTCTCTAGAATTTGTTTGATTTCCTGGTTTGACACTTCCACTTGTCCACTCGTCTGAGGGTGGTATGCCATACCGATTCTATGGTTCACCCCATACTTCTTTAGCATGGCCTCGAACTTGCTTTCTATAAAATGTCTTCCTCCATCACTTATCAAGGTTTGTGTCACTCCAAAGCACGGGAATATGTTTTGTTTGAAGAATTTGGATACCACACTCACATCATTGGTTGGGGTTGCAATGGCCTCCATCCACTTCGAGACGTAGTCAACGGCCAATAGAATATACTTGTTTCCTTTACTTGATGGGAATGCTCCCATGAAATCCACTCCCCAACAATCGAATAGTTCAATTTCCAAAATGGGTTTCATTGGCATCTCTTTCCGTTTCGAAATATTTCCCATCCATTGGCATCTATCGCAATAATTGACGAAGTCATGTGTGTCTTTGAACATGGTCGGCCAAAAGAACCCACACTGCAATATCTTTACGGTGGTTTTGGAGGCGGCGTGATGTCCCCCGCAAGGCATACCATGGTAATGCGAAATGATAGATGTGGCCTCCTTCTTTGAAACACACCTCCGTATAATCCCGTCCTTGCATATCTTGAAGAGATACGGGTCTTCCCAGAAATAGTTGCAGACTTCGTGCATGAACCTCCTTTTTTGTTGTGTTGCCATCCCACACGGCTTTATTCCACAAGCCAAATAGTTCACATAATCCGCATACCAAGGCACCTCTCTTGGTCTAATGGCGAATAGCCTCTCGTCGGCAAAAGTGTCATCAATCGGTAGGCTTTCATCCTTCTCGTCACGAACAAGCCTAGATAAGTGGTCCGCCACAACGTTGTCCGTGCCTTTCTTATCTCTAATTTCCAAGTCAAATTCTTGCAATAATAGTATCCATCTTATTAGTCTTGGCTTGGCTTCTTTTTTGCTTAGTAGATACTTCAATGCCGCATGATCGGTGTGCACAATCACTTTGGATCCAAGGAGGTAGGAGCGAAATTTCTCAATAGAGTAGACGACCGCCAAGAGCTCTTTTTCAGTGGTAGTGTAATTCTTTTATGCCTCGTCCAAAGTTTTGCTTGCATAAAAGATTGTATGAAGCTTTTTGTCTTTCCTTTGTCCTAGCACTGCTCCAATTGCGTGGTCACTTGCGTCGCACATAAGCTCGAAAGGAAGATTCCAGTCTGGCGGTTGTATGATCGGTGCAGAAGTGAGGGCTTCCTTCAATGTATTAAAGGCTTGCAAGCACTCTCCTGAAAAGACAAATGGAGCATCTTTAGCAAGTAAGAAAGTAAGAGGATGGGCAATTAGGGCAAAATCCTTGATAAAGCAGCGGTAAAACCCCGCATGACCAATAAATCCCATAATGCCCTTAACATTAATAGGAGGAGGAAGTTTTTTGATTACCTCAATTTTCGCCTTATCAACCTCAATCCCTCTAGATGAAACGAGATGCCCAAGAACTATCCCCTCAGTGACCATGAAATGGCATTTCTCCCAGTTAAGAGTAAGATTATTTTGTTGGCATCTTTTAAGAACTTTGGTAAGATTAGCCAGACATGAGTCAAACTTGCTACCATAGACAGAAAAATCATCCATGAAGACTTCCATAATGTTTTCAATATAATCAGAAAAGATGGACGTCATGCACCTTTGAAAGGTGGCGGGGGCATTACAAAGTCCGAAGGGCATTCCACGGTAAGCATATGTGCCATAAGGGCATGTGAATGTAGTTTTTTCTTGGTCATCTTCATGTAAGGGAATCTGAAAGAATCCCGAATACCCATCCAAATAGCAAAAGAATTTATGTTTAGCAAGGCATTCTAGCATTTGGTCGATAAAGGGCAATGGGTAATGATCTTTATGGGTGGCTTTATTCAATTTCCGGTAATCAATACACATCCGCCATCCCGTGACGGTACGTGTGGATAGAGGCTCTCCCTTATCATTTTTTATGACGGTCATACACCCCTTTTTAGGAACGACATGCACAGGGCTAACCCATCTGCTGTCAGAAATAGGATAAATGATATCAGCTTCAAGCAGTTTAAGGACCTCCTTCTTAACCACCTCCTTCATGTTGGGATTTAACCGCCTTTGTGGCTCTAAGGTGGTAGCTTCAATATTTTCAAGGTGGATCCTGTGCATACAAAGTCTAGGGCTTATTCCCTTGACGTCAGAGATGGTGTAGCCAAGGACATCCCTATGGCTTCTAAGGACATCAAGAAGTCTCTCAAATTGGGTGTGGTCGAGGCTGGCATTAAGAATCACCGGATAGGTTTGTTTTTCTCCCAAGAAGGCGTACCTTAAATTAGGAGGTAATTGTTTCAGTACTACCTCAGGGGGCGTTGTACCTCCTTCCTCCTCTTCTTGTGAAAACATGGCGTCTTCGGTCACGCCCGAGTTTAGTTCCCCCTCGGAGGGTAGGCCCTCATATGCCGGCTTAGATTCGCTTCTTGGTGAGGATGGTGTGTCGGAGTGGACACTGCACAACTCCGCTTTGACGTCGATGGGACTACCATTTTCCTCCAGCCCACACCTGAAATCAAGAGATAGGTCAGTGCATTCGTAAATGTCAAAGAGAGGATCGTCAAGTGCACTTACCTGAATCTCGTCATGCCCAATGGACTCCTCAGGAGTATAGAACTCTCCGATGCATGCTTTGCTTCCTTCAAAGTATAACTTGCCGCCCTTACATCGACTTTAATGTTGCCCCTCGATAGTCCCTTTCGGAGAGATTTGATCCATCACAAAGCTAGCAAATAGTTGCTCAATAGGGTCCTCAATGTCGATGGCTAAAGCCCCTATGGTTTGGACCTCATCAACGAGTTCATTCAGAAGAGTTGCGAAGGAATCATCATCACCCAGGCTAGACTCCGTTCTCACCATCGTGCCTCCCATGTTACCTGCTTAAGATTCTATTGAAAAATCTGGGAGAGCACGTCAATTTGAGCATCAAATAAAGTCAAAAAGAAATAAAAGAAAGATAGAAGGCGAGATGTAACCGGGTGAGCAAACTCGAATACCGTCACTTCCCCAACAACGGCGCCAAAAACTTGATCGCGCCCGGATATATAACCGAAAAACAACTGTAGTCTTACCGCAAGCGCACGGCATAGTGGCGAGCAGGTATCGAACACAGGGAGGACAATTGACAGTACTCTATTTAAATCACCTAGCTATTGATGGAATAAGAATGGTTTTGATAATAGTGTCACAATCGTTCAAATAGCAAATATAATTCAATATAATAAAAGCATTTAGGGATAGGAAATCCCCACTACGGATCGTCACCTATCCTTTTGAATCATGAATCTCAACGTTGCAAGGCTTGAATTGAGGTGGACTAGTCGCAATTTAATGTAGAACCAAGCTCACGCTCTTGCGCTATTACCGGTCTATAGCAACCTAGATTAGGGCCCACTCTCGTGCAAACCCTAACATAAACCACTAGCGTGAAGATCGACATCATCGTCCAATCGCAACTCGAGCCCACTCTCGTGTAAACTCGAGCTACAATCTAGGTTATGATAGTTCGTATTCATCCAATCTCTTACAAACGAATAGTAGTATAGATTCATAATAAAAATCCTAGCTTTGGTCCAATATCTTGCAAACCAAACCTAGAGAATCTCGATTATAAAACTAAATCGAATATCTAGGCCTTCCCATCGATTAGAATCCAATTTCTTGCAAACCCCAATCGATGGAAATTCCTAGCTACTCGTAGTAAATCAATCACAATGTCATGCCCCTCTTCCCTAATATGGAAGGGGAGACGTGATTAGGTCTGCTTAGACGTGGAGCTGTGAAGCTGCAGTCTGATAAGCGTCTGTAAAAATTACGAAAGTAGCAGGTCCTTTGCATTGCGACGAAACAACAATAATTAATAATGAGCAGATAAAAGAGCATCCACCAATAAAACATCCAACAAATATTCCAACATCGCAAAGAGTAACAAAAGTACAAGTCTGAACAAGGGCCTACATCATGGCCACCAAAACGAAGAGAAGGGTGCTACGCACCGAAACCTAATCAGCAACTACTGAAACTACTACCAGAAGTAACTCCAAGTGAGCCTAGGACTGGTCACTAGTGTCATCGAACTCAACCTCTGGAGGAACCTCAAACTCAGCGTCAACGAACTGCTCGTCCTCGGCAACCTGCTCCGTCTCAAATCCTGACATGTGTCACCCAACGAGAAAAGGGCACATGTCAGCAAAAGTCTCCCAAAAGAAGGCTGAGAACTTTTCTGCAAGGATACAAAAATAGGAAAACAATCTTTCAATTCTAAACAATATGAAATAAAATGACATTAAATGATTTCAACAATTTAAAATGACATGATGACATGCACGCACGTCGTAGCAGAGCTACGAAAACAATATTTCATGATTCATGAACACTAACTTGTCACTTTGTGCACAGGGTTACGCCTTTTGGCTGAAGTGGCTGTACGGACACACTTCTACGCTCAAGTAATCGCTTAACCTTACCCCTACATGTGTATCGAGCGTTGGTTTCCCAACAACATTGTGCTCGCTTCTGGATCACGAGCTAGGAAGTGTTTTTCAATATGGCATAGGGTTGTGCCCGCCTAAGCAGGTGCCTAGCCTCAATAGCAATAACATTTGTAGCGTGTGCTACTCAATCACGAAGAAACATGATGCATGACATGACACAGGATAAGCAGTTAAAGTGCGTACCGTTAATGAAAATTAAACATGACATGCAACATGAATGGAAGCAAGTAAAAAGTGTCGGATCTAGTTTCGTTGTCAAACTAGATCAAGAGGCATCTAGACAACTATCATTTCACTGTCTAGTCTCTTTTACGCTAATCAAGCAAGTTGGCCTAAAAACATGGCCCTAAACATTTATTGGCAAGTGTCACTAGCCTGCACAACCAAGCTGGAGTCACGACCAACCAGAGTCCAAACTACCTACGTGCTCAGATTGCAGTCCAGCATACAACCCAATTTATTAATCTTGATTAGTGAAACACAACCAACAGAAATTACCAATTTTTTTATTAACAGGCAAGTGGTGATTCCTACGGGGCTGATCTTACCTCAACACGACGCGAGAGCTACTCTGACGTCGGGTAGCGACGTCAGGGGTTGGATTCCTTTATCGCGTACGGTACGGGACGAACATTACTCTGTTGACACAACACGTGTTCGAATCAGGTTCGTTACGACAGATTAGTGTATTCATCAATCCTGAAGATGTCTAATGATCCTGTTTTATTAGGATTTCTATCCTGGGACTGGGTTACACATCAATATTAATGTTCCAATATGATAACTAAATCAATATACCGTTCACATCACAGTATTAAAGTCACTAATGTTGTTAATAAGCTGGTGTGTTTCAAGATTACTCGTTAATGATAATACTGTTATTACTATCACAACCTAACATCATTAATCTCCAACTTAGTGATATGTTATTATTAACATTATGAAAACTAGTTTCAATTCATCATTTAGCATGCCATCTTCAGATTATTAGGTCCAATAGCTGTTCATTATCGCTGTCCAACAACTAAGCAAACTGAAATTACCAAGTAGTAGCGAACGATACTAACCGGTGAAGGGAAGAGATCCAACGCGGCTACCGGAGTGATCGCCGCGAGGACAGTGGCTAGGGGATCGAACATCGTCGTGCACAGAGGAAAACGCTGCTGTGAAAACAGCGGCTAGGGGGACAGCATCGGTCAGAGGATACGGCAGCATAGGCAGCTTCAACGGCAGGGAGGATGACGGGGCTCGGCTGTGCATGGCGCGGCGCCGCCGTAGCCTGAGCGGCGATGTGAGCGCCACTATGCGTTGCTGCAAAGAGCAGCAGCGCTGCTGCACGACGCCGGGGTTTGGCCGCCGGTGGAGGGGATGGCGGCGTAGGGAAGCGGGCTAGGATCGGAGGGAGATCCAACGGCGAGGGGCCGGAGCAACGTCGGAGAAAGGTCGGGGATAACGCCAGAGGGTCGTTGCGCGAGGGTGAGGGCTGCGAAGCGTGAAAGAACTATAGGGTCGGCGGCTCGTGTTCGTTTGCTGGGAGAAATAAAAAGAAACCTAGGTTTAATAAATAGGAGGGCTGCTCACGTGGGATGTCCTAGGGTTTGATTTAAAAGAAAATAGGGTGAGCTGTTTGCTTTTGCTGGGTGATAGAAGAGCCCTAAGTCTAGGTTAAATAGGAGATGGCTGGGTCACGTGGGGGTTCAGGGTCTAGGTTAGTAGTTTTCTTGTTTAAATTGTTATTATTTATTATAAAAAACAAAGATCTCATACCCCCCCTCTCTCTCTCTTGGGTGTGTGCGGCCATGTGGGGAAAAGTGTGCCAAGTCAATATTATGAAGTAATACACATCATTAATTAATGATTAGTGGGTTAAACATATGAAACTTAGGTTAAAAAATAATAGGTTGGGAAAAAAGTGAGAGTGGGTCAAACGGAGCCCTAAAATTATGAGATAAATACTGGGGCGACCATGCTGACGAGAGAAACGAAACTAAGAAGACCGATCACAAGTCGGGCGACGAGAAACGAAACTAAAAATAAAAAGGTCACACGACAAAATGAAAATCACGATGCCTCTACAAACAAAGTCAAATTGTAGGAGAACGACCCGTGAAATGTCGTTCCAAAATAATTCCACAAATTAATACTATTCGAGAGGGTCACATCGACATATCACATCATAGGGTTCGGATACAAGCAAGGTCTAAAATAAACACGTGCACGGACAAAGGTACGCGCACGAAGAAAGTACAATCAAAAACAGACCGTGACATCCTACCCACCTTAGAATAAAGTCTGTCCTCGGACTTTCTAACTATTAATATATCTAGCCACTCTAGTAACTACCCCAATCATACCACATTATAATTCAAACCAGATATAGTCACTACAAGTGCTTATATATGCACTAGGTAGTCAAACATTAATTCTACCAACATGTATATATATATGCGTCCATTCTATATACCTATTACAGCCAGTCAAATTCATACACGTACTTCAATCATTCATATAGTCACGTACATCCCCTATATAGCTATCACCCACTAACACATAACCAAGTCTATCATACTTACATGAAAATAATTTTACACTAGCAAATACCATCGTAATTCTACACATATAGATAACTATTTATGCCCAAGCAACATGGATATACTACTCCCTAATATCTCCTAGTATACATCCAACACCAAACACATCAACACATGTAATCACACCATACCATTATTAAGTCAAGTTTACTATATCTAACATACATTCACCATTACTATAACTTCACAATTATATAGTCATTCAAATGCACGCAAATATATCACCATATGTTCACATCACATACGGTCCTATATCTATATTCAAGACACGCCACACATACCATAGTCACCAATACCTATAACTAAGCACATACTTACCCGTTCATGGTGCATACCCACACACGCTAATATACCATTCATACACACCACTCATACCACTATATACTTAGCACAACAACACACCTAGTTTAGCTAATAGACATACGTTCACACAGGCAAGTCCTTAGTAAATAAATATACCACAAGACCAACACCTATCACTATATACTGGTATAGCGACCCACAATCATGTGCGTAACACAACCATGCACAAACAATCCTATCACTATACATACATCATCCATCGCTATATTCATGGTACTGCACGCAAACCACAGACATATGTAACAATTTACTTAGAGTATACCCACTCAAGCTTGAGTGAGACTCAAAACCCATATCAGAATACTCTATATACGTAACACGGTATCTATACCTATACCAATACCACTCCAATATGTATATATACATATATCTACCAACATAACCACATATATACCATAATAATATTACAATCATCAGCACACGTATATAATCAAATACATTATCCCATATATACATGCATCATATGACCACATACCTATAATATATATATATACATACATACATACATACATATATATATATTCATATCATAGCAACATTAAATATAATCAGTACACTACTACCTATACCTATCAATGCATAGTCATGCCATACAATAGTCGTGTATACCTCATGGTACAGACGCACACACACAACGTCCCGCCAAGGCAAGCAATATTAACAAAACTATTATCTTATTACCATACGTATATCACAAATACGCATGCAGCAAATGCATAACTACTTATGTCTAAGCACAATACATATCTACGTACGAGCACACGCTCACACGTACTAACATATAGATCAAATAATAGGCATGCGAATTTAACTATAAGTACCCTATTATCATTACACTTAACCTGCACATGACTTACTAGTATATTATATATCAAGCATCTACAAGTATCTTCAACTACATACACTACTAGTATATACTCCCATATAAATTCCAATATATATAAAGACATTCCTATAGTGGTATATCTATCCACACATATATAACTAATATCATCCATACAACTTCACACATATAACATGAATAACACTGGATATACATACATAGCACAAGAGACATTCCTCAATATCCCAAGGGGATCACACTCATACAGGTCCACACACTCTACCTACATACACGCACCACGACTGCATCCCAAAAACCAAAGGACCCACTACTAAATTAGAGTTGACACAGGCATCGATAAGCACTAATAGGATGTCTAAGCAATGGAAAAGGGAACAGAAACCAAAAGCCTATCGAAACAAAATCGGAAAGGACGAGTTCAGACGAAACGAGGAAGAGGAGATAGCTGGTTAGATGAAACATGGATATAATCGTGAATGTTGAGGTAGAGGAAAGGAAGATATAGTAATACCCTTATAGAATACAGAAAAATAGTGTAAATGTCATAAGTTAAAATACAAAAAGTATAAAACTGTCGTACATCAGAAGTTGGAGTTCTCTTTTGCATAGGAAATATATTTGGAGGTCGATAAAATGAGTTGTCCGAAATAAGTTTGAGTCGTATATACATATTAAGAGAAAATGGTTTATTGGCTTATTGAAAAATCATTATAAGGAAGAAGTAAAACATTCACACGAACATTAAAGACGTAAGTTAGATAATATTATACGGCAGTACTTTAATATAATTTCGGTAAAAGTTTCGAAATTCAAAGAATGAAATTAAATCAACTGAAGTGTAGAAAATTTAAGCTCATGTTAAATGTTTTCAAAGTCTTTAAACTGGAGAGAAATTTAAAATAAATAATATTGAAAATACTTTTAGAGGAACCAGGATTTGCCAAAAGAAACAGATTTATACAAAAGATTTTAAAGTACGAGTACGACGTACCTAGACCTGATATATAAAAATAATTGAAGTTCTATTTAGCTTGGAAAATATTTTAAAGTATGTATGGTAAGCGGTTAAAATGAATCTCGTAGTTTAGAAAAGATGGTATATCGAATTTTCAAAATAGTAATAAAGTTTTTAAACCGAAATGCGAAAGTATATGTCAGAAAATAGTTACGAGATAGCAATTAAACTTATAACCAATAGACTTCAAAATCTACGAATGAAAATTTAACTCAATCGTAAAGTGAGGAATTAAATATATAAGAAGAGGGTTTAAAAACAAAATTTATATTGAGCGAAAACTTTTAATAAAGAAAATCGAAAATAACTTTGAAAGAATTAAGATTTGCAACGGAGAAGATTCGAAAGATTAACAATAATCGTTATGAAGCGATTACGTGAAACGAAGGAAAAGAATAAGATCGTGTGGTCTTATACGAAAAACGCCTAGGATAAGATTCAAGAAGAGTTACGATGGGAATCTACGGTCGATAACACGGAAGTGTAATGATCAGGAAAATGTTAGAATCAGGGGTTCTAATTATCGGGTTAACTAAAGGTCAGGAGAAACATAACACTAAAACTCTCTAATAGACTAGACTGTAATAGAGGTCTCGGGGTTAAGTGTAATAAGATCACGGTCTACTGGGCCTGAAATTGTTGGACTCAACGAACGGCTAAAAGAGAAGCTCTAGAAGTCTAATGTGGTCAGGGCTGGGTGAGAGACTGCTAAGGCATCCTAAGACGAGTACATCTAAATCTTGACGAAGGCACCGGCCTATCAACCTGGACGTCTATCTAAGTCTTCCTATCATCTAAGACAAGAAAAACTTATAGATTAGACTCATTTCATGACTTGGAAGTTTCAAATATTTAATTGGATGTTTATCATTATTGTTGTTCCGATATTTCACGGATGCAAAAAGGACCTGCATGGGCCACCAACAAAACCTGTCACGCCCCGCTTCCCTAATATGGAAGGCGAAACGTGAGGAGGTCCGCTCAGACGTGGAGCTGTGAAGCTGCAGTCTGATAAGCGTCTGTAAAAATTACGAAAAGTAGCAAGTCCTTTTCATTGCGACGAAACAACACCAATTAATAATGAGCAGATAAAAGAGCATCAACCAATAAAACATCCAACAAATATTCCAACATCGCAAAGAGTCACAAAAGTACAAGTCTGAACAAGGGCCTAAATCATGGCCACCAAAACGAAGAGAAGGGTGCTACGCACTGAAACCTAATCAGCAACTACTGAAACTGCTACCAGAAGTAACTCCAAGTGAGCCTAGGACTGGTCACTAGTGTCATCTAACTCAATCTCTGGAGGAACCTCAAACTCAGCGTCAACGAACTGCTCGTCCTCGGTAACCTGCTCTGTCTCAAATCCTGACATGTGTCACCCAAAGAGAAAAGGGCACACTTCAGCAAAAGTCTCCCAAAAGAAGGCAGAGAACTTTTGTGCAAGGATACAAATATAGGAAAACAATCTAGCAATTCTAAACAATATGAAATGAAATGACATTAAATGATTTCAACAATTTAAAATGACATGATGACATGCACGCACGTCGTAGCAGAGCTACAAAAACAATATTTCACGATTCATAAACACTAACTTGTCACTTTGTGCACAGGGTTTACGCCTTTTGGCTGAAGTGCCTTTACGTGCACACTTCTACACTCAAGTGATCGCTTAACCCTACCCCTCCACGTGTATCGAGCGTTGGTTTTCCAACAACACTGTGCTCGCTTCTGGATCATGAGCCAGGAAGTGTTTTTCAATATGGCATAGGGTTGTGCCCGCCTAAGCAGGTGCCTAGCCTCAATAGCAATAACATTTGTAGCGTGTGCTACTCAATCACGAAGAAACATGATGCATGACTGACACAGGATGAGCAGTTAAAGTGCGTACCGTTAATGAAAATTAAACATGACATGCAACATGAATGGAAGCAAGTAAAAAGTGTCGGATCTAGTTTCGTTGTCAAACTAGATCAAGAGGCGTCTAGACAGCTATCATTTCACTGTCTAGTCTCTTTTGCGCTAATCAAGCAAGTTGGCCTAAAACATGGCCCTAAACATTTATTGGCAAGTGTCACTTGCCTGCACAACCAAGCTGGAGTCACGACCAACCAGAGTCCAAACTACCTATGTGCTCAGATTGCAGTCCAGCATACAACCCAATTTATTAATCTTGATTAGTGAAACACAACCAACAGAAATTACCAATTTTAGTTATTAACAGGCAAGTGGTGATTCCTACGGGGCAGATCTTACATCAACACGACGCGAGAGCTACTCTGACATCGGGTAGCGACGTCAGGGGTTGGATTCATATAGCGCGTAGGGTACAGGACGAACGATACTCTGTTGACACAACACGTGTTCGAATCAGGTTCGATACGATAGGTTAGTGTATTCATCAATCCTGAAGACGTCTAATGATCCCATTTTATTAGGTTTTCTATCATGGGACCGGGTTACTCATCAATATTAATGTTCCAACATGCTAACTAAATCAATATACCGTTCACATCACAGTATTAAAGTCACTAATGTTGTTAATAAGCTGGTGTGTTTCAAGATTACTCGTTAATGATAATACTGTTATTACTATCACAACCTAACATCATTAATCTCCAACTTAGTGATATGTTATTATTAACATTATGAAAACTAGTTTCAATTCATCATTTAGCATTCCATCTTCAGATTATTAGGTCCAATAGCTGTTCATTATCGCTGTCCAACAACTAAGCAAACTGAAATTACCAAGTAGCAGCGAACGATACTAACCGGTGAAGGGAAGAGATCCAATGCGGCTACTGGAGTGATCGCCGTGAGGACATCGGCTAGGAGATCGAACGTTGTCACGCGCAGCGGGAAACGCTGCTGCGAAAACAACGGCTAGGGGGACAGCACCGGACGGAGGAGACGGCGGCACAGGCGACTTCAACGGCAAGGAGGATGACGGGGGTCAGCTGCGCACGGGGCGGCACCGACGTAGCCTGAGCAGCGTTGTAAGCGCCGCAGTGCGTTGCTGCAAAGAGCAACAGAGCTACTGCACGACGCCGGGGTTTGGCCGTCGGTGGAGGGGATGGCGGCACGGGGAAGCGGGCTAGGATCGGAGGGAGATCCAACGACGAGGGGTCAGAGCAACGTTGGAGAAAGGTCGGGGATAATGCTGGAGGGTCGTTGCGCGAGGGTGAGGGCTACGAAGTGTGAAAAAACTATAGGGTCGGCGGCTCGTGTTCGTTTACTGGGAGAGAAAAAAAGAAACCTAGGTTTAATAAATAGGAGGGCTGCTCACGTGGGATGTCCTAGGGTTTGATATAAAGAAAATAGGGTGAGCTGTTTGCTTTTGCTGGGTGATAGAAGAGCCCTAAGTCTAGGTTAAATAGGAGAGGGCTGGGTCACGTGGGGGTCAGTGTCACGCCCCGCTAACCAAAAATGTGGAGACGAGACGTGAGAAGGTCCGCACAGACTTAAAGCCGTGAAGCTCCAAGTCTGATAAGCATATAAGAACACTTATTATGGCAAGTCCTTGCAAAGCGAAACGAAACAACAATGACAATAAGGAATTGAGACGACATTTATTGAATCTCCAAGTGTCCATAAACAAATTACAATATCGCAGAAAAGCCACCAGGCTAAAAGAAAAAGGGGTCTAGGGCCCAAACATGGCCAACAAGGAATAACATACATACAAGGGTGCCACGCACCAACGACTAACAACAAACCTAAACAAAGAAGTGAACACGAGCGGTCTTCAAGACAGGCCCCCGGTGTCCACTCACCACCACGGCAAACATCAGCATCAGCAACACCAAATCCCCTGCAACAAAGCTCTGGCTCTGGGTCTAACATGTGACACCCAAAAGAGAGAGGGGCACATGTCAGCAAGTCTGGAAAGACTTGTGCAAGGAAACTGAAAGTGACTAACAACCTAGCATTTAAATGTTAAACATTGGCATGGCAGTTGAATATGATGCAACAGCTTAAAAGAGTGACAAGCATGCACGATGTAGCAAAAGCTACCAATTCACTAATCACTTATCACTTATCACTTATCACTTATCACTTATCACTTAACACTTAGTGCCTAGAGAGTCCACTTGCTGGCCAGCTCGTGGCTCAGTCCGTTTATCTCTATCACTATCAATCACTTAAACACTAGAGATTTCTCCTGCTGGCCGGAGTGGCGGATCAAGCCACTCGTGCTCAGGTGGCCGCTTATCTCTTACCCCACCCACATGTGTCGAGCGTTGTGGTTAGCAACTCATTATGCTCGCTTCTGGTCACGAGCCAGGAAAAGAAGTGTGTGTTTGGCATAGGGGTACACCTAGCCGGTATCCGAGCGTTGGGGTTAGCAACTACAGGGCTCGCTTCTGGAACACGAGCCAGGAAACATAGTATTGTAGCGTGTGCTACGCAGTCACGATAAATAATCACTATGCAATGCCGTGAGCAGATAATTGCGTACCGTTAATGGAATTTAAACGTGACAGGTAAAATGCAATGACATGAACATATTCGCGTACCGTTAATTTAAAGTAAACGTGACATATGAGCATGATGGGGGTGACGGACCAAGCTTGTCAAGCTAGGTCAATGACGTTTAAACGGCTATCCTTTCACCGTTTAGTCTCTTTTACGCTAAAGCATGGTAAATGGCCTAAGACATGGCCCAAATCAAGAGATGCAAGTTTCACTTGCCTATCACCGGGGATGACGGTTACGAAAGTTCGTTTCCGCGGATGCTAGCCTACGGGGAATCGCTGTTATGGGGAACAAACATCAAACAACAAGAAATTTTATTAGGGTTTCACAAAATTATAAATAGGTTATGAAAACAACGGTAGATCGATTTCTTACCGAGAGGAGGCGGAAGAAACACTCCGGAGAACCCTAGGATCAGATCTGGGAACCTATGGAGAAGTTTGGAGAATTAGGGTTTTGGGGGATTTTGGGGGATTTGATGAGCTTTTGGGGAAGATGAGAGGTGGAAAGAGTGGATGGATGGTTTGGATGATGGATTTAGGGCTTGGAATGAGGAAATGAAGCTTGGAGGAAGATGGGGGCTCAAAGGGGAAGATTTTAGGGTTTTGGGTCGTGTTGAGGAAGAAGAAAACGTTTGGGAGGGGTATAAATAGGATGGGCTGGCGGCTGCCCAGAAATTAGGGTTTTGACACAGGTTAGTCGGTCAAAGAGCAACCACTGACCGACTAGTTTGGCAACTAGTCGGTCGGTCGACCAACGCAGATCGACTAAGTGCAAACAGTAACTCCTGAACGAAAATAGGATTTTAGAGTTAGTCGGTCCATGAACAAATACTGACCGACTAGTTTAACATCTAGTCGGTCGATGAACGTTCTTAGACCGACTAAGAGTGAACAGTAACTGATACTAAAATTAGATGATGAGTTAGTCGGTTAAAGAAGCATTGTTGACCGGCTAGTTTGGCAACTAGTCGGTCGGAAGATGAACTTAGACCGACTAAACAGATACAGTAACTTAGGTAAAATTAATCCAAGGAACTAGTCGGTTTGAGTAGAGTTGCCGACCGACTAGATCTCAATCTAGTCGGTTGGTTCCCCTTCTCGAACCAACTAAGATGCACTAAAAGTGCCGATTCGAATCGCAGAACTTCGGGAAGATTCCTATGGCTTCTAAGATCACTCTAACTCTAAGATATGAGCGATTTGAAGCTCGTCACGAATGACTTACTCCGAAATCGACGATCGAAGGAAGAAGCTAGAAAATCACGACGAAACGATCGAAAGTGAAGGCTATGGCGACGAAAACCACACATCCAAGGAGAAAATCCACCAAGCATATATTTTAATATAGATAATCCAATTACACGAAAACCAGTCGTTACATCCTACCCACCTTAGAATAAAGTCCGTCCTCGGACTTTATAACTATAGCTATATCTAGTCACCCTAGCAACTACCATCAATCAATATCACATCAAAATTTCAACCAAGTACATTCATTTCAAGTGCTTATATATATATATACTTTAGGTAGTCAATCATTAACAACACGGAAGTAAATATATATTCACGCACATAGTACACTTATACTTATTATAATCAAACAACTCCATTCACGTATTCAAACCATTCATATAGGCAAGTATATTCCATATAACTATAAAACACTTATTACACACTATATGAAGATAACCAAGTCTCTTACTTATTTGAAAATAATTTCACACTAGAAAATACCATCGGAACCTACACGTATAAGTAACTACCAATGGACAAGACAATAAGAGTACACTAGTCCATATATCTCCTAGTATGCGCCAAACAATCAACATGCGAAATCACACCATATGATTGTTAAAACAAGTTCACTATATCTATTATACATTCACCATCATTATAATTTCACAATTTATAGTCATTCATATGCATGCACACATTTCACCATATCATCACTCCATAAATAGTCCTATAGCTATAATCACGATACGCCACACATACCATAGTCACCAATTCCTATAACTATCACATACTTACCCGTGCATGGTGCACATCCACACACGCTAATATTTCATTCATATATACACCAATCACACCACTATATGCTTAGCACATCCACGCACCTAGTTTAGCTAGCGCACATATATTCACGCAACCAAATCCTTAGTGAATAACTACACCACAAGACCGACTCACATAACTATATATTGGTATAGCCACCCACAGTCGTGTGCGTAACACAACCAGGCACAAACAATCCAAACATTATACATATGTCATTCATCACTATACACCAACCACATACAATACACCAATGTACATAGAGTGTACCCACTCAAGCTTGAGTGAGACTCAAAATCATAGCGGAATAATTCCATATACATAACATAGCATCCATATATATATATATACCAATACTAGCTAATGCATACGCGTCTACCAACATAACCACATACATATTTAAATGTCAAACACCCTTGACATCAAACCAGGTAATATCACATATTTCAATCACTTCATATACCATGATATTATTACAAACATCAGCACACCTATAACTACAATACTCTCCCTAATAAAAGTATTTACCTATAGTCACACCCAAGCATCGTATATATTCACACCATATCCATCCACCTATAATTGGTACATCAATACACATTCACTTCATACATAAATTAAGATATGCAGAAGTCAGGTATACCTCAAGGTATACACGCATATGACATCTCATAAAAACAAGTAACACCAATCAAACAATTATAATCCTACCACCATATGTTTATCACACTTACACTCATGCAGCTAGTACATAACTACCTACACACAATATACCAATACCAACACACATACAACTTCATATGCACCATGAAATTAAATACACTACGACGACACATCAAATTACACTAATGGGGCCCACCAAACTATATTAAGGTCGACACGGCGACGCCAAGCTCTATTGGCTAGACAAAAGGAAAGAAATTAAAATCAAGACCGTAACGAATAGAAGGATCGAAAAGCATGAAAACGGTTGTGTAATGATGTAATGATGCTCCATTAGGACACATGGAAAATAGTGTAAATAACATATTCTAAAATACGAAAGTTTGAAAACCGTTATACTCCAAAGTTGGAGTCCTTTTCCGTATAAAAATATTTAGAGGTCGACAAAACAAACTGTTTGAAATAAGTTTGAGTCGAATATACATAATAGGAGAAAACGGTTCATTGGCTCACGTAAGGTCATTAAAAGAAAGTGAATCATTCACACGAATCTTGAGGTCGTAGTATTAGAAAATATTATACGGCGGTGATTTAATAATGTTGGCAAAAGTTTTGAAACGAAATTAAATTAACGAAAGAATTTTAAACTCATGCCGAATACTTTCAAAGTCTTTAAGCCAGGAAAAGCTCAAATAATCAATATTGAAACTACCTTTTAGTGCAACCAGGATTTGCCCAAAGAAATCGTTTTACACAAAGCTCTTAACATACGGGCTAATGAGCCTAATGCGGATATAAAAATAATTGAAATTCCATCTAGGTTAGAAATTCTTCTAAGGGCATGTATGGTGAATGGAAAGATAACTCTAGCTATTAGTAGTATTATCAAAACTTGTAGTGAAACTTTAAAATCAAATTTATGGAGGGTCTAGATCAGAAAAGGTTATGAAATAATGATTTTTACAAAAATCTGAAATAGGGGAAACGAGGAGCATAACGGTCGTAGTACCGATATATAAAAATTAATTGAAGCTCTACTTTAGAAATCATTTTTAGAAATATGTATGGCGAATGGAACGATAATAACATCTTAGTGGTATGGAAGTAAGTGGGGGAAAATATATACATATATAGGTTTATTAAATTGGTAATAAACTTTGAAACCGAATTTGGAGGTCTAAATCAGGAAAGGGTTTTGAAAAGTAATTTTACAAAAATCTGAACTAGGGAAAAAGTTGAGCATAAAATCGACTCGCTAAAAGCAGAAGTCCAAGGGACTTGAAAAGTTTATTAAGAGTAAGCACGAGGTGTTTTCGAATAAAATTTTAATGGCACAAGTAAGAGAAGAAATTATGAATCGAGTTAGGAAAATAGAAATACAGTTCAGAATGAAATTGGTATATGAAAAGAGGCAAGTCATTTATACTGATATGAAAATATAGGCTGAAGAATATTATAAACTAATAATCAAAAATCTCGACAAAAGTTTCAATGTTTAAAAGAACAAATAAATTTAAGTCGCGAAAGAGTACGAAACCCAATATATATATTAAAAGTTCGCGAACGAATTCAAACTTAGCGAAAGAGGAACATCGAAAATACTTTTTAGGGGAAACAAGGATTTGCCGCAAGAATAGGTTGGTAAAAGACTTTAAGTACGGGTACGACAACTTGTAATTTAGTATATATTTATAAATTAATTGGAGTTCTATTTATCCTGAAAGAAACATTTTAAAGCACGTATAGTAAATAGCTAAAAGGAATTTCGCAATAGTAGAAAAGGTGGTATGTCGAATTATTGAAATAGTACTAAAGTTTAAAATCAAGTGCGGACGATATATGTTAGAAAGATAGTTACCATATAGTAATTTAAAATTACGACTAAAAAGTCTTCAAATCTAAGAATGACTTTTAGCTCAAATGGAAGTAATAGAAATATATTGAAAGAAGGTTTAAAACAAAATTTAAAAATCAAGTGGAAACTTTTTAATAAGGGAAAATTCGAAAATGACCTTGGAAGAATCAAGATTTGCAATGGGAAAGATTTGAAAGGTCAACGATAATAGTAAGGAGGGGATCATGTGAATCGAGGGCAATGAATGTGGTTGTGTGAGGCATGCACCTAAATCACAATGCAAGAAAACCATGATGAAGATCTACGGTCAGTAACACCCAAGTGTAGTGACCAGGAAAGATTGAATCAGGGGGGGGGTTCTATTCATCGGGTTAACTAAAGGCCAAGGGTTTTGGTCGGATGATCAAAACATAAATACGCCTAGGTTATGACTTAGGAAAATCTACGGAAACTCCTACGGTCAACCAACCCAAGATTTTGGAACTAAGCGCTAAGACTCTCTAGGGCTAGACATCGATGAAATGAGATCAGCCGGGTCCGAAATCGATGAACCCAAGCGAACGGCTAAAGAAATCCTAGGAATCTATCATGGTCAGGGCTAGACAGGAACCACTAAGGTAACTCTTAAGACTATCATAGCGATCACTAGCATGGAGCCTAACAAACAATCAAGGACCCCTAACAAGCAAGCACAAACTTCTAACTAAGTCTCACTATAGTCCTGACCTAATGGATTTCCTATCAAGCTGGGACAGGTGCTCTAACACGCCTACTAGCCACCTAAGGCATAGGAACGCTAAAAACTTAGACTCCGGGCTTATAACTTGGATGTTCTAATTTATTTAATGGACATTCTATAATTATTATTGTTGTTCCGATAGTTCGCATTTGCAAATGGACCTGCATGGGCCACAACTAAAACCTGTCACGCCCCGCTTCCCAAAAATGTGGAGACGAGACGTGAGAAGGTCCGCACAGACTTAAATCCGTGAAGCTCCAAGTCTGATAAGCGTATAAGAACACTTATTATGGCAAGTCATTGCAAAGCGAAACGAAACAACAATGATAATAAGGAATTGAGACGACATTTATTGAATCTCCAAGTGTCCATAAACAAATTACAATATCGCAGAAAAGCCACCAGGCTAAAAAAAGGGGTCTAGGGCCCAAACATGGCCAACAAGGAATAACATACATACAAGGGTGCCACGCACCAACGACTAACAGTAAACCTAAACAAAGAAGTGAACACGAGCGGTCTTCAAGACAGGCCCCCGGTGTCCACTCACCACCACGGCAAACATCAGCATCAGCAACACCAAATCCCCTGCAACAAAGCTCTGGCTCTGGGTCTAACATGTGACACCCAAAAGAGAGAGGGGCACATGTCAGCAAGTCTGGAAAGACTTGTGCAAGGAAACTGAAAGTGACTAACAACCTAGCATTTAAATGTTAAACATTGGCATGGCAGTTGAATATGATGCAACAGCTTAAAAGAGTGACAATCATGCACGATGTAGCAAAAGCTACCAATTCACTAATCACTTATCACTAATCACTTATCACTTATCACTTAACACTTATCACTTATCACTTATCACTTAGTGCATAGAGAGTCCACTTGCTGGCCAGCTCGTGGCTCAGTCCGTTTATCTCTATCACTATCAATCACTTAAACACTAGAGATTTCGCCTGCTGGCCGGAGTGGCGGATCAAGCCACTCGTGCTCAGGTGGCCGCTTATCTCTTACCCCACTCACATGTGTCGAGCGTTGTGGTTAGCAACTCATTATGCTCGCTTCTGGTCACGAGCCAGGAAAAGAAGTGTGTGTTTGGCATAGGGGTACACCTAGCCGGTATCCGAGCGTTGGGGTTAGCAACTACAGGGCTCGCTTCTGGAACACGAGCCGGGAAACATAGTATTGTAGCGTGTGCTACGCAGTCACGATAAATAATCACTATGCAATGCCGTGAGCAGATAATTGCGTACCGTTAATGGAATTTAAACGTGACAGGCAAAATGCAGTGACATGAACATATTCGCGTACCGTTAATTTAAAGTAAACGTGACATATGAGCATGATGGGGGTGACGGACCAAGCTTCGTTGTCAAGCTAGGTCAATGGCGTCTAAACGGCTATCCTTTCACCGTTTAATCTCTTTTACGCTAAAGCATGGTAAATGGCCTAAGACATGGCCCAAATCAAGAGATGCAAGTTTCACTTGCCTATCACCGGGGATGACGGTTACGAAAGTTCGTTTCCGCAGATGCTAGCCTACGGGGAATCGCTGTTATGGGGAACAAACATCAAACAACAAGAAATTTTATTAGGGTTTCACAAAATTATAAATAGGTTATGAAAACAACGGTAGATCGATTTCTTACCGAGAGGAGGCGGAAGAAACACTCCGGAGAACCCTAGGATCAGATCTGGGAACCTATGGAGAAGTTTGGAGAATTAGGGTTTTGGGGGATTTTGGGGATTTGATGAGCTTTTGGGG
This sequence comes from Scilla litardierei, assembly GCA_030789695.1. Lineage (NCBI taxonomy): Eukaryota > Viridiplantae > Streptophyta > Magnoliopsida > Asparagales > Asparagaceae > Scilla > Scilla litardierei. Next base: position 183,034,163 of record CM061133.1, read on the forward strand.
AAGATGAGAGGTGGAAAGAGTGGATGGATGGTTTGGATGATGGATTTAGGGCTTGGAATGAGGAAATGAAGCTTGGAGGAAGATGGGGGCTCAAAGGGGAAGATTTTAGGGTTTTGGGTCGTGTTGAGGAAGAAGAAAACATTTGGGAGGGGTATAAATAGGATGGGCTGGCGGCTGCCCAGAAATTAGGGTTTTGACACAGGTTAGTCGGTCAAAGAGCAACCACTGACCGACTAGTTTGGCAACTAGTCGGTCGGTCGACCAACGCAGACCGACTAAGTGCAAACAGTAACTCCTGAACGAAATAGGATTTTAGAGTTAGTCGGTCCATGAACAAATACTGACCGACTAGTTTAACATCTAGTCGGTCGATGAACGTTCTTAGACCGACTAAGAGTGAACAGTAACTGATACTAAAATTAGATGATGAGTTAGTCGGTTAAAGAAGCATTGTCGACCGGCTAGTTTGGCAACTAGTCGGTCGGACGATGAACTTAGACCGACTAAACAGATACAGTAACTTAGGTAAAATTAATCCAAGGAACTAGTCGGGTTGAGTAGAGTTGCCGACCGACTAGATCTCAATCTAGTCGGTTGGTTCCCCTTCTCGAACCAACTAAGATGCACTAAAAGTGCCGATTCGAATCGCAGAACTTCAGGAAGATTCCTATGGCTTCTAAGATCACTCTAACTATAAGATATGAGCGATTTGAAGCTCGTCACGAATGACTTACTCCGAAATCGACGATCGAAGGAAGAAGCTAGAAAATCACGACGAAACGATCGAAAGTGAAGGCTATGGCGACGAAAACCACACATCCAAGAAGAAAATCCACCAAGCATATATTTTAATATAGATAATCCAATTACACGAAAACCAATCGTTACAGTCAGGGTCTAGGTTAGTAGTTTTTTTTGAATTGTTATTATCTATTTAAAAAAACAAAGATCTCACACCCTCTCTCTCTCTCCTGGGTGTGTACGGCCATGTGGGGAAAAGTGGGCCAAGTCAACATTATGAAGTAATAAACATCATTAATTAATGATTAGTGGGTTAAACATATGAAACTTAGGTTAAAAAATAATAGGTTGTGAAAACAGTGAGAGTGGGTCAAACGGAGCCCTAAAATTATGAGATAAATACTGGGGCGACCATGCTGACGCGAGAAACGAAACTAAGAAGACCAATCACGAGTCCGACGACGAGAAAAGAAACTAAAAATAAAATGGTCACACGACAAAATGAAAATCGCGACGCCTCTGCAAACAAAGTCAAATTGTGGGAGAACGACCCGTGAAATGTCGTTCCAAAATAATTCCACAAATTAATACTCTTCGAGAGGGTCACAGCGGCATATCACATCATAGGGTTCGGATACAAGGAAGGTCTAAAATAAACACGTGCAAGGACAAAGGTATGCGCACGAAGAAAGTACGATCGAAAACAGACCGTGACACACAACCTAACCTTTATTCAATCCTAGCAACAATTAAATTCATTCATCACAATTCAAAGATCGGGTTCATAGGGTTCATCCCCATGCCCTAGAACGACGAAACTACTCACAAATCATCATGGAAATCTCAAAAATAAAGCAATAGATCAAAGCACAATTCATTGTAGAGAAAAAGCAATTCATAAAAATAAGAGTTTTAGCAAGAAAGAACAAACCAAATTGCGCGTCAATGATCTCCAGCTGAGATTTACAAAAGGAATAGCCGTCAAAAAATAATTCTATTCTCTCCTAAACCTAGGGATTAAACTAGGTTTAAATACAAGTCAAATTCGTCCAGAAATTCCCGACAGAATTGACCCTACGCAGCCGAGAAAACCCAATTTGCATAGCAGCCGGATTGTGCTACTCGGCCGAGTGAAACATGTCACTCGGCCGAGTGACAAACCCAATAATAAACAGAGAATCTGGGGGTTTCGAGGGTCTGTCACCTTGTTCCACTCGGACGAGTGGTCTGCTTTACTCGGCCGAGTGAGCAATCTTGCTCGGCCGAGTGGGCTTCTTCAATTTCCAGTAAGTTGGCCGCTTCTCGGAAGAAAATCCATGTACCACTCGGGCGAGTGGTCTTCTCCATTCGGCCGAGGAGACTTTCTTGCTTGGCCGAGTGAACTTTGAAAATTGACAGTTTGTATCTGTTTCACTCGGCCGAATGCAGCCCGTCACTCGGCCGAGTGAACTTTCTGTTCGGCCGAGTGAGCTGCTTCTGGGCTCTTTTCTTCTCCTTTTCGCCTCCTTGTCAATTCTATCGAATTCCTTCCTCTTCTGCTCATCCTCTAGCGCTGCTAACTCCTCAAATAAGCTGTGGGTGACGCTCCGGTGTGCGTGAAAATCCCTTGATCTCATTTTCTCTCCAGATCGCTCCATATCTCCTGAAATATGACAAAAATAAGAAATAGTGAAAATTAGCACGATATCATCGAATGATCGTGGAAAATTCCATATAGGCGATCAAAATGACATGAAAACATGCAGACAAATGGTATAAAATAAGGAGCGATCAGCTGTCACACATGGCCACCGTAGATGAGTAGGGCCACTATCGGGTGCGTGTGTGGGGTGGTGCTCACTAAAAGACGCTCAATCTCTGTGGGAGGCCGAGACACAGGTATGCTCTAAAAAGTGTGAGCAGCGACAGATGAGTACGAGGCTTCGACAGAGGACGAGACAGGTAGAGAGGTCATGGACACAGACGTGGTGACTGATGTCATGATGCTCTTGGTGAAAATGGCGGTGGACTAGGGAGGTCATGAAATCAACAGAGAATGACTCCCCAAGGGTTGAAAAAATCGGGTGAGGATAGGGTCTTGGCGGTCCCAGTGGAGGAAGGCTCGCCTCTCTCAAAGGCTATGGGGTCGATGCTCTCAAAGCTCATATAGGAAATAGGATCGACTCTCAGCGGCATAGAGGTGGTGGTGGGTGGAGCGGACACAACTACAAACGAGCTCTCGGCACAAGCAGAGGTGGGAACAGATGTGTCGGGCTCGGGGATCAGATCAGGGGCTGGTTGAGGAATGGGGATCTCAGGGGCTAGAGGGTCGAGAAGGGGCTCCTGCTGGGCGTTATCGGGTTCGAGTACATAAGCAGCTAGGATAAGGAGGTCCATCTCTGGTCTCCACACCCCACCTGTGGGTCCAATGTAGGTCCGATCAGGGTTTAGAAGCACCATATAATCCATAGAAAACATACCATGTAACCAAATCCAGGGCACTGTCTGTGAGGACGCATCATCTTCATACAGTCCATAACATCTAGAGATGGTGTAGTGGGACCCGTAGGTCGACGCAAAATGGCAGGAAGCTCGATCTCACATACGGGAGCTAGAACGGTAATCAGACCGCCACAATAAGTCGCCGTCCTTGCGGCGACGAAGGAAACTATGCGGTCTAGATACCAGCTATCTATATATATGGAAATGGCAGGGACTAAGACGTCCACATCGCCCTCGTAGGCTCTCTCTAGTCATCGCATAAAGCATGTAGAGCTCAAGCGTAGACATCGTCCCTGGCTTTGGTCTGGCTAGTATGGTGGTCGCCAAAAGGCGATGTGCAATCCGCAAGCATGGGTGGACGACAGAAGATGCCTTGGCATGGCTGGGGTCAAAGTGAAGTGCGGAGCCCGTGATCATGGTCCAACAGGTGTTGGCATCGAAAGTAGATGGGGTGTGGTGTGTGGGTCCGAAAGCTCAGTCGGGGTTAGGGACAGGGGGCCAATGGCAGTATGCTCGGAGCATATCAAGAGTGATCTCGCATTTCCGATCCATGAATCTAATGGTGCACTGAAGGGTTTTGACGGACCCTCAGAGCTCAGATCTGTGCCCGTCCTAAGTCGGACGAACCACAAAGGCATAAAGCGCAGTGGAAAATAAAAGCAAACTAGCTAAACAATTTAGCTTGGCCCTGAGAGAGACAGAACCTAGCCCGATCTATGCCAACTTGGGGTGGATCTGACCACCCCAAGAGGGATCTATCCTACTGTGACGAAATTAAATTAAACTAAAAAGCTTTAAAGAACATACCCAGAATCTCAACCCTGGGGCGGGCAAGATGTACTCAACGGCTTCTTACGCTCCTCATAGCCGAACCGCCTTGACTCAATCCACCGGTGCCGCCTCGTACCTTTGAACTGATCCACCCAAGCCGACACCCGCCTCCGAGCTGATCACTTGCGGTAGAAGGTTTCACTTGAGCAGACCCGCGTCTTAGATGTCTGGATCCGAATCTAACCCACCCTCCTAGTCTTACTAGGACTCGACGGGAGAATAGGAAGAAGAGAGGAAGAATAGTTTAAGTCGTAGAACGAGCTTGCTCAAAAATCTGGAGCTACTCGATCGAAGACTTGGTGCATTTTTCAACGAAGAGAGTGCACCCCTATTTATATAGGGAGTCGGCACCTCTCTTTTCGTCACGGGCAATGTGGGACAAAACAAAATGAAAGAGAAATTAATTTAGCTAATTGAAGTTTAGTAAGCCTTTCACAAAGGCCAACTTCAACAAATTAATTCTCCCTCATCATCGAGCTTCAGAAACGATACAAGTTATCATTTCGACGGGCTTCGAATGGTGAACGCATATGAATAAATAGTGACGAATTCCGACTTCGTTTGACCCCTCAAACAATTTCCTAAAGATGGGTAAAAAGTCAATTTTTGTAGTCGTCAAAAAGGGTTTCAAAAAAAACCCTAATTTAACATAAGTTACGGGCGCGCCCGCTAAGCTTAGCGGGTGCGCCTGCCAAGGCAAATGGGCGTGCCCAAGTATGTCGCACCTCGGGCAGGCGGGCGGCCCGCTGATCTCAGCGGGTCGCGCCCACTGGTTCAGCATGCCGTGTCCTTTCTCCTTGCGGGTGGACTCGCTAGCCCAAGTGTGTTTGACCCACTCTTGCCTTGGACTGTTTTTACGTTTCTGGGCTCATTTGAGCACCGATTTGGAAGCGGTTTGAACCTGTGTTTAGACCGAGACGATCCTGTCAACCAGGTAACCCTTTCCAATGTTTTTGTTCCTACAAATATTGTCGTAACAAATTTACGATACGTTTAATCTTGTTTGCATCAAATGCAATATTGTCCCCATCTACGACTTAGCCTCCCAACTAGCTTGTGAACATTACCTATTCCATTTCATCGAATGAATTCCTCTTATTAATCTTCCTATTACTAAGACATGAATGCTCTTCGGTGTGAGACCCTACAGCCTGACCTTACTACAGGTTGGGGCTCGAAACCTCTAGACGACGGTCACCACGAGCAGTAGTTGTCGTCCCTGTTTCAGAATCATCATAACGTGATCGTCCCATTGACAAAAAGTATCGTTGGGTTCACTTTGACTGTGTCAGTGATGAATACCGTTAGCTATAGTCCCTTCGTCAAGACCGTGTCTCTGTTGGCCTTGGGTACGGTTTACTGTCAACCCCATTAGACAACATTGGTCAGTATACGTCGGTCTTTGTTGTATTCACGTTGTACATCTTATAACGTACCCCGACCGAGGATTAACACAAAGACCATACTGAGCCTGTGACACTAACTTCCCTTTAACGGAAGAGACGAATCCCATCTTATTCATCTACTTACCTCGAGAGCTCAGGTGTAACCCAACCTAAGATCTTTCAGCAGGCCTAGCCTCGAAGCTAGATCATATGTCTAAGCGAAACTGTTCACTCACAGGTTCGTACATATGACTTCAGGTCTAAAGGACCAGCTTACCTATTATCACCCTAGAGTTATTATAGACAATTTAGTTAAAGTTAACCATACAATAACTCTAAGTTGGTCGTTCAGTGAACTCATTCTCCAATGAGCACCTGTGTCTCGTCTCCGACTTCACCAAGTCGAATGACTATAAGATCACCATTACCCTAAGGTAAGACAAAGACACAGTGGTCTGTCCGATGTGTCGATATCCAGTTCTCGACACATCTATGACCACGAACCGTTTAAGACTTAAGTTTCTATTTGGTCACTTACTACTCATAATCGAGATCTTATCTGGATACGTAAGGACCTAACTATAAGTCTATGGACATTATCTAAGTGTATTATTCATTCGAATTTATACTTAGGATAATAGATACCATATTATATCTTAACAAGACATATACTTAGGATAAATCACCTTATGGGCATATATCCTCCGACATGCACCCCCTGGGAATCCTACAAATAGAACTCAGGACCTCGAGGGTCGGTCGGACATAGGTGTCTGCCGACACCGACAAAAAATCATGCCACCTCAAGTTGTCATACAACTGGAGACCCCGGTAGTACCCATAGGTGCTATAGGTCAACCAAATGCATGAACCTAGTGGGGACGATCGAACGCTTAGAGAGCCCTTCAAATTTAACGCGGTGTGCGTCATCTCTGAAGGTGATCCCAAACGTGTCTATCACTAGAGCGGGCTGTGCTGGTGGGGGTGGTTGAATGGGTGAAGTGGGAGCTGGGAGTGAGGGTGGTGGCTCGTTAGGTGGCGGAGAGTCGGCTCTAAGGGAAGAGGGACCGAGGTTGTCAGACCTCTTTTGCTTAGTAGGATGCTGCCTCGTACTAGATCTAGTGCGTGGAGGCATGGTGGTGTCGTGAGACGTGCAAAAATTACAATGTGCTCGAAATAAAATAGGGAACGTGTGTACCTAGCATGATGTGACTCATCGTAAGCGGATGAGTGGGAAACACTTCCCATAAGCTCCAAATAAGCGCAGGATCTCCCCCAAGCTATCTTGAAGCACAAAATTAATAGATTAGTAATGAAAATCATAAAATCAAGGGGTTGATCATGAGAAATATGCAAAGAATAGGGTTGATATGAGAATGGGGGTTGAATAGTCTTACAAAAAAGGATGGGGAAGAAATGGGGTGAAATAAGGCAAGGAGGGCTGGCGATTATCGGTCGAGCGACGGCACGGGTGGAGGCAGAGGTGGCATCGACGTCGACGAGGTCGCGGTGCTCGGACGAGTGGTGACGGGGTTGCAGGGATTGGATTCACTGGTCGAACGAGTTGGAGGGAAGAAGGGGAATTTGGGAGATTTGGAATTTTGGGGATTTGGCCGTACAATTTCGAAATTTATATCTTTGGGTTTGGTTAAGTCACGCGGCTGAGTGACGCTCGTCACTCGGTCGAGTGACGCTCGTCACTCGATCGAGTAGCTCGACCATGAAAATTTGAATTCTGGCATCGGCTGAGTTGGATGACTCGGCCAAGTGGTCCTTGTCACTCGGGGAAGTGATAAGTCCCACTCGATTGAGTGGCAATTAAAAACAGAGTTATTATTTTCAAATTTTCTGCTGCGGTCTCCCACTCAGGAGAGTAGAACTAGTCACTCGGGCGAGTGAACTAATCTACTCGGCCGAGTAAACAGGCCTCGCAGAGCTATTTTTAGAGCAGATTGGTATCAGATTCACTCGATCGAGTGACAAAGTCACTCAACTGAGTGGAAAATAATTTCCAGAGTGGGGGTTTTCGATCCTTCCATGTTAGTGAGTCACTCGGGCGAGTGGCTCCTCCACTTGGCTGATTGACTATATCACTCGGTCGAGTAGGTTGTATGCTTTATCGCCCTACTCTCTGTTTTCTTCCAGCTGCTGTTTCTTCCTCTCCCGTCAGTTTATTTCTTACTTAGACATTCAAGCACATCCCTAGAGCTGCTCTTCATCGCCATGGCCACCCTCCATTTGATGGTGTCCTCATCTCTTCTTCCTGCAATGAAAAGCATGCCCGTTGTCAGGATTTTTCCTAAGACTGTTGACTCTCTAAAAATTATAAAACGAAAATAAAAATTCAAATTTCTAAGATAAAACCATCAAGTTGCCTCCTGATAAGCTCTCGTTTAAGGTCTTGAGTTCGACCCCTTAAGATTTAGCGTTTAGCACGTGATGTTCGGCGCATAAGAGATGCACATGTCAAACTTCTCGGGGAGACCACTTGGATTCAGATGTAGTGCTTGTTCTTCTTTGGCCTCCCTAGTGTGTGCCTCCTCTCTAATGGTGTTGAGGGATGACTCCCCCAAGCTTGCGTTCTTGGTATCTTTCGTCTTTCTCGGTGATTGAGGTGTGTTTGCCGATGGCGATTTCTTCTTGTGCTTCAGCATTGAGAGCTTGCAGAGCTCTCTAATCCTTACGACATCATCGTCGTTCTTTTTTCGTCGGTGAGCTTAGTCACTTCCTCGATGAGAGGATCCGGTGGTTCTCCAATTTGGGTGCTGTCCTCGGTATTTAGGACTCCATCAAGGATCTCCGTGTGCAAGGCTCAAGCAGCATAAGGCATGGCTTCATTTATGACCTCACCATGGAGGTCCATATAGTCCTCTTCTTTCGTCCAAGGTCTTTGCTTCGTTACCCATGGAAGGTGGAATTCAACCGCTATGTTGCCAATGTTGAGAGACAAAATTCCCCCCTTACGTCTACTATGACTCCGGTGGTAGCTAGGAAGGGGCGCCCAAGTATAACCGATGTATCGCCCTCTTTTTTATGTCCTTGACGACGAAGTTGCATGGAACACAAAGACCTCCCAGTATTTGAAGTGGCACGTTCTCGACAATCCCCACCGACTTAGTAATTTGCCCATCAGCGAGTTGGATCTTCATATCGGTGGCTTTGAGGTCGGCCCCCGTGTTGACCTTCTTGAACATAGTGAGGTGCATGAGGCTCACACTCCCTCCCAAGTCCACCAAAGCCTTTTGGAGGGGGGACTCCCGCAAGTGTGCATGGAATCCGAAAACTTTTGGGGTATTTCATCTTCGTGTGCAACTTCTCATTGTTGAGGAACCAAGTACCTTGCTCGGCTAGCATTATCTTCTCCGTCTGCTTCCTTCCCGTGATCAAGTCCTTTAGGAATTTGGCATACATCGGGATTTTGCTTATTGCATCCAAGAACGGGATGTTCAAGCTAATCCCTCACAAGTACTCTAGAAATTTGGCGAATTTCTTCTCCATTTTAGCCTTTGCCAACTGTCACGGTCGGTTTTTTATCGTACTTTCTTCGTGCGCGTATTTTTGTTCGTGCACGTATTTATTTTTGACCTTTCTTGTATCCGAACGTTATGGTGTGATATGCCGTTGTAACCCTCTCGAAGAGTATTAATTTGTGGAATTATTTTGGAACCACATTTCACGGGTCGTTCTCCCACAATTTGGCGTTGTTTGTAGTGGCGTCGTGATTTTCACTTTTGTCGTGAGACCTTTTATTTTTAGATTCGTTTCTCGTCGCCAAACTTATGATCGGTCTTCTTAGTTTCATTTCTCTCGTCAGTACAGTCACCCCCAATTTTTATCTCATAATTTTAGAGTCCTGTTTGACCCACTTTCACTATCTTGCCAAATCTATTATATTAAATCCCCTCATTAGTATTTACTAAACCCCTTAATAAATCCTATTTCCTTTAACCCTAGCCCACTTGTTTGACCATGGTCGAACCCAGTTAGTAGACCCACACTCACACACCCAGTAATGAGAGAGAGAGAGAGAGAGTAGGGAGCCTACATAGTTGAAGTTATTACTAGCTAATAGTTTTTAAAGCCTAGGCCAAGCGCACACAACTTTTATTATAAACCCAGGCACACTCACTTGCTGCCAAGCCCAATTCTCTTATATATTAATAATAACCATAGGGCATCAATCATTTCCTTACACCAGACCCCCTCTCACGTGAGCCTACCCTAATTCTCTATTTAAATAATAACCCTAGGGCTAATTTTTCTCCCAGCAGCAAATGCAGCCGCCCCTCTATTTTTATACACGCAATTCTCTCCCAAGCACCGTCATCACGCAACAATTCCCACAGCGCCGCAAGTCTCCTCTTCACGCAAACACCAAGCTCTCTCTCCGACTTCTCTCTCTCCCTATTCCTGTCGATCCCCTCCGCCCAAGACCTGAGGCCGCCGCCTTTTCTCCGCCGGTGCACGACAGCAAAACTTCAGGCACTGCTGCAGCTGCTGCTCTTTGCAGCAACGGGCAGCAACGAGCACCAACACCATATGGAGGCACCGCCCGCCCATCTCCACCTCGTGACGACTTTCCCCGACCTCCCCTGAGCAACAGCGGCCTCCGTTTGGCCAAGCACCGGATCCCGCAGCCGTTGCTCCGACCAGACGCTCCTCGACAGCCGCTGCAACGAGCAGCAGCGCATAACAGCGTCGCTGCTGTCCACGATGTCGTCAGGCCGTCGTCCGCCGTCCCGACCTCCCCACGAAGCCTTGACGTCGATATAGCCCTTCAAGGCCATCCCATTGGCTGTTTTGGTCTTCCCATCCGCTGTTTTGGTCGCCATCGCCGTCCGTTGATCCTAGCTCGTTGTCTAATCGCTTGGATCGCCGTTGAACGTCGAATTTGGGCTGCGCCTTGTCTCCGTGTGGGTGAGTCCTTTTAACAGTTTGCTTATAAATACTTGTTATTTGTATTAGATAGTATAGAGGTGGGGTTAATGCAGTTAGCTTGTTATATTAGGTCAGTAATATTAATTCATAGTATTAGTTGGTTAGAATCTGTATGATAGTTGATAGCTTGTACGCACAATTTCCTAGCTTCGGTTAGTTTCCATTGCTAGGGTAATAACGTTGCTAATCTTTTAAATTCGATAACAAGTTAGAATCATTAAAATGTGTTAACGAACATCGGTAACATGGTAAGATGATGTTAGCATGCTGTAACATTAATATTGATGTGAACTATAGGGATCGTCTAACCCTTGCAATACTAACAACACACACTAGAGGGGGGGGGTGAATAGTGTAATGGCAATAAAATTGTCCAATTAAAATTTAACTTGCAAATGCGGAATTATAAATGCAAGAGAAATTAAATGGCACAATCAATCCAAACGTAAACACAAAGTTTTACCCTGGTTCCCCAAACTTGGGTACATCCAGCCACACCAATATTCACTATAATCCCACACAGAGAAGTGAATACAAATCTCACAAGGAGATACCCCACAAAGAGGATTTATGCCCTACACAAGGACCCAACCAATCCTACACAAGGATCAAGACTCCCACACAGAGAATCACTAACTCCCACTCAGAGAATTAGGGTTAGCCCTACACTAAGACACTAGAACTCCCACAAACAGAGTTAATTCCCACAAGAGAATTCCCTAGCCCACAAAGAGACAACCTCTCACAAAGAGAGATCCTCCCACAAAGAGAGTATCCTAATCCCACAAAGAGAAATAGGAAAACAAATTACACCCTGTAAAGTAAATACTCTTACCTATGCCTTGAGATGCTTACTCATGAATGAATGCAAGGCATAGAGGAGGATCTCCAAGTGTTGGAATAGGCTTGAGAGCACTTGGATGATTTCCCTTGAGCTAGACTTCAATGCATGAAGGAAGATGAATGCTCAATAGAGGGAAATGAGGGAGCTTGAGAGTGGATTATTGATCTATTGAGATTTTCTATGGAGTCAAGAGTTATCGAGTGTTGTTGAGCCTTCTCAAGTGATGGAAGCACACTCATATATATAGGAACCATATATCAAGCCCAAAAACCCAAAGAAACAGCCAAATGAACAAATCTGCAACGGCTAGAAACTGGGTGAAAACGATAGGATCAGTCGACTGATGATCAAAAGACAGTCGACTGATCAACGGCTAGAAAATATCCAACGGCTATAATCTGTGCCATGACAGTCGACTGACGAAGTCAATACAGTCGACTGACAAACATGACAGGCGCCTGTAACTGGTTCAGCAGACGACTGCTGCAGGGGATGGATCGAAACAGAGAGCTGCACTCTTTCTCTAATTCTTCACACAGGCGACTGATGTTAATACCACAGTCAACTATCAAATAGTCAAGCGACTGCACATTCTACATCAATCGACTACTATATAATATGGAGAGAAGACAGAGAGATGCAGAGATTGCACTTACGCTAGACATGCGACTGTTGGCCAAATCCCAGGAGACTATAAGTATACAGACGACTGTGCGTAAGGCTCAAGTTTGAGTCAATTGAAATGTTGACTTGAGCTGTGCATATCAGGCGACTGTAGAAGGATCTACAGGCGACTGGAAATCACCCAGTCGGCTGTGTTTCCATCAACAGGCGACTGACAGAAAGCCAGAGACTCCAAGTGAGTCTTTGGACAGAGTGAACCTATTGGGTTGGATTCTATGATAATCCTAAGGTTCACTAAGATGGTTAAATGCATGTGCATGAATGAGCAAATCATCTAGCAAGGCATTACATTAACCCTAGAATCAAAAGAGAGAAAAAGCAATAAAGTAAATTACAAGGATTACAATGCTTTCTTAAGAGTCTAAGTCTTCAATCTTGATGCCTTGATTACTCTCTACCATCTCCAAGCTTTGGCACTCCTTGAGTCCAAACTTTGGCCCTTCTTCACATGATGTCCATCCTTACACCAAGTGATTAGTCTCCAAGAAAGATATCCTTGAAATACACTGAGAGACTAAAACATGAGATTCATTAGCAACAACATAATGTTGTGATCATCATCAAAATAAGATTGGTATGAAACACCAATACTCAACAATCTCCCGCTTTTTAATGATGACACACATTATGTAAATCATTAAGAATTAAAGCACAAAGCTAATGATCTCCCCCCTACTTATATGCACTAATTATATAATGATCTACACAAAGGTAAATACTCATAATACCAATAAAAATATGGTGACATATAATAGGCATGGATTACATAAACCAATTGCAAAGAATAAAGGCAAGCAAACATGAATGGTTTATCTAATTCCATATATATCTCCCTATAGAGATATCTCTCCCCATATGCATATGTATATATATCTCCCCCTATAGATATGATCACATAATGCATATATCTCTCCCCCTTGACATCGTCAAAAATGTGGACATCAAATATATCCCCCTTTTGTCATCTTAACCAAGATGTGACAATATGCAAGAAATGAAATATATGTATGATACCAAATTTAAAATTTTAGTGGGTATCAATTCACTATCCCATGCTCCCCCTAGATCATAGAAATGGTCAACTTTTGACTTCTAGGATCTAATACCAATTAATTAATGGAGCCATGTGCCTAAAAGTGTATCAAAGCAATAGATATGGAAAAAAAATCAAGCTTCAAGATACACAAGGATATTGCCAAAAAAACAATGAGACATGAAACATGTTGGCAAAAAAACAAGAGGTTTGGTTTGAGACCCAAAATAACCAAATGTAAATAATGATCTTAAAAAAATCTCCGAAATGAGAGTTAAAATATGTCTTAAAATAATTTAAACATATAATATATTAACTCCCCCATTGACATACACATGGATCAAAAATGCATGCATGTCAATAAACCCCAAGGTCCCCATTTTCATGAAAAGAAATAAATTTGAAAATATTTTCAAAATCATGAAACACACAAAATCAATGGGTATGCTTAAAATAAACATAGAAGCACTATACCCATGCAATATGCATATGTGTGAGGAACCTAAACATTAGGTAACTAAACCCAAGAGGAGTTTGATCTCCTAACGTAATCACACGAGATGATCACATCCCTACCTAGAGAGTTGATGTAACTATCTCTCTCTTGCACACTAACCTTAGTGGGAATCCATAATTTCAAGGAAATCCTAGGCAATGGTTTTGCCTTTGCAAGAAGGAAGGATGTGGCATGCTTAGGTGTAGAAACAAATTTCTTGGCATGCAAAGAATGAGGATTTTGCTTTTTAGCAAAAAATTAAGATTCTTTATTCTTCCTCATCACCTTGTGATCTACATGCTTCTTGTTGGTGTTATTGTTGTACAAGAAAGCATGATGATTCTTCTTAGGTGCTTTAACAATATTTCTTGTATTTGCACCATAAGAGGAATTAGAGGTGGGTTTGGAAACCACATTTTGAATATAACCCAAACCTCCTCTATGATTTGCCGGAAGTTGTTTTTCCAACTAATTGTGGAGTGAATCCCTAGAATACACAAAGCTTGTGAGCTTCCGGGATTTCTCTTCCCATTTCAACATAAGTTGTTGAATGTGAGCATCTAAGCTAATGTTTTGAGCAATGAGATTTTCATTAGAAAGGCTCAATTCCTTAACTTGAGAGAGAAGTGTGTCTCTCTCACAAGTGTCATAAACATGCTTTTCATCATGAATTACACTTGCAATAACTAGTTCATGCAATCTACTCTTAGCAATCTTATATATTTCTTTTAATCTATTGTAAGAGTTGATGCACTTACTAGTCTTTTCGGAGATCAAGTCAAAATTGATCTTGAGCTCCTCGTATGAGATCTTTTCTACCTCGATCTCAACAATATCATCATCATCCTTGTAAGAGCTTGATGACGACTTCTCCTCTGTCGCCATGAGGCACGAATCCTCATAGGAATTGTATGTGTCAAGCCAAGCATCCAACTCTTCTTCGTTTAATCCGGAGGGGATTGGTGTTGGACCATCCATAGCTACAAATCATGCATGAGCATCCTCCTTTGTATCCTCTTCATCGTTACTCGAAGTGTCCTCACTCGAATCATCAAATGTCCCGACAAGTCCCTTCTTGAGATTTTTGGACTTGGACCTTCCTTTCCAATACTTCTTCCCTTTACATTTGTAGGTTTCTTTGTTGGGGTTGGAAGGGCATTCGGTGGACAAGTGACCTTTTCCACTGCAAGTGTAACAAGTAGGAACCTTGTTAGAATTAGAGGCAAACTTTGACAAAGACTTACCTTGCTTGCATTTGAGGAATGGTTTGAATTGTTCGGCAAGCTCCTCAATTTCTTCTCCACTTGCATCTTCTTCACTAGGAGCTTCTCGATGGAATTTCCTTCTCCACTTGATTGGCTCCTCCTTAGCATGGAATGCAACCACCTTTTGCTTCTCTAGCTTCTCGGGCTTTGTTGGTTGAATCTCCTTCTTGTGTTGAAGCTTCACTTCATACGCCATGAGATTTCCAATGCACTCCTCAACGGTATATTTGGACTTGTCATACGACTCCAAAATTCCGTTGGCCTTTGACTCCCAACGAGGTGTAAGAGAGTCAAGGATGTTCTCTACGCGATCCTCTTGGGAAATCGTCTTCCCGAGTCCCTCCAAAGCGTTCATGATATCAGTGAACCTTGTGAACATATCTGAAATGCTTTCGCTTCCTGCATCTTAAACATTTCTTATTTAGATCTAAACACAGTTTGTTTAGATTTATTTACCTTCGTTGTCCCTTCATGACAAATCTACAAGGTGTGCCAAATATCATTTGCCGTTTTGCACATGGAGATGCGGTTGAACTCATTAGCTGAGAGAGCGCAATGTAATGCATTCATAGCTCTCGCATTGAACTTGATTGAGTCCTTCTCCGCCTTTGTCCTTGAAGCTGCAGGAGTAGTGGGCTTCTCAAATGGCACCTCAGTAATGTCCCATAGGTCTTGACCCTTCATGTAGATCATCATTCTGATCTTCCAACTTGGGTAGTTGGTTCCGTTGAAGAGCGGGGGTCGAACGGTTGAGTGACCTTCTTCATGAGACGCGGATGAGGCGTTGAATGCCATCGTTGCAGTATGCTTTAACCTCGCTCTGATACCAATTATAGGGATCGTCTAACCCTTGCAATACTAACAACACACACTAGAGGGGGGGTGAATAGTGTAATGGCAATAAAATTGTCCAATTAAAATTTAACTTGCAAATGCGGAATTATAAATGCAAGAGGAATTAAATGGCACAATCAATCCAAACACAAACACAAAATTTTACCCTGGTTCCCCAAACTTGGGTACATCCAGCCACACCAATATTTACTATAATCCCACACAGAGAAGTGAATACAAATCTCACAAGGAGATACCCCCACAAAGAGGATTTATGCCCTACACAAGGACCCAACCAATCCTGCACAAGGATCAAGACTCCCACACAGAGAATCACTAACTCCCACTCAGAGAATTAGGGTTAACCCTACACTAGGACACTAGAACTCCCACAAAGAGAGTTAATTCCCACAAGAGAATTCCCTAGTCCCACAAAGAGACAACCTCTCACAAAGAGAGAAACTCCCACAAAGAGAGTATCCTAATCCCACAAAGAGAAATAGGAAAACAAATTACACCCTGTAAAGTAAATACTCTTACCTATGCCTTGAGATGCTTACTCATGAATGAATGCAAGGCATGGAGGAGGATCTCCAAGTGTTGGAATATGCTTGAGAGCACTTGGATGATTTCCCTTGAGTTGGACTTCAATGCATGAAGGAAGATGAATGCTCAATAGAGGGAAATGAGGGAGCTTGAGAGTGGCTTATTGATCTCTTGAGATTTTCTATGGAGTCAAGAGTTATCAAGTGTTATCGAGCCTTCTCAAGTGATGGCAGCACACTCATATATATAGGAATCCTATATCAAGGCCAAAACCCAAAGAAACAACCAAATGAACAAATCTGCAACGGCTAGAAACTGGGTGAAAACGACAGGATCAGTCGACTGATGATCAAAAGACAGTCAACTGATCAACGGCTAAAAAATATCCAACGGCTATAATCTGAGCCAGGACAGTCGACTGACGAAGTCAATACAGTCGACTGACAAACAGGACAGGCGCCTGTAACTCCTTCAGCAGACGACTGCTGCAGGGGATGGATCAAAATAGAGAGCTGCACTCTTTCTCCAATTCTTCGCACATACGACTGATGTTAATACCACAGTCAACTGTCAAATAGTCAGGCGACTGTACATTCTACATCAGTCGACTACTGTATAATATGGAGAGAAGACAGAGAGATGCAGAGATTGCACTTACGCTAGACAGGTGACTGTTGGCCAAATCCCAGGCGACTGTAAGTATACAAACGACTGTGCGTAAAGCTAAAGTTTGAGTCAATTGAAATGTTGACTTGAGCTGTGCATATCAGGCGATTGTAGAAGGATCTACTGGCGACTGGAAATCACCCAGTCGGCTGTGTTTCCCTCAACAGGCGACTAACGGAAAGCCAGAGACTCCAAGTGAGTCTTTGGACAGAGTGAACCTATTGGGTTGGATTCTATGATAATCCTAAGGTTCACTAAGATGGTTAAATGCATGTGCATGAATGAGCAAACCATCTAGCAAGGCATTACATTAACCCTAGACTCAAAAGATAGAGAAAGCAATAAAGTAAATTACATGGATTACAATGCTTTCTTAAGAGTCTAAGTCTTCAATCTTGATGCCTTGATTGCTCTCCACCATCTCCAAGCTTTGGCACTTCTTGAGTCCAAACTTTGGCCCTTATTCACATGATGTCCATCCTTGCACCAAGTGATTAGTCTCCAAAAAAGATATCCTTGAAATAAACTGAGAGACTAAAACATGAGATTCATTAGCAACAACATAATGTTGTGATCATCTTCAAAATAAGATTGGTATGAAACACCAATACTCAACATGAACCTCGTATCAGATTGGAGGACCTAATTAAAATTGGTTCATTAGACGTCTTAGGTTGCCTAATAAATTCTGGTTCCGTCGTAACGAACTCATTCGTTCACATGATTTTTCAACAGAGTATCCGTCGTTACGTGCCATACGCACTACAGGAATCCAACCTCTGACATCGCTACCCGATGTCAGAGTAGCTCTCGCGTCGTGTTAAGGTAAGATCTGCCCCGTAGGAATCACCACTTGCCTATTAATCAACTAAAATTGGTAATTTATAATGGTTGTGTTTCACTAATCAAGATTAATAAATTGGGTTGTATGCTCGACTATGATCTGAATACGTTGGTAGTTTGGACTCTGGTTGATTGTGACTTCAGCTTGGTTGTGCAGGCAAGTGATACTTGCAAGTAAATGTTTTAGGCCATGTTTTTAGGCCAATTTGTTTGTTAGCATAAAAGAGACTAGACAGTAAAATGATAGCTGCCTAGACTCCCTTTTGATCTAGTTTGACAACGAAACTAGATCCTACACCCTACTTGATCTAGCTTGACAACGAAACTAGATCCGACACATTTACTTGCTTTCACTCATGCTGCCATGTCATGTTTAATTTTCAATTAACGGTACGCAGTTTAACTATTCATTCCATGTCATGTCATGCATCATATTTCTTCGTGATTGAGTAGCACACGCTATGAATCTTATTGTAATGATTGAGGCTAGGCACCTGCTTTGCGGGCACAACCCTATGCCATATTGAAAAACACTTCCTGGCTCGTGATCCAGAAGCGAGCTCATGTACTTGGGAAACCCTGGCTCGATACACGTTGAGGGGTAGGGTTAAGCGACCACTCAGCGTAGAAGTGTGCACGTACAACCACTTCAGCTGTAAGGCGTAAACTCTGGGATTGGGGTAGGGTTAAGCGACCACTCAGTGTAGAAGTATGCCAGATCAGCAACTTCAGCTATAAGGTGTAAACCCTGTGCACATCGTGAAATGATAATGTTCGTGACTCGTGAAAACAGTGTTTTTTGTAGCTTCTGCTACGACGTGCATGATTGTCATTATGTCATCTTAAATTGTTGAATTCTTTAAATGTCGTGTTGTCACGACCCGCTTCCCTAAAATGGAGGCGAGACGTGAAAAGGTCCGCACGAGAGTGGAGCTGTGAAGCCCCAAACCCGATAAGCGTCAATAAAACATAAGCAGGTCCCTGTAACCACAACGGAACAACAATAATAACACCAAGAGAGACTGAAATAAAATCTCATATCTCATGAATTGTCCAACATGAAAATAAGTCCAACATCCAGAAAAGCCACCAGGCTAAAAGAAAGAGTCTAAAGGCCCAGAACAAGGCCAACAAAAGTACAACGACATAACAAAGTATAGGTGCTACGCACCGACAACAAAACAACTGTCTAAACAAAAGTAAAACACAACGAAGACACTAGGACTGGTCCCCAGTGTCCACGTACTCCCCGTCAAACACAACCTCGGGCTCGGCGTCAGCAAACACCTCGTCCTCAACAAGGTACTCAGGCTCAGGATCTAACATGTGTCACCCAAAAGAGTAAAGGGGCACATGTCAGCAAGTCTAAAAGACTTGGGCAAGGAAACTGAAAGTAAGACAACTAGCAACTTAGCAGTTATGGTATGCATGACATGGCAGTTATAACATGAGTGCACAAGCAAGGCATGGCGAGACAATAAGTACAAGAGAACAATTATCGGGACAAGACAAGAGTAGCCAAGCTACTAACAATCTCAATCAATTCACTAATCACGTTTCACTGTTGTTTGTAGATGTTTACGCCTTACAGCTGAATGGTATAACATTCACGCCGATTGGCCGCTTAACACTACCCCAAAACCCAGAGTTTAAGCCTTACCACTGCAGTTGCTGATCGGGCAGACTCCCAGTTGATTGGCCGCTTAACTCTTACCCCCAATACCCACATGTAATCGAGCCAGGGTCCCCGCACATGAGCTCAGCAAGTGAGCCGGGGTTGCCCCGCACGGGAGCTCGTATTCTATATCACGATTCATAAGCAATTGGCGTAAGGGTGCACCTAGCCGGAAACAAGCAATTCGGGCATTGGCTATCAACCAACACATGGCCCGCTTCTGGAACACGAGCCAGGAACACAAGCATTGTAGCGAAGCTACACAATCACTGAAATACATAAAGGATGCAATGACATGACAATTAATTTGCTTACCGATAATGGAAAGTAAACGTGACATGGTAATTGTGCAACATGCTAAATGTCGGAACTAGCTTCGTTGTCAAGCTAGTTCCCCAATTTGCGCCTAGGCGAGTATCATTTCGTTGCCTAGCCTCTTTTACGCCTACAACAAGCAAATGGCCTAAAACATGGCCTAAACCCTAAGTGGCAAGTTTCACTTGCCTAGCACCGGGGATGACGATCAACGAGGGTTCGCCTCACGGATGCTAATCTACGGGGAAATCACTGTTATAGGGAGACAACCATCAAAAACAACATTCATTCATTAGGGTTTCATAAAAATACAAATAGGGTATGAAAAAATCAATAGATCGATTTCTTACCGAGAGGAGGCGGAAGAAACACTCCGGAGAACCCTAGGACCAGATCTGGAAACGAAAGGAGAAGTTTGGAGAACTAGGGTTTTTGGGGGATTTTGGGGGTTGGTTGAGATTTTGGGAAAGATGAGAGGTTGAATGAGTTGAGGGAGGGTTTAGATGATGGATCTAGGGCTTGGAATGAAGGAATGAAGCTTGGAGGAAGATGGGGGCTGAATGGGGGAGATTTTAGGGTTTTGGGTCGAGTGGAGGAAGATGAAAATGTTTGGGAGGGGGTTAAATAGGTTGGGCTGGCGGCTGCCCAGAAATTAGGGTTTTAAAATAGATTAGTCAGTCAAAGAGCAACCACTGACCGACTAGTTTGGCAACTAGTCGGTCGGTCGACCAACGCAGACCGACTGAGTGTAAACAGTAACTTCTGAACGAAAATAGGATTTAGAATTAGTCGGTCGAAGAACAAATACTGACCGACTAGTTTAACATCTAGTCGGTCGATGAACGTTCTTAGACCGACTAAGAGTGAACAGTATTGATACCAAAAATAAGTTGAAGAGTTAGTCGGTTAAAGAAGCATTGCTGACCGACTAGTTTGCAACCTAGTCGGTCAACCAACGTTCTTAGACCGACTAACGATAAACAGTAACTCTTGAATAATTTAGAAAGCCAACTAGTCGGTCCAAGAAGGATTGCTGACCGACTGGATCGCCATCTAGTCGGTCGGTGCCCCTTCTTACACCGGCTAATGAGCACCAAAAGTTCCGATACGGAGCGCGGGGCCCCGGGATCGATTCCTAAGACTCCTAGGCTTGATCTAATAGTAAGATACGACCGTTATGAAGCCTGTCACGAATGACATGCTTCGAAATCGACGATCCTAAGGAAGAAACGAGAAAACACGACGAAACGATCGAAATGAAAGTCACGGAGACGAAAACCACACATGAGGAGAAAATCCACCAAAACATATATTATATTATAATAAATCCAGATACATGAAAAGCAGTCGTTACATCCTCCCCAAATTAAGAAAAATTCCGTCCTCGGAATTTCCAAACACTCACGTGTCCGGAAACAAAAGTGGGAAACGATCTCGCATCTCATCCTCATTCTCCCAAGTAGACTCTCCAGGTGAGCCGTGTCGCCATATCACCCTCACAAGATTGACAATCTTGTTCCGAAGCGACTTCTGACGCCTGTCCAGAATCTGCACTGGATACTGGTCATACGTCATATCTGGGCGAACGGTAATCTCCGAAAAATCCACAGCATGAGATGGATCGCTAATGTATCGACGAAGCTGCGACACATGGAAAACATTGTGAACTCCTTCCAAAGATGGCGGCAAGGCCAAGCGATAAGCTACCTCGCCAACCCTCTCCAAAATGTCAAACGGTCCAATGTATCGCGGGCTCAACTTCCCTCGCTTCCCGAAACGAATCACACCCCGATTCGGGGAAATCTTCAAGAACACATGGTCGCCCGGCTGAAACTCCAAAGGACGACGTTTAGCATCCGCCCAATGCTTAAAACGGTCTTGAGCAATTCTCAACCTCTCCCGAATATTCCTGACGATCTCCACGGTCTCCACGATCATCACAGGTCCCAACAACTCCCGATCACCAATGTCATCCCAACTCAGCGGCGATCGACATTTCCTCCCATAAAGAGCGGCGAAAGGCGCCATGCCAATACTCGCCTGGAAGCTGTTGTTGTAAGAGAACTCCACCAAATGCAGATGGTCCTCCCACGAACCCTTGAAATCCAACATGCATGCCCTCAGCATGTCTTCCAAAATCTGAATCGTCCTCTTGGACTGGCCATCCGTCTGCGGATGGTACGTCGTGCTGAAACTCAGACGCGTACCCAAAATCTTCTGCAAACTCTGCCAGAACTGAGATGTGAACCTCGTGTCTCTGTCCGACACGATACTCACGGGGACTCCATGAAGTCGCACGACCTCCTCCATATATCTCCTTGCTAGCGCCTCAGTGGACTGTCCCACTCAGAATGGAATAAAGTGCGCAGATTTGGTCAATCGATCTACGATCACCCAAATCGTGTCATTCTGCTTCGGACTCCGAGGTAGTCCAGTCACGAAATCCATAGTAATGTATTGCCACTTCCACTCCGGAATCGGAAGCGGTTGCAGCAACCCGGCCGTACGCTGATGCTCCGCCTTCACTTGATGGCAAACCAAGCACTTGGCTACACTCCGAGCCACACTCCTCTTCATACCATGCCACCAATAATTCAGACGAAGATCCTGGTACATCTTGGTGCCACCAGGATGCACAGAATACGGCGAACTGTGTGCCTCCACCATCAACTCCTCTCTAATATCCCCGGCCGGCACACACAACCTGGCTCCAAACCTCAGCGAGCCATCCTCATGAATCAAAAAGTCAGTCCGCAGACCGGCTTCCACCTGCTCCCGAATCTTCACCAGCTTCGGATCCTCAGCCTGGCCAGCCTTAACCCGATCCACGATCGTCGACTGTACCTGCATGTACATCAACGAAGAAACCTCCCCAGGAAGGACAATCTCAACACCAGACTCGCAAAAATCCTGCTGTAATCTCCACTGCGAGGTCAACATCATCACCGCGGGAAGCCTACTCAAAGCATCTGGAACCACATTCACCTTGCCAGGGTGAAACTGCAAATCAATCTCATAATCCGCCATAAGCTCCAACCATCGACGCTGTCGCATGTTGAGCTCCTTCTGAGTAAAGATATACTTCAAGCTTTTGTGATCGGTGAAAATCTTCACTTTCTCACTCAGCAAGAAGTGCCTCCAAATCTTAAGAGCAAACACAACGGCAGCCAACTCCAAATCATGCGTCGGGTAATTCTTCTCATGAACCTTAAGCTGACGAGACGCATACGCCACAACGTGTCCATGCTGATGCAACACACAACCGAGACCCTTGCCAGAAGCATCGCAAAAGATCTCAAATCCACCGCTGCGATCAGGCACAACAAGAATAGGGGCAGTCGTCAACCTCTCCTTCAGAACGCCAAACGCATTCTCACAATCACCCGACCAAACAAAAGCAACATCCTTCCGCGTCAACCTGGTCATCGGCTCAGCAATACAGGAAAAGTCCTTAATGAATCGCCGATAGTAACCAGCAAGTCCAAGGAAACTTCGAATCTCAGACGCAGACGACGGAACAGGCCACTCTCTGATGGCCCTAATCTTCTCGGGATCCACTGAAATTCCATCTCCAGTCACCACATGCCCCAGGAAAGCAACTCGATCCAGCCAAAACTCGCACTTCGAAAACTTAGCATACAACCGATGCTTCCTCAAAATCTCCAACACCGTCCTCAAGTGCGAGGCATGCTCTTCCTCCGACTTCGAATAGATCAGAATGTCGTCAATAAAGATAACGACAAACTTATCCAAAAAGTCGTAGAAAATCAGGTTCATCAGATTCATGAAAACTGCGGACGCGTTAGTTACGCCGAAAGGCATAACCACAAACTCATAGTGTCCATACTTCGTCCTGAATGCTGTCTTCGGAACATCATCCTTCTTCACCTTCAACTGATGGTAACCACTCCTCAAATCCAATTTAGAAAACACCCTCGAACCTCCAAGCTGATCAAAAATATCATCGATGCGAGGCAACGGGTATTTATTCTTAATGGTCACCGCATTCAACTCCCGATAGTCCACGCACATGCGACGTGAACCATCCTTCTTCTTCACCAGCAGCACCGGTGCTCCCCACGGAGACACACTAGGATTAATATAACCCTTCTGCAAGAGCTCATCCAACTGCTTCCACAACTCTTCCAATTCAGCGGGTGCCATACGATACGGCGCCTTCGAAATCGGCTGTGTACCTGGAACGAGGTCAATAGAAAATTCCAGAGCTCGATCAGGTGGCAAACCAGACATCTCCTCGGGGAAGACGTCGCCATAATCACGCACCACCGCTGGCCACTCCAGCTCCATCTGCATAGCCACAGCCTCCACCGGCCTGGCCCGAAATCTGACAGGCCCAAGCGAACTGCTACCACGACTGAACTCAAACACTGGATGTTCGGGAATCTCGAACACCACCTTCTTCCTTCGACAGTCGATCGTAGCATAGAAGCTCGCAAGCCAGTCCATCCCAAGAACTGCATCATAGTTGATGATGTCATGGACAATGAAATCAGCGAAAAGCTCATGTCCACCGACCACCAACGAGCAAGAATTGTAACCACGATGCACCGAGACCACGCCATTCCCTGTAAAGATATTCCAACTCTTGGAAAGAGGGGACGTCGACAAGGAATGCCTCTCCACGAAGCTCCGAGAAATAATGCACATCGATGCACCAGAGTCAAAGAGGACCCGTGCAGGAAATGTGCACACCAAAATCACACATTACAAGCAATTTACAATCAAACCCTAGTCTAGCAAACAACCATGTTCAAGCAAACAACACAATCTAACATCCAAAACCAGCTAGGAAAGTAATAGCTAGATTGAGGATTACCTGCGATAACCTCATCCACAGCCTCGCTCTCCACAGCGGTCATCAGAAAAGCCTGCCTCCTCAGCGGAACAGCCTGCTGAAAAGCCTGCCTCTGTGGAACAAGAGCTGCTCCTTGTCTAGCAGGAACAGACGCTCGCTACTGCAACGGCTGTGCTGCAACAGGTGCCCTCCGCAGCTGATTCGCATGCCGACAATATTTCGCGGCATGGGAAGCATCACCACAAACCAGACACTGGCCCCAAAACTTCCGACACTGTTCCTTGATGTGGCCAGGCTTGCCGCAGAAATGGCAAGTCTTCGGAATAGGCCCTCCTGGCCTCTTAAACTGAGCTGGCTGGTTAGGCCTGAATCCAGGTCTAACCACAGCTCTCGCCTGTTCCACAGGCCTCTTTCCAGCACCAACCATAGATCCCCTCCTCTGGTTCACGAGCAGCTCCTGTCTCTTGGCTGCTACTAAAACCTTCTGATAAGATTCCCGGTCAGAAGAGGTCACAAAGCTCTGGAGCTCCGAAGCAAGTCCCTGCAGGAACCTCTGAGCTCTCTCCTCAGCGTCCTGCACCATCTTTGGTGCAAACCGACTCAGCCTCATGAACTCCTGGTGGTACTGGTCCACCGACGAGCTTCCTTGCTTCAAATCGATAAAACGCTGCAGCATCTCTTCCCTGGCAGCTTTGGGAAGAACTCACCATCAAATCTGGCCTTAAAGGTAGCCCAGATGATCGGCTCCATCAACATCTTCTCTTCCGCATCCCACCAATTCCGAGCATTATCCTTGAGTTTCCTCTTCGCCAAATCAACCCATCCAGCCGGGGTGATCTTGGCCATCTTCAGATTGTTCTCAACGTTCCGAATCCACTCATCGGCAGCCAGAGGACCCTCAGACCCATCAAAATACGCGGGACCCAGCTCCCAAAATTGCTTCGCTCCCGGCTCAGAGCGAGGGGCATCCGGAAGAGCCCGGGCAGCTCGAGCAAGTCTAGCATTCTGGACTTGCAGAAGCACGTCCTGCTGCACTTGCATCATCTGGAGCATCATCCGCATCATCTCACCGCTGGTGGGTTCCCGCTCAGGCTCCTCATCATGAGGGAGCGCACCGCTGCCCCCACCACAGGTGAATCGTCTTCCTGCCATCTAGTGACACAGAAAACGAATCAGATTAGACTCATAGCTTATGACTCGGACGTCGAACTTAGTTTATTGGACATTCTAATATTATTATCGCTATTCCAAAAATCGCAGTTACAGAAGGACCTGCATGGGCCACCAACAAAACCTGTCACGAACCGCTTCCCTAAAATGGAGGCGAGACGTGAAAAGGTCCGCACGAGAGTGGAGCTGTGAAGCCCCAAACCCGATAAGCGTCAATAAAACATAAGCAGGTCCCTGTAACCACAACGGAACAACAATAATAACACCAAGAGAGACTGAAATAAAATCTCATATCTCATGAATTGTCCAACATGAAAATAAGTCCAACATCCAGAAAAGCCACCAGGCTAAAAGAAAGAGTCTAAAGGCCCAGAACAAGGCCAACAAAAGTACAACGACATAACAAAGTATAGGTGCTACGCACCGACAACAAAACAATTGTCTAAACAAAAGTAAAACACAACGAAGACACTAGGACTGGTCCCCAGTGTCCACGTACTCCCCGTCAAACACAACCTCGGGCTCTGCGTCAGTAAACACCTCGTCCTCAACAAGGTACGCAGGCTCAGGATCTAACATGTGTCACCCAAAAGAGTAAATGGGCACATGTCAGCAAGTCTAAAAGACTTGGGCAAGGAAACTGAAAGTAAGACAACTAGCAACCTAGCAGTTATGGTATGCATGACATGGCAGTTATAACATGAGTGCACAAGCAAGGCATGGCGAGACAATAAGTACAAGAGAACAATTATCGGGACAAGACAAGAGTAGCCAAGCTACTAATAATCTCAATCAATTCACTAATCACGTTTCACTGTTGTTTGTAGATGTTTACGCCTTACGGCTGAATGGTATAACATTCACACCGATTGGCCGCTTAACACTACCCCAAAACCCAGAGTTTACGCCTTACCACTGCAGTTACTGATTGGGCAGACTCCCAGTTGATTGGCCGCTTAACTCTTACCCCCAATACCCACATGTAATTGAGCCAGGGTCCCCACACATGAGCTCAGCAAGTGAGCCGGGGTTGCCCCGCACGGGAGCTCGTATTCTATATCACGATTCATAAACAATTGGCGTAGGGGTGCACCTAGCCGGAAACAAGCAATTCGGGCATTGGCTATCAACCAACACATGGCCCGCTTCTGGAACACGAGCCAGGAACACAAGCATTGTAGCGAAGCTACGCAATCACTGAAATACATAAAGGATGCAATGACATGACAATTAATTTGCTTACCGATAATGGAAAGTAAACGTGACATGGTAATTGTGCAACATGCTAAATGTCGGAACTAGCTTCGTTGTCAAGCTAGTTCCCCAATTTGCGCCTAGGCGAGTATCATTTCGTCGCCTAGCCTCTTTTACGCCTACAACAAGCAAATGGCCTAAAACATGGCCTAAACCCTAAGTGGCAAGTTTCACTTGCCTAGCACCGGGGATGACGATCAACGAGGGTTCGCCTCACGGATGCTAATCTACGGGGAAATCGCTGTTATAGGGGGACAACCATCAAAAACAACATTCATTCATTAGGGTTTCATAAAAATACAAATAGGGTATGAAAACATCAATAGATCGATTTCTTACCGAGAGGAGGCGGAAGAAACACTCCGGAGAACCCTAGGACCAGATCTGGAAACGAAAGGAGAAGTTTGGAGAACTAGGGTTTTTGGGGGATTTTGGGGGTTGGTTGAGATTTTGGGGAAGATGAGAGGTTGAATGAATTGAGGGAGGGTTTAGATGATGGATCTAGGGCTTGGAATGAAGGAATGAAGCTTGGAGGAAGATGGGGGCTGAATGGGGGAGATTTTAGGGTTTTGGGTCGAGTGGGGGAAGATGAAAACGTTTGGAAGGGGGTTAAATAGGTTGGGCTGGCGGCTGCCCAGAAATTAGGGTTTTAACACAGATTAGTCGGTCAAAGAGCAACCACTGACCGACTAGTTTGGCAACTAGTCGGTCGGTCGACCAACGCAGACCGACTAAGTGTAAAAAGTAACTTCTGAACGAAAATAGGATTTAGAATTAGTCGGTCGAAGAACAAATACTGACCGACTAGTTTAACATCTAATCGGTCGATGAACGTTCTTAGACCGACTAAGAGTGAACAGTATTGATACCAAAAATAAGTTGAAGAGTTAGTCGGTTAAAGAAGCATTGCTGACCGACTAGTTTGCAACCTAGTCGGTCAACCAACGTTCTTAGACCGACTAACGATAAACAGTAACTCTTGAATAATTTAGAAAGCCAACTAGTCGGTCCAAGAAGGATTGCCGACCGACTGGATCGCCATCTAGTCCGTCGGTGCCCCTTCTTACACCGGCTAATGAGCACCAAAAGTTTCGATACGGAGCGCGGGGCCCCGGGATCGATTCCTAAGACTCCTAGGCTTGATCTAATAGTAAGATACGACCGTTATGAAGCCTGTCACGAATGACATGCTTCGAAATCGACGATCCTAAGGAAGAAACGAGAAAACACGACGAAACGATCGAAATGAAAGTCACGGAGACGAAAACCACACATGAGGAGAAAATCCACCAAAACATATATTATATTATAATAAATCCAGATACATGAAAAGCAGTCGTTACACATGTCTTTTCATTATATTTAGAACTGCTAGTCTCTTTATTTTTTTTGTATCCTTGAACAAAAGTTCTCCGCTTTCTTTTGGAGACTTTTGCTGACATGTGCCCGTTTCTCTTTGGGTGTCACATGTCAGGTTTTGAGCCTGATTTAGTTGCAGAGGATGACATGTTGCTGACGTTCAGTTCGAGGATTCCGGTCCTACCCTTAGTCTCAGCCGGTGACTCTCTTTACTTTTGTTTTGGCCATGCTTTAGGCCTATTGTTCAAACTTGTACTTTTTGTGACTGCTCTGTGATGTTGGAATAATTTTCTGGATGTTGGTGGATGTTATCTTTTATATCTGCTTTAATATTATCATTGTTGTTGTTTCGTCGTAATGCAAAGTACCTGCTACTATTTGAAATATTTACAGACGCTTATCAGACTGTAGCTTCACAGCTCCACGTCTGAGTGGACCTCCTTACGTCTCACCTTCCATATTAGGGAAGCGGGGCGTGACACCAACCATTGTGGAAATGGTACGGCTGGCACATATGTTCTCTCCTTTTGAGGTTCATCCGCTTCAGATTTTTCTTCATTAATTGCCGTTGTGGGGCTCTCTTCTTCATTATTTACCTCTATCTCAACTAGAATTTCCTCCCATGGGCTTTTAGCTTGAATCATAGTGGGAGTAGTATCCTTCCCGCCCCCCGTAGTCACCGCCACTATCGCTTGATATGGTAGGCGTTGCTCCTCAGGTTTTGCTCCGGTTGAGCTGAAAATTGTTGTTGAGCCTTGTTTAGCAAAGTGATTTGCTCTGCTAATTGCGTCACAATAGTGTTGAGAGAATCTTGGCCCTCGTCAATTTTGCATTGATCTTCTTTTGCTCGTCCATGAACTCCTCAACTCTAGCTTCATGATCGGATCTTGGTGGTGTCGGTAGAGGGTTTTGTGGCCTCCATCCTTGGTTATATCCGGAGGTCTATAAGGCCCTGCTTATTGCCTTAGTTGATATTGTTGTTGTTGGGGTAGCCTTTGTTGATATGGTTGTTGTTGTTGAGGAGGCCAGGCTTGTTATTGTTAAGGTGGTGGTTGTTGATGAGGAGGAGTCAAGGCTCCCTCATTGTTGGCATAAGAAAATCTGGGGTGATCCTTAGTAGTCGGGTTCACCCAATAACCGTTGTTACCGGCAACATATTGTACTTGCTCCATGGCTCCTTCAATTTGCTCGCCTCCAACAAACATAACTTGTCTTTGGTCTTGCCAATCGCTCATGCTTCATCCGGATGTCGATGAGTTGGGCACTCCATATGGCTTGCACATCCTCTTATCAATCCTCTCCACTACCTTGGAGAGAGAGTCAAATTTTGTTGTCAACTCCGCCACTGCCTTTGCTTCATAGATACTTGTCGGCTTCGATGATGATGATGATTGGCCCCTCTCATCAGCCTATTGCTGATTGTTGGAGGCCATCTCCTCTAGCAATGCTTTGGCATCATTCGGCGTTTTTGATAATATAGCTCCATTGGCCATGGCGTCAATTATCATCTTTGTGTCCGGCCGCAATCCATTATAGAAACTGTACATAAGCTCCCAATCGTCGATGCTATAGTGGGGGCATTGATGTTGAAGATCTTTAAACTGCTCCCACGCTTCATATAAAGACTCTTGGGAGCCTTGCTTAAAGGACATCAAAGAGTTTCTTATCTTCACGGTCTTGGATGGCGGGTATAATTTGTTGACGAACACACTCGCTAGCTCGTCCCAAGTAGTAAATGTCCCATGAGCTTGCGTCCTTAGCCAATATAGAGCTTTGTCACGAAGAGTGAAAGGAAAGAGACGTAATTGGATAGCATCCACTGGCACATTCGGCGTCTGAAATGTAGCGCACTTCGTCAAGAACATTAGTAGATGATAATGCTGGTTCTTTTGAGAATTCCCATGGAAGGGGTCTTGTTGCATCAGCACAATAACCCCCGTCTTCAACTCAAAGTTCTTGTCAGCCGCCAACTCTGGCATAAGTATGGAAGATGTAGTAGCTGAATTGTTCGGGGTAAGCCTATCACGGATGGAGACAAGCCTAGCGGTTTGCCGTAATCGCTCATCTCTAGTTTCCTCCGCCATTTGGTTCTCCTCTAGAATTGATCTCTTTTTTGCTCAAAGTTTCCTTATCGTGTGCTTGATCTCAAGATGAAATAATATATCTTTATCGGATGCCCTCGATCTCGTGTACATGTACAAAAGAGAGAGAAACTAGGAGGATTTGTTAGCGCAATAGAGGAATAAAAGAGAAATAAAGATAAAAATAAAATAAGGAAAGAAAAATAGCTAAGTAAAGAAAATAAAATACCGTCGCCTCCCCAACAATGGCGCCAAAAACTTGATCGATCCCGGTTATAACCCTGGAAAATAATGTAGCTCTACCACAAGTGCACGGTTAAGTGGCAAGTGGGTATCGAATCATAGGGTGGAATAATGACGATATTCTACGTTAATTACTATCTACTTGGTGGAAAATTGTTTGGCGATGGTTAGTGTCACAATCGTTCGAATATCAATGCAAATTCAATATAATAAAAACGTCTAGGGCTAGGGAATCCCCACAATGGATTTTCAAGTCATCAATGTGAGTTATGAATTACCATGCAATTAAACTTGGTTTAAGGTGAACTTACTGCAACTAATTGGAGAACCGGTGCACGCGGTCGCGCTATGCAAGTCTATAGCAATCTAAACAAGAGCCTCGTTGTCGTGCAAGCCTAGTCCAGATCACTAGCATTAAGATCAGCAATTATGTTCAATCCCAACTCAAGCTCGCTGTCATGCAACTTGAGTTTGGATCTAGATCGTGATAGTTCGTACTTGTTCACCATCGTGTAATGAATATGAGTAAAGGAGAACAATAAAAATGCTAGCTTTGGTAGCTGTCGCGCACCAAGTCTAGGAAATTGTGATTGTAATCCTAAGTCGAATATCTAGAGCTTTCCTTGGATTAAGATCCTCTGTCGAGCTCTCAAGGTCCAAGAGAAATCCCTACCTATCTGTAGTAAATTAATCAAGACCTAACCTTTCTAACAAGCCTAATGTCATAGCAATTCATAGATCTCATAAATCAAACATTAGATCTATATGGTTTATCCCTTTGCCATAGAGCAAAAGAACTACTCACAAATCATATTAGAAATCAACAGGAAAGGAAGATCAACAATAGAATTCATATCAAAACTCAGATCTAGCCGGAGATATAGCATAAAAATTAAAGCTTTCAAAAGATACAGACAAACCAATGTTGCGAAGAAGCTACAAATAGAAAATTAAGAACAAGTCTTCAATCTCTCGCCAATACAAAAGCTTAACTAAAATTAAAACTAAAGAAAAATTATTCTAAGAAGTCTCTCTGGTCTCCCCAGGGGCTGGAGACAAAACTGGGCTTATATCCATGCCCAAAGAAAACCAAAAAATCCAGATCAAACTGCCCATGCGCAGCCAAAAACCCTAGTTTTCAGGACTGCCTATTGGCGCTACTCGGTCGAGTGAGAATCTCACTCGGCCTAGTGCCAAATCTGCAGAACAGACAGAGATATTCGCGTTCAGGTGGTCATGCCACTCGGCCGAGTAGGATTTCTCACTTGGTCGAGTGAGAAGTCTACTCGGTCGAGTAGGACAGTCTGCAGATCCCGCCAAAAATAAAGAATTCACCTTGGATTTCTTCAGAATCTTTGCCTCTACTCGGGCGAGTGGAGTTCTTACTCGCTCGAGTGAAAATCACCACTCGGTCGAGTACACTTTGGTACTCAGGCTTGGCAAATGTCTTTGTATCAGCATTACTCGGCCAAGTATGCTGCGTCACTTGGGCGAGTGAGCTGCGTCACTCGGCCGAGTGGCCTCTTTCTGAACTCTTTTCTTCTCCTCCTCGCTTCCTTGTCGATTCTTTCGGCCTTCTTCTTCTTCCACTCATCCTCCAGCATCGTTAGCTCTTTGATATGATCATGGGCGACGCTCTGGTATGCGTGTGAGTAATCTAGGCTCCAAATTGTTCCCGATTGCTACATATCTCCTGAAATTAGACGAAAACCAAGAAATAGTGAAAGGCAACGAAATATCGTCAATAATAGTGAAAAGCACGATATGAGCAATCTAAATGGCATGGAAATAAGCAGTAATAATGTGTAAAATATGAGCCTATAAATTAGATGAATTGATTAATTAATTGTTGGTTAATTGATGATTTATGGTATATTAGTATGCCAATTGTCATTGTATATCATTCTCCTCCCGTGTGTGTAATTATATTAGCCACCGGCGAGAGTAATGGACTAATCTAGGGTTTTCGATCCTTATACTGACCCATACTATCGGTTGGTCAAGGAGAGTCGAGCACCGTTTAATGCCCTCCTAACGTAGATCCAAATCCTCATCCATGCGAGTGGTATGGAGGAAGATTGAGGACATTCGTCGGACGTAATGCACCTAACGTATATCGATGCATCAACGAGAGTCAACATCGATATAGGTTAGGTAGTCCTATCATAGCATCGCGAGAGCAGGGGGTATAGATAACATAAGGGACTATCCTATCATAGCATCACAAGAGTGGGGGATAGGAGAACGCCCTTAGTTTAAACGACCTCTTCCGAATCCTAACGGATCCAACAATTTATTAACCCTAATTCGATCCTAACCCATAATTCAATAGTGGGGATACCCTAGCCCTAGATCTTTTATCTGTTGATATTTTCCTTATTTTTCATTCGCGACCACCTATTGACCGCATATCTTTCTAACGTAAAGAGAAATGAGTATTCAATGAATGCCTCTCTGCGGATGACCTGTATAGCGCTACGAAGACATCGTGCGCTTGCTGTCTATAAATATTAAAGCTTTACAATAGCAAAACAAGTTTTTGGCACCGACCGGGGAGGCATGGTTTGATATTGATTTTGTTCTTTGTTGATAAACTATGCATTTCCTTTTATATATCACATATTCAATTTTCTATCTTTCTTATATTGCAGGTGAACACAAGTTTGCATGATGATGTTAGCCACTACCAGAGCCGTTGTAGCTCTTGCAGGTAAAATGGACGGCCTAACGCAGCATATAACCCAGCTGAGGATGGGGAAAACTTACTTCAATCCAATTGCATCAGTGAGTTGTAGGATGTATCATATGCAAGAGCACATATATGACCAACATAAATTTGTAAACTATCCTTGTGATTTACATCCTCACACACTTCACCACAGCTGGATGGATTGTTCCACTCGTCCTTACTAGGATTCACAAGTGTGCACACCTTCTACTTTTCTATAATTGACGCCATTCAAAATGATCCTGATGAATAATCTAGCTACGAGGAACCTTAATAGCGAAGGATGTATCAACTTCTCTGAACAACTTGTTTTTGGACATGAACCAATTGCAATCCAAGAGGAAGCACCAGGAATCATCGAAACATGCTACCGGATAAGTACATTTATTCCATCATCAGAAGGAGTTCCAACTACGGCTCACCAAGAACACCAAGCTCCTTGTTAAAATAGATTGATTCAGTCGAACCTTGAGGCTGATGTCAGATTGTCGGAAGCATCTAATGAAGTTTTGGAGTGTCAAAACAATGAGCCTTCAAGGAACACACCACAACATGAGGTAATGGAGAAAGAAGATGTCAAAAACCCCAAGGTAGACCTCGAACCTTTCCCTCCTCACTTAAAATACGTGTTTTTGGGGAAGAACTCAACTTACCATGTCATCGTTAATGCCTCATTGACTAACATGAACTTGATAACCTCCTATCCGTTCTAAAAAGATATAGAAATGTCATAGGATACACTATCGATGGTATAAAGGGCCTTAGCCCTGGTCAATGCATGCATAGGATCATTCTCGAGGATGACAATGCCACCTCTATTGAGCCACAAAGGCGACTTAACCCTAATATGAATGAGGTGGTTAAAAAGGAAGTTCTGAAATTACCCGAAGCGGGAATAATCTACCCTATCTCCGATAGCAAGTGGGTTAGCCCGGTTCAAGTAGTTCCAAAGAAAGGAGGAAACGCCGGTGGTGAAAAATGATAAGAACGAACTCATAGCTACTAGGACCGTCACCGGATCTATAGAAAGATTAATAAAGCCACCCGTAAAGATCATTACCCCCTTTCACTCATTGATCAAATGCTCGAGCACCTGACTAATCATTCACATTTCTACTTCCTAGATGGGTAATCTGGATTCTTCCAAATACCCATCCATCCCGATGATCAAGAAAAGACCACATTTACATGTCCCTACGGCACCTTCGCCTATCGGAGAATGCCTTTTGGATTATGTAATGCACCCGCGACTTTCCAAAGGTGCATGACTGCCATATTTTCTGAATTTGTGTAAGATATCTTGGAAGTGTTCATGGATGTCTTCTCTGTCTATGGCACAAGCTTTGACGCTTACTTAGGGAACCTGACCAGAGTTCTATAGAAATGCCAAGAAGTCAATCTAGTCCTAAACTGGGAAAATTACCATTTTAGGTACACGAGGGAGTAGTTCTAGGACACATCATTTCTTCTCGTGGCATAGAAGTCGATAGATCCAAGATAGAGGTCATTAAAAGGCTGCCACCCGTTCCTAATGTGAGAGGGATTAGAAGTTTTCTTGGCCACGTGGGATTCTATCGCTACTTCATACATCATACGGACTTCTCTAAAATCGCACGACCCCTTACGGAGCTATTGGCCAATGATACCCCTTCTATATTTTCTGATGATTGCCTTGCATCCTTTAACAGGTAAAAGAAAGAACTCACTGAAGGATCCTGCCAAAACAGAGTTAGGATCGATAATTAAAGTGGAGACTTACGCTTGCGTATGCGGAACGGTAGTCTCGGAACTTTGCCTTCGGATTCGCCACGACGGATCGAGTCTTCTCACGAACGGAGTAAGGCTACTAATCCACAATCTAAATCTCTATTTTAGATTAAGAACTTGGAAAGAGGAAGAGAAAGGATTTCTGCAGAGCTTCGCTAGGATGAAGTTGCATGCATGAATTTCATGCACAAGGTGTAAGAAATGGCTTACCCTTGGGTCTTATTTATAGCCCCCAAGGTAGTTATTTTAGGGTAAGTTGTTCCTTTGGAACAACTTAATTAAGGTGTACCTTGATACATGGCACATTATAAGCTTAAGTTGTACCATATGCATGGTACAACATAAGCTTAAGATATTCCCCCTTTATTAGCCATATGTCGCATGCACTTATGCATATATAATGCGACTTTCCCACTCATCCAGAGATCCTCTCCGCAATGGAACAGATTCCCTTTGTACACGACTTCGTGTACGCGACGTTCGAGGTCCGTATTCCCTCGTACATCCCCCACAAGGGTGTACAAACGTCTTCCATATCCAACATCTCCCACTCACACTTGAGGGGATTGTAAGAGAATGTATTTCCCTTGGTTCTTTCATCTATCATACCGAGAAATAGACCGTGCGACCGTCATGCGCGTAGAGTCTGTTGTTGTGCACTTGTTAGAGATACACAACGACCTCGAAGGTGCAAAGTTGAGTAGTTCAACGCATGCTTTACCCTAGATTATTTCTTCACATTTCTTATACTTTATATTCAACAATTGAATCCCATCTGGATTACAATTGGCTGGCCAGCTTTGAATCATTAAAGTCCAAATGCGAATATGAAATCAATCTTCCTCTTCTTGCGAACCTTCTGATCTTGACTTGATTCGCTTTTCTAACGTGCCCCGCTGAGCCGAATTATCATAGCCCATTAATAACACGCTAAGATAGCGATCATCTCGTCAAATCTAAAGGAACCAATTGGAGTCCTTGAGGGTAAGAGTTAAGACCCGTATGGCCTTTGAGTCTCACATAATAGCAAACACTATTGCTACTAACTCAGTGGTCGAAATGCATACGTGGTATGAACACATATTACAACATCACTCCTTTCCCGGGGAGAGTATGTCTTAATGATGTTGTACGGAAGAAAAGATCAGACACCACAGTGCCTATCTTTTTGAGTCCCCTTACTACTCGTGAAAATATTCACGGACTCTCATCCTGCATAAGACAGATAGGATTAA
This sequence comes from Scilla litardierei, assembly GCA_030789695.1. Taxonomy (NCBI): domain Eukaryota; kingdom Viridiplantae; phylum Streptophyta; class Magnoliopsida; order Asparagales; family Asparagaceae; genus Scilla; species Scilla litardierei. The sequence goes on from CM061133.1 coordinate 183,070,393, forward strand.
AAAATCCTTTGAGATCTCTTTCAAATATCCTTGTGATACAGATCTCAGATCTTTTGTAAGCATCCATATGATGCAGATCTTTTATTCGACTATCTTGTTTAAGTCATGACTCTAAATCATTTGTCTAATGACTTTGACTTTAAACTAGTCTCATCTCTATCGTATCCTTCTGATAAGATAAGGCGGTTGCTCATGTGAGAGAGCCAACCTTAATCTGTCCGACATACACACAATAAAATAGCTGAGACTCAAACACAAATGTATGAAATCATTTGTAAGAAACTTGTATGCAATATATAAAAGAACTTCTTTCTTTTATTAAACTTTGATCTTCTATAGACATGGGAAATATTACAAGATACAGCTCAGCACCTACGCATTCCCATAGATGATAAGTGTTTGTAGAACACATCTCTGGGGATCGCCTTAGTAAGGGGATCCGCTATCATCTCATGCGTGGATATGTATCCTATGTCTACTTCCTTCCGTTTGTCATAGTCCTTCGCAAACTTGAATCGAATGTCAATGTGTTTGGTCTTACAATGAAATTTAGGATCTTTGACGTAGGCAATCGAAGCTTGACTATCATTGTATATAGGAACAGTGCTTGAGTCAGTGGCATTCGTCAGCCTGTCTAAGAATTTCCTAAGCCAAATAGCTTCTTGGACCGCCATGCTGAATGCTACGAATTCGGCTTCCATGGTTGATAGGGCGATGCAGGTTTGCTTCTTGCTGCTCCAGGATATTGCACCATTCCCGAGCAAGTAAACAAAGCCTGAGGTAGATCTTCGCTCGTCGAGCTCACCCGCCCAATCAGCATCGGTATAGCCTTCGAGTCTCAAGGTATTGCCTTGATAGCATAACGCATAGTCCGCAGTCCCTTTGAGGTACCTTAATATCCTCTTCACCGCTTTCCAGTGTGCTTGTCCTGGGTTGGATTGGTAACGGCTTACCATACCAACACCATAGCAAATGTCCGGTCTGGTACACATCATAGCGTACATCAGACTCCCGACAGCACTGGAGTATGGAACCTTTTCCATAGCTTTCTTTTCTTTTGGATCTTTGGGACACATTTCCAAACATAGACCCTCGCCTTTGCTTATTGGAGTATCAATTGGCTTGCAGTCCTGCATATTAAATCATTCTAAAACTTTCTTTATATATGTCTCTTGAGAGAGAGAAAGAAGTTTCTTGGAACGGTTCCTTGAGATCTTAACCCAAGGATATATGCAGCTTCACCCATGTCTTTCATCTCAAAGACGGATGAAAGCCAAGCTTTGATATCCAATATAAGACGCTTATCATTTCCGGCTATAAGTATGTCATCTACATAAAGAGACATAATTACGTACTTGTTTTTAATCCTCTTAATATATACGCAGTTGTCTTCGTCGAGCATGGAGAAACCATACGAAAAAATGACTTCTTGAAAGCGCATATACCACTGCCTTGAGGATTGTTTAAGACCATATATGGATTTACGAAGTTTACAAACCTTATGTTTGTTTTCTTCTTGTACAAACCCGTTTGGTTGTTCCATGTAGATCTCCTCATCTAGTTCTCCGTTAAGAAAAGCAGTCTTTACATCCATCTGATGTAACTCGAGGTCCAAACAAGCCACCATTGCCAGAATTAAGCGAATGGAGGTAAAACGCACGACAGGAGAGAAAGTCTCTTCGTAGTCTATTCCTTCCTGTTGCGTGAAACCTTTCGCAACAAGGTGAGCTTTATATTTCTCGATAGAGCCATCAGCCTTATGCTTGATTTTGAGAACCCACTTGTTCCCAATGGCTCTACGTCCCTTAGGTAAATCAACCAAGTCCCAGACTTGGTTTGTTTTCATGGATTGAAGTTCTTCTTCCATTACCGCTATCCATTTATCTTTAGCAGGGCATGTGACGGCCTGTTTGAAATTCGCAAGTTCGTCATCATCTTGTAGTAATGTCATGAATGTTTGAGGAAATTCATCCTCAAATCTCAGAGGTGTTAGCCTCGTTCGATTACTACGTCTTGTTTGAGTTTGATCACTCCCACTTGGAATGACATCACTCCCACTTGGAATAATATCACTCCCACTCGAAATAGGATTGGTATCGTTCGTATCATCCATTGGTGAATTTTGAAACGTATTTTCTTCTTCACCAAGAATTCTCCCACTCGAACGTTCCGATCCTTCTTGATCCCAAGTCTCAAACAAGGATAAGTCTTGACTTATCTCACCCTGTCTTGGAAACTCTTTTTCCAAGAAGACAACATCCCTCGATTCGAATTCTATTAGACCCCCATTGTCCTCTTGACCGACGAAAACATATCCTTTGGAGTTTTCAGCGTATCGGATGAAGATACACTTCCTCCCACGTGGCCCAAGTTTGCCATATTTGTGAGAGGATAAATGTGCGTAAGAGGCACAACCCCAAGGTTTTAGAATGTTTAAGTCTGGAGTTCTATTGTTCCACAACTCATAAGGAGTAGAACTTACCGACTTCGAGGGTACACGGTTTAAGATGAATGCTGCCGTCAATAATGCGTCACCCCAAAAGGTGATAGGCAAATTTGCCTGAGACATCATTGATCGGACCATTTCCATCAATGTCCTATTCCTTCTTTCCGCAACACCGTTTTGTTGCGGAGTGTAAGGCATAGTTACCTAATGTACTATGCCTTTTTCATCACAAAGTTCCTTAAAACTTATTGATTGATATTCACCGCCCCTATCGGTTCGCAAAACCTTAATCTTGCGATCTAATTGATTCTCCACTAAACTCATATAGTTTTTAAAGCAAGCCAAAGCTTCACTTTTGTGGGATATCAAATAGATATGTCCGAAACGGGTGAAGTCATCAATGAATGTGATGAAATAGGACTTCCCGCGTCTTGTCTTAACATTCATTGGACCGCAAATGTCCGAATGGATAAGCTGTAATGGAACTTCGGCCCTTGTGCCAGTTCCAAACGGCTTGCGACAAGTTTTCCCTACAAGACAATGTTCACAAGTTTACATTTCAACTTTTGAAACATTAGATAGCAAGCCACTTTTGGCAAGTCTATCCATTCTAGTTGGTCCAATATGACCAAGTCTTGCATGCCAACAAATGATCTCAGATTCAGAGTTAGAAGCATTTGTTAAATGGAAACTTTCATTAATGGAAGAAGAATCATCATACATTGTATTTAAAACAATTAATCCATTACAAACATTACCAGAACCAATCAAAGAATTATTACAAACAAGGTCAACATATTGTTTATAGAACCTACACTCAAAATCTAAAGACATTAACATGACCACGGATACGATCTTTCTTCTAATATCTGGAGCAAAGAGGACGTCATGCAATAATAAAGTCCGGCCGTTGTCGAGAACTAGCTTGCATGTTCCGACGCCTTTGACTTCAACATGAGTGTTGTTGCCGACGTATATCCACTTTGTTCTTTGAGTTATCATCCGATACTCTACGAAGAACCTTCTGTCCTTCGCTACGTGGTCTGTGGCCCCTGAATCAATCAACCAAAAATAGTTAGATTCAGCAAGAAACATGGAACTAGAAACACATATGTAACTAGCCCTACAAGTTACCTTATCACTTTTATCCGTACATGTACGGGTGAAGTGACCGTACTTGTTGCACTTAAAGCACTTGATCTTCTTCAAGTTTTTCTTCTTTGAGTGCACATTCTTTTGCCACTTTTTGTTCTTAGTCTTCTTTGAGGTTTCCGGTTCTTGCTTTCGTTCGTTCACAAACCTTAAGCGTTTATTCTTCCGCTTATTTCCTCCATGTGAGGAACTAGCGGCCACGTGCACTTCTGCACTTGGTTTTGCGGCTTGAATCTGCTCTTCCTCGAGTTCGAGGTGTTTCGATACATCGCTTAAAGTTTTAATGCACTCATTATGAGTGAGATGCATTTTCATGTTATCCCAGCTATCTGGGAGTGAACGAATGACTGCTTGGATCTACTGTTCGTCAGACAGCGTAACACCCGCATCCTTTAATTCAGATATAAGATTCGCCATGTGGCGGAGATGCTTTTTCATAGAATGATCTCGCCGCATCTTGTACGAATCAAATTGAATATTTAAGGAGCGGAGTTTGGTAACCGAAGTTCCACCAAACTTTATCTCTAGCTCAGACCATATGTCTTTGGCTAGGTCGAATTCCCGAAATAGACGCATTATGTCATTGTCCATTGCGGACAGTAACGTAATACGTGCTATTTTTTTCTTTCGAGTCCAAGTATCATAAGCTTCCCGGTCCCTCTTGTGTTGGGCCGTATTGCCCAACTCAGGTTCTTCCATAATGTTTTGGAGTGTTTCGAGCACATCTTGCTCCTCCAAAACATATTGGATTTTTATTGACCAAAGTTTATAATTGTCGCCGTTGAGCTTTTCACCTTTGTTAAGCTCTGCGACAATGTTCTTAGAAGCGGTAGACATATTCGATTCAAAAAACTGCAAAGAAAATGAAAAACACGATCAAAATTCTATGCATAAAGTTTCGATTCTTTAAACACTTGATAAGTTCCTTGGATGCGTTGAAATGTTACTCTAGAATCGAGAAGTTCACTACGTTCCCAACTACCATCTAGAAGTAACTTTCAAAGTATCCCTCTTACTTATCTCAAGTAAAAAGAAATCAGAAATAATACCCGTATGGTATTAGCAGCGGAAAAATACTTTGAAAAACATATCTTTCAAAATGGAATAGGTGAGAATTTGCGCAAAGAATTTAAGCGCAACAATTGCCAAGCCACGAGACCTGTTCTACACACCCATGGGTTAGATAACCATGGCCGGATCGTGGTAGGACTTGGAATTCTAAATTGCGCTATCCCGATTAAGGACGGGACATAACCTATTTGAAAAACATCTTTTTCAAAAAAAATTTGAAAGCAAGTTGGCTAATCTCCGTAGAGTAGAGCACAACGTCACAAGTACATTGGCTAATCTCCGTAGAGTAGAGCACAATGACATGGCTAATCTCGCATGAAGTAGAGCACTATGGCTAATCTTCAAGGAGTAGAGCCCAATAAAAAACTTCATTAAAACGTTAGTCCCGTATGAACTAGTCGGCACTGTGGTTAGCCCCGTATGGGCTAATCGACACATTCGAGTTTGACCAATGCCTTTTGTCACCCCGTATGGGTCAGTTGGCAAGTTTGCAGTCGACCCAGACCTTCTGCCAGATTGGTTGACCAAAAACACCAAATTGGTCGACCAATTTCAGACTGCAACTTCTTCCCGGCCAGGGCCTCTGCCCAGGCCGGGGCTTGGCCAAGGGCCGGCCAGGGCCTCTGCCCTGGCCGAGGCCGGCCAGGGGCCGGCCATGCCCTGGCCGAAGCCAGGGCATTGGCCCTGGCCTCTGCCAGGGCTGGCCAGGCCGGCCCTGGCCTCTGCCAGGGCGCCGGCCCTGGCCTCTGCCAGGGTCGGCAGGCCGGCCAGCCTTGGCCGGCCTCTGCCGGCCTGGCCATGGCCGGCCATGGCTTGGCCATGGCCGGTCATGGCCAAGGCCATTTTGTGCATTGGCCGGCCATGGCCCCTTTGGCCATGGCCGGCCACCCCCTTGAATGGGGTTGCCGCACACTCTCCTTCCCCTTGATGGGGTGGTCGCCGGTGGTTATTGGCCGTAGCCAACCCCCTCTGCTCGGGGAGGGGGGATGCATGGCATTCATAGCCCATTTGGCCATGGTGCACATGCACCAAATTTCCTCTTACCCGATGGAAATAACTACCATCATCTTCCTCGATGAAGCACCCGTTCGTCGATGAAGCACCCGTTCGTCGAGAAATTAGTTATTTCCTAATGGCCGTGTGCCAAAAATGAATAACGTACTACGTGAACGGTCGGTTCTTCCCGTCACGGAGAGTTCCTACCATATCCGTAATGATAGGAGACCCTAACGTGAAAAGAACAACCGATGCGTTCTCTCCGTCACGAAGCGTTCCTACCATATCCGTAATGGTAGGAGACCCAATCGTGAAAAAGACAACGACTCGTTCGTAGTTTCGACAGGGCGGTGGTTTGACCGGGGCGAACCCATATGGCTCTGATACCAATGAAGGATCCTGCCAAAACAGAGTTAGGATCGATAATTAAAGTGGAGACTTACGCTTGCGTATGCGGAACGGTAGTCTCGGAACTTTGCCTTCGGATTCGCCACGACGGATCGAGTCTTCTCACGAACGGAGTAAGGCTACTAATCGAACGGTAGTCTCGGAACTTTGCCTTCGGATTCGCCACGACGGATCGAGTCTTCTCACGAACGGAGTAAGGCTACTAATCCACAATCTAAATCTCTATTTTAGATTAAGAACTTGGACAGAGGAAGAGAAAGGATTTCTGCAGAGCTTCGCTAGGATGAAGTTGCATGCATGAATTTCATGCACAAGGTGTAAGAAATGGCTTACCCTTGGGTCTTATTTATAGCCCCCAAGGTAGTTATTTTAGGGTAAGTTGTTCCTTTGGAACAACTTAATTAAGGTGTACCATGATACATGGCACATTATAAGCTTAAGTTGTACCATATGCATGGTACAACATAAGCTTAAGATATTCCCCCATTTATTAGCCATATGTCGCATGCACTTATGCATATATAATGCGACTTTCCCACTCATCCAGAGATCCTCTCCGCAAGGGAACAGATTCCCTTTGTACACGACTTCGTGTACGCGACGTTCGAGGTCCGTATTCCCTCGTACATCCCCCACAAGGGTGTACAAACGTCTTCCATATCCAACACTCACCTCTGCACCCATCGTCCACCCCCTGATTGGAGCTTACCATTTGAGCTACGGTATGATGCAACTGACGTTGCTGTTGGGACAGTTTTGGGACAAAGAAAAAACAATAAACTTCATGCCATATATTATACGAGTAAGACCTTAGATGAAGCCCAAAGGAACTACATCACGATGGAGAAAGATCTGCTAGCTATGATCTTCACCATCGAGAAGTTTATATTATACTTGGTTGGATCGAAGGTCATTGTCCACACGGACCATGCCGCTCTCCGATACTTAATGAAAAAATATGCCAAACCACGGATAATTCGATTTATCCTTTTGCTGCAAGAACTTGATCTGGAAATCAAGGATAAGAAAGGCGCTGAGAACATAGCTGCTGATCGTCTATCATGCCTTGTTTTTTTAGACCCAAGTACCTCCTTATCCATAGACGACTCCTTCCCGGATGATCAACTATTCGTCGTCGCCCTAGCCGAAACTCCCTGATTTGCAGACATTGTAAAATTCCTTGCCTATAACATCATGCCATACGACATAACTCTGCAGCAGTGCAAGAGGTTCTTTCAAGACTTTCAGAGTTACTTTTGGGATGATACGCTCTTTTACAGAACTTATAATGATGGGATCATTAGGAGATGCATCCCAGAAAGTGAAGATGCATCCATCATATCACATTGTTATAGTCTGCAGTGTGGATGGCACGCAAGCACATTGACGACAACAACAAAGATTCTTCAATGTGGGTTCTACTGGCCCACATTGTTCAAAGACATGAATGTCTTTGTCAAGAGGTGCGACAGATGCCAGACGGTAGGAAATATCTCTAGAAGGAATGAGATGCCGCTGAACAATATCCTAGAGATTGAGGTATTTGATGTCTGTGGAATCGACTTCATGTGACCATTCCCATCTAGCCTCAGAAACCAATACATATTGGTTGCAGTAGACTAGGTTTACAAATGGGTCGAAGCAATAGCCTCGCCAACTAACGATACATGGGTGGTCGCCAAGTTAATTAAAAGAAACGTATTCCCTAGGTTTGGAGTCCTGAGAGTATTCATTAGCGGCAGAGGAAACCACTTTATAGAGAACAAATTTGAAGCTCTCTTAAGAAAATATAGGATACATCACCATGTTGGACTCACCTATCATCCTCAGAAGAATGGCCAAGCGGAGATTTCCAACCAAGATATAAAGAATATCCTAGAAAAGACTAGCAGATTCAAGAAGAGATTGGACGCTGAAATTGGACGATGCATTATGGGCAAACTGGACTGCTTACAAAACTACGACCAGAACTTCCTCGTATTGCTTAATCTATGGGAAGGCTTGCCACCTCCCAGCGGAGCTATAGCACAAGGCTTACTGGGCCATCAAACATTTAAAATTTAACAATAATAGTGCGCAAGATCAATGCCTTGTGCAGCTGAGTGAGCTGGATGAATTTAGACTTAACACCAATGAGAACTCCTACATTTATAATGAAACGACAAAACAGTGGCACATCAAACACATTGTCACGAGGAAGTTCAAGAATGGAGACACAGTTCTTATTTTTAACTCAAGACTCAGACTGATTCTGGGGAATCTACGATCAAGATGATCTAGCACATACAAAGTCACACGAGTATTCCAATACGGGTCAATTGAAATAGTTGGAAGGAGTGACCCCTGTAAAGTCAATGGAAAAGGTCTAAAGCACTATGTCACAAGAAATCCCATTGAAGAGGAAGAATTTATTGTGCTTTCAATCCCAGAGCCGCCAGATGACGATTCAAGCTCAGAGGTGCAGCTGGATGGAATGATACTAGAGAAGACATCCAAAGAAGCTCCGAATGAGAAATTCAAAGAAGAGATGCCACGATCACAATCACCAGACATCAATGAGCTAAGGAGGCAAGAACTTAGCAAGTTAATGCTCAAGAAGAACGAGGAGAACCGTTGAGACGACAACAAAATTCTGGACATCTCCACCCTAAAGCCACCATGATCACATATAAAGGGAGTCGAGCTCACGACTTTAAACGAGCGCTTTTTGTGAGGCAACCAAAGTCTTTTTGTATCGTTTTTAGTTTTTCAATTTCAATCTTCATTTTAGTTTAGAATTGGTTGAATTTTGCTTTGAATAAAACCCCAAACCCCCAATTTAACTCTAAGTGTTTTAATGCAAGAGAAGTTGGAGAACCATTCTACACGGCCGCAGGTGATACTCCACGCGGACGTATGGAGGAAAGCTTATGAGGAGCTGAGGATAAGTTGAAAACCTATTCGACGTGACCGCGCCGCAAAGACACACGCGACCACGTCGCTGGAAGCAATTTGTGGTGATTTTTGAAGTCAAATTTTCTTATTTGACGCGATCGTGTCGCCCAAATGACGTGGCCACGTAATGCCCCCAACTCTCTGGTTTTAGGCCAAAAATTCACCTCATTATCAAAACGACACGGACGTTTGAACTCAAACCAAATGACCACGTCGAACCCGTTCCAAAGCCAAATTTCCATACCCATTTTCGACCTTTACATGGTCGGCCGTGTACTTCCCCAAAACTCCAAATCACAAATTCTCAATTCAACGTGGTCGTTTCACCAAAACAATGCCTCCGCATACTACGTCTAACTCTCTGTTTTTGTGGCCAAAAATTCTATCCATTGTCAAAATGACGTGGTCTAACTTAGAACCAAACAACCGTGTCAAACCAATTTTTGAACACCAATTGTTTCCACGTGACACTGTCGGTTTACCGATCGACACGACTACATTGAATCGACCACATCATACTATAAACCCTTGATTTTGGCCCATCCAAACGATGCGGCCGTTTCCAAGATGACGCGACTACTTAATGTGACTGCATCGCCGCTCTATATAAAGCCCCAAAACCCCACTCGGCCGTTTCATGCTTAAAATTTATTGACTCTTCGACTTCTCCCTCTTAAATTCTTCAACACCGACAAACTTCGACCATCCAAAACTCATCCACTCTCTCCAAAATCATCCTACAACCTCTCTTATGTTGTCAATACCCCCTCCCATCTCCACTTTCCGTCGAAAGGGCTGAACAAAAACCCTAAAACGGTCGTTTTGGGTGTTTTAAAGTGATTTCAATCCATGCGGACGTTCTTCGAATCTTGGGGTCAATTGACGCTGCTTGGGAGGAGCTCGAGAACCTCTCTTTTGGCTTGATGCATATCAACTTTAGCGAGGATCATCTTTCCTTAGGTAAACTCTTTCAATCTCATTAAATTTTCGAAATTACTCGCAGCCGTCGCTAATTTGCATGGGTATACACTTCACACACTCTTCATCAAACCCACACTTCACTTACCATGCCTCCAGGCACACACGGTAAGCTCACTATTTCTGGACCGACCCATGGTAGACGTATATCTAAGCTTCAATGAAACCTTACTCTCGCTGAGGCTCAAGCCATCGCTGCTAGAGGTGACATACCCGTAGGTGCCCCATAGGTAGACAACATAGGCATCACTTTTGCTGACAAACGTCAGCGTGAAACATATCTCTCCCTTTACCCACAAGCCATTGTACCGACTAAATTCCCGAGCGTCACCGCTTTATCTTCAGTTGGACTCGTAGACGATGTCAGCACACTCCTCTGTAACATTGGTTGGGATGAATTTTTGGAGTGCGAGGCTAGAACCTATAAGAGACTCACCTTAGAGTTTCTATCCTCTTTTAGGAGCCAACCATCGGGGTTCACATTCTGCCTAATGAATAAGGAATATGGCATGTCAACGAACTCACTGAACCCCCTTTTCAGATGGCCCTGGCCATGGATCTTGATGCATACATGCACAACGATCCATATCCTGACGAATATGATCAGAACACCTTCTGGCAGCAGATTACTGGCCTTTCTTAGTTCCCCATCACACGAGCAAAGGCCTCCAGCATTATCCATACTTTCATTTCCATCGTGCATCGCATTATTGTGAATTCTATCTTCTATATATATGAGACTGAGTAGGTCTCTCAGGATGAGCTTTTCTTCCAATGGTGCACGACCCAACCATGTGTTGTCCACAACGATGGCACTGAATCCTGATCACTCCATATTTTACACCTTTTTTCTGCATGTTTGCATGCCGTTTTGATCGCCCATATCGCGTTTTTCATGATTATTCGACAATATTGCGATGCTTTTTACTATTTCTTGTTTTGTCGTATTTCAGGAGATATGGAGCGATTTGGAACGAATTTGAGATCAAGGGATTTGCAAGCGCTTAGGAGTGTCACCCACGTCTCATTTGCGGGCTTATCAACGATAGAGGATGAGCGTAAGAAGAAGGAAATCAATAGGAGCGACGAGGAGGCAAAAATAAGAGAAACAGGCATTTCAGCATATCACTCGGCCGAGCAGAACAGCCACTCGGCCGAGCAAGAAGTCCCACTCGACCGACCAGAATGGATACGCACACTGAGTTTTCATCGTATACTCGGCCGAACGAAGATAGCCCACTCGGTCGAGTGAGAAATCTCACTCGCCCGAGTGGTACAGCGAAATTAACCAGAGAAGAGGCCGAAGTTACTGTAATTCTCAGAGATCCTGTCGAAGCTCCACTCGGCCGAACGAGAAAGCCACTCGGTCGAATGAAGAAGTATACTCGGCCGAGTCACCCCCGAAGACAGATCGTGAAACATCTGAAGTTACTGTATTTTTACAGGGTCTGTCACTCAGCCGAGTCACAAGGGTCACTCGGCCGAGTGACCCTCTCCGCCTGCTGTTAGGTTTGCGATTTTTAGGCTGCACAGGGGCATTTTTGGCACGATTTTTTGGACGATTTTAGAGGGTATTTAAACCCAGTTTTTACCCTAGTTTGGAGAGCTTTTTAGAACATTAATTTTTATGCTTTCTTTTAGGATTTTGACGCAACTCTTTAGGAAATCTCAGCTGGAGATCGTCGGCAATTACATTGGTTTGTCTATTTCTATTAAAAACTCAACTTTTATGCATTACTTCTCTTTTGCAATGAATTGTGCCGTGATCATAATTGATTTTTCTGAGATTTTCATGATGTCTAGTGAGTAGTGCCGTCGTCCTAGGGCATATGGATTAACCCTATGGACCCTATCTCTAAATTTTGATGAATTTGTAGAATTGTTGCTAGAATTGATTAAGGTTAGGTTTTGATCGATTTATTACGAATAGCTAGGAATTCATATCGATTGGGATTTGCAAGAGATTGGATCCCAATTGGTGGGAAGGCGTAGATATTCGATTTAGATTGACAATTGGATTTCTCTGGATTTGGTTTGCAAGAGATTGGACCAAAGCTTGGATTTTTAATTGTGAATCTATACAAATATCCATTTGCAAGAGATTGGGCGGATATGAACTATCAAAACCTAGGTCGTAGCTCGAGTTTGCACGAGAGTGGGCTCGAGATACGATTGAACGATGATGTCGATCTTCACGCTAGCAGCTTAGGCTAGGGTTTGCACGAGAGTGGGCCCTATCTTAGGTTTGCTATAGACCGGCAATAGCGAGAGAGCGTGAGCTTGGTTCTACATTAAGTTGTGACTAGTTCACCAATATTCAAGCTTTGCAACAATGAAACTTATGATTCACAAGGATGAGAGAAGGTCCGTAGTGGGGATTTCCTATCCCTAGACGCTTTATTATATTGATATTTCTTTTGATACTTGAACGATTCTGACATTACACACAACTACTCTTGATTCTCTTGATAACTAGGTGATTGGAAAGAGACACGGTCATTTGTCCTCCCTTAGTTCGATACATGCTCACCGCTACACCGTGCGCTTGCAGTAAAACTACAATTCGTTTTTCAGGTGTACACTCGAACGCAATCAAGTTTTTGGCACCGTTGCCGAGGAGGCGACAGTGTTTTATTCTCTTTACTTAGTTATTTCTTTTTGTTTTATTATTTTTATCTTTTTACTCGTCTATCGTGCTAACATTTCCATCGAAGCTCCATTTTTCTGTGCTTGTACACGAGATCGACGACGAATCCAGAGGATATATTATTTGATCCGGCGATCAAACGTACCGCAAGGAGGCTTAGAGCCGAGAAGAGATTTAACATAGAGGACATCTGCATGAACCGCCCAGAGACACCGAAAGAGTTAGCGGCGCATATGGCGAGGATCATATCTATCAGAGATAGGCTTCGGCCTAAGACTTCTTCCACTACCTCTTCCATCGCCATGCCGGAGTTGGCGGCAGACAAGAATTTTGAGCTCAAGACGGGATTAGTGGTCTTAATGCAACAAGACCCCTTCCATGGGAACTTCCATGAGAATCCACATTATCATCTACAGCTATTCTTGTCCAAGTGCGCCACCTTTCAAATGCCGGGTGTTTCCGTCGATGCTATCCGTTTGAGACTCTTCCCCTTCACCCTCAGAGACAAAGCTTTATATTGGTTGAGGACGCAGGCGGAAGGTATATTCACTACTTGAGATGAGTTGGCTAGTGCTTTCGTTGATAAATTCTACCCGCCATCGAAGACAGTGAAGATTAGAAGCACTCATGTCCTTTAAGCAAGGACCGCAGGAGACCCTAAACGAGGTATAGGAGCGTTTCAAGGATCTGCAGCACCAATGCCCCCATCACAGCATAGAAGCATGGGAGCTAGTTCACAGTTTTTATAATGGACTCCAACCGAGCACTAAGCAAATCATAGATGCAATCGCCAACGGAGCCATTCTTTCCAAAACACCGGATGAAGCTACAGCCCTATTAGAGGAGATGGCCTCTAATAATCAACAATGGGGCGACGAGCGAGGGCAATCTTCTACCTCCTTGAAGCTAACGAGCATATATGAGGCCAAGGCCGTAGCAGAGCTTTTGAATAAATTTGACTCTCTCCACAAGGTAGTTGAGAGATTGTAGAAGTATATCACCGAGCCACAGGGAGCTCCCCCCACATCTACGCCGGTAAGAAATATGAGTGATTGGCAAGACCAATCTCAAGTTATGTTCGTAGGAGGAGAGCATGGAGAGGGAGCCTTGGAACAAGTGCAATATATTACGGGGAACTCCGGTTATTGGGCCAACCCGTCCGCGAGGAACCATCCGAGATTTTCGTATGCAAATAATGAAGGGGCTCTAAACCCACCATCGCCGCAACAAACTCAAGCTAGGCCTCCACCTCCACAACCTCAATACCAACCAAGGAGGCCACCGCAACAAAATTACCCGCCTAGGCAACAAGCGGGATCGTATAGGCCGCCCGGATATAACCAAAGTTGGAGAGCTCCAAACCCACCACAAGCACAACACGATCGGATCATGAAGCTAGGGTAGAGGAATTCATGGTGGAGCAAAGAAAAATCAATGCTAGGTTGACGGCGCAACAAGATTCGCTAAATACTGTCGTTGCACAACTTGGAGAGCAACTTGTGTTGCTAAACAAGCACACTCAACAATTACCGGCTCAACCGGAGCCTAATCCACAGAGCAATACCAGCCACATAAATGCGGTAGTGGCGGTTACTACTAGGGGCAGAAAGGATACTACTCCTGCCATGGTCCAAACCATGGAGCCCGTGGAAGAGATTTTGAACGACAAAGAGCTGGCAATTGAAGAGGAGAGCACAAAAGAGCCGCAAGAAGTTGGAAATTCTGAAATGAAGAAGCCTAATGAGGAGCGCACCTACATGCCACCGGTGCCCTTTCCACAACGGTTGGCAAGAGCCAAAATAGAGAAGAGGCTCGCCAAGTTTCTTGAATATTTGAGGGGAGTAAGCCTCAACATACCTTTCTTGGATGCTATAGTGGAGATCCCGTCGTATGCAAAGTTCTTGAAGGACTTAATATCGGGAAGGAAAAGGAAGGAGAAAATAATGCTTGCCAAACAAGGAACTTGGTTCACCCGGAAGGAAAAGGAGCACGCTAAATTCAAGGATCCATGAAGCTTTCGCATCCCATGCACACTTGGAGGAGTCCCATTGCAAAAGGCCTTAGTTGACTTGGGAGCAAGTGTGAGCCTAATGCCCCTTAGCATGTTTCGAAAATTAAATACAGAGACTGACTTGAAGCCAACCGACATAAGAATACAACTTGCAGATGGTCGGGTTACTAGGCCGGTAGGGATAGCTGAGAACATTCCGCTACAAGTTCCGGGAGGGATATGCTTACCTTGCGACTTTGTCATTATGGACATTAAGGAGGAGGGTGACACTTCACTTATACTTGGTCGCCCGTTCCTAGCCACCGCCGGCGTTATAGTCGACGTGAGAGAAGGTACAGTATCCTTGAATGTCGAGAACATCGAGGTTGAGTTCCATATTCCAAAAGCCATGATGCATATGCCCTATTAAGAGGAATTGGATTATGTGGACCTCCTTGACGAGGTGATCGAAGAAGCCATTCTGCACTCCATCGACGCTTTCCATGATGATGGCCTTAAAGAAGGCCAAACCTCTAGCATTGAAGAAAAGGTGGAGGACCCTCCGGATAGCTCTATGGCCGATGATAAAGATGACGCTGATGTCGTGAGGATAAGGGAGCTTTGCAAGCTCTCAACGGCCAACAATTCGAAGAAAGCTCCGCCGGACCGAAGGCCGGTGTCACCGATGAAAAAGAAGATTGGTACTAGCTCAATCTTGGGGGACTTATCTCCCAACACTACCCATGATGAGGAGACGCCGAGGAATGCCTACGAGCATCAACAAACAAATCCAAGTGGCCTTCCTGGAAAATTTGATGGGCGTATCTCACATGCGCCCAATATCATGCGCTAAACGAAAATCATAAGGGGTCGAGCTCATGACCTTAAATGTCACGCCCCGCTTCCCATTATACTTGGGGCGAGGACGTGAACGGGCCCGCTTGGGTTGGAGCGGTGGCGCCCCAACCCAATAAGCGTCTATGTATGACTACTTTGGCAGGTTCTTGCTTGCGAATATTCGGAACAACAAAATAATGTCATCATTATACTTTAACTTTTCCAGATTACATGTACACAAAAATTAAAAGGCCTAGCATAGCCATTACAACAGTTACAAAGAAATTACAACAACAATTATTAAAGCTTCAACAAGCTGCGCAGTGTCTGTCATCTTCAGTAGTGGATCTCGTGCTCTTGGCTCTTTTGGTCTTCCTGCTCAATCTCCAAAAGAACTCTTTGGTGAACTCTGCTCAAAACCTAACGTATATTTCACAAACAAGAAAATATACGTCAGCGAGGGTCGCTCGGTAAGATTTAAAACATTAGTAGGAAAAGACACTCGGCAAGGTTATAATATGGTTTACAAAACAAATAGTACATGGCAGCATATGAAAACATGTGAGCATAACATCTGTAGTGTGTAGAGCAGTGAGCATGAGTGGCGTAGTGTGCAAAGTAGCAACACAATAAGGTGTAGTGTGTAAAGTAAACTGGCATGGCAAGTGTAGTGTATACAGCAATAGTCGTGACGGTGTAGTGTGTACAGAAATATGTGTAGCAAGTGAGGTGTGCACAGCAATAGTCGTGACGATGTAGTGTGTACAGTAATATGTGTAGCAAGTGTGGTGTGCACAGCAATAGTCGATCGTGACAATAATTTTAGCAGTTTACGCTATAGCTTCAGCAGAGGTAAAGAGAACAGTGCATCAATCAATCAATCAATCAATCTCATATCTAGTGACAAGCCCAGTGTCTGAGGGGGAGGTGACCAGCATCACACCCAAGTCAACGAGAGCTACCCGTGACTCTATACTCACCGACCCGGCCAGGTGTCGGTCAAGTTCACCACTAGAGTGTAATCCAGCTTTCCAGCCTCTACTACACTAGACTACCCCGCCTAAGTGTCCATAAGTCAATCCGTAGTTTAATGTTTACCGAGTGGCAAACATTCCGTAAATGCCCCGTGGGCCCATATCCGTATTGCCCGAAGGCCCATTAGTCCGTAATTGCCCGAAGGCCCAATAATCCATAATTTGCCCAAAGGCACAATAGTCCGTAAATTTGCCCCAAGGGCCCAGTATCACATTTCATCACTGGCGTACATTTAGTGGTTTAAAAGTATACAAATAATGCGAGCGTTTCAAATACTTTATTTCAAAAAGTGATGAAAGTAAAAAGCAACCAACCACTTCACAAGATTCGTTAAGCCCGAACAACGCACTTAAAAGTTATCTTTTGCAATTGTTTGGTAATTTCGGTTACGAGACCGGAGCAATATGGTTAAAAGCGGTGAGCGATAAATATTTGGGCTTTTGAAACTTGTATAAAATTAATATACTAAAAGTAAATACTTGCGTCTTTGAAAGCAGTTGTAGGAAACGATATACCTGCAAGAGATAAGTACTTGTACCTTGAACATTTGTAGGAAGAATAGTTACTTGCCTGAAGCGACGCGATTCTGAGTGTCCGCGTGATCGTATAAAGGCGAAGATATAACTGCAATGTCGGATTCCGATATCAAGCCGAGAGTTCTTAACTAATCAAAACACTATGACTGTATAACATGATGTAATGTTTATAAGTTAAACATCATTCATCATAATAGCAGCACAAGTTTATATAAATTAAATATAACAAGTTTATAAACTAATTTCTACACAAAGTAACGGTGGTATAAGGAATTTAGGCATAAAACATACTAATCACTAATATTAACAATCTATTATCATTATGAGGTGCTGCATGTTCAAAACTTCGTACGGCATGCTCAAAATCATAGAGCACTAGCACAAATGTTATTCATTTGAACCCGTCATGTAAAATAACGTACACACGAAACTTACCCTTCATTGCTTTGTCCTTAGATGGGGGTGTCGACGACAGGATCAATGGCGGCCGGTCTTCTGGTGGCAGCAGTGCGAGCCAGGAGGAGGGCTTGGATGCGTAGAGCGGTGCGGGGTCGCCGGAGAACGGGAGGAGGCGCTGGTGATGGAGGGAGAGGGTTGTTATGGTTCGAAGATCGGAGATGAGCTGGGCGGCTGATTTCGAGGAAGACGAGATCTCGGCGCTTGGGCTCTCGGAGGAAGGGCGTGCGGGGTTCGATTGAAGGGGATGCGACGGAGCAACACCGGAGTCGCTGTAGGCGGTGGCGGGTTCCTCTGTTCCGAACAGAGCAAGGGGCGGAACAGGGGAGGCGTCGGGGGTCTCAGGCGTGCAGCTGCCGGCGGGTTGGAGTCGGATGCTCGGAGGTGGCGGCTTGCGTGGGCGAGGGGCAGGGCTTGTGGCGAGATCGGGCGGCCTGGCTGTGATGGGTTGCTGGGCGGCTGGACTTCGAACGGCGACGTCGATGGCGGTTGAGGGGGAGCTCGTCGACGAGATCTCGAAGGCGGATGGAGCTCACAACGGTGATGGATGGGGCGCCGGCGACTGGCTCTGCAGGGCGTCGGCGTGCTTGGGTGGTCAACATGGCCGGGTTCGGTGGCTGCTGTCGCCGGAGATGGGGTGATGCACTGGAGTGGTTGCCGAAGGGGAGTCTCAGTCGGCCCAGAGCTTCGAGGTAGGTTGCGGATCTGGGGATGACTGGCGTCGGGAGGCGACTCCGGAGGTCTTAGGGGCTGGGACTTCAACGGGGGTCGATGGCGGGCGGAGATCCGGTGGCGGGCTGAAGACACTGGCGATGGGGGATGAAGGGCAAGGCGAGATGGTCGGATGCACGGCAGAGACGAGCGGAGCTCACGGCGGGTCCTCTGCGTTGAGGGCGGTGGTCGGAGCTTGGGGCAGAGTGGGGGTCGCTCACGGGGTTGCTGGCCGTCGGAGTTAAGAGGAGGCGGTCGCGGTCCACGGGCTGAGGCTGATCGAACGAGAGGGAGGGAGGCCACACGGAGGGGAGCTCGTCGGCGTGAGAGAGGAGACCGGTGGCGATCTCGCACGGGGCAGGCGGATGATGTGGGGAGGACGGAGGAAGGCGCAGCTATGAGGGGGTGCGCGTGTAGGGCGGAGGAGGCTCGGCGTGCGGCGCCTGCTTCTCGTGGAGGGGAGAAGATGGGTAGGGGGCTATTGTGGAGGGTAGGGTTATACTAGGGTTTTATTATAAATGAAAGTAGGGTGTGGTATAACTGCACGTGAAAAGCTTTGGGTTTCTCCTCTTTTTTGTATAAAGGGTAGGGATTTGTCCCTTTGATTCGGGGTAAAAATTGCGTATTTTTCTTCCCATTTCTAGGCATTTTAGGTGTATCATGTTTATATTGGCTTTGATACCTGTGTATTCGTGATATTGTGAATTATTAAAGCCTATTCTTATTTCATACATAAAATGCATTTTTATGGACTAATCTTTCCTTCTCTTATTTTCTGGTACTTCTGGGAATTTTCTGGATTTTCTGGAATTTTTTGGAATTTTTCTAGGAATTTTTTGGAGCTTGGAGATATTTTTGGGATTTTTTCAAGCTAAGGAGGGATGTCTGCAAATGAGAAAAGGGTTTTAAAAAATAAATAAAAAATGATTTGCGGGCCGGCTCGCCCCTCTCGCAAGCAGGGGCATGCACCCCGAGCATTCCCTGCTTAACTGTTGTGGGTGCCCAACGCCCGCAGGTCGGGCGCGCCCAGCACTCGCGTGCTCGGCGCACCCAATGCCCGACCCGTAATGCTTTTCATAGTGTTGAGGGGGGTTTTGAGCGGGTTTTGGGTCCAATTTCAACCCGAATGCCCCAAAACAGACCCGCAATGCTGGGAAT
The DNA here is from genome assembly GCA_030789695.1 of Scilla litardierei. Classification (NCBI taxonomy): domain Eukaryota; kingdom Viridiplantae; phylum Streptophyta; class Magnoliopsida; order Asparagales; family Asparagaceae; genus Scilla; species Scilla litardierei. The sequence continues at coordinate 183,089,748 of CM061133.1, forward strand.
GGGTTTTTAGACGAGTTTTGGGGTTGTTTTCAGCACTAAACTTTTTCCTAGCTGAAATTCTAGGGCAAGGAGGCCATGGGGGATGTTTGAAGCTTGGATGAGGAGTAAATAGGTGGAGGCAAGAGCTCATTTGGGAGACATCTTGGGCGAAAGCTTTCCTCTCACTTTTGTATTTTTAGCATCTATCTATTGTATATAACTTGGGATGATGAATATGTATAAAATCTCATCTTGTTTCTTATGACTGAGTAATGTTAAATGCTTGGATTATGATTCCTGATGGTTGGTTGATAATCTTAGTTCTACATACCTCTTGCCTATTTAAATGTATATGTTGGATGAATCATTTTTGCACACTTTTATTACTTAAGTCCCAAGAGTGCACACTTTGAGAAAGGCCCATATTCCTATTTTATTAGTGCTATGATGATGCATCCATACTTATTGCAAATCATTGTGTTCATGCATGTAAAATTTACCGATTGAGCATGCCATAGCTGGAGGCCCAATTGAGTTAATGTGGGTCATTTGAGCTTGATTAACACCAACCTTATTGAACTTATAACCCATGCACTCCTCCTAGCTATTCTAACCCCCCCTTTTTGTTCTCTAACCCTACCTACGTAGGTTAGGATTATAGATTCACCACACATCTTTCCACTACTATCACCCATTTAGCGAGGTGGTTGTACCATCATTACCTTCCTTTATCGATCAAACTTGCAAATGTAGAACGCTTTGTCCCCGTGATCCGACCAGGTCACACCGGTTATAAATTTTATATTGCATTGACGCTCTTGTACTTGGGAGTGGAAGGTGTGCTTCTTTTGCGCGTTTTTTGGTTCAATCAATTGGCGCCGTTGCCGGGGACAACAGTTTCTATTATTTATATTTTTTGATTGATTTTGGAAGATTTGGTGTGATACGTCTATCTATTAGTGATGTGTCTTTCCAATTTTTTATTTTCCACTTATTGAGTCTTTTGGTTGTTTATTTTCATTCTCTTGAAAAAATTTTAAAAAATGGCATCACCTTAAAACATTTCATGCATTGACTTGGAGGATATCCCGACTCCACCTTTCTTTCATGGTTCGGAGTTGGAGAACTGTAACGACCTACTCCCTGAGCCAGTTACTTTTTTGATATTGCACAGGTTCTGCAATTAACCAGTGAAAACAAAATAGCCACGATGCAGAGATGTACAAAAATACCCAAATTGTGTCCAATTATTACATCCCTATTGTACAAATTGTTTCAAATATACATGGAAGAAGAAAGTACATAAAAATAAATCTGAAAGCTACGGTCAGAGGGTCGAACTCTGGCGCTATTAACTCAAGAGCATCTACCTCCATATGTACGTCTTTGCGGTGCCACGGAGATGGAACCGCAGGTAAGTCACAACAATTCTAGCAATAGAAATAAAGCAGTGCAAAAGTATGGAACAGACTATAGTAAACAAAAGATGGTCATGTATGTGCAAAAAGTAAAGTACGAGCAGACATGTATGTAAAGTACTGGTGGATGCACAGGTGTGGTAAGTAAAGTGCTTGTAATGCATAAAGTAAAGGTGACTGTGCAAGTGCAAAAGTTACGTACAAGGGTAACAACTATGGTATGGCATATGATAGCAACAATGTTTTAACCAACATGTAATGACAATATTAAGACAACCAGGTAGATGTAGTAGCACTAAAAGGACAAGTAAGCAATAGTAAAGCTAGAAACTACGTGACTTATATAGGAAAGTAATGAGCGAGCAAGAGGAAACAAACATCGCTTGACTATCTAATTGTGTAGACTGGCCTAATAATAAGAAGTCTAGTTTAACACCCAAATCAGCCAGGCAGTCAGGGCTTGAAGGCACAGGTCACTTCTAAGACTGCAGGACAAGTCCTTTGGTTGACAAACCCTCTTCCCATTCCTTTCTAGACACTGATTCAGTAGTAATTTATGACCGTTTATTATTATACCGCTTTTCCATGTTTGAGTAGTTTCGACTTAGTCAGTAGTCGTAACAGAACAATGATGTCGGGTCAGTAGTCGTGACAAAACAATGGTATCAATCAATTAGTGCAATATCAATCAAACTAGTACATCAGCCTTAGCTCGAGTGCACGATATGCAACCAGAAGTGTAACCATCCCACGGAGCAACCCGTGGAATATCTACCTACCATCCCCTGCAAGGTGATGGTACAGCTTACCAAATAAGGGTGGACCCGATCACTCCCGTACACTTCGTAGCTCAAGACTACCCCGTATCCTGTGTATTATCAAATCCAATGTTCATACTAGTATTCATATCAGTATGACCTCATGGCCCTGTTATCAATCAAGCTAGTGCAACAATCTTAGCTCGAGTGTACGATATGCCACCATAAGTGCACCCATTCCTCGGAGCAACCCGTGGAATATCTACCTACCATCCCATGCAGGGTGATGGTACAGCTTACCAAATAAGGGTGGAGCCGGTCACTCCCGCATACTTTGTAGCTCAAGACTACCCTGTATCATGTGTATTATCAATCAAGCTAGTGCAACCGTCTTTGCTTGAGTGTACGATATGCAACCAGAAGTGCACCCATCCCACGAAGCAACCCGTGGAATATCTACCTACCATCCCCTGCAGGGTGATGGTACAGCGTACCAAATAAGGGTGGACCCGGTCACTCCCGCACACTTCGTAGCTCAAGACTACCCCATAACAAGTGTTGTATCACATTACACATCTATAACCGTATCTGTATCCGTATCTGTATCCATATCCGTATCTGTATCCATATGGCCTTATAGGCCCTTCACATCATCAACAGATAAGCATTCAATTTCAATAGGACGTTCCACGATATACCATTCAATCATTACTTTTCTATACGGTATGTCAATCCGTTGTTTCAAAGGCAAGGATACTAATGACGGTTGTGATAGAATGACTTGCATAACAATAGAGTTATGCACATTAGTCTCACTCCAAATATATTCAAAGGCATTAACAACACTCCAAAGAGTTTTGCTTGTTAAAAATTCAAGGCAGAGGCCTCAACAGAGAATGTCAGTCCTGAGCAATGCTTATGATACCGATCTATGCTTTGAGCATCCGGTAATTCAATAAAGTACACTATCTAAATTTTTAAAGTTAGAATTCATTGTGACTTACACCCGATCCATGCTTCGAGCATGCGGTTTTCAATTAGTACACAGTTTACCCAAGTAGATGGTCGTATACTACAACCATCTAAGTTGAAAGTTAGCGATGTCGTACATTCAAGTCAAAGTTGCTGTGTAATTGATTTGTTTCCTATATAGTTATGTCTCTAGTCATCTGTTCAGGTCAATAACTATTCTGAGACTAGATGTCATGTCCTAAGTTCATACGAGTACACTAGCTAAATTTCTAAAGTTAGAATTAAAGTGACTTACACTATCGAGATCATCGTAGTAAGACGATGTTGGAGTTAGAGCTTCTAAAGATGCTGGTGCACGAGAGTTGGTACCTGCAAACACAAGAATCTTTAGTTAAGGGCTATCCTATTTCTTTTTATTTAATTTGATCGTTTTGATTTTATAACCGACTGAAACGTCGTCGAAAAGTGTTCTAAATTTTTATATAGGCTAGATATTATGAAAATAATTTTACTGTAGGAGGAAATATTTTTCAGAAGCTTATAGTAATTTTTATAATTTTTAAAAGCTCAAAATAGATTTAAAAACTAATTTTTAATTAAGTAACAAAATTATTCAATAATTTCTTCTGGATGCAATCTGTATCGGAAAGTTCCAAGTGAGCTGTCAAAATGACCGTCTCGGAGAGTACTACAACATATATTTTTCTCACGTATCAGTGTACGTGAAAATAACAAGTTACAGATGTTTGAATGAAAACAACGTATTTAACTTTTAGGTTTAAAAATTTATTCTGGACAAACTAAGCGTCCGATTGAGATGAAACTAGCGCCATTGGGTCCAGAATGTCATTTCTGATTTTAGAGCTGGCCTCGCATTTTTCTAAGGCTTATATTATTTATTACGAATTTTAGACCAATAAATCTATATTATAAATATTAATACTGGTGAAATACGGTTATATACGTATTCGTATATAACGAAAATACGGTTATTATTATCACTTGCCCTACGCTTACGTCCATTGCATGGCGGGGGGTTTCTCCGATGTCGACGACGGCGGAAGGCAGCAGCGGTGAGGGGCGCGAAAGGCAGCGACGGGCGACGTTGGTGGCAGCAACGCGCGGGAGGCGGAGGCAGCTCCGGCGATGACAGTGGTGGAGTGGAGCTCACAGCGGTGATGGCGTGCGTTCGAGGGCTGCCTGAGAGAGGGGAGGCGATGGTGGGCAACATGGGCGGAGCTTCGCCGTGGGGCAGTGTCTGCTGTGGGCTCCGGAGAGGGCGACGAGGTGGTCGGGGGTTGCTGCAAAGGCGTGGGAGCACGAACGATGCCGGGGAGTGATGTCGACGGCGATGAGCGAGAGAGGGTAGCTACAGCGAGAGGGAGGGGTGGCAGAGCGGTGCCTCGTCGGAGGCGAGTGCAGAGCTTGGTTGCGAGGGCAGTGTCGTGGTGCTGCGGGGGTAGAGGCGAGGCGAGTAGGGCGCTCGAGGGCGGCGTGCGATGATGCTATCGGGTCGTCTGCCTTGGCAGTGCTGCGGGTCTTCAGAGGGTGGCGGAGCGGGCTGCCGTACGACGGCGACTAATGGCGGGGTTGTGGTCGGAGGCCGGTGGCTCGACGGGTGTTTCGCAGGCGACGAGGAGGCAACGTCGATGCCGAGGGGAGAGAGCTGATGGTTTGGCCTTGGTTCGAAAAAAAGAGAGAGTGTGTGTGTGAGTCGGTGAACGGGAGAGTGAGAGAGAGAGCTGAGGTTAGAGGTCTGGGGCTTTGGGTGCGTGAGTATGGGTTGGCCTTGAGAACGAAAAGAAAGGGGGATTAGGGTAGGTTTTATAGTAATTAAGTTAGTAATTAGTTAGGTGTTAGGTTAATTAGTCAAATGTATTTAATAGCATTTGGTGGATAATAAATGTAATTAGGTTTTATCTGTTGACTAAACCAAGAAAATAAACATGTTCCTTTTCAGATGTTAGTCATGTTTAGGGTAATTTTATTTAGGTTAAGGTAATTAAGAAAGGTTAAAAAGTCATTAGTGAAAAATTATTTTGTAACAAAATTACGATTTTGCCCCTACTAGTAAACGTGTCCGAAAAATTATGAAAACATACCCACCGGATCGTATCGTCGCGAGGATCGCGAATACGAGGTCCGTTTCACGGTTTGAGCTACAGAAATACTGGTTTTTGGCCAAAACGTTTAGGAAGTGGGTTTGCGGGTTCTTATTGATTTTACTTCAGAAAATTACGAAATTAATATGTGAAGCCCTAAATGATCATAGAATGTTACTACAGAAGTTTGAAAATGTTTTGATATTGTTTGTATAGAAAATAAATTCATTAAGTCAAACCAGTAATAATTGAAAAATGAATTTTTACCAAATTATTTAGAGGTATTTGATGAAACCCGAACTTACTAAAATACTCCGTATCTAGTTTGATATTTCAAAATATTTTTATAAGAAATTTTTTTTGCAATCATAAAACTCATGACAAACCATTATAAAATAGTTTTTTTAAAAAATTGGAAATAGGTTAAATATGTAAATAGCTGTGTTGATGAAAACATGCCGTTACATCCTACCCTCCTTAAAATAATTCTGTCCTCGGAATTTAAAAGATCTTTCTGAAACAAATAATTGATGTTATGAAGAAGCTCAAGCAAATAAATGATAGAAAAGATAGTAATCTAGTAAATCAGGTTGTAAATAACATGAAATATAATGTGACATCACAACATCAAGAAAACAAGAGATGTTATTTATGAAACATACTAGTGACATCACCATAGCTTCTATGGCTAGTCTCAAGTCAAAATAGGTTTAGAGACGAGTCCAAGAAAGATGAAGAAGTATCGGTATCAGCCTACACATCTCGATTTAGGTTGTCTTAAATTCTCTAGTACCATCCTCTAATACTTCTGCGCTTCCCTCGATTCGCTTCCGTTGTCGAACTCGAACTTCTGGTGATCGAAAACCAAATGCTACCCTCCTTAAAATAGACGTAGCTAGAGTATGGGTGAGCTAAGCACAACTATAAATACTCAAAGACTAAGAAGGATAATCGAGTGACCATCGTCAACTGAAGGAAGGGTGATCATGATGAAGTGGGTAGATAGTTCAACTTATGAAAAATCATTCTAACTGCTATCAAAGGAGGTTACTAAGGAAGGTTTATCCAAAGATTGGAACACGAATTTCTAAGCAATGGTTAAGAGTTCAAAGAAAGTGATGAGGATCAATGAAGACCTAATGAAGATGGTAATAAGGACGCTTCACCCGTACATCCAATACAGGTGAACACTCGAGACATCTTGTACACGAGAGTTCTATTTGAGTATTTTAAATTTTACACCCTGATATTGCTATATTTTTCACGAGGTAGTTAGCGCGGACCTGCATGGGCCATCAAAAAATGTAACGACCCGCTCCCGGGGCCCGTTACTTTTTTGATATTTGCGCAGGTCCTGCAGTTAACCAGTGAAAACAAAATAGCCACGATGCAGAGATGTACAAAAATACCCAAATTGTGTCCAATTATTACATCCATATTGTAAAAAAATTTTCAAATATACATGGAAGAAGAAAGTACATAAAAATAAATCTGAAAACTGCGGTCACATGGTCGAACTCTGACGCTGTTGACTCAGGAGTACCTCCATATATACGTCGTCTGCGGTGCCACAGAGGTGGAACCGTAGGTAATTCACAACAATTCTAGTAATAGAAATAAAGCAGTACAAAAGTATGGAACAGACTATAGTAAACAAAAGATGGTCATGTATGTGCAAAAAGTAAAGTACGAGCAGACATGTATGTAAAGCACTGGTGGATGCGTAGGTGTGGTAAGTAAAGTGCATGTAATGCATAAAGTAAAGGTGACTGTGCAAGTGCAAAAGTTACGTACAAGGGCAACAACTATGGCATGGCATAAGATAGCAACAATGTTTTAACCAACATGCAATGTGATGACAATAGTAAGACAACCAGGTAGATGTAGTAGCACTAAAAGTACAAGTAAGCAATAGTAAAGCTAGAAACTACGTGACTTATATAGGAAAGTAATGACCGAGCAAGATGAAACAAACATCGCTTGACTATCTAATTGTGTAGACTGGCCTAATAATAAGAAGTCTAGTTTAACACCCAAATCAGCCAGGCAGTCAGGGCTTGAAGGCACATGTCACTTCTAAGACTGTAGGACAAGTCCTTTGGTTGACTAACCCTCTACTCATTCATTTCTAGACACTGATTCAGTAGTAATTTATGACAGCTTATTATTATACCACTCTGCCATGTTCGAGTAGTTTTGACTTAGTCAGTAGTCGTAACAGAACAATGATGTCGGGTCAGTAGTCGTGACAAAACAATGGTATCAATCAATTAGTGCAATATCAATCAAAAAAGTGCATCAGCCTTAGCTCGAGTGCACGATTTACAACCAGAAGTGCACCCATCCCACGAAGCAACCCATGGAATATCTACCTACCATCCCCTGCAGGGTGATGGTACAGCTTACCAAATAAGGGTGGACCCGGTCACTCCCGTACACTTCGTAGCTCAAGACTACCGTGTATCCCGTGTATTATCAAATCCAATGTTCATACTAGTATTCGTATCAGTATGGCCTCATGGGCCCTGTTATCAATCTAGCTAGTGCAACAGTCTTAGCTTGAGTGTACGATATGCAACCATAAGCGTACCCATTCCTCGGAGCAACCCGTGGAATATCTACCTACTGTCCCCTGCAGAATGATGGTACAAGTTACCCCATAAGGGTGGACCCGGTCACTCCCGCACACTTCGTAGCTCAAGACTACCCCGTATCCCGTGTATTATCAATCCAGCTAGTACAACCAACATTGCTTGAGTGTACGATATGCAACCAGAAGTACATCCATCCCACGTTGCAACCCATGGAATATCTATCTTCCATCCCCTACAGGGTGATGGTACAACTTACCAAATAAGGGTGGACCCGGTCACTCCTGCACACTTCGTTGCTCAAGACTACCCCATAACCCGTGTTGTATCACATTACACATCTATAACCGTATCTGTATCTGTATCTATATCCATATCCGTATCTGTATCCATATGGCCTTATAGTCCCATCACATCATCAAAGATAAGCATTCAATTTCAGTATGACGTTCCATGATATACCATTCAATCATTACTTTTATATACGATACGTCAATCCGTTGTTTCAAAAGCAAGGATGCTAATGACGGTTGTGATAGACCGACTTACATACCAATAGAGTTATGCACAATAGTCTCACTCCAAAGATGTTCAAAGGCATTAACAACACTCCAAAGAGTTTTGTTTGTTGAAAAGTCAAGGCAGGGGCCTCAACAGAGAATGTCAGTCATGAGCAATACTTATGATACCGATTCATGCTTCGATCATGCGGTAATTCCATAAAGTATACTATCTAAATTTCTAAAGTTAGAATTTGTAACAACTGTCTTTTCATGTATTTGGATTATCTATATTATACATAAATATTTTGGTGGATTTTCTCCTTATGTGTGATTTTTCGTCTCCGTAGCTTTCGTTCTCGTTTGTTTCGTTGTGATTTTCTAGCTTCTTCCTTAGATCGTTGAGCTTGGAGTAAGTCACACATGACGAGCTTCATATCGCTCATATCTTAGAGTTAGTGTGAGCTTAGGAGCCATAGGAATCCTTCCCGGAGCTTCGCGCTCCATATCGTGACTTTTCGTGCTTATTAGTTGGTTCAAGAAGGGGAACCAACCGACTAGATTTCAATCTAGTCGGTCGGCAACCCTTCATGGACCGACTAGTGGGCTTGGTTTATTATTCAGAGGTTACTGTTATCGTTAGTCGGTCTAAGAACATTTTTCGACCGATTAGGTTGCAAACTAGTCGGTCAGCCATTATTCTTTAAACGACTGTTCATTGACCATTTTGACGACCGAGTTACTGTTTACTCTTAGTCGGTCTAAGAACGTTCGTCGACCGACTAGTGGTGAAACTAGTCGGTCAGCAGTTGTTCTTTGACCAACTAATCAAAGTTCATTTTCCTTCAGGAGTTATTGTTTGCCCTTAGTCGGTCACAGTTGGTCGACCGACCAACTAGTTCTCGAACTAGTCGGTCAACAACTCTTCTTTGACCGACTAATAGACCCCGTAACCCTAGGGTTTGCCCAGCCGCCGCATGTTTTCTATTTAAACCCCCAATCGTTTCTTCTTCTTTCTTTCACTTCTCTTGGCCATTTTCTTTCCCCTTAGAGCTCTGATCTTCCCCAACCTTCCCCAAGCCATTCCTTCATCCCCAGAGCCCCTCACACCCTCATTAGGGCTGGCCACCTTCCTTTAGGCCATCGGCCAACCCTAAAACCCCCCAAATCCCAAGTTCTCTAGATTTTCTTGCCATTTCCAGATCTGCGTCATAGTTCTCTGGATCGTTCTTCCGTTGTCGTGCTTGCTCGGCATCGTCCTTCCGCTACGATACGGTTTGTGGATCGATCCTTTAATATTCTCGTAAACCACATTTTGATTTTGTTAAACCCTAATAAAATGGGATTGGTTATTGTTCTGATATTGTTTTGCCATGGCAGCGATCCCATCTCCGTAGTTTAACATTTTGTGACGTGCCTCGTTGATCGTCATCCGTGGTGCCAGGTAAGTGAAACTTGCCACTTAGGGTTTTAGGTTATGCCTTAGGCCATTTGCTTGTTGTAGGCGTAAAAGAGACTAGGCGATGAAATGATACTCGCCTAGGCGCAAATTTCAGGATCTAGCTTGACAACGAAGCTAGATCCGACTACCTTTAATTATTTGCACTTCTTGTCATCCATGCATTTTATATGCCATGTTTAAATTCAATCAACGGTACGCGAATTATCTGTACATGCCATGCTATCCATGTTGAATGTGCATTCGTAGCATACGCTACATTACTTGAACTACGTGATTCCAGCTAGGCACCTGCTTTTAGCGGGCACAGCCCTATGCCGAATACACTTCCTGGCTCGTGATCCAGAAGCGAGCATTACGCGTTCGGGGGTAATGCCCTGGCTCGATACACGTGGAGGGGTAAGGATAAGCGATCACCTGAGTGTACGAGTTGGCCTGATCCGTCACTCTAGCCAGAAGACGTAATCTCTGTGCACGATGTGTTTACTTGACGTGATTTACTTGACTTGTACTTGTCCGTGTTTATACTTGAAAAACTTGTCATCCATGCCATACTTGCTACTTGTTACTTGTACTTTACCTTATTCGTTACTTCCATACTAAACTTGCCATGCTATGCATCATACTATAACTGCTAGGTTGTTAGTTTATCTTCCTTTCAGTTTCCTTGTCCAAGTCTTTTAGACTTGCTGACATGTGCCCTTTACTCTTTTGGGTGACAATTGTTAGATCCTGAGCCTGAGGTTGCTGCTGAGGATGTGGTGTTCGCTGACGCTGAGTCAGAGCCCGCGTTCATCGAGGAGTTTGAGGACACGGGAGATCAGTCGTAGAGACTGTTTGTGTTGTTGTTTAAACTTCTTTTTTTGTCGGTGCGTAGCACCAATACTTTGTTCGTGTTGGCTTTTGTTGGCCATGTTTGGGCCTAGACTCTTTCTTTTAGCCTGGGGGCTTTTCTGGATGTTGAACATTATTGTGGACAAATTTTGAGATTGGTTATCTTATATCGTCTCCGTTATTATTATTATTATCTTTGTTTCGTTTGCATTTACCGGGACCTACATATATTCAGTTTTGATGCTTATCTGGCGTGGATCTTCACAGCTCCACGTCTGAGCGGACCTTCTCACATCTCACCTCCATTTTTGGGAAGCGGGGCGTGACAGGTTTTGTTGGTGGCCCATACAGGTCGATGTGTAACTGCAAACTAATGGAATAACGATAATAATACTTGATGTCCACAAATAAAAGATAATTTGACATCCGAGTCATAAGCTATGAGTCTAATTGTTTCGTTTTCGGTGTCATTAGATGGCAGGAAGGCGAAATACCCGAGCTGGTGGTGGTGCGCCCCCTCATGTCAAGGAGCCTGAGCAGGAGCCCACCAATGCGGAGATGATGCGGATGATGCTTCAGATGATGCAGGTGCAGCAGGGCGTGCTCCTGCAAGTCCAGAATGCTCCAGTTGTTTGAGCTGCTCGGGCAATTCCGGAGGCCCCTCGTTTCGAGCCAGGAGCGAAGAAGTTTCGAGAGCTGGGTCCTGTATATTTTGATGGTACTGAAGGTCCTCTAGCTTCTGACGAGTGGGTCATGAATATTGAGGACAATTTGAATATGTCCAAGGTCAACGAGGTTGGCTGGGTTGACTTGGCGAAGAGGCAGCTGAGGGACAATGCCCGGAATTGGTGGGATGCTGAGGAGGAGCTGTTGGAGGAGCCGATATCCTGGGCTACCTTTAAGTCCAGATTCGATGAGGAATATTTTTCGAAGGCTGCCCGGAGAGAGATGTTGCAGCGCTTCATTGATTTGAAGCAGGGGAGCTTGTCGGTGGATCAGTACCACCAGGAGTTCACCAGGCTGAGTCGGTTCGCACCGAAGATGGTGCAGGATGCTGATGAGAGGGCTCAGAGGTTCCTGCAGGGACTTGCTTTAGAGCTTCAGAGTTTTGTGTCTTCCTCTGATCTGGAGTCCTATCAGAAGGTTCTTATAACGGCGCGGAGGGAGGAGCTGATTGTGAACCAGAGGAGAGGACATGTTGCTGGAGCTGGGAAGAGGCCTATGGAGCAGGCCAGAGCGGTGGTTAGGCCTGGTTTCAAGCCTAATCAGCCGGTGCAGTTCAAGAGGCCAGGAGGGCCTATTCAGAAGACTTGCCATTTCTGCGAAAAGACCGGGCATATCAAGGATCAGTGTAGGAGATTCATGGGCCAGTGCATTGTCTGTGGAGATCCTACACATACCATGAAGGACTGCCCGAAGTCGAAGCAGCCTTGGAGAGCACCTGTTGCAGCACAGCCGTTGCAGCAAAGAGCGCCTTTCCTGCTGGACGTGGAGTAGCTCTTGTTCCACAGAGGCAGGCTTTTCAGCTGAGGCGACAGGCTTTTCTGATGTCTGAGGTGGAGAGCATGGCTGTGGATGAGGTCATCACAGGTAATCCTCAATCTAGCTGTTCCTTTCTTAGTTAGTTTTTCCTGTTAGATTATGTTGTTTGCTTGTACATGATTGTTTGCTAGAATAGGGCTTGAATGTTAGATTGTTTGTAGGTGTAATTCTGATGTGCACATTTCCTGCACGAGTCCTCTTTGACTCAGGTGCATCGATGTGCATTTTGGCGCGGCGCTTCGTGGAGAAGCATTCCTTGATGACGTCCCCTCTTTCCAAGAGTTGGAATATCGTTACAGGGAATGGCGTGGTCTCGGTGCATCGTGGTTGCAATTCTTGCTCGTTGGTGGTCTGTGGACATGAGCTTTACGCTGATTTCATTGTCCACGAAATCATCAACTATGATGCGGTCCTTGGGATGGATTGGCTTGCAAGCTTCTATGCTATAATCGACTGTCAGAGGAAGAAGGTGGTGTTCGAGATTCCCAGACATCCCGTATTTGAGTTCAGCCGGGGTAGCAGTTCGCTTGGTCCTGTCAGATTTCGGGCCAGACCGGTGGAGTTTATGGCTATGCAGATGGAGCTGGAGAGGCCAGCGGTAGTGTGGGACTTTGATGACGTCTTCCCTGAGGAGATGTCTGGATTGCCACCCGATCGAGCTCTCGAATTTTCGATTGATCTTATTCCGGGAGCGTAGCCGATTTCAAAAGCGCCTTATCGTATGGCACCCGCTGAGTTGGAGGAATTGCGGAAGCAGCTGGATGAGCTTTTGCAGAAGGGTTATATCAATCCTAGTGTGTCTCTGTAGGGAGCATTGGTGCTGCTGGTCAAGAAGAAGGATGGTTCGCGTCGCATGTGCGTGGACTACATGGAGCTGAATGCGGTGACCATCAAGAATAAGTACCCATTGCCTCGCATCGATGATATTTTTTATCAGCTTGGAGGATCGAGGGTGTTTTCGAAGTTGGATCTGAGGAGTGGTTATCATCAGCTAAAGGTGAAGAAGGAAGATGTTCCGAAGACAGCATTCAGGACAAAGTATGGACACTACAAGTTTGTGGTTATGCCCTTGGATGTAACCAATGCTCCCGCAGTTTTCATGAATCTGAAGAAACTGATTTTCTACGACTTTTTAGACAAGTTTGTCGTTATCTTTATTGACGACATTCTGATCTAATCAAAGTCGGAGGAAGAGCATGCCTCGCACTTGAGGACAGTGTTGGAGTTTTTGAGGAAGCATCGTTTGTATGCTAAGTTTTCAAAGTGCGAGTTTTGGCTGGACAGAGTTGCTTTTCTCGGGCATGTGGTATCTGGAGATGGTATTTCAGTGGATCCTGAGAAGATCAAGGCCATCAGAGAGTGGCCTGTTCCGCAGTCAGCATCTGAGATTCGGAGTTTCCTTGGGCTTGCTGGTTACTATCGGCGCTTCATTAAGGACTTTTCCCGGATTGCTGAGCCAATGACCAGATTGACGCGGAAGGATGTACCTTTTGTTTGGTCAGGTGATTGTGTGAATGCCTTTGGTGTTCTGAGGGAGAGATTGACGACTACCCCTGTTCTTGATGTGCCTGATCGCAGTGGAGGATTTGAGATCTTTTGCGATGCTTCTGGCAAGGGTCTCAGTTGTGTGCTGCATCAGCACGGGCATGTTTGTGGCGCATGTTGTGGCATATGCTTCACGTCAGCTCAAGACTCATGAGAAGAATTACCCAACGTATGACTTGGAGTTGGCTGCTGTCGTGTTTGCGCTCAAGATTTGGAGGCACTTCCTGCTGAGTGAGAAAGTGAAGATCTTCACCGATCACAAAAGCTTGAAGTATATTTTTACTCAGAAGGAGCTCAACATGCGACAACGTCGATGGTTGGAGCTCATGGCAGATTATGAGATCGATTTGCAGTATCACCCCGGCAAGGTGAATGTGGTTCCGGATGCGCTGAGTAGGCTTCCAGCGGTGATGATGTTGACTTCGCAGTGGAGATTGCAGCAGGATTTTTGTGAGTCTAGATTTGAGATTGTTCTTCCTGGGGAGGCTTCTTCGTTGATGTGTATGCAGATACAGTCGACGATCATGGATCGGATCAAGGCTGGCCAGGTAGGTGATCCGAAGCTGGTAAAGATTCGGGAGCAGGTAGAAGCCGGTCTGCGGACTGACTTTTTGATTCATGAGGATGGCTCGCTGAGATTTGGAGCCAGGTTGTGTGTGCCAGCTGGAGATATTAGAGAGGAGTTGCTGGTTGAGGCACACAGTTCGCCGTATTCTGTGCATCCTGGGGGTACCAAGATGTACAAGGATCTTCGTCTGAACTTTTGGTGGCATGGCATGAAGAGGAGCGTGGCTCGGAGTGTAGCCCAAGTGTCTGGTTTGCCAACAAGTGAAGGCGGAGCATCAGCGTACGGCAGGGTTGCTACAACCGCTTCCGATTCCGGAGTGGAAGTGGCAACACATCACTATGGACTTTGTGACTGGACTGCCTCGGAGTCCAAAGTAGAATGACGCGATTTGGGTGATCGTAGATCGATTGACCGAATCTGTGCACTTTATTCCATTCCGAGTAGGACAGTCCACTGAGGCGCTAGCAAGGAGATACATGGAGGTAAATTCTTTTACTCTCCGTTTCTATTTCCTTTTCCTATATAGATAGTGATGTAACGTGAATCGTGCAGGAGATCGTACGACTTCACGGAGTCGCCGTGAGTATCGTGTCGGACAGAGACACGAGGTTCACATCTTAGTTCTGGCAGAGTTTGCAGAAGAGTTTGGGTACAAATCTGAGTTTCAGCACGGCATACCATCCTCAGACAGATGGCCAGTCCGAGAGGACGATTCAGATCTTGGAGGACATGCTGAGGGCGTGCATGTTGGATTTCAAGGGTTCTTAGGAGGACCATCTACATCTGGTGGAGTTCTCTTACAACAACAGCTTCCAGGCGAGTATTGGCATGGCGCCTTTTGCCGCGCTGTACGGAAGGAAATGTCGATCACCATTGAGATGGGACGACATTAGTGACCGGGAATTGTTGGGACCTGAGATGATTGTGGAGGCTGTGGATGTTGTCAGGAACATTCGGGAGAGGCTGAGGATTGCTCAGGACCGTTTTAAGCATTGGGCGGATGCTAAACGCCGTCCATTGGAGTTTCAGCCAGGCGACCATGTGTTTCTGAGGATTTCCCCGAATCGTGGTGTGATTCATTTTGGGAAGCGGGGGAAGTTGAGCCCGACATTGGACCGTTTGACATTCTGGAGAGAGTTGGCGAGGTAGCCTACTGCTTAGCCTTGCCGCCATCTTTGGAAGGAGTTCATGATGTTTTCCATGTGTCGCAGCTTCGGCGATACATCATCGATCCATCTCATGCTGTGGATTTCTCGGAGATCACCGTTCGCCCAGATTTGACATATGACCAGCAGCAAGTGCTGATTCTGGACAGGCGTTAGAAGTCACTCCGGAACAAGGTTGTCAATCTTGTGAGGGTGATGTAGCGACACGGCTCGCCAGGAGAGTCTACTTGGAAGAGAGTGGATGAGATGAGGGAGCGCTACCCACTTTTGTTCCCGGACACGTGAGTGTTGGGAAATTCCGAGGGCGGAATTTTTCTTAAGTTGGGGAGGATGTAACGACTGGTTTTTCATGTATTTGGATTATCTATATTATACATATATATTTTGGTGGATTTTCCCCTTATGTGTGATTTTCCGTCTCCGTAGCTTTCGTTCTCGTTCGTTTCGTTGTGATTTTCTAGCTTCTTCCTTAGATCATTGAGCTTGGAGTAAGTCACACATGACGAGCTTCATATCGCTCATATCTTAGAGTTAGTGTGAGCTTAGGAGCCATAGGAATCCTTCCCGGAGCTTCGCGCTCCATATCGTGACTTTTCGTGCTTATTAGTTGGTTCAAGAAGGGGAACCAACCGACTAGATTTCAATCTAGTCGGTCGGCAACCCTTCATGGACCGACTAGTGGGCTTGGTTTATTATTCAGAGGTTACTGTTTATCGTTAGTCGGTCTAAGAACATTTTTCGACCGACTAGGTTACAAACTAGTCGGTCAGTCATTGTTCTTTAACCGACTAGTTCATTGACCATTTTGACGACCGAGTTACTGTTTACTCTTAGTCGGTCTAAGAACGTTCGTCGACCGACTAGTTGTGAAACTAGTCGATCAGCAGTTGTTCTTTGACCGACTAAATCAAAGTTCATTTTTCCTTCAGGAGTTACTGTTTGCCCTTAGTCGGCACAGTTGGTCGACCGACCGACTAGTTCTCGAACTAGTCGGTCAACAACTCTTCTTTGACCGACTAATCAATCCCATAACCCTAGGTTTTGACCAGTCGCCGCATGTTTTCTATTTAAACCCCCAATCATTTCTTCTTCTTTCTTTCACTTCTCATGGCCATTTTCTTTCCCCTTAGAGCTCTGATCTTCCCCAACCTTCCCCAAGCCATTCCTTCATCCTCGGAGCCCCTCACACCCTCATTAGGGCCGGCCACCTTCCTTTAGGCCGTCGACCAACCCCAAAACCCCCCAAATCCCAATTTCTCCAGATTTTCTCGCCATTTCCAGATCCGAGCCATAGTTCTCCGGATCGTTCTTCCGTTACCGTGCTTGCTCGGCATCGTCCTTCCGCTACGATACAGTTTGTGAATCGATCCTTTAATATTCTCGTAACCCACATTGTGATTTTGTTAAACCCTAATAAAACGGGATTGGTTATTGTTCTGATATTGTTTTGCCATGGCAGCGATCCCATCTCCGTAGTTTAACATTTTGTGACGTGCCTCGTTGATCGTCATCCTTGGTGCCAGGCAAGTGAAACTTGCCACTTAGGGTTTTAGGCCATGCCTTAGGCCATTTGCTTGTTGTAGGCGTAAAAGAGACTAGGCGACGAAATGATACTCGCCTAGGCGCAAATTTCAGGATCTAGCTTGACAACGAAGCTAGATCCGACTACCTTTAATTATTTGCACTTCTTGTCATCCATGCATTTTATCTGCCATGTTTAAATTCAATCAATGGTACGCGAATTATCTATACATGCCATGCTATCCATGTTGAATGTGCATTCGTAGCAAACGCTACATTACTTGAACTACTTGATTCCGGCTAGGCACATGCTTTTAGCGGGCACAACCCTATGCCAAATACACTTCCTGGCTCGTGATCCAGAAGCGAGCATTACGCGTTCGGGGGTAATGCCCTGGCTCGATACACGTGGAGGGGTAGGGATAAGCGATCACCTGAGTGTACGAGTAGGCCTGATCCGCCACTCTAGCCAGAAGACGTAATCTCTGTGCACGACGTGTTTACTTGACGTGATTTACTTGACTTGTACTTGTCCGTGTTTATACTTGTAAAACTTGTCATCCATGCCATACTTGCTACTTGTTACTTGCACTTTACCTTATTTGTTACTTCCATACTAAACTTGCCATGCTATGCATCATACTATAACTGCTAGGTTGTTAGTTTACCTTCCTTTCAGTTTCCTTGCCCAAGTCTTTTAGACTTGCTGACATGTGCCCTTTACTCTTTTGGGTGACACATGTTAGATCCTGAGCCTGAGGTTGCTGCTGAGGACGTGGTGTTCGTTGACGCTGAGTCAGAGCCCGTATTCATCGAGGAGTTTGAGGACAAGGGAGATCAGTCGTAGAGACTGTTTGTGTTGTTGTTTAGACTGCTTTTGTTGTCGGTGCGTAGCACCAATACTTTGTTCGTGTTGGCTTTTGTTGGCCATGTTTTGGCCTAGACTCTTTCTTTTAGCCTGGTGGCTTTTCTGGATGTTGAACATTATTGTGGACAAGTTTTGAGATTGGTTATCTTATATCAGTCTCCGTTATTATTATTATTATCTTTGTTCCGTTTGCATTTACAGGGACCTGCATATATTCAATTTTGACGCTTATCAGGCGTGGAGCTTCACAGCTCCACGTCTGAGCGGACCTTCTCACGTCTCGCCTCCATTTTTGGGAAGCGGGGCGTGCCAGAATGCATTGTGACTTACACCCAATCCATGCTTCGAGAATGCGGTTTTCAATTAGTACACAGTTTACCCAAGTAGATAGTCGTGTACTACAACCATCTAAGTTGAAAGTTAATGATGTCGTACATTCAAGTCAAAGTTGCTCTGCAATTGATTTGTTTCCTATTTAGTTAGGTATCTAGTCATCTGTTTAGGTCAATAACTATTCTGAGACTAGATGTCATGTCCTAAGTTCATACGAGTACACTAGCTAAATTTCTAAAGTTAGAATTAAAGTGACTTACACTATCGAGATCGTCATAGTAAGACGAGGTTGGAGTTAGAGCTTCTAAAGATGCTGGTGTACGAGAGTTGGTACCTACAAACACAAGAATCATTAGTTACAGGCTACCCTATTTCTATCTATTTAATTTGATCGTTTTGATTTTATGACCGACTGAAACGTCGTCGAAAAGTGTTCTAAATTTTTAAATAGGCTAGATATGTTGAAAATAATTTTACTGTATGAGAAAATATTTTTCAGAAGCTTATAGTAATTTTTATAATTTTTAAAAGCTCAAAATAGATTTAAAAACTAATTTTTAATTAAGTAACGAAATTATTCAATAATTTCTTCTGGATGCAATCTGTATCGGAAAGTTGCAAGTGAGCTGTCAAATTGGCCGTCTCGAAGAGTACTACAACATATATTTTTCTCACGTATCAGTGTTTGTGAAAATAACAAGTTATGGATGTTTGAATGAAAACACCGTATTTAACTTTTAGGGTTAAAAATTTATTCTGGACAAACTTAGCGTCCGATTGATATGAAACTAGCGCCATTGGGTCCAGAATGTCATTTCTGATTTTCTGGAGCTGGCCTCGCATTTTTCTGAGGCTTATATTATTTATTACGAATTTTAGACCAATATATCTATATTATAAATATTAATACCGGTGAAATACGGTTATATATGTATTCGTATATAACGAAAATACGGTTATTATTATCACTTACCCTATGCTTATGTCAGTTGCATGGCGGGGGGGTTCTCCGACGTCGACGACGGCGAATGGCTGCAGCGGCGAGGGGCGCGGAAGGTAGCGACGGGCGACGTTGGTGGCGGCGACGCGCGGGAGGCGGAGGCAGCTCCGGTGATGATAGTGGCGAAGCAAAGCTTGCAGCGGAGACGGCATGCGTTCGAGGGTTGTTGAGAGCAGGGAGGCGGTGGTGGGCGACGTGGGCGGAGCTTCGCTGTGGGGCGGTGTCTACTACCGGCTCCGGAGAGGGCGACGAGGTGGTCGGGGGTTACTGCAAAGGCGTGGGAGCACGAACAGCGTTGGGGAGTGACGTCGACGGTGACAAGCGAGAGAGGGTAGCTGCAGCGAGAGGGAGGGGTGGCAGAGGGGTGCCTCGTCGGAGGCGAGGGCAGAGCTTGGTTGCGAGGGTAGCGGCGTGGTGCTGCGGGGGTAGAGGCGTGGCGAGAAGGGCGCTCAGGGGCGACGTGCGGCGATGCTATTGGGGCGTCTGCCTTGGTAGCGCTGCGGGTCTTCGGTGGGTGGCGGAGCGGGCTGCCGTACGATGACGACTGATGGTGGGGTCGTGGTCGGAGGCCGGTGGCTCGACGGTGTTTCACAGGCGACGATGAGGCAACGTCGACGCTGAGGGGAGAGAGCTGAGGGTTTGGCCTTGGTTCGAAAAAAAAAGAGAGTGTGTGAGAGAGAGTCAACGAACGGGAGAGAGAGAGAGAGAGAGAGAGAGAGAGAGAGAGAGAGAGAGAGAGAGAGAGAGAGAGAGAGAGAGCTGAGGTTAGAGGTCTGGGGCTTTGGGTGCGTGAGATGGGTTGGCCTTGAGAACGAAGAGAAAGGGGGATTAGGTTAGGTTTTATAGTAATTAAGTTAGTAATTAGTTAGGTGTTAGGTTTAATTAGTCAAATGTATTTAATAGTATTATGTGGATAATAAATGTAATTATGTTTTATCTTTTGACTAAACCAAGAAAATTAAGATGTCCCGTTTCACGTGTTAGTCATGTTTAGGGTAATTTTGTTTAGGGTAAGGTAATTAAGAGAGGTTAAAAAGTCATTAGTGAAAAAATATTTTGCAACGAAATTACGATTTTGCCCCCACTAGTAAACGTGTCCGAAAAATTATGAAAACATACCCACGAGATCGTATCGTTTCGAGGATCGCGAATACGAGGTCCGTTTCAGGGTTTGAGCTACAGAAATACTGGTTTTAGCCAAAACGTTTAGGAAGCGGGTTTGCAGGTTCTTATTGATTTGACTTCGAAAAATTACGAAATTAATATGGGAAGCCCTAAATGATCATAGAATGTTACTGCAGAAGTTTGAAAACGTTTTGATGTTGTTTGTATAGAAAATAAATTCATTAAGTCAAAACAATAATAATTGAAAAATGAATTTTTACCATATTATTTAGAGGTATTTGATGAAACCCGAACTTACAAAAATACTCCGTAACTAGTTTGATACTTTAAAATATTTTTATAAGAATTTTTTTGAAATCATAAACCTCCTGACAAACCATTATAAAATAGTTTTTTTAAAAAAATTGAAAATAGGTTAAATACATAAATAGCTGTATTGATGAAAACAGGCCGTTACAAGAACCCTCATTTACATATGAAAAAGTTTGAAGAATGGATGTATTCTTGTCTTGGTGGGAACATTTGTGATGATTGCATATATTTTAGATTTTTCCCCTATTCTTTGCAAGATAATGCTAGAATGTGGTTTGATTCATTGTCTCTCAATTCACATTTTACTTGGTTGTCATTTCAAGCGTAATTTCTCCGAGTGTTTTTGCCTATTTTCGTTGAGCAGGTACAGGGGCGGCAGGTCATGGAACAGCATATAGCGAGCTTTACCCAAGCTGATGGAGAGGCCTACCATCAGGCTTGGCAAAGGTTCAGAGATTTGATGATTGCATGCCCACATCATTGTTTCCACGAGGATCATCTCCTGCAGATATTTTATATAGGGTTACTACCTTCTGGGTGAGATTTCGTGCAGATGAGCTGCGGTGGAGAATTCTTTGATTATTCGACCGAGGATTCATGGTAATACCTGAGGGACCTTGCAGAGTATGAGGACATAATCCAACAGGTTCAGAACCAGCCTAAGGATCCATCTGTGGGCTCATTCCAATGTGACTATATGGAAGAACAAGAAAAACATGATGATGTGGTGCATTGAGGCCAAATAGAGGAAGCTGAATGTCCACATCTTGAGGAGCCAGAGGAGATGGATGATGGGGTACGTGTCGACCTTATTGATGACACGATGCATTTTTTTGTTGGCGGTGATGTTGAGGTGGAGGCATGTGAAGGCAAGAGCAAGATTGATGATTTTAGAGAGCCGGATTCTTGTCTTCCATCTATGTCATATTCCCATTTTGAGGTGTACGAGTGCATGGGACGGATGGCCGAGAGAGCTTTCTTTGATGATAATGAGGATGAGGTATGCGAGAGAGCAAGATTACAGACCATGACATAGCCCGAGCTAGAACTTCCTCCTACTTCAGTGCAGCAGGTCATATACCCTTCACCTCGGGATGCGAACCAGGCCATCATCCACGATGATTTTCAGGACAGCCTGGGGATGACTGCAGAGCCTGAACTTCTTGATAGCAAGGATGAGGGGAGCGAAGGCGAAGGCGAAATGATTTATATCGAGCCCGAGTTTTCTTTTTCTCCAGATTTGTCTCTGCAGCCAGTTCCATCTCGTCCTGAGATCGTGCATCAACCATATCCTAGCACCATTATTCAGGGAAGTTTCCACCATATCATGCCTTGTATTTCTGAATCCCAATTTATACTTTCGCACATTTTTGATTCACATTGTCGTCGTTTACATTTAAACTATTTTTCTAACAACCCATTTTGGAATGCTTTTGTTGTAGGGCATGAGGACACTGTTTGAATTGATGCAGCTCGTCTCCCATATAACACATATTATCCAAAAGGGACGATTGAAGTTGCATTACTGGAATCCAAGGAGGCCGGTGGATGCTTAGCTCCAAAGCAGCAGGTGGAGGAGCGAAAGGAGCTGATGGATCAGCTACCTCCACCGTTATACATCAGAGATCTGCCCTTCGATCAAGGTGCTTTCTATCCATTAGTGTAGATAAATAAAATAAGTGTTTTAGTTTTATTTGCTTTAGTAGCATGTTTTTCTTTTCTTTTTTATATGCTTTTGTTCTAGGATATTTTGTGAGATCTAATACTCTCCCAACATTGAGGACAATGTTTATTTTAAGTCAGGGGAGAGTGTTAAAATATTTAGGACTGTTAGGATTTTGATTTTAGATTAGATTTTTTTAAGAGATACCTCCATTTTTCCATCACCCATTACTCTTTATTGCATATCATATTTATCCTCCTCGTCCCTACGCTGTTAGCTTTAAGCTTAATCCATTACATGCTTCATATTCATGCATACATTTCGATTCAAATCTTATGTTCAAACTCCTAAAGTGTGATTGGTATAAATTTAATTGATTTTTCTTCATGGGATCAATTTTAATATGCTATTCATAAAACTAATGCATTATTCGATAAATTTTGTCTTCGATGTGGTTTGGATCAGTTTTGTGCAAATTTTGTGATGCCTGAGTTGGATTAAGTCATTAGTGTAAATTGGTTTTCAATTTGATGGGATTTAGCCTTGGATATATGCTTGGTTTATACTTGAGGAGTGGTTGATTGGTTTGTTGGATCAAAAAAAGAAAGAAAGAAAGAAAGAAAAAGTAAAAAATAATAATAAGTGCATCGTTCTTCTAGTTTTGTCAAGTATCCGGGTCCTCATGAAACATTTGGGGATTCGTGTCGAAAGATAGGATTTCGGGGAGTGCATGAGAGAAAAATAAGTGAAGCTTATGTGATTCAAGTTATTAGGTCCGCGGGGTCCTTTTTGGCCCAAAGCCCCCAAAATCATCTGATTTAGGAGTCATTGACCGAACCCTCGTTACATGGGGTCATTCTAAGTTTCATAAAAAACATGAATAAACATGATCCACATATCAAACTTCCATGAATTAGGAAAGCTAAGTGTTGTTTTTGGCCAAG